>OZ012699.1:20988134-21053611 GCA_963942565.1 Maea johnstoni | reverse complement strand
CTCCGGTTTCCTCCACTACTTACAACTGGCTAGTCACGAATTAGCCAAATTAAAACTAAAACATTCAGGAAAATAACTTAGAAATTAAGAATGAACTTCAAAATCATTTGAGAATGAGTTGCGGGTTGGGTTCTCAACAAAATTCACCTTAAAATATTTTCCTCAAAATCCTTTGATTGTTAAAACAGTCCCAACAGGGTCGAGAACAGTTTTGGCTGCTGCTGGTATGAATAGGTTAGCCCTTTTACCGCTGGTGGCTAATTTGGCCAATACAAAATGATGAAAAATCCTGATTAATGCCTAAAACCCTGGCATATGGGTACTCACATGAAAGCACTTGGCGAGAGCTTTCAAATGAATACCAACATGATAGGGTTTCAATGGTTTTCAAAGATTTTTGGATCCTTGTGCTTAGGATGAAAGTAGCCTCAGCATTGGAAGGGTGCAAGATGCCATATCTCTGCGGGCAAGTAAGGGTCAAAAGGTCGGGATTTGAAGATTAGGAGGCGATAGAGATACAGTGGATTGTCAGAGAACCATGCTAGGCAGGACAGGGGATTCTGACTGCAGGCACTAGTACCCCCCCCCCCCCCCCCCCAAAAAAAAATATATATATGCTTGGGCTTATGAATAAAGTTCATTAACACATCACCATAGCAACATTGCTGCTGGTGGCTAATTTTCTCAATCCAAAATAATGTGAAAAAAGCTGAAAATGAGTGAAACCCTGGCAAATGGGTACTCATCTGAATGTACTCAGTGAGAGCTATCTAATGAATACCAACATGACATGGTTTAGATGGTTTTCTAAAATCTTTGCATCATTGAGCTTTGGATGAAAGTAGACTCAGCATTAGAAGGGTTAAGGTTGGGCTTATGACAAAACATTACTTGATTCTGACAGAGGCGCTACCCTGAGTGGACCCCCCACCCCCCCCCTGTACAAAACCCATGGAAGTGCTTATGACACAAGATCCATGGCAGTGCTTATGACACAAGCTCATTATATACCTTTCACCATACCACCCTTATAGTTGGGCATCTGACTAAACATCATAAATCCCTCAAAAAAAACTTTACCCAAACAGCCTGCAGGTTAGACTATGATTCTTTCCCATACCAAGTTACCAACATTATAGTTGGACTTCTGACAAAAAAATGATTTGGTCAATCTATACCAACCTTTTAGTTCAGATACTCAACAACCAACCTACCTTATTGCAATACATCCCAGACCTATCACTCCTTATTCAATAAATATAGCCACAGCCTCATAACCCTTATGCTGCTGCTGGCTAATTTGGCAAATACAAAATGATACAAAAATCCTGAAAAATGACTGAAACACTGGCAAATGGGTACTCATCTGAGAGCACTCAGCGAGAGCTTTCCAATAAATACCAACATGACAGGGTTTGGATAGTTTTTAAAAACCTTTGCGTCCTTGTGCTCTGGACGAAAGTGGCCTCAGCATTGAAAGGGTTAATAGTAAGAGGAATTCAATGATAGTCCCAGTATTGTTAATGACCACAAAACAAAACATTCAAATGTGGCTAACAGTCAGAATCCCCATGTAGTTGACTTTCTGACAATCCACAGAGATTAAGTGCAGAAAATAGTAAACTCCCCTTTTTTTTTTTGGGGGGGGGGGGGGGGGGGTACATTGTCATATTAAGTTGTTAGTGCTGCAAAACATTCTCCCAGTAAAGAACCATCCATAAAGCTACAAAGTCAAAAACATGCAAACTAACACAGAAACCTTGTTTCCATTAGCAACAAGCTATACCTTAGAGATGATTGTTACCATAGTAATAACGGTTGCTAGGGTGGGAACCATGCACAACCATGGTGACAAAGTAATCTTTATAGCAGCGAAGCTTCAGGCAGGTTGCTAAGAAGGTATAGTTGTCATGGCGACAGGGTGCGCTAGGAAGATATTACCATGACAACAAGGGTATCCACGGTCACAGGCAACAATATCCATGGCAACAGTTACCTTGGTAACAGATCAAAGAGGGAATGTTTACCTATCATCTTGAGGTTCAAACTGTGGCTGATCTGATGAAGGTGGAATAGGAGGAGGAGCCTCTTTTTGAGATTGGGGTTCTGGGGTGTTTTCGGGGCGGTGCAAGGCCGGGTTCGGGTTCGGGTACGGGTGCTTTTCTCTTTTTATATCCTGCCTTCTTTACCGTGCTATCACTGGAAACCATCAAAGCAGTAAGAGCATGCCCAAAAAAAACAACGCATGCACAATCAATGCTCTCTCCTAACTATACATGGTTAGGGGCCACAGTCAAACTTATGACTAGCATGACCATGTATATGGTGTTTATAGTCATGGTTAGGGGCCACAGTCAAGCTTATGACTAGCATGACCATGTATATGGTGTTTTTAGTCAAAACATGTCTAAAACTTCTATACATTTGGAAGAAATTGCGAAAACATATCATTCCCAGTTTAAAAATCCTTTTAATCAATACTTGACTTTAAAATAATCAAAACTCAAAATTGACAGAAAAGAAAGTTTTATAAATTTGCAAATGTCTATGTAGGAAAGAGCATTGATAAGGTAGTTACAGAGAACAAAAAACAGGAGTAAAAATTCCAACAATATAAATATGTATAGAAAAATGAGAAAAAAAGTTCATTGCCATAGAAACCGAAACCCTTCCATAACCTGTTAGTGATTAGGGGGGGAAGGGATGTGGATGATGAATTATTTCAGAATACCTATCTTAATGTCCAATATTTTCTCTCTTTTTAAAATTATAATTTTTTTAATTAGCTACTTAATGACTAAAAACATAATTTGGAACTGAAAACATGGAAACAACAAATTAGTTTCCATGCAATGAAATTACAGGTCATTTGCGATTCATCATTTACAAATATTTGAGTATTTTTTAAACATAATGTAATGGAGATATCCTTGTTTTAGAGTTGATTTAATTTTTCTTTTATTTATTGTCATTTTCGCTGGTGTTAAATTGGGTTTCTGTTACTAAGTATTTGTTTTTTTTTTTTCAATTTTTCAATTTTTTTTTTTTTTTTTAAAGTTTTTTTTGAATTTTCTTTAGACGTTTTTTTTTTAAGTTTCTTTGGATTTTTTTTTGAATTTTTTTTATAATTGTTGGGGAGACATTGTAAGAGGATGCCAACATCAAAACACCAACGTCTCTAATAGGGGGCTGATCTAAAAAACATCACTCGAGAAACTTACGAGACTCATAGAGGGCGCTTAGAGATATATTACAACTTTGGCGAGACCGCTGACGACCCTGATGGTGGGCAGGCTGGTGGAACCAAGAGCGAAAAAAAACTGAGAAACTTTCTCGGAATCTCCCGTCGCCGCCGTACGTAAGAAACGATAACAGACAGAACAGGACCAACACGCACCAAAAGGAGGTCAATATGAGAACTCTCTTCCCTCCGGAGGAGGAAAAGGAGCATCGACTATCTAACATTTACGTAGCATAACAGTAAGTAGGGCTAGGAGTATTTCACTTCTCTCGTGAAGTTTGCAAAATATGCATTTTTATCTTTTATCTCAAAAATGTTTTCCTTCAGATTAGAAAGAGGCACTGCTCATATCATCTTCATATATATATATATATATATATATATATATATATATATATATATATATATATATATATATATATAATATATATATATATATATAATATATATATATATATATATATACACACATATATATATATATATATATATATATATATATATATATATATATATATATATATATATATATATATATATATATATATATATATATATATATATTCATATATATATATATATATATATATTATATACATATCTTTTATTACAAAAGACTTTTTTGGTTAATTTCTTCCTAATTTTGAAGATGATGTGGATGAATTTAGAAGTGCAGTGGGGAGTTGTGCTATTAAAGGGAAGTGCCAAGCATTTGGCGACAGAGGGGTGGTGAATAATCAAAATGGAAGATCTTTGCATTGGGCAATGCAGGATTTCTTTTTGAAAAAACAAAAAACAAAAATAAAATAAATGGAGATTGGCCTTAGTCAGAATCAGTGGGGTCAGAAATTTCTGGCTCTGTCTGAAAAAAGAAAGAGGAGAGCGTCTAGAGTCAAAAACAACACTGGAAAGAATTGAGCGCAATTTAAAAGGCTAAGAGTGCAGTGTGTGGTGCTCTGTCTCCTAAACTGATCTCAAATGGACTGAGCTGGTGCCTTGTCTCAATATAAGATGGTGCCTTGTCTCATTGTGAGATGGTGCCTTGCCTCAACATAAGATGGTGCCTTGCCTCATTATGAGATGTTGCTTTGTCCCACTTTGAGTTTCTACTGAACTTCAATATGAAAAATGGTGACTTGTCTCATTGTATCACACAAAGAATAATTGTGCCAATTGCCCTATGATTCATTTAGTAAAACTCATAGCTCCATAATGGGAAGGAAGGAAGGAATTTATTTTAACGTCGCTTTCAACAGCTTAGGTCATAGTGCAGCGACGAAAACCCGGAAACGGGAAGAAATTCACTTCCCTTTACAAATAGTTCCAAGGAGTCTTTCAGTTGCAGAAGCACCACAGACAGCCTTCCACAGTGCTGCACACTTATATATAGCGACCCTGCCAACTCGATAATGGGGGTCCTGCGAAGACTCGAACCTGCGATCTCACGCTTGAGAGTCAGGCATCGTAACCACTAGGTCACTAGGCACCAATTATGAGCAAGTGGTGCTCAGTCTCATATTAGCTAAGCACGGTACTTTGTATCACATTACGAGAAGAGAACCTCTTCGAAAGGGTCTTTATCTCAATGCATGACAATGGTGCCTTGTATCATGTCTCTAGTGCGTGGTGCTGTGTCTCATCATAAGGCTGAGAAAGTGTGGGGGTTTCTAAAGAGGTGCAAAAAAGTGATGCTACTACATTAAAAGTTAGTACAAAGATATTTGGTAACAAGACATGTTTTCAATATTATTTATAGCTTAAAACAGATGAAGTGAAACTTTGAGTTCATAAGTTGACAGTGACATATAAGAACAATACAAACAAACAGATAGTTAAAACAATCAACATCAGTTTCCATGGAGATAGGTATCCATGGAGACCACTAAACCTGGCAATCTTTGCTCTAAAGCATAACCAATTCATGCCCTAAGTATGTAAATGATTGTCTCAAAAGAAGTTAACCCTTGTGCTGCTGGTGGCTAATTTGGTCAATATGAAATAATGTGAAAAAAGCTGGAAACATGACTGAAATCCTGCCAAATGGGTAATCATATATTAGCACTCAATGAGAGCTTTCCAATGAAATACCAACATGACAGGGTTTAGATGATTTTCAAGTTGTTTGTGTTCTTGCGCCTCAGCATTGAAAGGGTTAAAAACTAGTGATATCAATGAAAACGAGTCTCTTTTAGTAAATATGGAAACGCTGAGAAAAGATCAATTTCTCCCCTCGTAGAATTTTTCTTTTCATTTTGGCACACAGAGCATGAAAGGGTCAACCAATATAATAGATCTTGAGGTCTACGCACCAGTCATGAGAAATCAACCTCTCTTCTACACTCCTTCCCTCCCCCTCTTTTACCCCCCTCTCTTCCCTCCCCCTTTCCCTTTTCTACCCCCCCCCCTCTCTCTTTCCCTCTTCTACCCCCCTCTCTTCCCTCCCCCTCTCCCTTCCCTCTTCTACCCCCCCTCTCTCCCTCCCCCTCTCTCTTTCCCTCTTCTACCCCCCCTCTCTTCCCTCCCCCTATCTCTTTCCCTCTTCTACCCCCCTCTCTTCCCTCCCTCTTTCCCTCTTCTACCCCCCCTCTCTTCCTCCCCCTCTCTCTTTCCCTCTTCTACCCCCCACTCTCTTCTACTCCTTCCCTCCCCCTCTCTCTTTCCCTCTTCTACCCCCCTCTCTTCCCTCCCCCTCTCTCTTTCCCTCTTCTACCCCCCCTCTCTTCCCTCCCCCTCTCTCTTTCCCTCTTCTACCCCCCTCTCTTCCTCCCCCTCTCTCTTTCCCTCTTCTACCCCCCCTCTCTTCCCTCCCCCTCTCTCTTTCCCTCTTCTACCCCCCCTCTCTCTTTGCCCTCTTCTACCCCCCCCTATCTTCTACTCCTTCCCTCCCCTCTCTCTTTCCCCTCTTCTACCCCCTCTCTTCCCTCCCCCCTCTCTCTTTCCCTCTTCTACCCCCCCTCTCTTCTACTCCTTCCCTCCCCCTCTCTCTTTCCCTCTTCTACCCCCCCCTCTCTTCTACTCCTTCCCTCCCCTCTCTCTTTCCATCTTCTACCCCCCCTCTCTTCCCTCCCCCTCTCTCTTTCCCTCTTCTACCCCCCCTCTCTTCCCTCCCCCTCTCTCTTTCCCTCATTCTATCCCCCCCTCTCTTCTACTCCTTCCCTCCCCCTCTCTCTTTTCCCTCTTCTACCCCCCTCTCTTCCCCTCCCCCTCTCTCTTTCCCTCTTCTACCCCCCCCTCTCTTCCCTCCCCCTCTCTCTTTCCCTCTTCTACCCCCCCTCTCTCTTTCCCTCTTCTACCCCCCCTCTCTTCTACTCCTTCCCTCCCCTCTCTCTTTCCCTCTTCTAACCCCCCTCTCTTCCCTCCCCCTCTCTCTTTCCCTCTTCTATCCCCCCCTCTCTTCTACTCCTTCCCTCCCCCTCTCTCTTTCCCTCTTCTACCCCCCCCTCTCTTCTACTCCTTCCCTCCCCCTATCTCTTTCCCTCTTCTACCCCCCTCTATATTCTGTCTCGCTCTCTCTCTTTCTCCCCCCTGTCTCTCTTTCTCAACTCCACCCCCACCTCTCTCTCTCTCACTCTGCCTCCCATCTCTCCCTCTCCCTCTCTCTCTCTCTCTCTCTCTCTCTCTCTCTCTCTCTCTCTCTCCTCTCTCTCTCTCTCTCTCTCTCTCTCTCTCTCTCTCTCTCTCTCTCTCCCCCCCCCTCTCTCTCACTTTTTAGTGAAGTCCAAAAATTATTTCCACCTTAACAACATTTCCCCTGATCCTACCCCATATCTTATCTCATGTTCCCTAAATGCTACTTTAAGAGAAGATGACAAGAGAGATACACAAACGACCTTGACTAGATTTCAGGGTGATTTACAGCAGAGTTTATATCATCTCCTGAGGGCCTTTCTATAGCTTTCACAGGCTACAAAAGTATAAGAAAAGTTGACACCACAGTCTTCCAAATATTTTATGTTTATAGCAGTTACAGATAGAAAAGGGGTATAACAACCCCCCTTTACCATTCAAAATGTTGAATTTGGTGAGGGTGATTTACTCAAACTGGTGCTTTACAATCTACCCATTCATGCCTGGAGATCTACCTGACAATTGTCGTCTGGACCAGCCATACTTTTGTAAATAACTTCAGAATCAAGCGTAAGTTTACAAATTATTTGAAGGAGAGTTGTAGATAAAGTCTCAATCAACAACTTTCCTTCAAACCTTTTTCAACCATTGCTTTGTGATGTCAGGTGGTTTTGGCCCCTACTGGCATGAATGGGTTAACCTCAAAATCCATCGTCCCTGCTTCCGTGTGCCTCAACTCCAGAACTTAACCCTTATGCTGCTGGTGGCTAATTTGACCAATACAAAATGAAGCAAAAAACCTGAAAAATGACTGAAACCCTGGCAAATGGGTACTCATGTGAGAGTACTCAGTGAGAGCTATCCAATGAGTACCAACATGATAGGGTTTAGATGATTTTCAAAGATTTTTGCGTTCTTGTGCTTTGGGCCAAGTATATAGCCTCAGCATTGGAAGGGTTAAGTGAGTCACAGATAAGCTGAACCCTTCCAATGCTGAGGCTACTTTCATCCAAAAAACATTAACAAGGATGCAAAGGTTTTTGAAAATCATCCAAACCCTGTCATGTTGGTATTCATTGAAAAGCTCTCACTGAGTACTCTCAGATGAGTACCATATGCCAGGGTTTCAGTCTATTTTCAGTTCAGAGGTATTTTGCATCACTTTCTACTGAGGAAATTAGTCACCAGCAGCGTTGGAAGGGTTAAGACATTCACAAAACAATTCCGATGACTAATTGAGAACTTGACTTATCATTTAAAAAAGTGCGCAAGGAAATCATGATTTATGCACCAAGCGAGACACGAGAACAGGATGAAAAGTCTGCAGTCTACAACAGAAAAATTTCAAGGGTCCTGAATTTCCCTTCGGCCTACTCTAAGCGCCAAAAACATCTAGATTATTTCAGTAGATTATTTAGTAATATCTTTGGGAGAGAAATTATCACCAAAATAAGCAGTCTGTTTTTGGTCACTACAGGCATAACTGGTTTTAAGTAGGGTGCTTTTTTGTATTTGGTTTGACTGCAGACTTCAATTGTGTCTAACAAAGTTGAAACTAAAAACAATGCTGAAATTGTAAACATGCAAAATTAACACCATCCTTCCTATACGTGAAAAGACAAAACAAATTGTGCTAAAACAAGTCCCTTAAAGACCAAAGTAACCAAGATGACAGTAGTGCAATTGTGTTTTGCTCATTTGCATAAGATATGCAAATTAGTCTAATTAGCATAAGACCTACCTGTCATGTTTCATAAAGGGTTCATCGTCATCTGCTGAGTCCTGGCTATTGTCTTGAGATAACTGTAAGAAAAAGCATTGTTCTGATAACAATAGGTCCACAAAGAAGCAATTTTCAATTGTTGTAATATCAAATCAAAGACAATAGCAGGTATATGTATCAGTAGCTTTCACCTAATAATTGTTAAGAGAAAACTGATGGCATCATATTGATGTCAAACTTTAAAGAAAGTAGTTGATACTTTGGGATATTGAAATTAATGAATTTCCGAGAGGAATCAATTAATTTTAAGATAAATATACTTAAGAAGTTTTTCTTTTGTAGCATGAATTTTTCTATGTTATAAAAAAAAACAATGAAATGAATAAAAAGAGTTTTGAGGATTGAGATTTAATTTTTTCAGGACAGAGTATATAATACAGGGCACGACGTTAACTTTTGCAGCGACTTGCCCCGTGGGGCAAGTGAGATTCAATTTTCACTTGCCCTACTCCAACTTTCACTTGCCCTTGAAAATTTGTATGTTTTGTGATATTTCATTTAAAACCAAGTAGAACATGGTTCTGGCATGTGAAAGCATATTTTCTAGGACAAGCTTGGATGCCAGATCACGAAACTTGCACACATTCTCAAAAGTAAACCTGAAATATACAAAGCGTACTTTCCCAGTGGGGCAAGCAAGATGCAGCTTTCACTTGCCCCACAGCTATAATTTACAAATTCTACTTGCCCGGGGCAATGGGGCAAGCACCAATGTCGAGCCCTGTAATACTTTTTATAAATAATAAAAAGCGCAGTTTGATTACAACTGCCACATTTGAGAATATTTTTGGTGACAGAGAATACATACTAATCATTCTAAGGAGAATGTCAAACAATTACATGAAAAATATAGATAATGAGAATATTGGGATGAAAGAGCTTGCGGACTATGGAAATTACTAATCCTCATAAAAAATTACCCTAATGATCACCACTAAGTGCTGGTTCATATCAAATTCATTTTTAATGTATCTGTTTAAATTTCTTTGGGGAGTAATTGTTGCTGTTATGAAGAATCCTACAAGCTATGCAGGGCTTTTCCTTCACTCTTATTAGCCTGGGCTAGTTACCGCTACTTAATATTGGACATTGAATCAGTCAACCATGAGAACAAATACATAGAAACTCTATTTAAACAAAAAATCATGTCCTCTGTAAGGATGGTATATATATATATATATATATATATATATATATATATATATATATATATATATATATATATATCTATATATATATATATATATATATATATATATATATATATATTCACATACAGTACATGGTTAGTAATGAAGGCAGTTAGGCTTTATTAGTAGTTAAGCATATCTGGTTCAGGAGCGAGGTGACCCTCTTTATATGCCCAGAGAATTCTGGAGCTAGGACACACACACACACATTCACATAAAATCATTTTGAAAAACATGTAATATCTATGTACAGTATTTGGAAGTTGACAGTGCCTTTTATCAGAAATTGATCAATTAGTCTTCTCTTTTGAATATTTGGTGACATAATGAAATAAGATGAGAAATAGCTCTGATATCCATTTGTGAGAAATAATAGAAAACAAAACAAAATGATAGAGGGAATTGGAAAACAAAAAAATGTTTATCTTGAATTTTCTTTTATCTAATTTGCAAGAGACTGAAATGAATTTGTTGCAACAAAATATATATTTTTAGAATATTAAGGGCCAATGACAGAGAAGATTTTAGTTCCTAGTCAGATCATATACCACTCACCACCTCTGGCCAAGCATTGCTACTAAGCTTGCCGCAAACCCAAAGCTTTTTTCTTTCCCTGAAAGAACCCACAAACATGTATCTGCACACTTCCTCCCCCCCCCTCCCCCTTCGCCTGCTAAATCAAAGCCATTCTAGCCAATCACAGTCAAGATAATTCACACTGATGCTAATTTGGTCAAAATCATATAAATTTAGCCAATCAGAGGCAAGATAACTCCTATAGGTCAGATTCAGTCCCAAACAGAGCCCTTCTAGCCAATCAGAGGCTAAATAACTCCAACAGGTCAGATTCAGTCCCAATCAGAGGAATACTAGCCAATCAGAGGCAAGATAACTCCTATAGGTCAGATTCAGCCCCAATCAGAGGAAAACTAGCCAATCAGAGGCAAGATAACTCCAACAGGTCAGATCCAGGCCAAATCAGAGCTTTTTCAGCCAATCAGAGGCAAGATAACTCCAACAAGTAAGATTCTGCCCAAATCAGAGGAATACTAGCTTTAGAATCAGAGAAGTTCTAGCTGTTAAGATTCAAGTTGATTATTTCTAAAGGCCACCAGGACTTTCACATGCTGAAATTGCCTGGGTTATTTCAATGGCATCTCTTATCATGAATAGCTTTAACCAAACCATAATACATGCACACAAACACACAAGTAGTTATGAATCACATTACTATTTCAGTTTGTAGTTTCTATTTCTGCCACCAGGGGATGGGGCCAGTTATCAGGTTTTTGATTAGTCAGAAAAAATTCAAGTGAAAAATATATTTAGACGGTTAAAATGATAGTTCAGGTTCTGGTCACCAGGGGGAGATGCAGTTAAGGAGGGAATATTCATTTACGTAATAAAAGTGAAAAATTAAATAGTTCATAAATTGCTCACCAGGGGAAGTAGTATGGAAATCGTTTATGGACCAAAAAATTAACATTTGTGGGGATGAATGACTTGTGAAAATAACTCTGACAGGGTATCTAATCTGACAGGGTGTCTTACAGGGTACTCGGACAGGGTATCTAACAATGTACTCTGATAGGGTATCTGATAGGGTAATCTGACATGGTATCTTACAGGGTACTCTGACCGGGTATCTTACAGGGTACACGGACAGGGTATCTTACAATGTACTCTGATAGGGTATCTGATAGGGTAATCTGACATGGTATCTTACAGGGTAATCTGACATGGTATCTTACAGGGTACTCTGACCGGGTATCTTACAGGGTACACGGACAGGGTATCTTACAATGTACTCTGATAGGGTATCTGATAGGGTAATCTGACATGGTATCTTACAGGGTACTCTGACAGGGTATCTTACAGGGTACTCTGACCGGGTATCTTACAGGGTACACAGACATGGTATCTTACAATGTACTCTGATAGGGTATCTGATAATCTGACATCAGACATGGTATCTTACAGGGTACTCTGACAGGGTATCTTACAGGGTACTCTGAATGAGTACCTGACAGGGCACTCTGAGAGAATATCTAATCTGACAGGGTGTCTTACATCTTACTCAGACAGGGTATCTTACAATGTACTCTGATAGGGTACTCTGATAGGGTATCTGACAAGGTATCTTACAGGGTACTCTGACATGGTATCTTACAGGGTACTCTGACCGGGTATCTTACAGGGTACTCGGACAGGGTATCTTACAATGTACTCTGACAGGGCACTCTGACAGGGTGTCTTATCCGACAGGGTGTCTTACAGGGTACTCTTACAGGGTATCTTACAGGGTACTCTGACAGGGTACCTGACAGTGTATCTTACAGGGTACTCTGACAGGGCATCTTACAATGTACTCTGACAGGATATCTGATACGCCACTCTGACATGATACTTTTACAGGATGCTCTGACAGGGTATCTTGCAGGGTACTCTGACAGGGTATCTTACAGGGTACTCTGACAGGGTATCGTATAGGGTATCTTACAGGGTACTCTGACAGATACATATATTCATGCAATACTCCACAGGGCTACATACTACCCTAATTACCAGCTACACACTTAGCAAGCCTACATGCCATGCTCTCATCGACCAATCAAAATGCAGCAAGCAGGACTCACAACAATAAAAAGTAACAACAAAAAGTAAGGGAAATGACTACTAGTCAAATGCAGGCCGTAAAAATGTTCCAAGAAAACAAAACTGCTACAAGATAATTGGAAATCGCTGTGACCTTGGAAAATAGGCCACGGTCATAAAAGTGAAAAACTAGTAAAAGTACCAACTTAGGTATTTTTGAAAGATGTATTCATTACAGGCAGTTTTATGAAAGCCCAACCAAAAAAAAGAATAAGCGAAATATAGTACATATTAAGTTCTACTTTATTACTGCAGCATTAGAATTTAGCTTAAATCTTACTTTTTGGTTAATTCAAAACTGTACTTTGAGTATTCCAGCATGATTGTTTTGCCTGACTTAGTTTGACGAACATCAATTCCTATTGGGAATACGTTCACGGGAGGTTGAAGGTCATGAGGACAGCTCAAGGTCAATTCAAGGTCACAAAGAAAGAAGTTATTGGGACAGGAAGCAAGTTGAGAGTGAGTTTGTTTGTTAGTATTTGTTAAATGGGTCCAAAATTCTACCAACCGACACCACTTCTTCAAAGTATCCACTTGCTATCAAATGCTAGAAAAATTCAAACAAAATCCTGGTCAGGTCAGAGTTCACCCATTCACACTCAGGGTTACTACAGAAAGTATCGTCTGCCACTTTCATACGTTTGAAAATAACTTGGGAATAAATTAAAATTTCACGAAATATTTGAAGGGAAGTTGTTGTTTAGCATCAGAGAAACATTTCTCGATCCAATTTTTTACAGGGTATGCCTTTTAAAGTATAATATTTCCCAAATTGTCAGGTCTGTTTTGGCCTCTCTGAGTGTTAATGGGTTAAGGTCAAGCAAAACCTGTGGTGGGAGCATGGGCCATGTTTTTGCCAGGGAACAACAATTTGGTTCTGGAATATCATTGGCTGTCGTCTTCCATTTTGCTCAGATTCAACCAATGATATTTCAGAGTTGAAAAGTAGTTCTTTCACAAAAACTAGTTGTTCAAGCTACTACGGCCATGCCTTGAAAAATTCTTATCATTCCCAGTGCAACTGGCTAATTATATAACACGGAATTGGAAAAATATCTACACTTAGTTATTTTAGGGGAAAACAATTCAAATCTCATTAAAAATCTATTTTCATAAGGAATGTTTATAAGAAAAAAATTTCATAGAATTTTTGTCATTCTAAAAAACACATACACTTAATTTTCAATTACGCTCATTATTTCTTTTATATTCAAAGTGTGAAACTTCGAATATAAACAAGTTTTGGTTTGCTTCATAGGATATTTTTTACAAAAAATGTGAAGCAATATCACAAATAAAAAACAGCTTAAAAGTGAAATTCATTTTCCTAAATTCTGATTTTCTGCTTAATTTTGTGTAAAATTCAAAGATGATCGTACTTTATGGCACTGAGAAAGGGTTGTTAATAATTTTCTCAAAGAGGATCCCAAAATATTGCAGAATGAAAGAAAGGTGAAACCAAAGGTTAAACCTTCACCAATGGGGAACAAACACAGTTAAACATAATGTTAGAAAGTACGTAAATCAAACTTGATGAGTATACTATGGGAATATTATGAGAAAGATTAGTTTAAATCAAATCTGTGAAATTGGAATTCTAATCAGGCCAAAATTTCACCTTGTAATCTAGAAAATGCCCATTTAATCTGACAAAATAGAGAACACCTCTGATTCCATTGTTTTAATATCAGCTATAAACATGTGATTAAAAGCTTATTTTACCCTTATGCTGCTGGTGGCTAATGTGGCCAATACAAAATTATGCAAAAACACCTGAAAATGACTGAGACCCTTACAAATGGGTACTCATCTGAGAGTACTCAGCGAGAGCTTTCCAATGAATACCAACATGACAGGGTTTAGATGATTTTCAACAACCTTTGCATCCTCGTACGCTGGACAAAAGTAGCCTCAGCATTGGAAGGGTGAAGAACATAAGGTATTCCCATCATCGAGATAGTCCAGAAAGAGACAGGAAAGCTCTATAAATTGTGACCCCTTATTTCCAAATCAATTGACAATTATCACTTATTGAATTACTCAATTCTGTTTTCAATTTGTGTATAGATCACACAGATATGTCTCCATTTTTGTTAACATTAGTGGGCATTCTGAGTGAAAGAGTTAATATCAAACTTGACATCTATAAGTCTAGTAGTAGGCACTTATGAGCACTAGCCTAAAATATGCATAAAAATCTAGTCTAGGATAATTCTAGAAAATCCCTAAAAATAGCAACTGTTTACTACAGTACTGTAAAGTGCAGGAAAAAAAATCCCTGGTTGCGCTCCATCGATCACCGGGATAAATACAGGTGTACCTTTGGCAAATCAGGCATAACTACTTGCCTGCTGGGTGATCAATTGGATGCGCTCAACGATGCACACAGTTCTATCATGAAACCCTCTCACTTCTAAGATGGTAGGAACAGCACACCCTATGGGTGCATGTTGACTTAACCCATTAATACTTAAGAGTTCCTCTAGAAAGAATCGTCTGGATCGACAATACTATTGATGATAACTTTAGAATTGAGCATTATTTTACAAAATCTTTGAAGGAGAGTTGTTGGCAATGTTATGATCAACAGTTCTCCTTGAAAACCTTTGCCAATTATGCTTTAGCCTGAAAGATTTCATCAAAATTGTCAGGCTGGTTTTGGCTGCTGTGAGCATTAAAGGGTTAATAATAAATACTTTCTCCAAACATCAAACCCCTTAGAGGACTGAATAATAAACCAATATCTTCTACAGATTATCACAAATTAATATTTCACTTTTTCCTCTTATATTCCCAGTTTAAAAAGCACCAAATATGGCATTATATAAGGAAAACAGTATATACTCAAAAGTTCTTTCCAAATATTTGCAGAATAGAGAAGTTATTGATTTTCGTATTTAACTTGAAACTTGAAAACCATCATTTTAACTCATTAATGCCCACAGAGGCTAAAACAGCCTGACTTTTTAAAAGAAAACTTCTCCTAGCACCTTTAGAAGTGTGAGGGTGGATAAAACTATCAAGTTCAAAAAAAATTAAAAACAAAAACAAACAAAAAGAGGACTTACACTTGGTCGCTTGGAGGGGGGTCTCCGTCCCGCTAAGGCACCAGAAGCGAGCGATGCTTTGTTCCTATTGGCTGACGTGTCTAGTAATTCTGTCTCCGGTACTGATTTGAAGGTCTCCGCGGTGTGCTCGGCCGTCTTGGCGGAAGCGACGGCGGCGCGGTTCGTGCTCTCCGCGTTGGCCTTGTTCTTACTCGTCTCTCCGTCCTCCAGCTCTACAAAACACAAGACGAAACACCCATGAAATAACAGCGCTAAAACAGCCTTGTACTGACATCATCTACTGTTTCTGGTAACTACAGCGCTAAAATACAGACGAAACACCCATGTAACAACAGCGCTAAAACACACCCTCTATAGAACACACACAAAACAGCCATGTAATGACAGTGGCAAAATACAGGCAAAACACACATATAATGACAGTTGCAGTGATGATGATGATAATGATGAGGATGATGAGTATGTTGAAGTTGACGATGGTGATGATGATAATGATGATAATTTGAAGCTGATGATGATAATGATAATTGTGATGATGATGAGGATGATGATGTTGAATTGGATGATGATGATGAACATGATGATGATGAAGACCATGATGATGACGAAGATGATAATGATGATGATAGTGATGATGATGATGATGTTGAGTCTGATGATACTGATGACAGTGATGAAGATGATGATGAAGATGATGCTTTATGATGATGATGAGAGTTGATCCTATTTACCAAGGCTAGACATTAACATGTACAACTTCCTGTCCTGTAGGTCAACTGACCTCAAACCCAGCAACCAGTGGCTATTCCTTCCACAAATACAAATGTAACAAGACTAGAAAATTTTCACAGCACCCAAAAATGTCCGGACTTTTTTGGCATTATCTTCTTGACCAGAGTATTTCTCAACAAATATTTGTAATAGTAGAAACAATAATCAGCTGACAGCCCACAATTCTCCGTCAAGTATTTTGTGAATAAAAGCTTATTCGCAGTGATATCTTGCAAAGTGTGTTAGGTCCAGACGACTCTTGTCAAGGTCTCCAGGCAGAGACTTATCAGGAAGTTATATAACCTGGTTTTCAGACTGAGTTAGGCCACTATAACTGGATAGCTAGGTGTGATCATGGTCTTAGCCAGTTTTTGGAAACAGGGTGTCCAAATAGAGGTTTTATAGACCTTTGCATGTCCAAAGTGTGGTACAAAGTACATACTACTAATAAAATAAACCCTATATATTTACAGATCTTGCTTTTTTAGGCCAGTAACTGCTTTGTGTGTCTTATGAAAGTGACACTACAGTTTCTACATCTTCTATCTTCTAAGAAAAGTCAGCATCAGCAAATTCTGACATAAACTTTTGGGTGTCCAAACTGTCAAAAAACAGTGTTCTGGGTGTCCAAATGAGATGCTGGACACATAGGCATCTAAGCCCCTGGGTGTGACGTCTCTCTCAACCCATAGATGGCAGCACAGTTTTCAGAAGCTGCAGTTTGACGCACAAAAGCAGCTCTAGTGTGTCCCCTTTGAGGATTAATACAGAACTGAACTAAAGATGAAATCTTTTTAGTGTAGATCAATACGACTGAGAAGTTCACCCTTATGGTGATGGTGGCTAATTTGAACAAAACAACAACGATGCAAAAAAGCAGAGAAGTGACTGAAACCCTAGCACATGGGTACTCATCTGAGAGTACTCAGCGAGAGCTTTCCAATGAATACCAACAAGACAGGGTTTAAATGGTGTCCAAAAATCTTTGCATCCTTGTGCTTCGGACGAAAGTAGCCTCAGCATTGGAAGGGTTGACACAGAGTTGTAGCAAGTCTAGAAGTAATACTGACTGCGGTGATGCCGCGGCGGGCGGAAGCAACGTAGTGTGTACAGATCGTAACCATCCTCGTCGTAATTCTCGACCTCTGCTCGCTGAAGCATGAGCAGGTAGTCGTCCTCGGACAGGTCAAAGGTCACGGCAGTGTCCGGCACCGCCCCGCCTGACATATCAGCGCTGACCCCTCGCATCTTCCAGACCTGACCTCATTCCCCCGACGACGAGGATGACGAGCAGCCCTACTACTCAACACGCCGCGACGACTGAGTTTCTACGTCTGTCTGTCTGTTTGTCTGCGTGGGTTCAGCGGAGTCACGAGTCATGCAGGGAGGATATAAGGGGGCCAAGTTTGACGCGCATGAGTAAGTATTAATTGCCCCGCTTTTTATTATTTACTGCATCCCTTTCTCCGAAGTAGAACTCAAAGGCTGAACCTATGGCCCAATTGTTTATGATCCGTACACTTTCTTAACCCATTAATGCCGAAAAGTTCCTCTAGAAAAAGTCGTCTGGACTAAAAAATACTTCAAACAATAACTTTAGAATTCAAAAAGATTTTACAAAATATTTGATCGAGAGTTGTTTGTAGTGTCCTAACTAACATTTTTCAATCAAATATTTTTCCAATTATGCCTTTGCTTGAAGGATTTCGTCAAATTTGCCAGGTTGTTTTGGGTGCTGTGATCATCAATAGGTTATGAATTTTTCTGCTCCACTAAATCTAGTCCATATTTGCTTTATGTCAAAAAGAACCAGACAAAATCCATTTCTTTTTACTATGTGAAAGCATCTTATTGATTTCACAATCCACTTGATGCGACTTCGATCCACTATGTAATCAGCGCGCAGTGAACTATGAACATTTCTCTCTTCCACGTAAAAAATCAAACAAAATAATTCTACATCATATACCACTACCAATACAGACTTAGTTTTTAGCAATATTGATGATAATAATGATAATGTTGTTGCTTATGCTGTTGGTGATGATGATGATGATGATGATGATAATGATGATGATGATGATGAAACAATGATAATAATGGTGAAACTACTACTACTACTACTAACAATAATAACAATGATGATGATGAAAATGATGATGACAATAATAATAATCATAATAATGATAATGATAATAAAATAATAATAATAATGATAATAACAATAATAAAAGTAATACTCAAAATAATCATGATAATAATAACAATAATAATCATTGAATAAGGGCTCTCCATTACAACCCAAAATAGTTGACAGTTATGGAAAAATCAGTTTAATAAAAGCATCATTTGTAAAGAAATTGAACAAAGCGTTAATCCGGACCCAACCAAAATACTTCTTCACAGATTTTCCAAATTCATACTCAATTCCAAATGTATTCGTCACAAGATCAGGACCTCCAAACTTTACTTTCTAGGTCAAAGGTCAAAGGTTAGACTCTCAGCATGAGTGAATCGATAAAATCCTCCATGCCTGGAGATCTTCTTGATAAGTTTCGTCTGCATCTACGATACTTTTTAAAATAACTTCACGATTAATCGTAAATAAACAAATAACTTGAAGGAGAATTATTTCTTAGGATCTAAACAACATTTCTTCTTCATAATTTACCTGAAAATTTCTCCGATCGTGAAATAATCGGCAAAATAGTCTGAATGTTTCTGGCTGCCACAGGCATGGATGGATTTACGAGAGTTATCATTTTAGACGCACAGACAACCGTGCATTGTTCGAGAGCAAAAAGAAGCGAAGACCATAGATAATGTTAGGGGATCGCCTTGCCGCTAAGCCCAGCTAACCCTTGAGGCTTACATATATGCTTCAAAAGAGATATAGTGCGTATTCTGTTGGTCTGATATTTGCCTGAAGCGGTGATTAGGTCCTAGCGTACGGTTTAAGAAAGGCAACCTGTTTGACTGGTTCATCATAACGTACTCATAGGGACACCTGGTCTGATAGTTTGGCAGATATTTAAGAAATTACGAAATGAAAAGAAAAATATTCAAAGGAAAGTTGTTTCTCTAGTAGGAATGACCAAATTTTCTTCAAATATTTATGGAAGTTTTCTCATAGTAGGAAAATATTTGCCTAATTATCAGATACTACAGATAATCTGGGCGTCAATAGGTTAAAGATTTCCTTTGACTGCATGACCTAAATCCAATACGGAAATAGCAAACATGCTAAGGTACACCCCCTCTTGTTAACCTTTCCAATGCTGAGGCTACTCACGTCCAAAACACAAGGACGCAAACATTTCTGAAAACCATCCAAACCGTGTCATGTTGGTTCTCATTATTTTAACCCTTCCAATGCTGAGGCTACGTTCATCCAAAGCACAAGAACACAAAGATTTCTTGAAAACCATCTAAACCCTGTTATGTTGGTACTCATTGGATAGCTCTCGCTGAGTACTCTCAGATGAGTACCCATTTGCCATGGTTTCTGTCATTTTTTCATGTTCTTTATATCATTTTCTATTGGCCAAATCAGCCACCAGCAGTATAAGGGTTAACCTTTTCAATGCTGAGGCAACTCACGTCCAAAACACAAGACGCAAAATTTCTGAAAACCATCCAAACCCTGTCATGTTGGTTCTCATTATTTTAACCCTTCCAATGCTGAGGCTACGTTCATCCGAAGCACAAGAACACAAAGAGTCTTGAAAAACACCTAAACCATGTCATGTTGGTATTCATTGCATAGCTCTCGTGCCAGGGTTTCAGTCATTTCCAGGTATTTTGCATCATTTTGTATTAGCCAAATCAGCCACCAGCAGCGTAAGGGTTAAAAAGTATCAAAGATCCAGACGCCACTCGTCAAGATCTCCAGGCATGAATGGGTTAACCTTGATGAGTACCCATGTGCCACGGTTTCAGTCATTTTTAAGGTTTTTTGCATCACTTTGTAAATATTGACCTTATCAGCCAACAGCAGCATGAGGGTTAAACTCCTATTCAGTAAATCCTACAACTGACAATTGAAGCAGTTATATCAGGCCTCAACGCTAACTCAAAATGTTACTGGCCCTGAAGGACCAGTAACACCTAGCCTCTACTGGTCCTGCAAAATGTTTATTGGCCCTACATTTTTTCTTTAACATAAGAAGAAAGAACATTGCATAAGAATCACCACAACACTTATCTTTATAAATTTTATCTTCATTTATTTCAAAAACAATTGGGGACATTCTCAGGGGGAAACTTTTTAACAAGAATGTCTCCAAATGTTTACTGGCCCTGTAGGTCCAGTTGAGGTCTTTTTTTTACTGGCCCGAAGCTGTTTTTGGGATTTTTTACTGGCCTGGGGCCATAGGTTCACCCTTAGCGTCGAGCCCTGTATATAGTGTTACAAAGTATGATGGTGAGCCATGGAAAAACAATGCATTGTTCCTATTGTCATAAATAAACAGAGGAATGCGTGTCAGTTTCATTCCATTTTAACCCCTTTGCAGCTGTTTCTAATTTGGACAACATGAAATGATGACGAAAAGCTGAGAGATGACTGAAACCATGGCAAATGGGTACTCATATGATAGTTCTATGTGAGAGCTTTCCAATGAACACCAACATGACAGGGTTATGATGATTTTCAATTTTATTTTGCTTTTTTGTGATTGGACGAAAGTAACCTTAGCAGATGGGTTAACCCATTAACACTCAGTGCCGTCAAAAGCAGTCTGAGGAAATCTTTCAAGTGAAAGCAGAGCTTAGGGCACGACATTAACTTTTGCGGCGACTTGCCCAGTAGGGCAAGTGAGACTCAACTTTCACTTGCCCCACTCCAACTTTCAACTGCCCTTGAAAAATTATATGTTTTATAATGTTTCATTTAAAACCAAGTAGAACATGGTGCTGGCATGTGACAAGCTCGGATGCCACACCACAAAACCTGCACACATTCTCAAAAGTAAACCTGAAATATATACAAGGTACTTGCTCAGTGGGGCATATAAGACAGCTATTATTTACAATTCTACTTGCCCAGGGCAACGGGGCAAGCACCAATGTCGAGCCATGGAGCTTGAAAAATATTTGAAGGGGAAATGTTCATCAGAACATCACCAACAACTCTACTTCAAATATTTTGTGAAATCATTCGCCTTTCCAAAGTTATCATCATAAGCATCATAGATCCAGACGACATCATCTTGAGATACTCAGAAGCATTAATGGGTTAACTGATAAGTGGCCATGTGAAATACCATTTGTATTTCGTAAATCCAGTGCACATTGGGGTATTAACACAGAAGAATAGTTTAACCCATTCACACTCAAGAGTTCCTCTCAAAATATTGTCTGCTATTTTCATATTTTTGAAAAATAACTTGAAAATTAAGCAAATTCTCACAAAACATTTGAAGGAGAGTTGTTGGTAATATTCTGATAAACGTTTCTCCTTCAAATATTTTTTAATAAAAACGCTTTTGTGACGAAAATATCAACAAAATAGTCAGACCATTCATACCTAAAGACCTATTTGACGAATGTTGTCTGGGCCTAGGCTACTTTGGAAAATAACTTAGGTATTACACATAAATTGAAAGAAAAATTGAAGGAGAGTTGTAAATTAATTTCAGATTTATATTCCTTCTTCAAATATTTTCTTAAAATTGGTTTTGCTTGAAAGATATGACCTAATTAGTGAAGCTATTTTGGGCGCTCCAGGCTAATAGTCTGCTACAGTGACCCCTGGGCTGGTGAGTACAAATTTAAGCCAGCAAAGTAGGTTCCTCTTTCATCATTGGGGCTATAGAATATAGCGTTGCTGTCTGACAGTCAGCCAAACATATACATATACAGATCCATACATACATAAGCCTACACATAAATACATACATCCACATATAAATGCATGTGTGTACACACACACACACACACATATACATGAACATATACATATATATATAAATATATAAATATATATATATATATATATATATATATATATATATATATATATATATATATATATATATATATATATACATACATATATATATATATATACATACATATATATATATATATATATATATATATATATATATATATATATATATATATATATATATATATATATATATATATAAATAAACTTGCAAACATACATTCATTCATAAAAACATACATACATAAAAACATATATTATCTACACACACATACATACATACATACATACATACATACACACACAACATACATACATACATACATACATACATATATACATACACACAAACATACATACATACATACACATGCATAAAACACATTAAACACAAACAGAAACCAGATTAACAAGCCCTCAAACATTGGTAAATCCTTAATGACACAATGAAATGAAACCTCAGTGAGGATGATCCTCCCTGTCCCTGATCAACTCACCCATCTTCTGCCTCAAACGCCTTCTCATTAAATAGCGCCACATTCTGGCGGCCGCGGTAGTAGTATCCTTATCTTCACAAAATTACTCTAATATCACCCAAAATCTTCTTCAAATATCCCAGACCTTCCCTCCCTATTTACACTAAGCCTCTAGGCCATGATGACTGTCCTATATCGGCAGATAATAGTGTTAGTCTGTGAGTTCCTGAATAGCTAATTAGGGAAAACAGTGTCATTTAGTGGTGGTCAGAGTGAAGCCTACACCAGTTGGCGTCCTGTAGTGCTGAGGGCTAGTTGTAGGGGATTTGGGCGTCCAGTAGTGCATAGGAGGGCTATTTTGATTTTCAGTCACCTTTTCTGCCATATTGTGGCTATGTCTTGACTAGCCAGTTGTATGTGGTGGAGCAGGCAAAGTATAGAATTTAGTTCCTGAGTGGAGGAAATCGGAGTACCCCGTGAAAACCACGCCTAATCCAAAGTCACTGGCAACTTTCTCACATGATCAGAATGGGATTCAAACTGAGCAGTTTCGTGAGACAGCTAGCAGTCAGTGGAAATGCCTAAGACCACACGGCCATCAGGACAGGCCCCTGTCTGACTGAGAAGGCTACAGATGAGTATGGGGTATAGGGTATGGGGTATGGGGTATGGGGTATGGGGTATGGGGTATGGGGTATTGGGTATGGGGTATGGGCCACTATGGGGTATGGGTTAAGGGGTATGAAGTATTGGGTATTGGGTATGGGGTATGGGGTATGGGGTATGGGATATGAGGTATGGGGTTTGGGGTATAGGGTGTTCCTCTGTACGGCACAGTTTTCAGGGTACGGAGGATGGTAGCAGTTTCCGCGTGTTCTATCAGTAGCAGCGGCTCAACTAACAGGGAAACGAGATAAATATAGATTTCTTAACCCTCTCTTGCCGTTGCATTGTAACGCTTGCATTGTTATAATGTTAAACATATATATTGAACATCATAGGTGGAAAGGGCAATATATGAAATACTAATTATTATCATTATCAATTACCTTACAAATAAAGCAAGGATTCCAAACGAAATTGGTGGTTAAGTTGAAATCCACATTTCCTTTTCTATTTATTACCTATTAACCCATATGCTGCTGTTGGATAATTTGGCCAAAACAAAATGATGCAAAAAAATGAAAAAAAGAAAAAAAAGTGACCGAAAGCCTGGCACATGGGTACTCATCTGAGAGTACTCAGCGAGAGCTATCCAATTTCACTCAAGATAATCTTGACTGTTTACGACCTTACCAGTATTTCTGTGACTAGCACAGTTTCAGTTACGAGTGAAGTTCAGGTCAACCAGTTTCAGAAGCTGGGGAAATGTAGAACAGGAAAGTGTGTGACAGGTTCATTATGGAAATGTCTCTCTGCCGGCGGTGGCAGGATTTGTGAGTAGGAAAAGGATGGTGACAACTATCAGTAACCAGTTCATTCATCATGTCCTTGCCAGTTCACTAGCAAGTCATGCCGAGACTTTGTCCACTGTACATAACAATGTGGAAACAATACCAAAGTGAGTAATCAGAATTCAGTGATGGTCATGTGATCATTACCAAGAAATTCAATACACAGAAGAAAAAAAAATCACGGGCTTGTATAAGCCAAAAAATATATGAGCTGTAAAATAAAAAATAAAAAAAATGTATGAAGAATAGCACTCACCGGGACTGGTTGTGACCTCTGAGGAAGACATTTCCGACTCGGAGGAGATTTCCGACAGGTTGTCATCGGCGAGATGTTTGAGTCGTGGTGCGGGGACCGGTGGCGCCCTCTGGGTGAGCACGCTGACGTCCTCCACCTGCGCACGCTGTGCTGGCTGCGGCAGACCCGCTGCCTTGCGCGTGTCAGACAGGTCCGACTCTAAGCTGATCACCTGTGAGGGGAAAAAAGCATTCATTAGACATTATAGGGAGAGTTTGGGTTTTAACCCTTCCAATGCTGAGGCTACTTTTGTCCAAAAGCACAAGGACGCAAAGATTTTTGAAAAACATCTAAATCCTGTCATGTTGGTATTCATTAGATAGCTCTCGCTGAGAACTCTCAGATGAGTACCCATGTACCAGGGTTTTGGTCATTTTTCAGGGTTTTTTGCATCATTTTGTAATGGCCAAATTCGTCACCAGCAGTATATAAGTTAAGCTACAATTTAGGGTAATTTGTTTGTTTGGGTTTGTTGCTACTCAAAAAAATTCTGTTGAGCAAGATTTTTTTTCTCTATGATGTACGTCATAAGAAAGATTGACAATGATGATCGCACTAGCCTTAAACTTTTGGACAAGAAGAGAGGCTTCATTTATCCGGTATCATTACAAATGTTTAGGACAGTACACACCCTGTCCTTGAGGTTTTTGAAGAGAGGGGAGAGTTCATTAATCAGGATTATTACTGTATAGAATAGTACAGGTTTCCTTGAGGTTTTTGACAAGGGAGGGTGCATTAATCAGGATGAATGTATCAATAATGTTGTTTAGAATGGTATGTACCTTGTCATAAGATATTTAAAGCAAATGGGGGTAGGGTTGGTTTTTGATGAGAAGGGAGGGTTCAGTAATCAGGTTTATTACTGTTTTACATACCCTGTCCTTGAGGTTTTTGATGAGAAAAGAGGGTTCATCTATTAGATTTTGATGAGAAGGGAGTGTTCATTAATCAGGTTTATTATTGTTTTACTTTTACATACCCTGTCCTTGAAGTTTTTGACGAGAAAAGAGGGTTCATCTATTATGTTTTGATGAGAAGGGAGGGTTCAGTAATCAGGCTTATTACTGTTTTACATACCCTGTCCTTGAGGTTTTTGATGAGAAAAGAGGGTTCATCTATTAGGTTTTTGATGAGAAGGGAGGATTCAGTAATCAGGTTTATCATAATTTTACGTACCCTGTCCTTGAGGTTTTTGACGAGTGCGTTGTATTGCTGGTCTCTCTCCTCCGCCTGTTGTAGCACCGCTTCTCGCTCAGAGATAAAATCTTTCTCCCTGAAAATACACAAATAAATAAAATGAAAAACTACTTCAAATTTGCTATATATTTTTTTACGTTGATTGAAATTCTTTGATAAGCTATTCTTGGTTTATGATAAGGTGATTCTTATCCATATTGATATTTCTTGATCATATTTTAGCTTTAATATTCTTAAATATTCGTACTTCTATTTTAAGCTTTATGGCATTGTTACTATTTCCTCTTTCTGATATTGCTACATATGCATCATTTTAAGTTTTATGATAATTATTCTAACCTTAATTGATATTCCTAGATAAGAATTTTTTTAGCTTTATGATAATTATTCTTTCCTAGGTTGATAATCCTTGATAGGTATTTTTTAGCTTCATGATAATTATTCTTTCCTCGATTGATAATCCTAGATAAGTATCTTTTAGCTTTATGATAATTATTCTTTCCTCGATTGATAATCCTATACATATTTCTAGTTTTATAATAATATAATTATTCTTACCTTAATTGATTTTCATAGATAAATATTTTTCAGCTTTATGATAATTATTCTTAAATTGATTGATATTCCTAAATAAGTATTTCTAGCTTTATAATTATATAATTTTTCTATCCTAGAGTGATATTCCTAGATAGGTATCTCTCAGCTTTCTTATAATTATTCTTACCTTGATTGGTATTCCTTGATGAGTTTTTTAGCTTTGTGGTATTTTTTCTCCAGACTGTTGTATTCTCCGTGCATCTTCTTCTCCAGTGTGATATACTGTCCCTGAGAACCCTCCAACATGTCCTGAGAAAATATCAACAACAACAAAATCAGCAAAAATATCCTCATAAAACCTTCCCTAGTGTAATATACTGACCCATAAGAGCCCTCCAACAAGGCATGAGAAAATATTGATGCCAAAATCATCAAAAATACTGACACCCTGGACTGAACTGGCCAATGCAAAAAATAACCCCTAAAAATAACAAAAACAGAAACAAAAAAAAAAAGAAAAGAAAAATTAATAAGTGTACCCCTTAAACCAAGGTGTGTAGATAGGAAGCTTATTTCCTAATATATGAAGGGGAGGAGTGGGGATAACCTGGATTAATATACCCCTTAATCCCTGTTGTGTAGCATGTGAGACAGTTACCAGTGACTTGAGGTTAGGTGGTGGTTTTCAACGGGTACTCCGGTTCGTTCCACCACCTACAACTAGCTTGTCACGACTCAGCAGCAATATGGTGTAGAAAGGATGAAAATAAGAAAATAAAATGTGGAGGGGGTACTTTGTAGGGTGTTTGAGGTTCGCAAGAGAAATAAGTGTGATTCCATTATAAAAGGGGAGTGTACGTGAACCCTGTTTATTATATCTGTACCTCTGACGTAGTATCTGTCGTATAACGAGTGGTTAGCAAAGACTGAAATAAATGCATGAAATAAATGTTCAGAAAAACAGAATTTCACTTGATCACAAAACAAGAAAATTGCACTGATACACCCTTATTAAGTGTACCTAGGACACTGAGTTTGTTAGTACCAGCACCCTAAAACACCCTTTGTACATCACTGTACCCCATTCAAACCCCTATATCCCTATGATACCCCAACACCCGGCACCCCCGACAAACCCATCTTCCAAACTAACCCTTGTGCTGCTAGTGGCTAATTTGGCCAATACAAAATGACGCAAAAATCCTGAAAATGATTGAAACCCTGGCATATGGGTACTCATCTGAGAGTACTCAGCGAGAGCTTTCAAATGAATACCAATATGACAGGGTTCAGATGGTTTTCAAAAATATTTGCGTCCTTGTGCTTTGGATGAAAGTTGCCTCAGCATTGGAAGGGCTAAGTAAGAAAAACTGTTGTGTTGAGGATGGAAATGGAGAATAAGGATATTCAACTCTCAACAGATTCATCTTCAATAAGAACTTAGAAAATAAGTTCCATCCATAAGTTGTGAAATATGTTGATGAAGTAACTGATAATTTGTAATGATGAAAATTCTCCCAGATTTAGAAAGAAATGTGCGGAAACGTACATGATGAATGAAATTTTTTATATAAATGTATCAAAACTAATCCATGACACCCCTACCCAGGGTCTTAGCCAGGATTTAGAAAGAAACTTGATGCCCAAAACTGGCAATTACAAAATTTTGGGGTGTCCAATTTTTTCAAGGGAGACCACAGCATAGTCAGACTTCAACCACAAACCAGGAACTTTATATTTGAAAATAAATAGTTCCTGCACAAACATGTAATTAATTACTTAATGAAATATTTAGCATAATGTTCATATACAATGTCATGGGAGTTATATTGAGGTGAAAAAAATAAAATTGTATGCTTGAAATTGACAATTTAAGAAATCCCTACAAATTCTTTTGGGTGTCCTGAAGGGTGATTTTTGAGGGGTTTGGGTGTCAAAATGATGCCCAGACCAAGGCTATGAGACTATTTAGCATAATGTTCATATACAATGTCATAGGAGTTAAATTGAGGAGAAATAAAATGAAATTGTATGCTTGAAATTGACAATTTAAGAAATTCCCTATAAATTCTTTTGGGTTTCCTGAAGGGTGATTTTTGAGGGGTTTGGGTGTCCAAATTATGCCCAAACGCCCTGCTGGCCAAGACTATAATCCCCCCCCTCCCTCATAACTCTGACTGCCCAGATACTCACTTGGTATGAGGCTATCTGTTGCTGGACCTGTTGTAGTGATCGTTCCGCGTCGCGTAGCCTGAGCGCCATGTCTTCGCATTTCTTCTCGTAGTGCTTGCGCTGCGAGTCGGCGTTCTCCAGGAGAATTAGCTGCATGCGGAGAGGAGGCAAACGGTAACAATGTAACCAACATGCAGCAGCAGAACAGCCAAACAACAACAATAACAGCAACAATGCAATGGCACACGCCCGTAACTAAGCAACAGTAGCTATAGCAACGTGTTAGACAACATGCATGGACAGAAAACATTTACTCGTCAAAATCAAAAACAGGGCGTCAAAAACAATGAGCAAAATCGAAATTCTGAAATTCCAGAAGGGGTTAATTAATAGTAAACGTGAGAGAAATGCGTTCATTTCCTGAGGCCTAAAAAAAAAGTTGTTTGTTTCCTGTAACCCTACCCAAGTTTTTATTCAAAAAAATCCCTACCCTAAAGTTTTTTCCACCCTCCCAACTCCCAATCGACGTAAAACATGCATAAAACACACATTTTTGACCAAAAAAATAATGCAATTTTTTTTTTTTTACCGACCGACCTACCTTATTTTTTTTCAAACTGTTACAGGAAACAAACAATATTTTTTTCTTGGCCTGATATCAAAAACCCAGGACTGTACGCCTTTACGCCTGACCTAAAGGCAGGCTACCCTCATGAAATTGAATCTAGAAATCACCAGGAATTCATAGATATAGCTAGAACAAAGTCAGGAGTTCCTGGAAAATCCGTGCTACATTTGGTTGGGGCGAAATCGAAGAAAACTGGATAAAATGGAATTTTGATGAAAGTGATAGTTTAACCGTCCCATGCCTCAAGTTCTTCTTGACAAGTGTCATCTCGATCTATGAGGCTTTTGCTGATAAGCCCAAGAAAAAAAATATTGTTTGTTTCCTGTAACGGTCTAAAAAAAAAAAGGGTAGGTAGGTCGGTAAAAAATATTTTTTTGCATTATTTTTTTTGGTCAAAAATGTGTTTTATGCATGTTTTACATTGATTGGGAGTTGGGAGGATGGAAAAAACTAAAGGGTAGGGATTTTTTTGAATAAAAACTTGTTAGGGTAGGGTTACAGGAAACAAACAATTTTTTTAGGCCTAATTTGTGCATTAACGATGATTCACAAAACATTAGAACAGTATCAACAATCCAGACGACAATTTGAAGAATAGTTTTGGTGCATTACTGGGTTAAACATTTATCACTTTTAACCCCTTGAATCCCACATTTCTCTCACAGTCACACCTGCCAATGCAAAGTGCTGAAAGTTAGATAAATCTTGTACAAGTGAGTTTCATTCTTTTTTCATGACAGAATTACCGAAAAAAATCAGTATTAGCACATGTTTTGGGGAATTTTATTCAGAATATGTGCAATTTTATACATAAAATAAATTTTGATAAGTCTAAAACTGAATTGCTTTGGGTTTATGAGGTATATGATACAAAGAGTATGTCAGCTTTCCAAGTTTTTGAATTTGATATTTTAAGGACAAATCATCATTCCAACAATTCAAAAGTTTAAAATTACATCTTACAATTTTTTTACCAAGACAAATGATTAATATTGTCGCCGAGGTGGAAAATGTAGTGAAAACTCAAAAAGCAAGATTTATTCAACATTTTCAACAATCCTATTATACCATAACACAATGACAGATATAATTTCAAAAAACTGTCAAAAAGTGAATTATTATCAAAGCAACTCTGCTCAAAGAAAACTAAAATAAGTCAAACCTAATTCGTTCTCACACCTATATTGAACTGAATAGCCACTGCACACTACATAACCTTTGCCAAGAATAATAATAAAATCATTAAAATCCACATAACTTCCCAAGTATTTTTCATGGTAAAATTATGTAGTGTATAGCATGAGCTTATAATAGGCAGCCTCAGACTCCTAGAGACCTAGAAACTTTCTACAATGCTCCCTCCATTCTGATCATATTGATAAAAATTTCAATGCTTAAACTTGGGTTGCACATTTGGCCTAAAAAAAGTAATTGATTGTTATCTGTAACGGTCCGAAAAAAATTAGGGTAGGTAGGTCGGTAACATTTTTTTTTTGCATTACTTTTTTGGTCAAAAATGTGTGTTTTATGCATGTTTTACGTTGATTGGGAGTTGGGAGGGCGGAAAAAACTTTAGGGTAGAGATTTTTTTGAATAAAAACTTGTTAGGGTAGGGTTACAGGAAACAAACAACTTTTTTTAAGGCCTTTTCTATCAAATACTTTTTGGGTAAAGCCATTAGAACAGAGACTATGACAAAAATAGGATTTTTAGATCAAAAAGAAAAGAAAAGCCGCCAGGAAAAAAACAAGACTTTTTCTATCATCATCAAACAAAATTCAGAAAATATTTATGGTAAAATTTCTTTTTTAGGTATAACCTTTTTCTTCCGAAAAATTAAATGAGTGACCTGGCACACATATATTTTTGTCTAAACACCATAATCGATTACTTCATCCATATTCATCCCCTCATCCTCCAATACTTATTATTCCTCTGATACAGTAGTATTCATTACATACTATAACTATTCTTTAAATCAAAACAATAGGTGGGAATGAAATGGAATTTCAAATATATTATCATATTTATTCCAGACTAAAGATAATTTTTGTCAGCAAGTAATTGGCATTTAAAATATATGTATTTACAAATTCCCCTGATGTATTTATATCAAATTGAATACTTGACAACCTTTCTCTTTAACATCACAAATACTGTGCCTTGCAAAGTCGTAAAGATAAGCATATTAAACCCTTGAACAAATTATCAATAATGTAACCTTTGTTTGAATATTTTTCTTGTCACCATGGCGACAGATAAGACATAAGCTTTCTTACATACCTGATTTTCTTGTGTTGGGAAGGTATTGTATAATGTTAATTTGGAAGTAAAAACTTAGTATATAAAACTTTTTAATTGATAAAGCTTTTCAATGCAACCAATTCTAAAGCAAAAACAAAGATTATCAAATTTAGCAACTAAAGATCTTAAGAAAAAAGAAACGAAATTTAACTATAAGAAAGTAAGCTCAAACAATAGATTAATTGATAACGAAATGGAAAAATCTCTTGTACTAACATGTTAAATTAGTAGCAAGCATTTCACTAAATATTGAGAATAACATGCTTATCTATCGCAACTCATTAAAAGGCACAAGAATTTGAAATGTACAAAAAAGATCGAAAGTATTCTTTTCTGCATTTCTTAATTCCCACCTTTGTTCATTACATAAATAAATGTTTATCCCTTATGCTGCTGGTGGCTAATTTGGTCAATACAAAATGATGCGAAAAACCTCAAAAATGACTGAAACCCTGGCATATGGGTACTCATATGAGAGCACTCGGCGAGAGCTATCCAATGAATACCAACATGACAGGGATAAGATGATTTTCAAAGATCTTTGCGTCCTTGTGCTTTGGATAAAAGTAGCCTGAGCATTGGAAGGGTTAAAATATACTACGGTACTCTACAGATGAAGGATGAATGGGTTAAATATGGATTAGAAGTCTAAAATCTCGGTCAAATATACAGAAATCAGGAGACCTGTCTACCGTAAATTCTCAGTAATTTGGGACACTTTTTGATAATGATGATTTTATTGGGTTGAGGGTGCCCCAAGTTTTCTGAAAATACAGACTAAGCTGAGTAATAGTGGTCCGGGTTCCCTATAATGGCGACCAGCGATTGATCAAGGGTGGCCCAGATTTTCCTTAAATTATTTTGCACAATAATTATATGGGCCCAAATTCTTAGGGTGGTCTAAAGGGTGGCCCAGATTTTCCTTAAATTATTTTGCACAATAATTGTATTGGCCCAAATTCTTAGGGTGGTCTAAAGGGTGGCCCAGATTTTCCTTAAATTATTTTGCACAATAATTATATTGGCCCAAATTCTTAGGGTGGTCTAAAGGGTGGCCCAGATTTTCCTTGAATTTCTTTGCACAATAATTGTATTGGCCCTAATTCTTAGGGTGGTCTAAAGGGTGGCCCAGATTTTCCTTAAATTATTTTGCACAATAATTATATTGGCCCAAATTCTTAGGGTGGTCTAAAGGGTGGCCCAGATTTTCCTTAAATTATTTTGCACAATAATTATATGGGCCCAAATTCTTAGGGTGGTCTAAAGGGTGGCCCAGATTTTCCTTAAATTATTTTACACAATAATTGTATTGGCCCTAATTCTTAGGGTGGTCTAAAGGGTGGCCCAGATTTTCCTTAAATTATTTTGCACAATAATTGTATTGGCCCTAATTCTTAGGGTGGTCTAAAGGGTGGCCCAGATTTTCCTTAAATTATTTTGCACAATAATTGTATTGGCCCAAATTCTTAGGGTGGTCTAAAGGGTGGCCCAAATTTTCCTTGAATTACTTTGCACAATAATTGTATTGGCCCAAATTCTTAGGGTGGTCTAAAGGGTGGCCCAGATTTTCCTTAAATTATTTTGCACAATAATTATATTGGCCCAAATTCTTAGGGTGGTCTAAAGGGTGGCCCAGATTGGGGGGGGGGGTCTAAATTTCCGAGAATTTACGGTAAGTCTGAAATTGTTTCTACTCCAAATCGGTGCATCACTGAAAAGGGACCAAGAGGAGCTGGAAAACTAATCTCAAGCAAAATTCAAGCCAAGAGAGTCCAGGCCAGCTGATGTTTATGCAAATATCTTACATACATGTTTACGTTGATGACTGGACCTAGTGATGTCATTGATATGAAATTTTAGCGATTCCATTAATTGATATATATTTTTTGATTCGATTCGATTTGATTCGATTCGGTACGCCATAACGTACTCGTAGGGCAAAATGATTTAAATTTTATTTTGGTTGGATACCCTGTGTGTGAGTAAAGCACACCATTCCTTCCAGAGTTTCATTTTCCATTAGTTTTACAGGAAAATGTCTGAGAAAAGTGTATTTTTTATTGATAATCATACGCCATTTTTTGGGTACAGAATATCGATTATTTCGATTCGATACCCATTCGACAAAGTGAAAATGCTGATTTATTGATTTGTCGACTATCGATGACATCCCTAACTGGACCTATAATAATTAATACAATATCTTGAGAATAAAGAAGATTTTTTCCAAGAATCTTTCAAGAGAGTTGTAATTTGGATTTTGTTTAGCATTTCTCCTTCAAATATATTAAAAACTGATATTACTGAAAGATATCATAAAAATTGTCTGACAGTTGTAATTTGGATTCTGTTTAGCATTTCTCCTTCAAATATATTCAAAACTGAAATTACTGAAAGATATCATCAAAATTGTCTGACTGTCTCTGGATTCAGTGTGACAAATATTTGAATGAGAATTTGTGAAGTTCTCTTTTAACCCGTGTCCGAGCATTAATTTGAAAATATTCCAATGATAATTTTGAAAATATTTGACGAAGAGTTGTAGTTGAGTTTTCATGAACAAATCTTCCTGAAATATTTGCCAACCTTAACTATAATTAGTTTTTTTTTCAACTACAGGCATAAATATATTACAATGTAAATATTTGCATATTCGTCAGCAACCTGACCACCAGGGGGCGTGAACAGCATAACTAACAACAGCTCGATTTTCGCCTAAGCATTTCTTGTTCTGTGCAAGGGTGATGTTTGTTATGCAGAGAAGACTAAGAACAGGGGTGTCCAAACTTTTTTTTTTCGCAAAAAGAGCAAAATCACGTGCAGTTATTTAAAAGAACTGTTCTTGTATTTAAACACAATTCTCAAGTGAATTCGCTTTACATACATATCTTTATTCACATTTCATACATATTTAGTTTCTATACATATTTCTTATATAATTTTTAGTATATTTGATTTTCATAATTTCCCCAGCAGGAGATTTCCTATTTCTACATAGTTCTATAATTTGCCACCAGGGGTTCATAATCAAATACTTCGCCTCTAGTAGCAAATTTGCCTCATAGTTCTGTGCCCTGCCACCAGGATTTCATAGTTCAATATTTGGCCACCAGGGGTTCATAATTATATATGATGCTCATAGTAGCTCCATAGTTCATTTTTCACTGTTCTTTTGCCACCGTACATAAATAGTTCACCATCTTCTCACCAGGTGGCCAAGTTAAAGTGAGCCCCGAAAGAGGCACTTTACTCAACCAGTTGCGTTTCCTAACAATTACCAGCTGAAAAATATCAGCCAATCAATTTCCTCTGACATGGCCAAAATGTCTCTCAAATACTTTTTTTAAAGGGAAATCACTCAATGATGGCAGATATATCTCATAAGAGATATTACTCATTCTAGTATCGGAAAATACTTTGTTGGACATCCCTGTAAACGGAAGCAACGATTTTAGACGAAAAAAAATCAAAAAAAAATCAACGGAGTTGTTTTAGTAATAATTTCATTCAGATGTCTCCTGAAAAAAATAGGAAGATCCAGAATCAACAGGGTGATATATGGGATCCTGGAGTTGGTAACAATTATTTAATTAACCCATTCAACCATTTAACCGATCCACGCTTCTGAGTTCCTCTAGAAATTGTGGTCTGGAGTTATGACAAATTATTTCCAAAAAACAATATCAAAGAGGGACTCATTAGCATGAATGGGTTAAATAAAAAACATATTACACTTAACACTTATAATCAAAATGAAACACTGCCTTAATAAACAAACACACATATATGCATATATTTACATATATATATATATATATATATATATATATATATATATATATATATATATATATATATATATATATATATATATATATATATATATATATATATATATATGTAAATATACATATACATACATACATACATATAAATATATATATATATATATATATATATATATATATATATATATATATATATATATACATATACATACATTCATATGATAAACAGATGTTAATCCACCACCTCCATAGCCAACATGCCTTAATCACCTTTAGTACCTTAACTTGAAAATTAACTTTATGCTAATCCAATGGTGGAAATAGTAATTGTGTGTAGAGTATACTTTAAATACACAAGAAAATAAGGGGGTGGACCATTAGTTCGAATCCTCACTCTGTATAAATCAGTGAACAATTGTATTGTATGTAAGCACACCACTGATTATAATACAAAATGGTCAAATTTACCATATACTTTTTCTTTCCTATGAGATTTTAATTTATTCGTAGAAATCGTGACTAGTACTCACCCTAGCCTTGACCTTGGCCAGTTCAGCTTCTGATACAGCATTTTTATATTGTGCCTGTAAAACAAAACAAAAATGTCGATTGGAAATAAATCATTGGAAATAAAGGGGCTGACTTTGTTAACCAGTTGTGCCCACCCCACCTATCTAAGAACTATGGGAACTAAAAGAATTGATGCCTTCAACCGTACAAATACAAAAGGTGCTAAGTTCTTCCATAAATTGTAATCCGGAACACAATAACAATAAATTTGTAATTGAGAGTATTTTAACAAAATATTTAAAAGAGAGATTTTAATATTGTTCTCATTAACATTTCGCTGTCAAATATTTACCAAACCATGCTTTGCTTACAAGACTTTATCAAGATTGTCAGGCTGCTTTTTGCTGCTGTGAGAATGTGATACGATGTGATACTTTTCCCCATTCAATATCGGTACTTGGTTGTCCTATCGAGTACCACTACCAAACCAATATATACATATAAAATACACATATATACATATATAAATATAAATATATATATATATATATATATATACAATATATATAAATATATATATATATATATATATATATATATATATATATATATATATATATATATGTATATATATATGTATATATATATATATATATGTATATATATATGTATATATATGTATATATATGTAAATATATATATTTATATATGTATATATATATATATATATATATATATAAATATATATATATATATACATATATATATATATATATATATATATATATATATATATATATATATATAATTATGTAGAAATATATATGCTGTCCTACAACTCACCTCCTTGAGTTTGATGAAGAGTGCCTGAGGATCCATCTCCGGCGAGGCCGACTCACTGCTGCTCTCCTCGATATCAAACACCTCAATGGCCGACGCCCCCGCTGCGCTGTCGTCAGTGGCGCCCTCTACGGGCGACATCACGTCACCCTCGGGACTCTGCTCTCCGGAAAGACGGTGCTTTTCCTCGGACGCCACGGGTGACGTCTCCGAGTCTGGGGAGCCCGCGTCTGGCTCATCCTAAAACAACAAGGGCACGTATGTAGTAAAGTGGCAAGTATATTATAATTTTATAATATACTTATAATAATATAATAGACTTTTAAGTCTTTAGGAAAGGGCAAGTCTACAATAAAAAATCAAATCTATCGTAAAAGAGCAAGTCTATTGTAAAGAAATGATATTAGGTCATAAGTAACTGCAAAGTAGAAAAAAAACGTGAATTATTTAGCTAGTTCAAAATAAAAGGGCAAGTAAAAAATCTTAAGTAAAATGGCTGATATATGATAGAATAGCAAAATGGAGGAAAAGGGCAAGTTTAGGGTCAAAGAGCAAATCTATATTTGAAAAAATAAATGGGGCAATGTAGAATTCACATATGAAATGATGTGAAGAAGAGAAAATAATACTTCTGAAATAAACAATAAACTTGATGATTTGTGAAATCATAACTGATAGTTACTACACAAGAATAGTAAAGTTAATTCACAATAATTTTTGTCCCTAATAACTTTTTCACATGCCTCAATACAGCATCTCAGTGCAAAATCCCTGTGTCTCTATACTATATCTAGCTGTTGACGATGCAGAATTCAAGCAGTTCAAAGAAACTCCTTCAGTTGATTATAGTGAAATGGGCACATATCTTATACAGTGAAACCTCTCATTTCGAACACCCTGATGATGTGAAAACCTTCTAGTGTGAACACTCTTTCCCCTGGCCAAGTGGTATCTTTTACATTATGAAAAGACCTCTGAGATGTGAAGACCTCCTAATGTGAACACTATTTCCCGGTCCCATTGGTATCTTTTATGTTATGAAAAAGCCTCTGAGATGTGAAGACCTCCCAATGTGAACACTATTTCCCGGTCCCATTGGTATCTTTTATGTTATGAAAAAGCCTCTGAGATGTGAAGACCTCCCAATGTGAACACTATTTCCCGGTCCCATTGGTATCTTTTATATTATGGAAAAGCCTCTGAGATGTGAACACCTCCTAATGTGAACACTATTTCCCGGTCCAATTGGTATCTTTTATATTATGAATTTGAATTTGAATTTTTTTTAAATTTTTCGTCATATTTATGCCAGTTGTGGCTAATTCTTGACTAGCCAGTTGTAAGTAGTGGAGGAAACTGGAGTACCCGGCGAAAACCACAGCCTAGCCCCAAGTCACTGGCAACTTTCTCACATGCCCAGGCCGGGATTTGTCAGAGCAGGCCCCTTTATATTATTAAAAGACCTTTGAGATGTACGTGAACACATTTGCCCTGGTCTCACGGTGATCATATCTGTATAGAGCTTTCACTGCATTCTATCTGGTTAATCTAAACATCACCTCTCTGTTAAATAGATGGTCATGTTGTACTTTGCGACCTCAATTCTGGTACGTACTAGAATTGTGCAATTCTGGTACCTACCAGAATTGTTTATCACATGTAGTAATTCTAGAACGTACCAGAGTTGTCCGACTTTACAATTCTGGTACACGTTTTCTTCCAGAATTGTTACTACAATTCTGGGACGTATCAGAATTGTCCTTGAATTATTTTCCTATTGCTTGCTGAATGACACCGTAAGTTAAGTACTTTGCCGCTAATATTAATTTCTTCCGTAACTACTCGATACATTACGACAAAGTATGTGACCAACGGCACCATTTAGCCGTCAGGTAAACAATTCTGGTACGTCCCAGTATTGCCTGAATCAACAATTCTGGTACATTTATAATACCAGAATTGTTCTGACAATTCTGGTACGTTCTAGAATTGCTTGCAGGGAACAATTCTGGTACGTACTAGAATTGCAAAATTATCTCAACAATTCTGGTACGTACCAAAATTGAGGTCGCAAAGTACAACATGACCAAATAGTTTACACACCCTATCTGTTATATGAACGAAGCTAGTGTCTATGGTGAATAAATAATAATACTTGCTGCTTAAGTCTGGAGTACTCAGCTAAAATCTGTGCCTAAATCTAAGTCACTGGCAACTGTCCCACAAGCCCTAAGCTGGAATTGAACCCAGGCAGTGGTGAGATACAGTAGCACTCAGTAACGACTGACTATCACTATTTTGGCTGGCACTATAACATTAAGGCAGGCCCCCTTCTCTTCCAATATGTAGCTTTTTTCTAAAACTGCAATACTTATACAGTATAAAATCAAGGGGATGGTTTTCAAATATCGTTAGGACAAATATTTGGAAACAAGATTACTTTTATTTAGTAAAGGAAAAGTTATGAGCCCAGAAGTAACCTGAAATATATTGTATAGGCCAGAAAGGAATACTACTGTCAAATTAAGTATAAATAGTATCCATATTTTTCAAACACACACACACATATTATATATATATATATATATATATATATATATATATATATATATATATATATATATATATATATATATATATACATACATATACATATATATATATATATATATATATATATATATATATATATATATATAGCACCTCCAACACACACACCTCACTCTATAAGTTAACAATGAAAGCCAATCATATATTATGGGAAATCATTAGTCCTGCACGATTTTCCTCTTACCACCTAACCTTAACCCTGCTCTTGCTATCACTGGATATATCCGGTGCCAAACGTTTTGCCTGTGTGGGTACCCTTGCACTTAGCAAAATAAAAACTACATAGGTCGATTAAGGGGTATTGAATTATACTAGATATCAAGGGTTTACCTTTTACTATGTTTCTATTTCAGTTTGTGAAGCACATTATTGAAACAGTAATAGAAATCTATGAAATCCTTCTGATCTGGTGGGTAGACCCACAATATCCCTGGTCCCAGGGGATAAGTTCTCCCATATGGGGGTCTAGCATGACAAGGGTTAACTTAAGCTAGGGATCTCACCTGAGAGAGAACCACTATCTCTGACTGCGGAATTTCCTGTACGTTTTCGCTAAAGCACACCTTCCGCTCGAGCGCCCTTTTCTCGCAAAATCTGGCCTCCTCCTTCAGAGCTGACGGCTGCGGCTTGTTCCGATTTCTCCGCCTCTTTGGTGCGACAGGAAAAGGCTCCACGTTGTCGCCAAATTTACGATCCTGACGGTCATCGATGCTTCTGTCTGTTTTTATGCCACATACGGCTTTATCGTCGACACCTCTTATATGGGCAGCCCGTTCAGGAGAACCGTTAGGTGCTAACTTTGTGGCTTTTGTGTCGTTTGGTGTTTGTATTGCATTTGGTGGTGTCGCCTTCAGGTCTGACTGCACAGGGACATGACGTGAGGTCTCAGTGGATTTATTACTTGTCACAACTTGGCAAGCTTCAGTTATTTCAGTAACCTTGACCACACTAGAAGCTTTGCTCATTTCTTGCACCTTTACAACAGTCCCAATGGCACTGGACATGTCTCCTGTGGTTCCAGCTATTTCCCTTACTGGTGTTCTGATCTCATGGTCTGGATCCACAACTCTTTTTGACTTTAGCACAACCATATCTTGACCTAAAGATGTGTTACTGCCCTTGTTTCCTGTGGAGCTAGAATCTGATAGGACATTCGTTGGTGTCCTAACAACAGATGCATCTTCTTGCTGAAGATTACCATTCTGACTGTTGACACTATGTAGCCTCTCCAAACCCCCCTCCTGACCTTGACTACCTATTGGGTGGCCATTTTGTTTTTGCTGAAGGTCAACCCTTTCTTGCCTGGCATCTTCTTCCTTCTTTAGTTCCAGCGAAGGATAGGGGAACTTCGACAAAATCTGGGCAACAATCTTCTGTTTGGACTTCTCGACATCTGTCGGGGAGCGCACCACCTTAGCAAAGATCTGATCTGGAGTCAACGGCGGCAAATCACTGCTTTTAGGATCCAAATCGGTAGGAGTTGCATTTTCATCAACTGGTTGATTTTTGTCTGGGGCTTCTTGCTCCAGATTGGCAGTTTGCGGTGGAGGGTCTGGTATTTGCTTTCCTATGACCTGCTGCTGTCGATATAATTTGGCAGATATGCTCTCTAAGCCGGCCATCTTACGTACTGCGATGACTTTACCCGCATCGGTACCGGTACCGGCAGGAAGATTGCTTGTTGGAGGTTTCTCTGATCCCTTATGAGCTGGACTTGTGGTTCCATTTGAGGATATATCAGCTAACCCTCTATGTGCATTTTGACTCTTGTCTGCACCTTTTTCAATCACAATGACATTTACTTCCACAGGAGTTTGATTAGACCCTCCAATTTCAGTTTGACTCTTGCCCACCTCCTTTTTGGCGCCAATGGTTTTTGCTTCTGAAGAACTCAATGTTGAGCCACTAGTTTCAGCTTGACTCTTGCTGACATCCTCTCTGATAGCCGACCCAGTAACTGTCGATTTTGCTTTCTCTGAATTATTCAACGATGCTCCAACTTGGTTCATGTTTACATCCTGTGTGACAGATGGTTTGCTTTCTGGTTTCTCTAAAGACATCTGGTTAGTGACGCGTGCTCCTTCTTGACTCTTTCTGGCTGCATCTTGTTCCGCAGCTACATTCTTCAGATAGGCCACCTTCAGAATGCTCTCAAGACGCGCCTGCTTCCTAGCTTCTCCCTCTGAGAGTGTGTGTAATTTTGGCCCAGGTTCCGGTTGACCTACTTTCTTGTTATCTTCCCCTGGAATAACCTGCGGTATTGTCCTCTCTGAACTTTTTGTTGATGGCTCTTTTAGCATAGCTTCTGGTTGACCTACTTTTTTAGGATCTCCCTCTGAAGTTGCCTGTGGTTTTGGCTTCTCCGAACTCTTTGTTGGCGGTACCTTTGACCTAACTTCTGGTTGACCTACTTTCTTAGCATCTTCTTCTACAGGCCTCTCTGGTTTTGGCATGTCTGAACTTTTTGTCATGTCTCCTGATTGCCGGGCTTTCAGAACACCGTCTATTATCGTAGTCTCAGGTCTGGGTGTTTCTGAACTCTTTGGTGCTGAAGTCTTTGATATAACTTCTGACTGAGCATTCTTTTTAACATCTTCCAAGCTTGTTTCAGGTATTGTTTCCACAGGCTGCCTAATCACTGGTAATGGGATTTCAAGATTCTTCATGCTAGGAGGTTTCGGCATAGCCTCTGGCTGATCTTTAGACTGCTCTGTGGCAGACCCTACCACCATCTTGGATACCACTTGTGTAGGTGTGCTGGATGTCTGCCTGACTACTGGAACTGGTACTTTAGATTGAGTGACTACTTTTGACTGAGTGACAGTAAGTGGTGTCTCAGACTTAGTGGTGCCTGACTTCTTCAAAACTTCTGCTGGAGTTGATGCCTCTGAACTCCTCGATACCATGTCTTCTCCTGATTTTGGAGACAGACCTCCTCTAGGTATTGGCACCTTTGACTGTGTGGTTGAAGTCAATTTTGATTTTAATTCATTTGTCCGCATTATCAATGGCTGACTTGTTTTCCCATCTGGTAACTTTGCCTGGACAGGGGAGGCGGCCATCTTTGTTTCTTCATTCTGTGTCCCAACTTTCGGCGGAGTGGCTACTGGTTTTGGGATTTTAGAACCTGTAGTTACTGGTGTACTATTAATTACTGTGGAAATACTATTGCCTTCAATAGTATTGGTTGGTGCAGGTTGAAGACATATTGAAGCCTTGCTCTGCACAAGTTTGATGCTTGTGGAACTGTTGAATGTGTCCTGCTTTGGATCACCTATTGACGACCCAAGATCTTTGCCTTGTGACCTAGTTTCAGTGCTGCCCCCTATCTTTTTATAACCGACAAGAACCACCTCGCTGGTTTCCGAGGCCTCCCCTTGTTCCTCATTATCTGGTTCTTTATCCTCAAGTTTAGGAACCACCCATACCCCATCTCTAGTTTCTCTCTCAATATGATTACCATTAACAACTCCTGGTTTAGAATTTATTGCTGACTCAGCAGTTTTCAGCATTTTTGATGCGTCAGCATTTGTTGTAGTCTTTTCCATAGTGTGACCTGCAGCATCCATAACCTTTGTATACTTCACCAGGATGACTTCACTATCAGGTGCATTATGGGTACCCAGCCTCTTTTTGAACTCCACCCGAACACCACCACCTCCATTAGTAGAAGCTGGAGTAAATTCTGCTGACTCAGCATCTTTTACTCGTCTGGCAGAAAAAGGATAATCTTCCATCATATAATCAACAGTACTTCCACTTACTGGTTTCTCAAAGGAATTAGAAGTGGCAGCTCCATTATTTTCCCTAATCACCAGACTTTGCGACTTTGACAATCGCTTCGACTCTGCATGGGGTTGAGCTTTGTGACCTTGACCCCCTTCTGATTTGCTTGTTTCCTGAACCGACCGGCTTCGTTTTAGACCATTCGCAGCGTTTCCGCTTTCCTCCTGGCTCATGTGGCTCCAGATCCCCTTGACGGCGCTGAATCGCTGGCGATAGGAAGACACCGGGTCCTCTAGGCTCTGTCTCATAGACGAGGTAGCCATCTTGCTCAATACACCGCAGTGATATCCCCAAGCTACCGAATCACTCGAAGTGGATATGACTCACTTTCTTCCTATAGATAGCTATACATTGGAGCCCTAGTTATTTTTGGCACGTGATCCTGTTGATGTGTCCTTCTGTTGTTATACTGTATGAAAATGTATCCAGTCCTTAAATATGTATCAATTACCAGTTTAAGTTGTAGCCAGACACTAACATCAGGTACTATGTATCAATAAGTGGCTGTAATCAAAAGGTTGTAAAACTGTATGTGAATGTATCAATTCTTTAGAAAAGTAAATATCGAAAAATTTGTATGCACTCAAATTTGGTTCTATGTTTCATTTGTTGGTGTATTTTTACAGTAGCAATACTGTTTGTAAATGTATCTAGTGCATTGATATGTTTGCATTAACTATTTCAGATAAACTCAGAATTGCTTAAACTCGGTAGTGTTTTGATGTAGCTTTGTTTCTCCTAAGCTGCTTTTCTGTATGTTAATATATATCCAGTGCCCAGTCTCAGCAGTGCTCAGTGACGTGAGCTATTCTGGTAGTATTTTCAGTTTTGATGACATATGCTGATAGTTTCTCTACTGCATGTACATGTATCACGTCCTAAGAGAAGTTTTTTTAAACTGTTTTACTTGTCTTATATGTACTGTACTACTTCAGCATCATCCATAGACGAAATCCATACACGATATGAGAACCTATCCTGTCATTGACCGTTGAATCAATTTCGCGCCACTCAAGAATATCGTAATCCAAAACCATGTATGTTATTTACAAAGAGAAATCCAAGTCCAACATTTTTTACGAAAGAAATCCAAGTCCAGTAATCCTTGAAGTATTCCTGTGTGTCCTGTTACCGTAGTAACCTAAAACATGGTTGACGCGCGAAAAATCCAAATTTCCGTTAAAACAGTGCTGAGACTCAAAGTTCTTCAAAACTGACAGAAAAAAGTTCCTGGGTTAAGACGTAGCTTCACGCACAGAAATGACAGCTACGACCTTAGCTGTTGGCCAAGGTACGATCCAGAAATGATAAAATTTCAAATCCAATGCTGAGTGCGCGATCAATGTCTATTTCTCAAAATATTTTGACTATTTCCTTGCTCTCCTGACCTGCGTATTGATCAAATCTATTAAGACATAGTTTGTACCTCTTGACCCGCAACATGTCTGTACCTTTGGACGCCTAATGATGAGGATATTTTGAAGGTGTCATATATCTTATATATCTTATATCACTGCACGCAGCACAGCTCATAGTACATGTGTCACTATCAAATTCCTCAAGCTGGGCACACTCAGTACTGTATATACCTTAACCCTTCCATTGCTAATGTTACTTTCCTCCAAAGAACAAGCATGCAAAGATTTTTGAAAACCATCTAAACCCTGTCATGTTGGTATTCATTAGATAGCTCTTGCTGAGGACTCTCAGATGGGTATCCATGTGACAGGGTTTCAGTAATTTCAAAGGTGTTTTGCATCATTTTGTTTTGGACAAATTAGACACCAGCAGCATAGGGGTTAATGCGCATTGAAAGATAACACATTGATACTTTCTCAAATAAGATGATAATAATCATGTTTTCGTTTGGCAAACACGAGATGTAAAACATGACAATGACAATTATGACAAAACTGACCAGTATCTTAAACAAACATTAAATTGTGTCAATGAAATTATGCTTAGTATGTTGCTTAGGGCACCCAAGATGTATATTTAACAATGTCAGGATGATGAATTTGAGCAGTAGTTTGAGGAAGCGTTATTTGGAAAGCCTTATATTGATTTTGTATGTCATCCAAGAAAATAAATCCTGTTTATGTTCCGTCCCGGAGGTTTTGTTCGTAGAAAGGTTCCCCCTCCCCTGAGCCAAGTGCTCTTCTTGTCAAGACAATGGGCCCTGTATTCTTTATTGTCTCTTTCCTATTGTTCTTTTCTTTGGGTCTATTGTTGTAGGCAATGGTTTTAATGCTATTGTTTTGGAGTCTCTCCAGAGCCGCCCCCCCCCCCCCCCCCCCCCCACCTTCAGCTATAGATCACATGTTCTTAACCCTTCCAATGCTAAGGTTACTTTCGTCACAAGTGCAAGGACGCAAAGATTTTTGAAAACCATCCAAACCCTGTCATGACGGTATCCATAGGATAGCTCTCGCTGAGTACTCTCAGATGAGTACCTATATGCCATAGTTTCAGTCATTTTTCATGTTTTTTGCGTCATTTTGTATTGGCCAAATTAGCCAACAGCAACACAAGGGTTAAGATTTGGCTCAAGCCTGAATGAACATCTGCTTTTATTTAGGGCTTCTTTCTCTTAATACTTCTTCACAAAAAGCAATACCAGTAGGATAAAACGTGCCTTTGGTAATTTGAAAAAGTCTGTTTTTCACTGTTAGAACATGTTCTCCTTTTAATGATGGTGATGCAACCTGTTTTGATTCACAATTAGGTGTTCATTGATACTTCATCAGACACTACAGTTTGATACAAGCTGTCTAAGATGTGCATTACCCCATTTACGTACAGTATGCGTTTTGATGTAAAGTACATTCAGCATACTTGACACTTGGCACACCTGATGTGGTCACACACATTGACCCTTTGAAGGGGTTAAACTGACCGTCAATACCACAGACACTTGATGTCTGAACAACAAGATATGCTGTCAAACCTTCAAGCCTTTGATCAAAACCAATGTGCAAACACTGGCACTGCAAGGAATTTAACCCATGAACCTAGATAAAATATATATAAAATCCTCAGGGCCTCACCAAAAATCAAAATGTATTTGACTGTGTTATCCTTGTGAAATAAATATTATCATTATTATTATCATTATTATTATTATTATCATTATTATTATTATTATTATTATTATTATTATTATTATTATTATTATGATTATCATTATCATTATTATCATTAATATTATTATTATTATTATTATTATCATTAGTAGTAGTAGTAGTAGTAGTAGTAGTAGTAGTAGTAGTAGTAGTAGTAGTATCATTATTACTACTATCATTATTATTATAGATATCAGAATTATTATTTTAATTATCATTAGGATTATCATTATTACTATCATAATTATTTTAATTATTTCTATCATTATGATAATTATCATTTTAACTATTATTTTTATTGAATAAACTGTCTTAACTGTCTTATTTGTAAAATTAACCCTCCTTTACCCCTTAAACTTGACAATGATTGGTTCCCTTCAATCTTTCAACCATTTTAGGCTTTTATTAATTAGCCAGTTTATTGAAATAACTAAGGAACAAATGGGGACTAATCCAGGTCACTGGTAACTTTTTCACATGCCACAAGCTGCCAAGGCACTGTGGTCTCATCTAGGGCAGTTTACCTCCCATTGCCTCAGTACACTCTTGACTCTCAGTACACTCTGAGAAGGGTAGATGACATCTGCTTATCTATGCGAATAAACATAGTAGCATGCTATCCTGACTTTTATTGGTTCAACAAAAGAACAGGCCCGCTAGGGAATTAATGTATAGGGCACTGTGACCAAAGATAGAAATTGGATTTTTCATCACCTTTTCTGCTATACTGCAGCTAAGTCGTGACTAGCCAATTAATTGTAAGTAGTGGAGGAAACCGGAGTACCCGGCGAAAACCACCTCCTAACCCAGAGTCACCGGCAGTACACAAATCCACAAAACATGAATAATACATCATAAGATACATTTCTATGTCAGGGTCAGTCAAAATGACCAACAGTCAATACCTTGGAGCCTCACTCGTTTCAGACTGATGGTCCAACCTGTTAACTTATCACAACTACCTATTTATTTATTCATTCATTTATTTATTTATCTATCTGATCTCCACCACTTAAACTTCTACTCTGAATGTCACAAGCTGTTTCAGATAAGGCCATGTTATGCTGGACTATTTTCTGGAAGGAGATATTTTGCCCTGACCTTTGACCTATCATATCTGACTGAAATAACTCTAATGTCTTCATTTATCATAATTGTCACACTACTGATACTGGGGTGTGTTCTTGTAACAAAACAGTTTTCCGTTTCTCACAAGTCCCAGCAAATACTAGGGGGGTTGTGTTTTTGTAACAAAAACATGTTTCTGTTTTTTCATATAAATACTGGGGTGTGTTCTTCTATATAGGACATGCTTCTGTTTTTCACCAGTCACAGCGAATGCATAATTCTACTTTTTCAAATATTTGGAAAGTCATATTTCTATCAATAACATGTTTTTCTATATGACTGTTTGGTATACACATGATTCTGGTTATACCATATAAGAGACATGATTGGCCAGAAGTTTGGTTCTGGTTTGATACAAACGCGTTTCTGGTTACCCTGAGCTGGCGCAAAAACAAGACCTTGGTTCTTTGGTATGACAAGATGGTATAACACTATTGGGCCATCAAACGACAAAATATAATGGGTGCAAAATCAAATATCACATGATCATACTCATCAAATCATAACTAAATCATAACATAACCACTTTAACTGCAACTATCTCGAAGGAAATCTTCAAGATGAAACAAAATGCAAGAACCAGGATGGAAGGGGTGATGGCAAGGATTAAAATCAATATGGAGGTCAAGATATTCATCCAGAGAGAGAGAGAAAACCTTTTTTTCTCTCTTATGAAAAGTTTCGATCAAATATTTCAGCATCTCTTGCCTTATTTAGAAAGAATAAGCACTCAAAGCATTATTGGGTCAAGAAACGAGTTGTATAGGGAATACCTTGTGAAGGAAATTTTTTTTCAAGGGAAAGCAGAGTTGGGAAAAAATGAAGGAAATATGTGTATCAGAACCTAATAAAAAAAAACTCTCCTTCAACTAATAGTTAGATTTAATCACAGTTCCCAAATAATCTTATAAGTATCAAAAATCCACACAAAATTTTCTAGAGGAACTTTATTTAGTGGTTAAAGTATAAAACAGAATGTGCACACAATTGATTTTAATCCTGTTGTCCCTGCAACCAAACAAGAAAACAAATTGCTATGAAACACTGTCATGCCTTTCCAACATCATGCTGTCATAAACAGAACAAACCTATATATATATATATATATATATATATATATATATATATATATATATATATATATATATATATATATATACATATATATATATATATATATATATATATATATATATATATATATATGTATATATATATACATATATATATATACATATATATATATATATATATATATATATATAGATATATACATATATATATATATATATATATATATATATATATATATGTATATATATATATGTATATATATATATATATGTATATATATATATGTATATATATATATATATATATATATATATATATATATATATATATATATATATATATATATATATATATATATATATATATATATATATTGAAAGAGGAAATATCATGCTGGATCAGAAACAGAATTATGAGTTGCACATTAGAATAAACAAAAGGAAGATAACAAAATAACCAAACTAGTGCACAAACAAAGACAAACGAAATGTTACCATGATCAAATGGGTATATCATCTCAACAAAGGGAATTTAGTCTAAATATATACATGGAGGGGGTTGGGGTAGGGATAGAGGTAGGTGTAACAGAGGGGGATGTAACAACCAAAAATGTGTCCAATTATAGAAGACAAAGGGCAATAATAGTATTCAGGGGCTAGAGTTACTTCTGAGGGACAACTTGCCATGATTGACAAGTCTGAGGTAGTAAGGTTCGCCTGTAGATAGACTCACAAACACATCTAACGAAAAAAAATCACTCTGTTTTCGGGAGTTATGTTAAGAGGCGTGAGAGGGTAGTTGAGAGTTGTGCCAATAGAGGGCATCAACGAAGGTGCAATCTCTAGATCGAACAAGCCATGTCAAATATCATCATCAACATCATGCCGACGCGTTCGTCAAAACGCAACGATTTACCTTGAACTCGGAGTCATCTAATAAGTCCTTCCATCGAGTGTCTCTCTTAATTTGCTGAAGCGCCTGTTCGATAACAAGACAGCCGCATATTGTACCCACAAACCATAGTTTTTTTTATGAACAAAAAGTTTTAAGGAATGCTTATAAATGGTAAGAATTTGATTGCCCACAATTAGTGATTGTAGCACTTCTAAGTTCTGCCTCTCAAAAAGGTCATTTCGTTCAACCGAAAAAAATTATTCTACGGGAAATAAGCAATTGTTTTCTAATCACTCAGTTAATGCAATGTTCCCCTCCTTTTAAAAGCTCATTTCGTTTTATCTTACCGCCAAAAAAAAAAAATTGTATAATTATACAAAGAAAAAAAGAAAGAAAAGAGAAAAAAAATCTTTGGAATAAAAGTTTTTTTAATAAATCAATTAACGAAATATTCGCATACCTTTTCACCACAAAATAAAATTCTTTGGAAAAAAAAGTTCTTAGTAAATCGATTAACGTAAATTTCGCTTACCCTCTCAACCTCCTCCTCGTCTTTCGCGTCCTCGATTTCCCTTGCCTTGCGCTGATTGGCCAGCCTCTGCTGCAAGGCTTCCAATTGGTCCATTTCATCCTGCTGCCTCTTCTTGACCTCCGCCCGCTGCCGGTCCTGCTCGATCGACTGCTGGATCAGACGCGCAACCTCGCTCTGGTTCGGGTTCTTCTCTCGACCAATCAGAAAGCTGGAAGAGATAGACGGTAGGGTTCATCATCCGAGTCATAATAGTAGTCATTACCATCATTGTAAGAGGAAACAACCCTTTACCAAATATAGTTGGGTAAACCTAGAAAATCCCGGGATTTTCCTAGCAAGAAAACCTTGGAAATCCTAGCTACATTTGGTAAGGGAATGGTGATAAGAATATAATTTCCAAACTCTGCAAGATATTGCTTAGTAATTTTGCTCAAAATATCCTTATGAAATGTCATGAGAATTATACTCGGGTGAAAGTATTCAATGATTTGCTGAAAATTGACTTTTTCTAGAAAGTCCTCACCAAAAAATGTTAGTGTCTTGATGTGTGTGTTTTGAGGGTTTGGGTTTCCGAATGCCCCCTACCCCCAAAACACCCTGCAAGCTATCAAGACCCTGGTAGCTCTCATACTCACCACATAGTCAGGCTACCCCAGCAGTAGCCTCTAGGTCTCTGCATCATGGAATTGTCAAATATCCAGGAAAATATCAGATAAACTTAACTTTCCATTCAGGCAGGACTTGAGATTTACACAGTCTCCAGGCTACAAGTGTGAATGATGTTGCATACCTTGGGTGACAAGTTCTATTAAATTCATTCCGTGAAATTCACACTAAATTATTCTGTAGGTCAAAATTCTACCGAATTCCATGGGCATGGTAGAATATAAGCAGAATTATTGCAGGACAGGCACCAAACAATAATAGTTGGGCGACGTGATCCATCTTTAAATCCTACGGTTGTGGATTATGTTGCATTCCATAGGTAAAAAGTTCTACAGAATTCATTCTGTAAAATATCATACTGTATAGGGTATAATGTCAATAGGTTTCAATATCATTCATTAGAAAGAATGAGTACAAGTGCAAATTCCTATTTTCCTTGGGCACCTGACACACCCTGCACTTTTGAGTGAATGATAATTGTTTCCTGAGGATACCAGAAAATCCTGCCATTCTGTCGCGAATGAATGCCTTACATTCCCTTGGCTGAAAACAATCCTTTTATGTAGGGTGAATTATGAAATTCCTGAAACTCACATGATACCAGACATTGCTGGCATTCTCAGAGCATTCATATAAAATAACACTGCATTCGACAGGTGCCAATGTCTCAGAAATCTAAGTGCATTCAACACGTGACTGGCAAGAATTGTATGAGTATGTATTCCTGAATTCCCTCCCAAAGACACTTTGTCTGTAATGCTATACCTAGCATTCGACCTGCCTGTCTGTGAGATCTACAAATGTGTAGCCAACAGGTGATTAGCCAAGAATAGTATGCATTCCTAGGCATTCCTGAATTCACTAACACACACACTACGCTGCTGTGCAATTCCTGGTATTCCAACATGATTCCTACATATTCCTGAATTCATGAAGATTCCTAAATTCCTGAATATTCCTACATATCCCTGGTATTCCAACAGCAGCCTCTGTGTCTGAGGTGTGAATGAATCTGTAAGCTGCTGCATTCACAAGTACCCTCCAGTGTTGTATGCTTCAGTACAGTACAGTGTACTGCAGTGCATGCAGAGTGCATGCAGAGTGGCATGCAGAGTGTAGCAGCACAGACAGTTTTAATGGTCCATGGGTTGAGAGGGGGAGGAGGATGACCAGTTCTACTACTGGCTGTGTGTGTGTGGGGGGTGATGAGTCACACCAAGCCAGGACAACTACCGATCAGCCTCTCTCACTGACTCTTAGACAGGCAGGCAGGCGGCCAGCGTCTTATGAATCATCAACTCCTACTACTCTCGTAAAACATCTTCATTGGAATATAACGCCATTATCATCATCAACACCTGATACTGAGGAGGGGCATGCATATAGGAATCACTTACTATTCAAACACATATATGACACTCACACACACATATATATATATATATATATATATATATATATATATATATATATATATATATATATATATATATATATATATACATATATATATATATATATATATATATATATATATATATATATATATATATATTTATATATATATATATATATATATATATATATATATATATATATATATATATATATATATATAGGTGTGTGTGTGTTTGTGTGTATACATATATCAACATATTGATACATATGCAGAAAACAATATGTGTACACATATACATAGTCTGTATGTATGTTTACTAATGAATATTTGTTTGTATGTACAGCTGCATTAACCCTTCCAATGCTTAAGCTTCTTTCATTCAAAGCACAGGGACGCAAATATTTTTGAAAACCATCTAAACCCTGTCATGTTGGTATTCATTGGATAGCTGAATATATATATATATATATATATGAATACTCTCAAATGAGTAGCCATTTGTCAGGTTTATAGCATCCTTTTGTATTGGCCAAATTAGCCACCAGCAGCATAAGGCAAAAAAAAAAAGTGTTTGGTTCCTATAACGTCCTAAAAGAATACAGGTAGGGTAGGTAGGGATTCTTTTTTTAAAATCTTTTTCATTATTTTTATTCTTTAACTCATATGATTCCCTGGAGTTGGATGTCTTCAATAAAAGTTTGCCTTGTTGTAATTGTCTTTATATGCAGTAATTGCACTTCTGTTCATCAAGAGATTGATAATTTAATGGTTGGAGAATTGATATTTAGGATAGGAAGGCAAGGCCAACTTTTGGTAGGAACAGTTTATTTTTCAGTAGGATTGGCAAAAAAACTTTAGGGTAGGGGACAAAAACTAGGGTAATAGGAACGAATTGAAAGAACTTTTTTTTTAGGCCTAAGGGTTAACAAACACCATTTAAATAAGGCTATATGGATAGTTGTAATTCAGTACGTACTTGACTTTTCCGCTGGTGTTCCTGAGGACTGAGGCGGCGTAGGCCTGTGTTACGCCTACCAGACTCTTCCCATCAACCTCAATAATCTGGTCATTCACATGGATCCTACAAATAACAACAATAATAAAATATAAACTCTAATATAGCAAAGCTATACAATATATTACTTTTACGCACACCCTTTTCGTTAGAGTTTAACTAAAAATTTTACAAAAAAATATTTTACAAAACTTAAGGTAAAATTGTTTAAATATTTCACCCAAGAGCCCATTATATTGTGAGAATATAGAATAAAGAGCAAAAATAAACTTCAAGTAGTAAATTTTAGGTAAAATGTTTTAATATTTCACCCAAGAGCCCATAATATTTTGAGAATATAGAATAAAGAGCAAAAATAAACTTTAACTAGAATACTTTAAAATTCTAAGTAATTTTGACAAATTAGTGATCAAGGGTACTCACAAGCTGGGAGATATTGTGGCAAAGTTGAGCACTTTTTCTGATATGAATATAAGGATTGGACAAATTAAAACACAGAAATGCATTTTCTATCGTTTATTTTACACAAACACTTTGTCTGTTAATACCAAACTTAATCACATCCTTATTTCTATAAGTAAGAAACCCTTTCTGTATGGCACCCCTTAACCCTGTGGTACGACTTACCTCCCATCCCTCTCAGCAGCACCACCCTCTGTAAGGGTTTTGATAAAGATACCCAGTTTTTCCAACCCTGCGTCAGCACCGACACCCATCCCAATAATGCTTAATCCTAGACCTTCTGGACCTGCAAAAAGGAAAAGAAAATATGGTAAGAAAAAAATAATGTAAACATATATGTATATATATATATATATATATATGTATATATATATATATATATATATATATATATATATATATACATATATATATATATATATATATATATATATATATATATATATATATATATATATATGGATCAAATGAATATGCCAGCAAACATATCCTGTCATTATTCAGCCATTGGAAAATGATGTGCAAAAACAATGTTAAGAAGTTTTTCATACTAAATTTCTTTGTGTTTTTTTTCAGATCACTCTCATTTTCTCAGTCAGGCAAGTTGTCATTGTGAAATGAGCAATAACTCATTCGGTAGCTCAGTAGTGCCATTGCATACCAAAGAATTCATGAGGTGAAGTCGACACATTACAAGATTATGGAAAGCTGCCATCTTTTTCAATCGACTCCCTCCTCCGCTATGTAATAACTGAATCTTGCCTTTTTTCAGATCTTGACTCTATATTCTTTTTAATGCATAGATCTTATTTTCTTATGGTCAACATAGATGGCCCCCTAAATAAGCCACTACTACAAAATTGGAAAAATCTGAAGTTGGCGGGCCACCTGGTGAGCAAGTGTAAAACTAAATATGGATAGACTTATAAAAGTTTTGAGTTTGTATACTATTCAGGTTAGATACAAAATATGAGGAAAATGCCTAAATATATTTTTATCAAGATGGTATACTTATCCATGCAAAGCCATAATTGTTTGTTTCCTGTTAAGGGTCAGAAAAAAATAGGGTAGGTAGATAGGTAAAATGTTTTTATTTTGGATCATTTTTTTTTGTTCAAAAATGTGTTTTATGCATGTTTTATATTGATTGTGAGTTGAGGAGGCAGAAAAAAACTTGAGGGTAGGGATTTTTTTGAGTAAAAACTTTTTAGTTTAGGGTTACAGGAAACAAATAATTTTTTAAAAGCCTAAATGATGTGAAAAGTGCTTGTTCTCGGTACCTTTTTCCAGTTCCACCGGGAAGACTTCCATGCGCTCCACGCGTTTCTCGAGCTCATACTCCGCGGACGCTGCCACCGGATCCACATCCTCGTTCCTCCTGTCGTAATCCTCAAAACTGTGAGTGGAGTAGACCTACAAAAATAATAAATATCTCAATCGTAATCCTCAAAACTGTGAGTGGAGTAGACCTACAAAAATAATTAATATCTCAATCGTAATCCTCAAAACTGTGAGTGGAGTAGACCTACAACAATAATTAATATCTCAATCGTAATCCTCAAAACTGTGAGTGGAGTAGACCTACAAAAATAATTAATATCTCAATCGTAATCCTCAAAACTGTGAGTGGAGTAGACCTAAAAAAATAATTAATATCTCAATCGTAATCCTCAAAACTGTGAGTGGAGTAGACCTACAAAAATAATTAATATCTCAATCGTAATCCTCAAAACTGTGAGTGGAGTAGACCTACAACAATAATTAATATCTCAATCGTAATCCTCAAAACTGTGAGTGGAGTAGACCTACAAAAATAATTAATATCTCAATCGTAATCCTCAAAACTGTGAGTGGAGTAGACCTACAAAAATAATTAATATCTCAATCGTAATCCTCAAAACTGTGAGTGGAGTAGACCTACAAAAATAATTAATATCTCAATCGTAATCCTCAAAACTGTGAGTGGAGTAGACCTACAAAAATAATTAATATCTCAATCGTAATCCTCAAAACTGTGAGTGGAGTAGACCTACAAAAATAATTAATATCTCAATCGTAATCCTCAAAACTGTGAGTGGAGTAGACCTACAACAGCCAATACGGCAACAATAATTAATATCTCAGTCGTAATCCTCAAAACTGTGAGTGGAGTAGACCTACAACAGCCAATACGGCAACAATAATTAATATCTCAGTCGTAATCCTCAAAACTGTGAGTGGAGTAGACCTACAACAGCCAATACGGCAACAATAATTACTATCTCAGTCGTAATCCTCAAAACTGTGAGTGGAGTAGACCTACAACAGCCAATACGGCAACAATAATTACTATCTCAGTCGTAATCCTCAAAACTGTGAGTGGAGTAGACCTACAACAGCCAATACGGCAACAATAATTACTATCTCAGTCGTAATCCTCAAAACTGTGAGTGGAGTAGACCTACAACAGTCAATACGGCAACAATAATTACTATCTCAGTCGTAATCCTCAAAACTGTGAGTGGAGTAGACCTACAACAGCCAATACGGCAACAATAATTAATATCTCAGTCGTAATCCTCAAAACTGTGAGTGGAGTAGACCTACAACAGCCAATACGGCAACAATAATTAATATCTCAGTCGTAATCCTCAAAACTGTGAGTGGAGTAGACCTACAACAGTCAATACGGCAACACTAATTACTATCTCAGTCGTAATCCTCAAAACTGTGAGTGGAGTAGACCTACAACAGTCAATACGGCAACAATAATTAATATCTCAGTCGTAATCCTCAAAACTGTGAGTGGAGTAGACCTACAAAAATAATTAATATCTCAATCGTAATCCTCAAAACTGTGAGTGGAGTAGACCTACAAAAATAATTAATATCTCAGTCGTAATCCTCAAAACTGTGAGTGGAGTAGACCTACAACAGCCAATACGGCAACACTAATTACTATCTCAGTCGTAATCCTCAAAACTGTGAGTGGAGTAGACCTACAACAGCCAATACGGCAACACTAATTACTATCTCAGTCGTAATCCTCAAAACTGTGAGTGGAGTAGACCTACAACAGGCAATACGGCAACACTAATTACTATCTCAGTCGTAATCCTCAAAACTGTGAGTGGAGTAGATCTACAACAGTCAATACGGCAACAATAATTAATATCTCAGTCGTAATCCTCAAAACTGTGAGTGGAGTAGACCTACAACAGCCAATACGGCAACACTAATTACTATCTCAGTCGTAATCCTCAAAACTGTGAGTGGAGTAGACCTACAACAGCCAATACGGCAACACTAATTACTATCTCAGTCGTAATCCTCAAAACTGTGAGTGGAGTAGACCTACAACAGCCAATACGGCAACACTAATTACTATCTCAGTCGTAATCCTCAAAACTGTGAGTGGAGTAGACCTACAACAGCCAATACGGCAACACTAATTACTATCTCAGTCGTAATCCTCAAAACTGTGAGTGGAGTAGACCTACAACAGTCAATACGGCAACAATAATTACTATCTCAGTCGTAATCCTCAAAACTGTGAGTGGAGTAGACCTACAACAGCCAATACGGCAACAATAATTACTATCTCAGTCGTAATCCTCAAAACTGTGAGTGGAGTAGACCTACAACAGTCAATACGGCAACAATAATTACTATCTCAGTCGTAATCCTCAAAACTGTGAGTGGAGTAGACCTACAACAGTCAATACGGCAACACTAATTACTATCTCAGTCGTAATCCTCAAAACTGTGAGTGGAGTAGACCTACAACAGTCAATACGGCAACACTAATTACTATCTCAGTCGTAATCCTCAAAACTGTGAGTGGAGTAGACCTACAACAGTCAATACGGCAACACTAATTACTATCTCAGTCGTAATCCTCAAAACTGTGAGTGGAGTAGACCTACAACAGTCAATACGGCAACACTAATTACTATCTCAGTCGTAATCCTCAAAACTGTGAGTGGAGTAGACCTACAACAGTCAATACGGCAACAATAATTACTATCTCAGTCGTAATCCTCAAAACTGTGAGTGGAGTAGACCTACAACAGTCAATACGGCAACACTAATTACTATCTCAGTCGTAATCCTCAAAACTGTGAGTGGAGTAGACCTACAACAGTCAATACGGCAACACTAATTACTATCTCAGTCGTAATCCTCAAAACTGTGAGTGGAGTAGACCTACAACAGTCAATACGGCAACAATAATTACTATCTCAGTCGTAATCCTCAAAACTGTGAGTGGAGTAGACCTACAACAGCCAATACGGCAACAATAATTACTATCTCAGTCGTAATCCTCAAAACTGTGAGTGGAGTAGACCTACAACAGTCAATACGGCAACAATAATTACTATCTCAGTCGTAATCCTCAAAACTGTGAGTGGAGTAGACCTACAACAGTTAATACGGCAACAATAATTACTATCTCAGTCGTAATCCTCAAAACTGTGAGTGGAGTAGACCTACAACAGTCAATACGGCAACACTAATTACTATCTCAGTCGTAATCCTCAAAACTGTGAGTGGAGTAGACCTACAACAGCCAATACGGCAACAATAATTAATATCTCAGTCGTAATCCTCAAAACTGTGAGTGGAGTAGACCTACAACAGTCAATACGGCAACACTAATTACTATCTCAGTCGTAATCCTCAAAACTGTGAGTGGAGTAGACCTACAACAGCCAATACGGCAACACTAATTACTATCTCAGTCGTAATCCTCAAAACTGTGAGTGGAGTAGACCTACAACAGTCAATACGGCAACACTAATTACTATCTCAGTCGTAATCCTCAAAACTGTGAGTGGAGTAGACCTACAACAGCCAATACGGCAACAATAATTACTATCTCAGTCGTAATCCTCAAAACTGTGAGTGGAGTAGACCTACAACAGTCAATATGGCAACACTAATTAATATCTCAGTCGTAATCCTCAAAACTGTGAGTGGAGTAGACCTACAACAGCCAATACGGCAACACTAATTACTATCTCAGTCGTAATCCTCAAAACTGTGAGTGGAGTAGACCTACAACAGTCAATACGGCAACAATAATTACTATCTCAGTCGTAATCCTCAAAACTGTGAGTGGAGTAGACCTACAACAGCCAATACGGCAACAATAATTACTATCTCAGTCGTAATCCTCAAAACTGTGAGTGGAGTAGACCTACAACAGCCAATACGGCAACAATAATTACTATCTCAGTCGTAATCCTCAAAACTGTGAGTGGAGTAGACCTACAACAGCCAATACGGCAACAATAATTACTATCTCAGTCGTAATCCTCAAAACTGTGAGTGGAGTAGACCTACAACAGCCAATACGGCAACAATAATTACTATCTCAGTCGTAATCCTCAAAACTGTGAGTGGAGTAGACCTACAACAGCCAATACGGCAACAATAATTACTATCTCAGTCGTAATCCTTAAAACTGTGAGTGGAGTAGACCTACAACAGCCAATACGGCAACAATAATTACTATCTCAGTCGTAATCCTCAAAACTGTGAGTGGAGTAGACCTACAACAGCCAATACGGCAACAATAATTACTATCTCAGTCGTAATCCTCAAAACTGTGAGTGGAGTAGACCTACAACAGCCAATACGGCAACAATAATTACTATCTCAGTCGTAATCCTCAAAACTGTGAGTGGAGTAGACCTACAACAGCCAATACGGCAACAATAATTAATATCTCAGTCGTAATCCTCAAAACTGTGAGTGGAGTAGACCTACAACAGCCAATACGGCAACAATAATTACTATCTCAGTCGTAATCCTCAAAACTGTGAGTGGAGTAGACCTACAACAGCCAATACGGCAACAATAATTAATATCTCAGTCGTAATCCTCAAAACTGTGAGTGGAGTAGACCTACAACAGCCAATACGGCAACAATAATTAATATCTCAGTCGTAATCCTCAAAACTGTGAGTGGAGTAGACCTACAACAGCCAATACGGCAACACTAATTACTATCTCAGTCGTAATCCTCTAAACTGTGAGTGGAGTAGACCTACAACAGCCAATACGGCAACACTAATTACTATCTCAATCGTAATCCTCAAAACTGTGAGTGGAGTAGACCTACAACAGTCAATACGGTATTGTATTGCATTATTCAGGGCTCAAAATAAACATTTGAAGACACTTGCCCCCAAGTAGGGCAGGTAAACTTTAATTTCTACCTGCCCGACACAATTTTGACCTGATCTGCAAAAGGTGTGAAAGAATGAACATGAAATTGACTTTTCTGTATCTACTACATAATGCTTGTATCAATTAACAGTTTTTCCTGCTATAGCTTTTACTGTACTGTTGAAAGAATATTGGATTTTTGGTTATACCATCTCCAAAGTTACATGAAGAAATCTTATTGTGCCTCTGATTTTTACCTGCCTTTCAGCCATTTTGAAAATTTTTACCTGCCCTGTTATCACCTTGTAAATTTTGTTGTGAATAATCATGTTTAGGGTTCTGGACAATCCCTAATAAATGATGACTTCATGGTGGTTAGCTGGAGTTTTTGTTCTTTCCATTTGGTCCAGTAATATATTAAAATGCTCCACTGAGTAGAAAAATAAATAGGCTTTCGATATACTGCCATAAAATGATCACATCTTTTTGGGCTTACACAGGCATAAATGAATAGGAAATATAAGATTGATGTGTCCTGAAAAATATGAAGGAGTGCTTTGGGTTGGATTCTTGTGGACATTTTCAATAAAATTCTTTTGCAAATATGCTTTTACAAAGTAGGCAGGGATTGGCACCATATCAGGAGCAATTGATGAAACTAACCTTCTAATATAGAGAGCATTGTCGCTGGCTTGATCATTTTGACACTTGAATAAGGTTGCCATGGCAACCACGATACTTTACGACATAGTATACATTCATCACAAAGAAAAAATAAATCATAAATAAAAATTCCTGTTCGAAAAAACCTATGATGATGATAACTGACCAATCGTTAAACTGTTGCCATGCCAACTGAAAATGATGGTTATCACACCCCCGCACACATCCACAGAGCATCGAAAATCATTCTTGCCAGATATCGATTATTCTGATCAATAGGATAATATTCCAAGTAAAGAGAGGCACACATTAGTTAGTACAGGAGATCTCCCTGACAAGGGTCGTCTGGACCTTTGATACTTTTCCAAATAACTTAGGAATTTATCATAAATTCATAAAATATTTGAAGGAGAGTTCTGGGTTGGATTTTGATCAAGATATTTCCTTTTAATTTGGAATTCTTTGGATAGTGCAGACGTAATCATACACAAATCAACTCAAAATTGGTTTGAATAAAACCTAGAAAATGACTGAAACCCTTGCACATGGGTACTCATCTGCGAGTGCTCAATAAGAGCTATCCAATGAATACCAACATGACAGGGTTTAGATGGTTTTCAAAAATCTTGACATCCTTGTGTTTGAGCGGATGTACTCGCAGCATTGGAAGGGTTAAACCCCAATAACTTACCCATATTGGTGCTGTGCTGAACCAGCAGCATAAGGTTTAGAACCCAATATCTTACCCGTATTGGTGCTGTACTGAAGCATCAGCATTAAGGGTTAGAAGCCCAATAACTTACCCGTATTGGTGCTGAGCTGAACCTGATCCGCGATGGCTTCTTGGCGTTGGGGTAGTAGATATCGTCCGCGTCACGATCGGGGAGACCGCGGATCTCATATGTGTAATTCCCATCCTCAAACACCTGCACGTTGGACTCATCTGAAGAAAACATCAATCAAGAAAGAAACCATGAAAATATTTTCCAGATGATTAAAAGAAAGCAAAGGTTAAAATAAGCTTGTGGCAATATAAATTGATAATAATCGGGACAATTTATGCATGTAAAGCAATAATAGGAACATAACCTGTGAATAAAAATTATCATCTGATAATAATGAAGAGATCATTGTCATACACCTGTAAAATAATAAAGGGAATATTACCTGTAAATGAAAATTATCAACTGTTATTATCCGTCTCATTCACGCTCCAGAACCCAAAAACTTCCCGACTTTGTTGACAATATTTTCATGATAACTAGGGATGGGGACCGTTGAGAATTCTACGGTTCGGTTCGGTTTTCGGTTTTGCTTCTACGGTTCGGTTTTATCACGGTTTCCTAAACGGTTTATTGGAGTGAGGTCCGGTTTCAGACCGGTTAACCGCAATGCTCAGGCCGGTATCACATGTGGACCGGTCTCCGGTCCCCATCCCTAATGATAACCATTTCTCGGAAATGATCTGATTTGAAGGAGACATATATTAATTGGAACTCAACCAGCATTTCTCTATGACTCAAAAAGGAAAGAAACAAATAACAAATTCTTTTTTAGAATAAGGGGCTAGCAAGGCTACCAGATATCCAAGCTTCATCAGGAACTGGAATCTAACAGTCTTTCTAATTTCTGTTAAATACAAACAAGTACTCAGATGCACTGTAAGATGATTGGGGAAAATTCTTGTTCTTCAATTACCTTGAGCTAGGAAACAGCTGGGCCCTATAAGCTAGCTCAAAAAATTATACCATTGACACCTGGACACGAAGTGACTTGAATAGGGGAAAAAACGATACCATAAAATAAAGAGACACATTCACATTAGTGACAAAACAAAATTAATCTTTGCCTCTTGCTAAACTCCAGAAGAACAACTATAAAAGACAACAATAAGAATAGAAGTGATATTAACCGAGAGTTAGGTAAAAGTTTCGGCTGACTGGTGCCGTAACGATAATCGTAGGTGTCTCCACAACATAAGCCTGCTCTTCCTTCTCTTCCTCATCATCTTCTCTATCTATCGCCATGGGAGACGACGACCCAGCCTCATTCTGAGTTTCCAGGTCCTGTCGACATGTGCAGTTTTTCAGCCGTGCAGCAGGTTTTGAAAGTAGTTCATTCCCCATGTTGCACAAGTGGTTAAAGCTGTGATCAAATCTGATAAATATGTGACCTTGAAACGTCCTTGATATCCATATCCAATTAAATCCAAAGATAGACAATACAGTTTGAATATACTAGTCACGGTTTAGCTGCGATATGGTCGAATAAGTGATGAAAATGAGAAAATTCCTTCTAGGTATTTCATCACTTTCCACGGTCATTTCCATGAAGATTGTTACATGCCTTTTTATTCTCGGTAATAAAGGAGAGAAAATTTCCATTCAAATTCAGTTTGACCTTCAAATGTCTTTGACAGCTATGTCAATTACCCTGAGTAGACTATCCAATCCATTGCACTTTATATACATATGATATGCTCATTTTCCTGAATAGCCACTAAGTAGTGTGACAAACTTTGACTTGAGATTAAACTTTTCAGTGACCTTGGTAGTGTCCTTGGGAGTGACCTTGAGTGTCCATGCCTTATTTGGTATTTGTATGCAATCCAGCAGCTACTGACCACAGTTACAGTGTATGGGCTATTGAGGTAGATGAATTTGTAAGTTTTACTTTTATTTCGACACAAATAATACCCTGTTGAATCCAAAGTTTATATCTACGTGTCTCTTGAAACAGACTTCATTGATATCCAGAGATCCTCTGTATTTTTCTTTCATAGCTATTCCATTGGTATGATTTCCTGACAAAGATATAACCTTTATGATTGCTATAGAGTAACCACATAGTTATCATGAATTATATATATATATATATATATATATATATATATATATATATATATATATATATATATATATATATATATATATATATATATATATATATATATATATATATATATATATATATATATATATATATATATATATATATATATATATATATATATATATATATATATAATGCATATACATAGGATAATGGTTAAAACTACAGAGCGCTATAAAATAGGCTGACGAAATTCAATCTTACATAAGAACCACATCATACAAATACACAGGGTTATACGCTAAATGAATAAATGAAAGAATAAATTTATAGATAAATTGATAGTTCACTGTTTCTTACCCTTGTATCTAGCTTTGATGAGTATTGGGGGGTAATCTCCATGCAGGACATAGCTGCTGTTGCCCATAGGATCCTCTGGCATTGGTCAACAATTCTACTGGACGACGGTCAATTACTGGCCATAGCTATCGTCCTAAATTCGCCCTCAAATCTCTCAACCTCACGTCTACCTACCAGCAGGGAGAATGGATAAGTATATAGTATGACGTCCCTGCTACCAGCAATGAAGAAAAGTGTCTACAACCCATTGAGTTATGGTGCAAGTTTTTGCTGAAGAACAATAAGTGTAATTTAAGAATTTGATTGGTTTAAATGAACAGACTCAGATGCATCAACCAATGAAAATTCAGGAGCATCTCTCTGGTTCGAACATTGAAACATGTCTGTGTACTGAATGACACCAGCATGTATATCTATTTGTGTGTTAACTGAATTTAGGCTCAATTACTTAGTAATCACTACCCTAAAAACAAACTACTTGGTTAACTCATACATGCCTACATTGTACAAAAAACCCTACCTTATAGTTTTGCTAATATCTAGCTAATGAGAGATATTTTCGTAAAATATCTGATGAAGTAATACTAATAGCTAGAAAATCTAAAATCCTTCAATGTTTTGTGGTCTGATGCTTTGTTTACAAGTTATCCTTAAGGTACTAAGAACCCAAACAACATTAAATTTGTAAAGGGAACTTTCAGCATGGATGGTTTCAGAACACTCCCTTCGAATACTGCATAGTAAATACACTAGTTCAACTACAGCGTGCATCTATATTTCATAAGTCCTGTCTATATCACTGGCAAGCTACCATATATAACCCATTCATGCCTGCAACACCCAAAATCACCTGACTTTTTTGGCAATATCATTCTAACAAAAGAAATTTGAACAAAATATTTGAAGGAGAAACGTAAATCAGAATCTAACTAACAACTATCCTTCAGATATTTTAAAAAATTATGCTTAATTTCAAAATCTTTTTTCATAAGTATTACAGGTCTAGAGGAAAAAGAGTCAAGGAACTTTCCAAGCATGAATAGGATAAACTATATGATGTGTCTCACTCGTTAGGACTTGTCCAACCCTAAACACAAATTATACTCCCGGATATATCTTTCCATTGGAAGTATCACTCTGATAATATTCAACAGAGATATGCTCATCACAACACTCCCATAGTATCCTGAAGTACCCTCTCTAGCAGTCTACTGAGTGGGAAACATGGAAGACATATGTTCCCAGTCAAATCAAGACACAAGAGCAGTGATGTACAATACCCTTTCATCTGTTAAGTTTAAAACATTTTTGAAAACCATGCATTAAAAATCACAATGATTAATAAGTTTGCATGCCAAAAACCTATACTGTTAAGTTGCTTTTTCCAGGCCGCCCAATAATTGAGACCATGAGACCCATGTTGGGTATTAACCAGCAGGGATACCCTAAATGGGTCAAATACAGGTAGATACAGTGATTGCTGATGCAGCAAGTACACTATCAGCAGCACACAGGTGTGTCGCTGGGAGCATAGTACATACAGGTAGGACACCTGGAGAGGTCAACTATCTACGGAGACCACCTGTACAAAGAGACCGGTCTTACAGGGTACATACAGCTAAAACACCTAATGGGTCACTTGCCCATAGAGACCGCCTGTCTAAAGAGACCGCTCCTACAGGGTACATACAGGTAAAACACCTGATGGGTCACTTGTCCATAGAGACCGCCTGTCTGAAGAGACCGGTCCTACAGGGCACATACAGGTAGTACACCTGATGGGTCACTTGTCCACACCTGGAGAGGTGAACTGTATACTGAGACCACCTGTATAAAGAGACCAGTCGTACAAGTTCCGACAGTGAAGAATGCTAGGTATATTTCACCTATAAGTGAAGATTGACTATTTTCAATAACTATTGAGTCAAACTGACAGCGTTTTTCTGAGGTTGGAAAGCATATCCTAAATAATATATATAAATAAATATATATATATATATATATGTATATATATATATATATATATATATATATAGTATATATATATATATATATATATATATATATATATATATATATATATACATATAATATATAAATATATATATATATATATATATATATATACATATATATATATATATATATATATATATATATATATATATATATATATATATATATATATATATATATATATATATATATATACACACACACACACACTTACATATACATTTTACATGTCTTCATAATTATATTTCTTTCCAATCTGACCCACTGAGACAGTTCCTATGTACCTCAAGACATAAACAAAACTGACTACAACTTTTCATCATCAACTATCATGTA
>OZ012699.1:20961155-20986155 GCA_963942565.1 Maea johnstoni | reverse complement strand
GTGCTGAAGTTTCAAATAAATGGCCAAAAAAGTGATGAAATTCCAAATTCCAAATTACACTAGCATCTGCAGTAGCGTATGACAACTACGATGCCTGATCGTAATTCCATAATGGGATGGAGGGGTGATGAGGATATTGAGTCTACAATAAACGTAAAATCTGAAGAGTGCTGGAGTTTCAAATATATGGCAGAAAAAGTGATGAAAATCGAAATTCTAAATGTCAATAGCATCTGCAGTTGCGTGACAACTACGATGCCTGATCGTAATTCCTTTAGTATAGGGTTACCCTGCTAGCTGACTCGCTATGAAGCACATCAGATGTATGTCTTCGGGCAAACACGGAACCTACTACAACAATGATTTATTGAACTCACAGGAATGAGAAGAAATTGTGTGGTGGCGTTTATGAGGGCCAAGAGATGGAATATAACACATTAACCCTTCCAATGCTAAGTCTACTTTCGACCAAAGCAACCAGATGCAAAGATTTCAAAAACCATCCAAACCCTGTCATGTTGGTACTCATTAGAAAGCTCTCACAGAGCACTCTCAGATGAGTACCCATTTGCCAGGGTTTCAGTCATTTTTAGGGTTTTTGCATCATTCTGTATTGGCCAAATTAGCCACCAGCAGCTTAAGGGTTAATGCTTGAGAGTTGCTCTGCCAGGTGTGGTGGCATTTATGAGGGCCAAGAGATGGAATATAACACATTAATGTTTGAGAGTTGCTCTTGAAATTGTCGTCTGGACCTATGATACTTTCAATAATTCATGTTATTATACCTCACGTAAGATTCTTGATTCTGGTTGGTCAAAGGCCATGGATTAACTGCATGATTTCCTCACTCCTTATTGACAGGCTGTTGTCCTTAACAGCTTTTGAAATAATTGAATAGTTCATAGCAACAGCTATGAAATAGTTGAATAGTTACCGCTAGCCTGAAGAGTTAAGTGACCGCTAGCCCGAACACCTACGGAGTTTGCCGAGTGACCTACCGGTGAAACTAGTTCAACAAGGCAGGCGACGAGTATTTATCCAAAATCTCTGGTGTTTGTAATTTTCCCCTCTTTTGTGTTTTGTATTTGTTCGGTATGATAAAACAGATATGACATCCCTGTGGGGTTTTCACCAGGAATAACTTCCCCTCGAGTGACAATCCCCCGTTATTCCTGGTGGAAACTCCACAGGGATGTCATATTTGTATAATATCAAATAAGAAATTGTTTTACAAAAGATTTTAATCCACAATTGCATCATCAACATCATTTATCAATGTAACAATTAGCACCCCCATCATCATCACAGCAGCAATATCATTTTGTATGGAGTGCTGTTCAGGATCCTTTCTTATCCTCATCATTATCTGTATCACCACTACTACCATCAACACCATTATAAGCCAGAGAGTAGGTGTGTGTGCCATAGCACCATGTAGTGGCCCCAGTAATGACCATAAGGCCAGCTTACCTTTCGCCCTCTCTCTTCGCCTCTCTCTCTCCCCCCTTCCCCTCTCTCTCTCTCTTTCCATTTCTCTCTCCCCCTCTATCTCTCTCTCCCCCTTTATCTCTCTCTCTACCCCTCTCTCTCTCTCTGTCTATCCAAGGTGTTCGTGCAATAGCACCATGTAGTACCCCAGTAATGACCATAAGGCCAGCTTACCTTTCGCTCTCCCTCACACTCTCTCCTTCCCTCCCCTCCTCTCTCTCTCTCTCTGTCTCCATCCCTCTCTCTCTCTCCCTCTTTCTCTCCCTCTCTCTCTCCCTCTCTCTCTCTCCCTCTCCCTCTCTCTCTCTCTCTCTCTCTCTCTCTCTCTCTCTCTCTCTCTACCTCCATCTCTCTCTCACCCCTCCCTCTCTGTGTCTATCCAAGGTGTTCGTGCCATGGCCCCATGTAGTAGTCTCCCACTAGTGATCATCAGGCCAGCTTACCTAACATATAAGCTACATACCTGGGCACCCTCATTACACTCACCTAGCAATTAATCACACTCATCCTCTCTTCACCAGTAACGATCTCAATTACTGGAATACTCACTAATGAAGCTCTCCGCCAATAGTTCTACCTCTATAGAGTTCACTGAGACAATGTGCATTTTGAGGTTTGCAATTTCAAATATTTAGGCAAAAAAGAAGTGTTTTGATCGATAACAGCAGACATTTATATTCCTTACAAGGAGTAAGGTAAAATATTAAAGAAATAAATAAAACAATAATGATAATCATCATCATCATCATAATAATAAAAATAATAATAAAAATAGTAATAATGATAATAATATTAATAATAATAATAATAATAATAATAATAATAATAATAATGATAATAATAATAATGATAATAACAATAGATAATCAGATTGATATTTGGGAGTGCTAGTCTGGCCGGAGGAGCTAACCCTTCAACCCTCAGGTACACACCCATGTCAATTATGACGTTATTGTCAAAACAATCAGGGTGTTTCTGTGTGCCCTAGGCACGAAAAGGGTTAAATACTACTCCCCTTGAACTGACTGGAGCAGAATAAGCTTCTCTCACACAGGAAGAAAACTCAAAGGTCGCGGAAAATTGCACATTCATTTCCGAGCCCCTGCCTCACAGGGAGGCTCCGCGGCCAAGAGGTCAAATTAATCGGATTTTCTAAGGTATCCCTACACGGCTTATTGGCTGCTCCTCGTCCAGAGGCTACGTGTGTGCATGTTTGGGCTATTATGGGTTACTGCTCCTGCACTCTTCCTTCCTCTCTCTCTCTCTCTCTGTCTATCCCAGGTTACTGCGCTCTCTCTTTTTCTTTCTCTCTAGCTGTCTCTCTGACTCTATCTCTCAGACTCTCTCTCTCTCTTTCTTACTTTCTCTCTCCCCTACTCTTTCTTTCTTTCTCTCTCTCTCTCTCATCGCTCTCTTTCGTTCTCGCTCTCTTTCTTTCTTTCTCTCTTTCTTTCCTTCTTCCTCTCTGTCCCTCTCTTTCGTTCTTTCTGTCCCTTTCTTACTTTCTCCCTCTCCTACTCTTTCTCTCTATCTCTCTCTCTCTCTCTGACTGTCTCTCACACTTTTTCAGCAACATAACACCTAACTACAATGCTCCAAAATATTCTCTTCCTACAAAGGATTTTATAAGTTTGATAATATAACCCTGTGTATTTGTTTTTGAGTTATTTGATGTGATATCATTTATAAAAGAACATTAACATGATTCAACCCATGTAAGCCCTAGGTAAAAAATGTGCCAGACCTTTCCTCAATCAATGCATGCGACAATATCAACATATCCTAAGAAAGATCCAGTTTGAGGTGTCCGTATCTAATATAAGGCTTAAAAAAGTTGTGTTTCCTGTAACCCTACCCTAACAGGTTTATATTCAAAAAAAATCCCTACCTTCAAGTTTTTTCTGCCCTCCCAACTCCCAAACATGCATAAAACACACATTTTTGATCAAAAAAATGATGCAAAAAAACTTTTTTTTACCGACCTACCTACCCAATTTTTTTTCGGACCGTTACAGGAAACAAAGAATTTCTTTTTTTAGGCCTAAGAAACTAGCATCCCATGTGAGAAGAAAGTGGAGCTGGTGAGGAGATTATTCCATGCCTCACTCTCAAAAAATTTGTAAAGACCCTGGTAGACTGTGAAACATAATCCACTGAGTGGTTCCTTTGATGGTTATCTAGTGCTTATTTCTAAATGCACATAAGTCTTAATTCACTATGCAAAACCAGACTGATTTTAGTATTCCATTTAATTCACTGTCAATTAGGTTGTGGTGGAGGTAATTTTGTGGTCAATTTGCTGCTGGAGTATCTGAGGAAAATATTGACTGGGCTTCCATAATGTAGATTTTTCCTGTATAGCTATTTCATGTTTACTCACAAATGCATAAAATGTGCATTCAAGTTTTCTTGTAATTTTAATTGCAGCAATGTGTGAAAATCCCAACAGGGTTTGCCATGCATTCCTTCCATAACGTAGATTCCTCCAGAATGGTTATTTCATGTTTACTCACAAATGTGTAAAATGTGCCATCAAGTTTCCCTGTGTATGTTTTCCTCTGAACCTTATAGCACTGCTCAATTAGTTTACTTGAGTAGCTGCTACTCCTACGTAGTACTAGATCCATTTATCCGCTTCCATTTTCTTCTGTAAAGTACATGCCGATAATCCGTAGTAAAATCAGTATTCGGTGATGTGTTTTCCCCTGCAGTCTAGCACTGCTCAACTAGTTTTCTTAGCTGCTTCTCCTACGTAGTACTAGATTCATTTGTTTTCTTGCATTTCCTTCGGTAAAGTACGTCCCAATAATCCGTAAAGTCAGTAGTCAGGGACGCACGCTTTCATTAGCATGTGATACCTTGAAGAGAATCCACACACACACATGTGCTGAGTAAAGGGCGGTCGGGCCAGCACTGCAGCTTAGAACTGCTCCACTAGTTTTCTTATGAAGGTGCTTCTCCAGTACTAGATCCATTTGCCTACATTTTCTTCGGTAAAGAATAATATGTAAAGTCAGCAGTCGGGGACTCACAGTCTCACACCCTGTGAGTAGTTTCCACATACACACACATATGTTGAGGAGCGGGCTATCGAGCTGGCACTGCAGCCTAGAACTGCTCCCTAATTTTCTTATGAAGGTGCTACTCCAGTACTAGATCCATTTTCCAGCATTTTCTTCCATAAAGAATTATATGTGAAGTCAGTAGTCGTGGACTCGCTGTTTCACACCCTCTGAGTAGTTTCCACACACACACGTGCTGAGCGTAGGGCGGTCGAGCCGGCACTGCAGCCTCGGCACTGGAATCAATGTGACGCACATCGCAGCAGCTCCGGGAAAACCACGTGCTGATTGCCAACATCCCATAATACTCTCCCACAAGAGAGCCAATCAATCAGGCCATCGATACGCTGTCGGGCTGGGCATGTCACAGCGTCTCGGGAACTCTCAATTATTGAGGAGCAAGTGTTTCTTCCTCCAATGCAGGAGAGTGTGCATGTGGCTTCTTCGTTCCTCCTTTTGCGTTGTTGTTTTTCTCTACATGAATCCTAAACCATGAGACGTGCATCTGAGAAAAGGCATCTGAGACGAGGCACCTGAGACAAGGCACCAAAGACAATTAAGGCACCTGAGACAAGGCACCTTATTTATTAACCCATTAATCCTTACGAGTTTCTACAGAAATTGCTGTCTGGATCTAAGACACTTTTGACAATAACCTTGGAATTGAGAATGATTTTACCCTGTCATGTTGGTATTCATTGGGTAGCGCTCACGTAGTACTCTCAGATGAGTACCCATTTGCCAGGGTTTCAGTCATTTTCCAGGTTTTTAACATAATTTTGTATTGGCCAAATTATAGCCACCAGTAGCATAAGGGATAATAGCCGGAGCATGCTGAGGGCCCCAACCAATCAGCTTGAATCATTCACTGCTGCGAGCTTCCCCCAGTTTCCGCCACACGCTGATTCCGAGGCAGATGATTTGTTGTGAGCTGGAAGGGTCGCTGGCGGAGCGACCAATCAGCCGTTACTCATCCATACATCATTCTAACCCTTACAATGATGGCGGCTAATTTAGCCAATAGAAAATAATGTTTATTCCTGTTTTTTCTATGTATGCTATTTTCATATAGCACATCCTTACAGTCAATATAAGATACATACTTCATCCTTATGCTGCTGGTGGCTAATTTGGCCAATACAAAATGATGCAAAAGACCTAAAAAAATGATTGAAATCCTAGCGAATGGGTACTCATCTGATAGCACTCAGCGAGAGCTATCCAATGAGTACCAACATGATAGGCTTTAGATGGTTTTCAAAAAACTTTGTGACCTTGAGCATAGGACGAAAGTAGTATCAGCATTGGAAGGGTAAAAAAAGGGATGAAAATAGAAATTACAAATCCCGACTGTTTTGGGCAATGCAGGTCTACGATTACGTACGCCAGTGTCCAATTTAACCCATATAGTGGCCATACTTATTCAAACCATTCACAATCAAAATTCTGCTTGAAAAGTATTGACTGACAATCAGAATTCAAGTATGAATTCATCACATATTTCTAAGAAGTTTGGATAGTCTTTATTCCTCCGCCACTTACGACTGGTTAGTCACAACTCAGATGCAATATGGCAGAAAAAGTGACAAAAATTGAAAATCGAAATTCCAAATTCTGGGCTGTTTCGGGTATGTGGGTCTACGATTACGTACTCTGGTGTGGGGCCGGGAGTAGATGAATCTATAGTGAGAGCTATACAATGAGTATCAACATGACAGGATTTAGATGGTTTTCAAAAAACTTTGCGACCTTGTGCCTTAGACGAAAGTAGTCTCAGGATTGGAAGCGTTAAAAAAGTGATGAAAATCTTAATTCAAAATTCCGGGCTGTTTTGGTTATGCGGGTCTACGGTAACGTACTCTGGTGTCCGAGGAGCCGGGCGTAGATGAATCACAGTGGCGGGCGCGTGGGTGATTAATACTGCATGGCTGCCCGGCCGCTTATTTACCGCTCACCAACCATTAGGAAATGTTCCTGCTCCTAAAAATCAATCTTCTACATGCCTCGCACAGTTACAAATTACCAGCCAACTCTCGGTAGAATCCACTACGGTAAGAGCCATCAGGGATAGCTACCTGACCGTGTTTTTTTTTGCTTTTGTTATTGTTTTTGTTTTTGGATGTTGTTTTTGGATGTACATGGCTCAATAGGTCATGATGTGAGAAGACTTTTGCTAATTTGTCTGCCATAATGCACTGAGAAAAACGATTGGCAGATTTGGCAACTGTCATTTAATTCAACATAAACGGCATTACAAATGCGGCAACTGTCATTTTATTTAATATATATGGCAATACGAATGCATCTTGTAGCCTAAAAGAATCTGAATCTGGAATTTCATTTTTGTCACTTTTCTGCCATATTGATGCTAAGTCGTGACTAGTCAGTTGTAAGTAGTGAAGGAAATGGGAGTACCCAGAGAAAACCTACGCCTAACCCCAGAGGCCAATGGATTACAAACCTTAACCTACTCCTCATAAAGATATTCCTAGGGGCAGGGGTCAGGCTACGGCAAGACACTGAGGAAGACCGCTGGGCCATAGGTTCCCAAAACTTCATAGCCAGCCGGGCTACAAAGGCAAATATTCTTATAGCCGAAACAATTTTCTGTAGCCTCAGGCTATTGGGCTAGTGTCTAACTGGATCCCTGAAGGAGTCTTTCAATTGCAAAGTAACCATAGATAGAACCTTTAGGATGACGCATGTTTATATAGCAACCAAGAAATCCTGCATGTTAGGAAAAAATCTCGCCCCCCCCCTCCCCCACAGCTACCCCCCCTTTCCATTATAAAGATACAGCAGCAAAGCATAGTATAGTATAGTAATCATATCAGCTTCAACACAGCTGCAAATAACAAATACAGCAAAATGAGCCTGAAAACATGTTTATATAGCGACTAAGCTGAACCCTGGTGAAATGTAAAACACTTTATCATGGGAGAACATGTTTTACCATGTTAGAACATGTTTTACCATGAAATCCCATGTTGAAAAAACATGATAGTTCTATAAGCCATAACGTTAAACATGTTAAAACATGTTAAAACATGTTATTCTATTTTCAAGGATATGAAACATGTTATACCATGTTTTCCCATGTAATTCAATAGGGTTCTGAAATCTGAAACATGTTATAACACGTTTTACTGTAACATCAATTATTGAATAAATGGTCACTGGCTGAGTCAAAAAAATTGAACATGGTCAAACATGTTAAAACACGTTTGTGTTATTCCCAGAACTCTGAAACATGTTATAACATGTTTCCCCCTTAACTCCAGAAATTGAAAAAAAGGCCATTGACTGGTTTAAGTTGGAATCAAAACATGTTTTGACATTTCTCACTAAAAATCACAGAGCAAATGCATACTTTTTCTTTAGCAGTAAAATAATATGAAATTTAAACATGTTTTAACATGTTTAAACATGTGTTTATAACAAGTGTGCAGGGCTCAACAATCATAATAGCCCCATTATTAAGCCCTGAGCTAGTAAAAATAACCAAAACCTTGATCAAGGCTAGTCAATGACACTCTTCCTAGCCCTTAAACCCTGGGCTAGTCCATTTTGGGTGAATACTGCCTGACGTTGTTATCTTAAAACTTTTGGGGTAGGACTAGTAGATGGGAGGTGCCATTAGTCCCACCATGTTTGCAGACATCCCTTGTAAAAAGTATTCCCAGCTCATTGCATTCTGAATGGAAATCCAATGATATCCAAGAAAATCCACACTCAGTAGGAGGTCTCAGTTGCCAGAGAAGTATGGTATTCCATGGACAAATTAGTCCCTACAAATCCAATTTGTTCCTTACCTGCATGAAGTTACATTATAGCACAAAAGTTGGGCAAGGTTTACAGGCCAGAAGATTCACGTCCTGTGTCAAAGGAATGTGGATATGTTGGGACTTTAAAAAGGTGCAATTTAATTTTGTCCTCGTAACTGAGCTTTATTTATGCTTTATAACATAACTCAGAATCTAAGGAGGATGGACAAAGCTAGACTTTTTCTTTAACCCTTATGCTCCTGATGGCTAAATTGGCCAATACAAAATTATGCAAAATCATTGAAACCCTTGGCAAATGGGTACTCATCTGAGAGTGCGCAGCAAGAGCTTTCCAATGAGTACTAACATGACAAGGTTTTGATGGTTTAAAAAAATCTTTGCATCCTTGTGCTTTGGGCAAAAGTAGCCACAGTATTGGAAGGGTTAAAGGCCCTGAGATACTTTTTAATTCTAAGTCCAGTGAAATCCAAGAAGATGACTCGTGCCTTTCATATTTAGTTGCGATATTGAAACATTGTAATTTGAGAAAGGCTTTGAAAATTGTCAATAAGTAAACACATGCTAACAATAAACAAAGTATCCAACTTATTCCTTATTTGACCTGGGCTTATCCATTTTCTAAGAGGGCAGTTTTGTACAATTTTGGAATAATTTTACCCAGATTCCTTGTGCTTCTTAATATTTAAAATGTAGAATTGAGTATAATAAGTAATGGTCTGTGAGACTGAAAAGTGTACACTTGATTTAGTTTTAAATATGCAAATGAATATGACACACTTTACATGCTCCACCCCTATCCGACAAGTGACTTTAAAAATCCCGCATTTGAACTTATAACTGAAATTGCCAGTTACACACTAGAACTGTCTGAGAGTCTGCATCATAGCACAGAACCATACTATGCTCTGCTAATTGAGAACATAGAACTGTTTTCTGCTAGCTTAAGAATAATGACTTTGTAATAGACATTATCAAAGAAGAGGATCAATCTTCCAATTAAGGAAAAAAGAGGATAATTACCGCACAAGATATTAACATTCCCAAGTATCTTGAGGTTAGTGAATGTTACATAAATTTGTATTTCAACACATGTATGTAATTTAATTCAACTTGATTTAAAGAAATTTAGACTTTTTCACTTTTATTCAGTTATATTTTGATGTGCTGACTGGAATTGCTCAAACCATTATGATGAACATATCTATCTACCATACCTACCCTAATACTTACAGCCACAAGATATCAGCTAACTGGAATCACCAAATTCAATCCACATAATTTTCCCTACTTAATCCAAGAAATATAGCCCAAAGAAAGATGAATACATTTCAAACCTAGATCTCACTCTGAAATTAAGTAAGGCATTTTTTTTCTTGAGCAATCATTTATTCTTCTGAGGATAATTTGCAAATAAACTAAATACGAAACAAGGGCTGTCTAGCTATGTTCAAACTTGTTCTTGGACATGTGGCTGGAATTTAAATAGAGAAGCAGAAAAAAACTTTACATTGTACTTAGTAAGTTTGAAACATTGTTTCCGTTTCTCAGAGGAAACAGTGTCCCTATTTCTCTATACATTGTTTATATCTCTCAGATGAACAAATGTTATGTGTAAAATTTTGTTCTGAATAGAAAAATAAGGTGATAAAAGCCCCATCCCAAAACACACCTCACAGCACCATTATCATATAACGAATGTGTTTCTCCAGATTCTTGAGTGTTATCAGATGTAGAATATCATAGCCAACCATACTTTGTCAACCCATATTCTATATCATTTCAATATTAACAACTTTTCAAGCAAATGACATAGTCTCATTACTTTCAAGGGTAATAGTCACTGCAGGTTCAGAATTACTTTAGGGATATCATTGACTATGCCCAATAAGAAGTAAATTTCAGATTCCTTACCGCAAACGATTTTTACAGGCCATTGTTTATATTATGTATAGTAGTAAATGGCCGTTGAATAACATGTTAAAACATGTTTTAATCATAACCTGTTATAACATGTGTTAACATGTACAGTAACTGGCAGGTAAATAACATGTTATAACATGTTTCATTGGAACATGTTTAAACATGTTAAAACATGTACGGTAAATGGCGGGCAAATAACATGTTATAACATGTTTTAATATGTTTAATTTAGGACATGTTTAAACATGTTATAACATGTACGGTAAATGGCGGGCAAATAACATGTTATAACATGTTATAACATGTTTTCTTAGAACATGTTTTAACATGTTATAACATGTACGGTAAATGGCGGGCAAATAACATGTTTTAACGCGTTAAAACATGTTATTCTAAATGTGGTGGATCATGGCAAAACATGGGAATATTTGCTTAAATAACATGTTAAAACATGTTAAAACCACGTTATTTCAAGAACATGTTAAAACGTGTGAAAACATGTTTTTGCCCGCCATTTACCGTACATGTTATAACATGTTTTAACATGTCAAAACACTACCAAAATAACATGTTATAACATGGTAAAAACATGTTATAACATGTTTTCCCCATGTTCATTTCACCAGGGCCTGAGTCCTACTGGTATGGTAAAATGTGCCCAATTACCAGCTTTGCGAACCATGTTTGTAGAAGAGAAACCCCAGCCTCCCAGGATAATAACCATAACAGCTTCACTAAGACAGGAACCTTTACTGTGTACAGTAAACCTGCAAGAAAAAATATTCTAACCCTTTCAATATTTATATGCAACAATTTTCAATCAAAAGACATTTGCGATTATTAAAAAACTATGAAAATAAGCAAATCTGAGCAGGTGAGTTCTTTCGCATGTGTGGAAAGAATGGAGGAAGTCTTGACTTAGCTGGAATAGAACAAACACGGGAAATCTTGCTTCACAGACCACAGTATATAGAAATCAATAGAAAAAGGCAATACATGCTGAAATAAAGCACAATGAAAACGGCATTTATCGATGCAGCTCCCTTGTTGACAGTTTCATATACATAATGCCATTAAGAAACACATGAAAGAAAGTCAGTTTCAGCTTGTCGCCATGGCAACAGCACGTCGTCATGGCAACAATGCATGCTGATATTACCATGGAGACCGCACCAAGAACCCAAGAGTACCAGCCTCCCTTGCACCAAGCCCTTCGATGTTAACCCTTCCATGCCTAAATACAGGTATAGCATGCCAACTTTGAGGTCAGCTTGAGAGTAATAGGTAATACATTGTACACCAAATGCCATTGTAAAGAATATTGTTATCACATTCTCAAAGTCACACAATTTGGATTTAACCCTTCCAATGCTGAGGCTGCTTTTGTCCGAAGCACAAAGAGGCAAAGACTTTTGAAAAACATCTAAACCCTGTCATGTTGGTATTCATTGGTTAGCTCTCACGGAGCACTCTCAGATTAGTACCCACATGCCAGGGTTTCAATCATTTTCCAGGGTTTTTGCATCATTGTGTATTTGCCAAATTAGCCACCAGCAGCATAAGGGTTAAATAAAAGTATTAATTTAGGTCCAGATACTTTACTTGGAAGAAGGGGGTTTGGTCTTATAATAATACTGGATGCTAAAACATATTCTTTAAGGAAAAGTTGAATTCAATGTTTTGCAAGGTCAATCATTCACCCACCGACTCTGAACTAACAATTGTTGTTGTAGATATTTAATTTGGCTATTGGCCCCCAGCTTCTCAGTTAACCAAAGTTGGCACACCACAAGCAGATCCCCGGCATGACCGAAACTGTTTGCAGGAGGAAACAAGCTATAGTTGGTTATGGTTTCAATGTATACTTGATGGCAATAACTAATTAATGAAGTTATGATGGAATCAGACCATTCCAAATATGGGCTCAAATCGTTTGGTAAATGGTTTTGAATCAGTATCATTTAACCCTTCCAATAATGCTGAGGCTACTTTCGTCCAAAGCACAAGAATGCAAAGATTTTTGAAAAAACATCAAAACCCTGTCATTTTGGTATTCATTGGATAGCTCTCGATGAGTGCACCCAGATGAGTACCAAGTGCCAGGTTTTCAGTCATTTTTAAAAGTTTTTTTTCATCATTTTGTAATGGCCAAATTGGCCACCAGCAGCATAAGGGTTAAATCATTTAACCCTTATGCTGCTGGTGGCTAATTTGATCAATTCAAAATGATGTGAAAAAAAGCTGAAAAATGACCGAAACCCTGGCAAATGGGTACTCATCTGAAAGTACTTCATGAGAGCTTTCCAATGAATACCAACATGACAGGGTTTGGATGAATTTCAAGATATTTAGATTTTTTGTGCCTTAGACAAAAGTTGTCTCAGCATTGAAAGGGTTAAATCATTTAATATTGCTTGCATGAAATGTAATGGGGAGACAACTTATCTTGTACACAAGACGCTAGACATGCAGGGAATGTGAAAGAGAGACAGAAGGAAACAGAAAAATTAACCTAAAATCGTTCAGAAAAAAAAATTGAAAAATCCATCCAAAAGAAATTCTCAAACATCATAGAAGTAAATGTGTAGGTGCTGTTAGTATAGTAACATAGTAGCAAGATGCCTTAGCCAATCAGATGCCAGAACCCCAATGAGCTTGTCTACCATTGGTTAGTTTTTCCCGCATACCAGGTAAGGAGAATTTAGAGGTGGATCACAGAACCCCCATGAGCTTGTCTACCATTGGTTAGTTTTTCCCGCATACCAGGTAAGGAGAATTTAGAGGTGGATCACAGAACCCCCAAGAGCTTGTCTACCATTGGTTAGTTTTTCCCGGATACCAGGTAAGGAGAATTTAGAGGTGGATCACCTTGGTGCTCCTGCTCGTTATCATAATAACCATCGAAATAGTGTTGCCAAATATCGCTAACTAGGAAAGTTCCCCCCGACGATGACGTACTGCCTGAAATAAACAACGCAGAGCAATGTGCAAAATGTAGTCGCTTTCCACCTCAAATTTGACACCTCAAAATGTGATCTTTTCACAAAATAAATTTGTCCTCAAAATGTCCTCAAATGTAATCTTTTCACCTCAAATTTTTCTCTAAATGTACACCTCAAATTTTCGTCCTCAAAATGTGATCTTTTCACCTCAAATTTTCGTCCTCAAAATGTAATATTTTCATCTCAGATTTTAGTCCACAAATGTAATCTTTTCACCTCAAATATTAGTCCTCAAAATGTAATCCCTTTTTAAACTCAAATTTAAGTGCTCAAAATGTGATTATTTCACCTTAAATTTTAAAGTACTCAAAATTTATTCTTTTCACTACAAATTTTAAAGTCCAAAAACATACTTTTTTTTTCAATGTGAAATATGCATATGCATAAAACTTCGCAACAATATGGCAGAAAATATCGAGAAAAAAGAAAAATGAAATTCCAAATTCCAAAAGCAGTTGAAGAATAGGAACCTTAAAGTCATCTTGTCATTACTTTGAACTTTTTTTCTTTCTGCATCAAAATTCCTATTTCAGAATATTCATTTATGGATTTCCAGGTTAATGCCAATATGCGTTAAGAAAATACTCCCTTATTGAGATGCAACTAATTTGCCAATCTAACGCTGGATGGGGTTCATGATTTTTTATTTGAAAATCTGCTGGCCGCTAATGGATGCTACACTGTTGAGCAATGATCAAAACACAGTCAATATTCAATGCATGACATTTTTTGCACAGAAACATATCACAAACTTTTATCACACACTTAGTTATGTCACATACCTATATCATACACTTATATCACACACTTAGTTATGTCACATACCTATATCACACACTTGATGAATATCAACTCCATGGAACATAGGCATAAACACACTTAACCAAATGCATGAAAAAAATTGTATCACATGACAAATATCAGGTACCGAACAAAATGCATTATAAACAGTGTATCACAAATATCAGGCACTTATACTCCAATATGGTTAGTACAGGGCTGTGCAAAAGCGTGTTACTATCAACTTCAAAAAATAATTGTAATAAATAAAAGAATTTCAAAAAAAAGGTTAAATGGGATAACTGATATCTGTACTGTGGAACTAGAAAGTGATGCATCTAAAGCTTTCTGGTGAATATTATAGTTCTTCCTGCTTATCTACTAATTAAGATTTGATATCACAGAGCAAGATATTTATCGGGATTCGATGGATGGAATGATTATCAAACCAATGAATGGGATTAATTTTATTATTACATCACATCGATTTGATTTTCAGCTAACAAGTACTGAACGAAAGACAAAAGATAAAGTTCTGTTAACAAATAATACATGGAATCCATGGGAATTCCAAGAATTTTCCTAAGAAAATGCCAGAATTTCTAAGGTATCTATTACCCCCCCCCCCTAAAAAAAATATATATATAAATAAAAAATAAATAAAAATCTTCCTGGATGGTCAATCAACTGCCAAGAACTATGGGTAAAATAATGAGTTGAGTTTGGTTTGTTTGTAAACTCCACAGGAAATAGAAGAAATATTTCTACTAATGATTGACCATCAATCATATAATTGCAGTTTTATTCTGGCTCAAATACTGACTAAAAGATGGAAAATAATGATAGGAATCTCTCAAAAAATGCGAGTGTATAATCACATACTTGTAAAGTTTTGTTCTAGCTCAAATACTGAATAAAAGATATTGGAAAATAATGAAAGAAATCTCTCAAAAACTGCGAGTGTATAATCACATTCTTGTACAGTTTCGTTCTAGCTCAAATACTGAATAAAAGATGGAAAATAATGAAAGGAATTAGTTGAAAACTGTGAGTGTATAATCACATACTTGTACAGTTTTGTTCTAGCTCAAATATTGAATAACTGATAAAAAATAACGAAAGCAATCGGTTGAAAACTGTGTAAAATCATACACCTGTTTAATTTCCGTTCTAGCTCAAATACCCAATAAAAGATGGAAAATAATGAAAGGAATCGGTTGAAAACTGTGAGTGTAAAAATGGGCACACAAAAGCGGGGGTTACCTTCTACATTATGAAAATCCAAATGCACACCTGACTCTGGTTCCTCGTGTCCGTCTCCCTCCTCTCGCTTCGTCAGGAACTCCTTCACCTCCAGAGCCTCCTCGTCAGCCAGGATCTCCTCCCTACAGAGAACAATGCAACAACAATAGGTCAGAACAATAACAACAATAGCTCAGAACAATAGAGTTAATTATAACAATGGATCGGAACAATACAGGAAAATATAAAAATGAATCAGAACAATACAGGAAAATATAACAATGGATCAGAACAATACAGGAAAATATAACAATGGGTAAGAACAATAGAGCAGGATCTCCCCCCTAGAGAACAATGCAAGAACAATAGGTCAGAACAATAACAACAATAGCTCAGAACAATAGACTAGGATCTCCTCCTTTCAGAGAACAATGCAAAAACAATAGGTCAGAACAATAACAACAATAGCTCATCCCTGTGGAGAACAATAGAACAACAATGGGTCAGAACAATAGACCAGGACATCCTATCTCCGAAACAATTCAGTAGCTTGAGTAAGTCAGGCAACCCACCATGTTTTGCCATCTATAACCCTATCTTAATCTATCTGAAAAAAGATTAAGTAAAAGCGCATACTTAATAGTCATTGGCTCTCATAAGATAACCAACAATTTCAAGTCTAAGACAGCTGCAATATTGGTGCTTTGCTTTCCTTGTAATCAGTGTGCTACTATGCCCAAGACACGTACCCTTGAGAGACCTCTATTGACAAAAACGGAAACTAAATTCTGACCTCCAACAGTCAATATTGTAATCCACACATGATCATCATGTGACAATAATCCAATTCACTTTTTGTTTGATATCATCAACACAAAAACTTGCCTCAAAACCATCCCTTACAGAAAGAAAACATCATAAAGGGACAGATGTCATAAACTGTGATATCGTTGCCATGGAGATGACCCCTGGTTGTCATGGTTGCAATTCCAGGTGACATATTTCTGAGACACATGTTGCAAAACTTCTCACTTGAGTCATGTCTGTTATTTCTTACCAGATGACCACAATCTACTGTCATGGCTGACATTTTTATGACAAAAAAGGGGGGGGGGGGGTCATAGTCAGACTACCATCAGAAAACAAGTAGAACTAAGTGAGAGATGTTTTGGTACCAGTAGGCCAGAACAACATCCGGAGTACCTTGAGACAACCACTGCCTAACCAAGTCATTTGAAAATCTCTATCTTGGAAAAGCAGGATTGAAACCCATACACTTAAATAAATGGTTAAATTCTTTTGCGTTGTTCTAAGTGGTGATAGGCAGCGATACTTCATACAGCATAATTCAACAAATCCCCATCCGAAAAAAAAACACCTCAGATCATAATGTTTTAAAAGGAGATTAAACTGTTTCATACAATTACTATCAATACCAACTATTTATAAGGTATTGATATTCCTTGGGATCTAAAAGGTCATGACCTATTTTGATTGTGACCTGCTGCACCATATCACATATTGGGTGGAAAGGGGGGTGGTGTTTGTTTTGGATCCAATGATGTTTCTGCATGTAAGAGTTAATGTACCAAGAGACTGGAACAAACCCTGCAGCAAGCAATGGGGCTAACCCATTAGCCCATCAATGCTGTGACTACATTCGCCCAAACACAATCAGGCAAAGATTTTTGAAAACCATCTAAACCCTATCATGTTGGTATTCATTGGAAAGCTCTCGCTGAGTACTCTTAGATGAGTACCCATGTGCCAGGGTTTCAGTAATTTTTCAGGTTTTTTGCATCACTTTTCATTGGCAATATTAGCCACCAGCAGCATAAGGGTTAACATTTGATTAACCCTTATGCTGCCCGTGGCTAATTTTGCCAACACAAAATAATGCAAGAACCTGATAAATGATTGAAACCCTGACACATGGGTACTCATCTGAAAGAGCTCAGCGAGAGCTATCTAATGAATACAAGGTGGCGCCACTAAATTGTTATTTCATACCTTTTCCACTCGATTCAATATTTCTGTCGATCTGATTATTGGTATCATTGATCTTTGATTAAACATTACAGAGTATAAACAATACCCATACTTACCATCAATTACATGTATACATAATACAATCAATCTTAACTAATAACATTCCATTATAAAGAATGTGAGTATCAAATTCCAAAGATACCCACTAAAGAGAGAAAGACTTCTAGTAATAGAAAGAAACCAAATAACATGCCCCACAATTTTTGACAAGCAATGGCTGATATTTCATACACCGCTACTTAACCCTTATGCTGCTGGTGACTAATTTGGCCAATACAAAATGATGCAAAAAACCTGAAAAATTAACTGAAACCCTTGCATATGGGTACTCCTCTAAAAGTACTCAGCGAGAACTTTCCAATGAATACCAACATGACAGGCTTTAAATGGTTATCAAATTTTTTTGCATCCTTGTGCTTTGGGTGGACGTAGCCTCAGCATTGGAAGGGTTAATATACCTTACTTCTAGGTTACTACCCAATCAGAGATATTTACCAAATATATACCAACAAGAATACCAAAGATGATCCAATGATAATTCCATATAAGTTTGTAGTTAATTTAATTAGATCCAGTAAATAAATAGATAAGACCAATGCATGCATAATATAAATGATGTAAATATGAATAGAATTTATCTATGAATTATTTTTTCTAGAACTGATTTAAAATTTGAAATAAAATTTATTGACCAATCACCATTGAGCTATTAGTATCTGCTACATGCTAAACTACTCTGCACTTAATCTCCATGGTAACAGTTAAGGACCAACCAGAACCTGACTACTAGCATGCACTAAAATTAGCAGTAAGATTAATTTGCATTGTACTAACTCATCAAAATTAAACTTGATAATTTCCTGTGCGAAAGCACGGATGCGTTTTGCATAATAATCATCAGACATGGTGTCAGTCCTAAGGAAAAAAGCGTGCAAAAAACAAAACAAAATGTTATCAAAAAAGCATGATACAAAACAATATATGAAAAATTGATAGTGCTTTCACATGCATTAGGCATCAAATCTAATCTACAATTAGTCTTTTTTTCAATCTCAGTGAGTCTATTTTTAGTCTCTTTCATCACAAGTTAGTGCATTGTTTTCTGCCTCAGGCCTAATTAATTGTTTGTTTCCTGTAATGGTCTGAAGAAATAAGGTTGTTAGGTAAAGAAAAACATTTTTTGATAATGCTGCACTAGCGGAGGGAAATCAACTCATGAGCTCACCACCCGTTTGACTCGTGAGCTCGTGAGCTCACGGACGTTCCAACTTTCCAAAGAAATACTTATTTTCCAGCTTAGCTATTAAGAAATAAATATGCATTGGTGGAGATTGATTAACATTGCCATATGTATTTAACTTTAAAACGTGCTGACGAGTTACAAAGGTCAGTATAACACTCAAAATCGCTTTAATGCATACATTGGAGATTGTAAAGAAGACATGACAGCGATAAGCAGTTATGTATGTTGATAATGTGTGTTAGGTGCTCCCTGTTACGTTTGTGTTCCCAACAACAACGAGCTCACGATTTGAACATTTCAGCTCGAGCTCGGCGAGTTTGCCCCAGGGCTCGAGCCACTCGAGTTCGTGAGTGGTGAGTGCAGCTCTATTTTTTGATCATCTTTTTTCAAAAGGTGTGTTTCATAATTTTTTTATCCCGATTTGGAGTTGGAAGGGCAGAATAAACTTAGTTTCGGGATCTTTTTTGATCATATACTTGTTCGAGTTGGTTTATGGGAAACGACAATTTTTAGGCCTAAGAACAAAACCAGTAAGCACGATGTGATGAAAATAAAACTATTATACTAACAACAATAATAAAACTGAAGCAATGGACATAATGGAGATATATTGTAGCTATGGTATTCTGTACACATGTATATTTTCAAAGTGAATTTGTTAAACTTGAGTGAACTGTGTATATTAACCATTTCATGCGGTGATTAATGCCACAGTTTCGAATTGCAATGCCTGAAAACTGTGCTGCCATCTATAGGTTGAGAGAGACATCAAACCAGACATCAACACCCAGTATATACAGCACATGGTGATGGCACTACACCTATTATTCAGCCTGAGAACCAGGCTATCCTGCACTGGTCTTCATGGCAAGTAAATGGGTTAAGATTATCATGTGGGAATCGGGCACTTTTTCTCCAATGACGTAGAGGTTTATTTTCTTAGCTATCAACACGCTTTCTAAACACCTTCCTCTAATGTAAGCAGTCTGCTTCTGCTTAACCCTTCCAATGCTGAGGCTACTTTCGTCCAAATCACAAGGATGCAAAGATTTTTGAAAAACATCTAAACCCTGTCAAATAGGTATTCATTTAAGACAGCTCTCACTGAGTACTCTCCAATGAGTACTAGGGATGTCATTGACATGGGGCATATCGATATATCGATAACTCTCCTTAAACAATACAGCCTGCTTTCACTTGTCAATACATATCGCAATGTATCAAAATATCAAAAACATGAAGATGGACACTTAAGAGAAGAAATTGAGAGCTGAATATTGCTGGTGTCGCTAGTCACATACTTTCTAAAAGCATTTCTCTACATGGTGATGCCTCACTTTTCTTGTTGCATTCCAAGATGAAGCAATAAAATGAGGCAGGACCATCATAAAATGGTGAAAAACCAGCATAAATGCTTCATGATTTTCCATCATGGCATAGATAGCATTTCTATGGATATATCAATGCATCGTATCGAAATAATCAAAATCGAAAAACAATTTATCAATATATCGAATCTGAAAAATTCTAAACAATGACATCCCTAATGAGTACCCATGTGCTAGGGTTTCAATCATTTTTCAGATACTTTGCATCATTCTGTATTGGCCATATTAGCCACCAGCAGCAGCATAAGGGTTTAAGTTAACACCCAACTCGCACTCATAGTAACTTATTTATCTGATCCCATTCATGGCTGCAGTGTCCAAAGATCTGACCAAACTGAAGATATCTTGCTAACAAAATAATCTTGTAAAAAAAAATTGATGAGGAAAAATTGAATGAGACTGAAACAACAACTCTCCCTCAAATATTTCTTTAATTCATGCTGTGTTACCAAGTTATTTTGAAAACTACAGGTGAACTTGGATATGATGAACTCAATGGGACCAGGAAAATTGGTCCGTCATATGCAAAATCCGTCGTATACATATGACGAATACCTGATATGCATTGGACTGGGACCAAGCATATCGTCCGTCATATGCAAAAAGCTGTCGTACAGTGGTCCGTCATATCCAAGTTCACCTGTATCATAGATCTATACCACACACAGAAATAAGAAGGCAATAACAAATATGACATTCACTAACAATTCATTTGGGAAATATTTGATTTAGAGTTCTGTAAGATGATTTATTCTACAATCACTCTTCAATATTATTTGCAAAGAAATTTTATGAAATTTTTTAGGCTCCTGTAGAATTCTGGGAGGGTGTGAGTTAAAGACAGATGTAACTCCTTGAGACTTCTCAGGTTCTGGCACCACACAGTGTTTCCCTGATATTCTGCACGGAGATCCGTTAACCAATTCATGCCTGTAGCAGCCAAAAGCGCCTGACAATTCTAGTGATATCTCTCTAACAAAAGCAATACTAAGAAAATATTTGAAGGAGAATTGTTCATCAGAACTCTATCTACAACTCTCCTTCAAATATTTTGCAAATTTAGATTTCATTCAAAAGTTATTTTCAAAAGTATGACAGGTTCAGACGATACTTGTCAATAAGATCTGCTAGCATGCAAGGGTTAACTCGTTCATATTCAGAACACCTCCTTAGTCAGGTCTGACAACTAAACCAATTTCCACCTGGAGAGCACACTTGGTCTGATAATTGTAATCACAACTATTTTTTATGGGAATAAATGCAAAAAATTAAAGAGGGATTATTTAACAGAACAAGAGCAACAACTTAAGTAAAATATTTTTTAAAAGTTCACTTTACTATAATGATATTTCCACAAAAGTCAGAGATGAATGTGTTTAAAATAGTTAACACAGATCACCTAGGGCAAAAATTGGAAGTTATTTTCGCTATGATAGTAATCAGAGCATATATCTAAATGTGAGAATGCTATGGATTACCAGAGATCAACATCAAGTCAAATTAATTCATCAACCTTTTCCTCAGGAAAAATATTAAATATAACCTGAAGCATTAAATCGCTATCTTTTTGGGGTTTCCTTCCTGTACGTTATTATATCCATGGTGTCTCCTAGCAACCACCTGTTTCTAAGGAAACTACCTTGCCCTGGGTAGGGCTCCATGGCAACACTACAAATGTGAGTGGCAGGATGTTTTCTTGATCTGACTTATTCTGGTTAACCCTTTGACCCATGCAGGTCCTAAGGTTATGTAGCCTGGTTCTGTTCAGCCCCCTGGTGGGAGTTTTGTAAACTATTCCATCAAACTGAGCTATCTTGAGATCTGGGCCAACTTATACAGTGATCGACCTTCCTTTTCTTTTCAGCCCCTGGTGGGAGTTAGGTAAACTATTCCACCAACTGAACTATCTTCACATCTGGGTCAACTTATGCTGTGCTCTACCTTCATTTTCTTTTCAGCCCCCTGGTGGGAGTTCTGCTAACTACGGCATTTCCCTCATAATAAACATATGTCAATGTGACCCTAGCCCCTGGTGGGAGTTCTGAGAACTACTGCACTTCACTCAGCCCCTATGATGAACATATGGCTATACGACCTCCGCCCACAGCCCCCTGGTGGGAGTTCTGATAACTACTCAGCCGTCATGATGAACATATGGCTATGTGACCTCTGCCCACAGCCCCCTGGTGGGAGTTCTGATAACTACTCAGCCGTCATGATGAACATATGGCTATGTGACCTCAGCCCCCTGGTGGCAGTTCTGATAACTACTCAGCCGTCATGATGAACATATGGCTATGTGACCTCCGCCCACAGCCCCCTGGTGGCAGTTCTGATAACTACTCAGACGTCATGATGAACATAAATTGGTATGCGACCTCTGCCCACAGCCTCCTGGTGGCAGTTCTGATAACTACTCAGCCGTCATGATGAACATATGGCTATGTGACCTCTGCCCACAGCCCCCTGGTGGCAGTTCTGATAACTACTCAGCCTTCATGATGAACATATGGCTATGTGACCTCTGCCCACAACCCCCTGGTGGGAGTTCTGATAACTACTCAACCGTCATGATGAACATATGGCTATGTGACCTCTGCCCACAGCCCCCTGGTGGCAGTTCTGATAACTACTCAGCCGTCATGATGAACATATGGCTATGTGACCTCTGCCCACAGCCCCCTGGTGGCAGTTCTGATAACTACTCGGCCGTCATGATGAACATATGGCTATGTGACCTCTGCCCAGAACCCCCTGGTGGCAGTTCTGATAACTACTCGGTCGTCATGATGAACATATGGCTATGTGACCTCTGCCCAGAACCCCCTGGTGGCAGTTCTGATAACTACTCGGTCGTCACGATGAACATATGGCTATGTGACCTCTGCCCAGAACCCCCTGGTGGCAGTTCTGATAACTACTCAGCCGTCATGATGAACACATGGCTATGTGACCTCTGCCCTGAATAACGCTCAGTCCCAGTAGAAGGCTTGGCAAGGGATCAGTAATATATGACTCTGCGTTTAGATAAACGACCCAGTTGACCTGGCAGAGAATTTTGTTTCCGCGTTTCTGCGTACTGAGGTTGCTATGGTTACACGTTAAGGTCGCTGGTGTTCTATGGCTGGTAGTCGCGTACAGGTTAATGGGTAGTAGTTTGCCGGAAGGAGATACACCATGGGTATGTTTAACGCATTCTCGCTCACAGCAGCCAAAAGCAGTCTGACAATATTAATGAAATCTTTCAAACAAAAACATAGTTGGAAAAAACATTTGAAGGAGAAATGTTTATTAGAACACCACAAACAATTCTCCATCGAATGTTTTGTGAAGTAATTTTCAAATTCAAAGTTACTGTCAAAAGTAGATTAGATTCAGACGATAATTTCTAGAGTAACTCGTAAGCATTGAAGCAATGGGTTTACACATTACAGAGTGAATTCTTTAGCAAAAAATATGGGAGATAACATTATAACCACACCATTCAATGTATGCTGAGTAGAAGCACAGAGATTTTCATTCCTCATCTATTTAGGGGTTGAATGTAACTTGCCCATCCCGTGAGGGGTTGAATGTAACTTGCCCATCCCGTGAGGGGTTGAAAGTAACTTGCCCATCCCGTGAGGGGTTGAAAGTAACTTGCCCATCCTGTGAGGGGTTGAAAGTAATTTGCCCATCTCATGAGGGGTTGAAAGTAACTTGCCCACCCCGTGAGGGGTTGAAAGTAACTTGATCCAGGTATTCTTCTAAGAGAATGCCAGTGGTCTGCAGGCATGCTACACATGGAGAAAGGTGTTTTTCATTGAACGTATGCAGAGTTGTAAGAGAGATTTCCATTGATAATCTCTTAAGGGATTAAAAGTAACTTGCCCAGTTCATGCTCTTAACCCTTCCAATGCTGAGGTTACTTTTGTCCAAAGCACAAGAATGCAAAGATTATTGATTTTCATCTAAACCCTATCATGTTGGTATTCATTGGATAGCTCTCGCTGAGTACTCTCAGATGAGTACCCACATTCCAGGGTTTCAGGCATTTCTTTATGTTTTTTGCATCGCTTTTGATTGGCAAAATTAGCCAACAGCAGCATAAGGGTTAAAAAAAATGCCAGTGGTCTGACAGCATGGAACATACAGAAGGAGTTTTTCCATTGAGATTATGCAGAAGTGTAGAAAAATGACTCAGGAAATAATCATGAAGTGCAAAAACTATTTCAAGAAGAGTTTTGTTATCATCATTTCTCTTTCCCTTATAACAGAGCCAAATAGTCAGGTGTGTGTTTTGCCTGGACAATGGTGAACCGTACAGTAATCAGGACATACACATGTCCATTGCATAATACCATGATTTGTGATAGGAATAAATTAACCCTGCAGACACTCAATATTCGTATTGACACGTGTTGGTAGCCGACAAAAAAAATTGACAATTGAAGTGATACCTTTCACACTGAAGCATTTCTTGCAAACATATGTGTAGAAAGATTTACCATAACTGGTCTGGCTACATCTATTCTACAAATATCTTGTGACTGTTCTGAAATTATTTCTAAGTATCATAAATCCAGACGAGACATGTCAGGGATAGCCCTAGGAATGAGTGGAAAATGCCTACATGCTCTCATGTGCAATCTGTGCATGTAGTCTGCCATCTATGCAAATAAATAGAACAGGTATGCAGCAGTTCAGAAATATCAACAGAAGGCGAAACACAATTCAACTATGTTCAAAAACTGTACATGTGTTTTAACCTCATCTAGAATTAAGGCGCTTTTATAATCTACAGTATTCAATACTCTCACACCTTTCCCCCTCCCTAGTTGTTATTGCTATGGCGGTGAGTCTATTATTGGCTGCAGGCTTGATAACCAGGCGTATATCCATATCAGCTCCAGTCAGCTCTAGGCAAGACAAATGTTAACAATCAACCCCCACAGCAATACCCTCAGTCAGGGGTTAAGCTTAAGACATATATTGCTTGAGAGTCAGATATGTTTCTAGGGAACCAGTACAAAAAACCTGTGTATAGAAACCGCATGTTATC
>OZ012699.1:20926155-20958655 GCA_963942565.1 Maea johnstoni | reverse complement strand
ATGGTATAAGGATGCTTTGCCTGATTTCAATGAGTAAATACAAGTTTACGGTTGTAATCTCAGTACATTGTGATGGGAGCATTTAAACATTTCAACACATCATAATGTGAACACCTGTATATGTGAACAGATCCTATCATAGTAGAGACCATGTGAATGTGAGCACATTCTCATGTGGGGGGAGAGGGGGTGGCCTGGATCCAGGATTTTATGACAGGGAGGCGGTTGAGTTTAGTTCCAAACTTCACCACGTTAGTTCCAAAATCTATGAGGTAGTGGAGTTCAAAAGTGAGTTACGTAACAATATTCAACAGGCCTCAACGCTAACTCAAAATGATACTGGCCCTGAAGGACCAGTAACACTTAGCATCTACTGGTCCTGCAAAATGTTTACTGGCCCTACTTTTTTTCTTTAACATAAGAAGAAAGAACATTGCATAAGATTCACCACAACATTTATCTTTATAAATTTAATCTTCATGTATTTCAAAAACAATTGGGGACATTCTCAGGGGGAAACTTTTTAACAAGAATGTCTCCGAATGTTTACTGGCCCTGTAGGACCAGTTGAGGTCTTTTTTTACTGGCCCGAAGCTGTTTTGGGGAATTTTTACTGGCCTGGGGCCATAGGTTCACCCTTAGCGTCGAGCCCTGTTCAACTATCATTGGACCAAAGGTATTCATACTATAGAGATTTCCCTGCTCATGTATCACTTACTTCTTAGCTGAAGCGGGTACGGGCGAAACTGGCCTGCGATTTTCCAATATGGCCGCCGTTTCCGCTGGTGGTGGTGCAGGAGAAGTGGGCGTCACCACCTCACCTTCCCTCGCTGCCGCCGCCTTTGCCACCGCGTCCGCCACCGTAGCTGCGGCCGCCTCACGTGATATCCGGTCCACGCCTGGCGACACCGGCCGCACGACCTCTCTGGGAGGTTCTGGGAAGAGCCCGCTGTCCTCCCGTCCTTCCACCATGCGCGGACCCGGAGATATAGGGATGGTGATTTCGCTCCTGATTTTCTGATTGGCTGTCGTCGTGGCGGGTGGTGAAGTCGGGGTAGAGGGCGCTGGTGTAGACGGCTCTGATCTCACCACCGTGATCGGGATATGTCGGACGACAGGTGCGGCGGCAGCGGCGCCTGATTGTGCCACCGGGGAACGTGTTGAGGAATGAGCCGCACCGGGGAATAAGGTACGACCGTGAATCATCCTCTCATCTGGTTCTCTGTCTCGAAAGCTGAGAGCATCGGAAAAGAATCCAAAATCCTCGAACTCGCTCGCGATGTCTGCAGGTAGAGATAACGATAATCGGGGAAATCCTTTCGTCTTCATCTTTGGCGATGTCAGGTATACGTGTGAGACGCTCACCGGAGAATCCGTGCCAAACTTTCTATAGCGCCCTTCATAGCCTCCTTCTGGATCTCCGCGGACATTGACCTCCATGACCGACACCTTCCCACTACCCCACGGTGACATGAAGTTCTTGAACATGTTTCTCGGTTAAAATAATCCCGTAATTAAAGACTATGTTCCTCTTACAGTTCTCTTCAATGAGAGAATTTGTGACTCGGTTTCCGTGAGTCTAGCTCCCCAAGAGTGATTCAGTTCAGTTCAATTCCACATGGAATTCTTGAACATGTTTCGTAATTAAAATAATCCCGTAAATCACAGCGATGTTCCTCTTACGATTCTCTACCAGGAGAGAATCTTCGACTCGGTTTCTGCGAGTCTAGGCTCCGAGAATGATACTGTTCAGGTCAATGCTTATCCTAACTCACAGGAAACGAGAACACGTAAGAGTAAGTTTAGATGTGCATTGCACACAACTTCCTATCCATTTCTACCTCCATTTAGGAGAACTCAAGAAGTCAGAATCCTCAAATCTTTCACCGAACTCCTGAGAATAGCTTGTAGGTGAAGTTAGCTGCGTAGTGATGCTGTCGGTTTCTACGTAACGTGACTGTGAACCGTGTCTTGTGTCTTGTCTCGGGAAGATTCTGCTCTGAACTGGTGCTCTGTTTCTCCTCCAGATAGGAGAGTTCTGTTGTGAGCTCGCAGAGATCTGCCTCCTTCCCCTATCTGAGATGTTGACGACAAGCCTGGCGAATTCTCTACTCCCAAAATATCCCACGTAACTCTATCTGCCTCCTCTTGGATCAACACATCTTACTGAGCAGCCAGCTACAGCAGCACAGGCAGTGGGGCTGACAGGCCCACAAAACCCTTAACCCACTGATCCCCACACATCCAAAATCTGCAACACTAATTTGGAGAAACCTTTCTTTTCAAGACTATTTGAAGAAGAAATGTTAACCAGAACACTAATTTTAAGCACTCCTCAAGTATCTATCTAGCCTAGATTTCTAGGTTGTAATATGTATTTTCTGTTGTTTTTTTTCTGCTACCTAGGACCAAATATTCTAGGTGGCCATAGTGGTCCATTTAGTTTACACTTATCTCACCAGGATTTAGTTTGAGTATTCCCTAGAGATAGGAGGAGCAGGTGGTGCCACCTATCTACATACCTGGTACTACACCACACTGCTTGGTCAGCACAGAAGGGAATGTCAACTTTTCAGGGACTAGGAACCAAGTCTAGTATCTGTCATATTTACGCATAACTACTATTAAAGATTTCTTCCAAACTTTCAGAAACTGGTATGTATATGACGAATACTTGATATGCATCGGACTGGGACCAACCATATCGTCCGTCATATGCAAAAATCTGTTGTACAGTGGTCCGTCATATCCAAGTTCACCTGTATTCTGGTGGCTATTGAGCCGTGATGAATGGGTTCATATGCTGGTATCGGGCGTGGGACACAGAGGGTTATTTACTCTATGATGTGGACCATTAAACACCGTCACCATATCATAAAGCCTTATATATTATAAGTATAGACCTGGGTGGATGACTATTGGTCCCTACACGGATCTGATCATGGTGATATAGACATCATCGCTATGCAAATATTTGGCTAACATACACATACCACGTTCCCAGGCATTTCTTTGCCAATTATTATGGATAACACACACACATACACACACATACACATACATGGCTCTCTCGACTAGCAGGCATTTTTTGTCATTGATTGTTGGTATGATGCAAACTTTCATGAGTATAGCTGACTGCATGGGCTTAAGTAACTTGCATTACAAGGACACATGTATATTTAACCCGTTCATGCCTATATCTGCTATGAGTTGATGATGCAAACTTTCATGAGTAAAGCTGAATAGCAATACAAGGACACACTTTTAACACATTCATGACAATATCTGCTACAAGTCTGTGTTGATGATGCAAACTTTCATGAGCATAGCTGACTGGGAGCTAGAATTATAAATACAAGAACACATGTTTAACCCTAACAAGATAATATCTGCTACAAGTCTCTGTTGATGATGCAAACTTTCATGAGTATAGCTCACTGGGCTACTAACATTACAGGTACACATGTTAACCCTATTCATGCCTATATCCGCTGGTACAAGTCTGTGTTGCTGATGCAAACTTTCATGAGTATAGCTGGGGCTACTAACATTACAAGTACACAAGTTTAACCTATTCATGCCTATATCCGCTGGTACAAGTCTGTGTTGCTGATGCAAACTTTCATGAGTATAGCTGGGGCTACTAACATTACAAGTACACAAGTTTAACCTATTCATGCCTATATCCGCTGGTACAAGTCTGTGTTGCTGATGCAAACTTTCATGAGTATAGCTGGGGCTACTAACATTACAAGTACACAAGTTTAACCTATTCATGCCTATATCCGCTGGTACAAGTCTGTGTTGCTGATGCAAACTTTCATGAGTATAGCTCACTGGGCTACTAACATTACAAGTACACAAGTTTAACCTATTCATGCCTATATCCGCTGGTACAAGTCTGTGTTGCTGATGCAAACTTTCATGAGTATAGCTGGGGCTACTAACATTACAAGTACACAAGTTTAACCTATTTATGCCTATATCCGCTGGTACAAGTCTGTGTTGATGATGCAAACTTTCATGAGTATAGCTGGGGCTACTAACATTACAAGTACACAAGTTTAACCTATTTATGCCTATGTCCGCTGGTACCAGTCTGTGTTGATGATGCAAACTTTCATGAGTATAGCTGGGGCTACTAACATTACAAGTACACAAGTTTAACCTATTTATGCCTATATCCGCTGGTACAAGTCTGTGTTGCTGATGCAAACTTTCATGAGTATAGCTGGGGCTACTAACATTACAAGTACACAAGTTTAACCTATTTATGCCTATATCCGCTGGTACAAGTCTGTGTTGCTGATGCAAACTTTCATGAGTATAGCTGGGGCTACTAACATTACAAGTACACAAGTTTAACCTATTTATGCCTATATCCGCTGGTACAAGTCTGTGTTGCTGATGCAAACTTTCATGAGTATAGCTGGGGCTACTAACATTACAAGTACACAAGTTTAACCTATTTATGCCTATATCCGCTGGTACAAGTCTGTGTTGCTGATGCAAACTTTCATGAGTATAGCTGGGGCTACTAACATTACAAGTACACAAGTTTAACCTATTTATGCCTATATCCGCTGGTACAAGTCTGTGTTGCTGATGCAAACTTTCATGAGTATAGCTGGGGCTACTAACATTACAAGTACACAAGTTTAACCTATTTATGCCTATATCCGCTGGTACAAGTCTGTGTTGATGATGCAAACTTTCATGAGTATAGCTGACTGGGAGCTAGAATTATAAATACAAGAACACATGTTTAACCCTTTCAAGATAATATTTGCTACAAGTCTCTGTTGATGATGCAAACGTTCATGAGCATAGCTGACTGGGAGCTAGAATTATAAATACAAGAACACATGTTTAACCCTTTCAAGATAATATTTGCTACAAGTCTCTGTTGATGATGCAAACTTTCATGAGCATAGCTGACTGGGCTGCTAACAATACAGGTACACATGTTAACCCTATTCATGCCTATATCCGCTACAAGTCCCTGTTGATGATGCAAACTTTCATGAGCATAGCTCACTGGGCTGCTAGCATTACAAGGATAAGTTTAACCTATTCATGCCCATATCTGCTACAAGACTGTTTTGATCTTTTTATTCAATGTTTTTGGTTTATTTTCCTGTTCGCCACTTATCTAAGGCACCTATTATTAAGTGAGTTCAAGGCACCTATATCAAATCTGCGTTGATGATACAAACTTTCATGAGTATAGCTGACTGGGTTACTAACATTACAAGGACACCTGTTTAACAATTTCATGCCTATATCTGCTACAAGTCTGTGGTGAATGGCTGTTTTGAGAGTCTCAATACTACACATAGGAAAAACTCACGGGCTCATTCAAGGGGAATAATTCAGGCTCGTTCAGGCCTGTGAATTTTTTCCCGTACACATCAAGTATATTTCACTCCAAATTTCATTGTTTTTATCCCAAAGAGGGAGCCACTGGAACTGTGTGAGATAAATCTCAAATGACTGTGCTGCCATCTATAGTTCAATAAAGACATCAAACATATTAAACAAATAGTTAAGTGGAGGCAATACATCTATATAAAGAGCATCATCTTGCAAAATATTTGAGGGGGGGGGGGGGAGTTATTTATGAGGATTCAGTCTGAGATTTTCTCTTCAAATATCTACTTTAAGACGCTATCATCATAAAGATTTCAGCAAAATGAGCAGGTTCTTCTAGGCTGCTGCAGAGATAAGAGGTTTAACCCATTAATGCTCACAGCAGCCAAAAGCAGCCTGACAATTTCCATGAAATTTTCCAGGCAAAAGCATGACCAGGAAAAAATTTGATGGAGAAATGTTAATCAGGACATTAGCAACAACTCTCCTTCAAATATTCAGTAAAATCATTCTCAATTCCCAAGTTATTGTCAAAAGTATCTTAGATCCAGACGACAATTTCTTGATGGGTTAAAGCTAAGAATAGTGACGAGGAATCCAACAATGTTTTCCCTTACCTTACTATGTGTCTCACTTTGAGTCCCTATGTTCACCAGGATGTTCATTTCTGGTTTTGATAGACGTATCAACTAACTTCAGGTACACAAGGAACCGGGCAACTTAAGGTAATCCACTAAGTTTATGTATAAATCATTATACATGTATAAAGCTTCGTTATTCTATAATTTTTTTTGTTCTTTATATATCTTACAAATAGCATTCACTTCACATATTCATGCCTGGAGTTTACTTCAAAAGTTGTCATCCAGAACTATAAGAAAATGACAATAGAATAGAGAAAAAAATACATTTAAATTGGAGTTTTTCCTACAAATATGTTCAAAAATATACTTCAATACGGAAAATACTACCAAAATGGTCAAATCATCCTGTCTGAATACTAGATCCATAGATATAGGTTAAAAATTCCAACTGATATCCTGATATTCTGATACCCTACATATGTACATCCTCTTCATAAATGTGATGCAAACTTTCATCAGTACCCTCATAATGAGGATGATAGTAATAATAATAATAATAATAATAATAATAATAATAATAATAATAATAATGAAACTTATAATAACATTAATAATAATAATAATAATGATAATAATAATAATGATAATAATAATAATAATATTAATAATAATAATAATAATAATAATAATAATAATAAATAATAAATAATAATAATAATGATGATAATAATAATAATAATAATAATAATAATAATAATAATAATAATAATAATAATAATAATAATAAGCCTTCAAATCTGATTTCCTTCTTCAGCACTTGCTTAAACATCAGTAATAACTGACCTAACTTTGAGGTTATCTATAACCATGCATTGTAAAGATTTAAACAAGCCCTCAGAAATGCAACATTGAATCATTTTCCACGTGGGGTTTAAATATGAGCATGGTACTATCCCTGGCTTCCACTGTATGCCTCTAAGCCAGAGATATGTGAGGCTCTGAGATATGATAATATATATGTCTGCCCTGGAGGCGAACTCCCAAGGCCAAAAGACAATAGACAGGAACATGACATGTGGAAGCAAGGCTGTGAATCTAGCACTGCAGCAACAGTATAGGCAGCATGGCCTATCTAATGTTTGCACAGTCTCAGTATCTTAATGTATATATATATATATATACCCTTATATATAAATTGATACAATTGTTTTTTTAAGTCTTTGAACAAAACATGTTTTCTCATTTATTATCTAGAGACAAATGTAAATATATATATATATATATATATATATATATTTATGTATATATATATATGTATGATCATCATTATTTTTGGAATAACTAGATAATAATCCATTCACTGTGTGTCCATGCAAGGAGCCTTTTGTAAATTTGTGGGATGTATAAACAAAAACAACTTCAGAAACAACAATAACAACAACAATAACATCACTAAGAGAAGGCAGCTGGTGCAGTAGTAGTACAGGGCCAGAGGTTAATGAGTTGGCGAGAAGCCCGAAATCCTACCATAACAAGCCCTAAGTGGCTTTTACCACAACTCACGTCATAACAATCCCGTGGTGGGTTTTGACAGGCGCTGTGATTTGTGCAATATGGTGGCTACTAACACCAGCCTGGCCACGGACTGGACCCCCTATAACTAGACCATGGTCTTAGCCAGCAGGGCATCTGGGTGTCTTTTTGGACACCCAAACCCTCAAAAAGCACCCCTCAGGACACCCAAAAAGTTTTGTGAGGAATTTCTTAAAATGTCAGTCTCAAGCATATAATTGAATTATTTCATCTCCATATAATTCCCATGGCATTGTATAAGGATATCATGCCTTATTTTGATAAATTAATACACACATATGGTTGAAATATGAGTATATTATGGTTCCCCTTGAAAATTTGGACACCCAAAAATTCTGCAATTGCCAATTTTGGGCACCCAGTTTCTAAATCCTGGCTAAGACCCTGGACTGGACCCCCTATAACGGCCAGAAGAATGCTGAGGAGGTCAAACATAAACAATACATACTATGAAAATCATCAGAAAAATCAAGAAAATCTGAATTAAAATTGAGGCCTCCATCGCCACAAACCATCCTCATACATATAAAGTAATATACTTCAATGCAGTGAGTGTGTGTAAGAAGGCTCTCATGGGTTGGATTTCATCCTAGGTTGCCAATTTGTTTTTACCCACATAAAATCTTGCACAAAGTTTGCTCCATTCATACTGACAGGAAATTTGAAACATGGTTATAATTTTCCTTCACTCGAGGAAACGGCTGATATATATATATATACATATATATATATATATATATATATATATATATATATATATATATATATATATATATATATATATATATATATATATATATATATGTGTGTATGTATGTATATATACATATATTGTATGTATGTATATATACATAATTATATACATATATATATATATACACACATATATAAATATATAAATATATAAATATATATATATATATATATATATATATATATATATATATATATATATATATATATATATATATATATATATATATATATATATATGTAGTATCCATGGTCTTCAAAGACAGACCCTACCTGTCATAAATATCCTTGTATAACTGCATCCTATGTTTAAATCCAAGTTCCTGAGTTAATATTTCCTTTAGATGTGGGACAGTCACATCCTGCGTGTTGACCCTTACTGGCCCAAGAGGCATTCTGGCCACGCTACAGGACGATAGCTGAGGTCTGTCCTGCTGTCACACAAATCACTCGCCCTCTGATTCATACATGGGCTATGATGGGGGAGTGATAGCACCTATTGGAACAGCCTGATAGTAACGCTCAATTACACAAATGCATTGTTTACAATTAATTACAATGCGACTAACAGTATCATATGCGTTTCCTATATATATAGTTCATGCCCTCAAGGCCAGCCGAGAGAGAGAGAGAGAGAGAGAGAGAGAGAGAGAGAGAGAGAGAGAGAGAGAGAGAGAGAGAGAGAGAGAGAGAGAGAGAGAGAGAGAGAGAGAGAAGAGAGAGAGAGAGAGAGAGAGAGAGAGAGAGAGAGAGAGAGAGAGAGAGAGAGAGAGAGAGAGACAGAGAGAGACAGAGACAGAGAGAGAGAGAGACAGAGAGACAGAGAGACAGAGAGAGAGAGGGGGGGGGGGTCAGTGTTTGTTTGTTATCTGTACCCCATGTTTCTGCATACAGTGTATTCGTATGAAGGCTTCTATGATGGTCAGAATAGCCCAGTGCAGTGTGTATAGGGAGGTAGTCTTGTTTGTAGAGCAAGTGTCATCATCCTGTTATAATCTCATATCTCATTAACCACCAATTCTGCTCTAATCACCTCTTGATTACTGCACTCTGGGTCATGCTCACATCACCTGTTAACTAATACAGATGAATTTCATAAACCCTTGTGAGTCCAAATTGTATTTTTCACCACAAATGTCAGATGCCAAATAGTAAGGCCTAAAAAAAATAATTGTTTGTTTCCTGTAACCCTACCTACCCTATATTTTTGGCCCTACCCGAAATCTTTTTATGACATTTTGAATCAAAAACATGGTATTCCGAATGAAAAACATGAACAGCTCAACTGTGAGGCTACCATTTATCACTAAAAAGATTTCTTAAAATAAAAACATTTGCCTACCTACCTACCCTAATTTTTCCTGGGGTGTTACAGGAAACAAACAATTTATTTTTGTAGGCCTAAGGGGGTTTATTGGCCAAAATCCAATGCAAGGTTGTTTATGTTAGACGTTTCTAGGGGTTAGTGTCCTTCCTAACTAGTGTTAGTGGTTTGACAGGTGGTCAACCTATGAACTTATAACTTCCACCACCTGGTGGTCAACCACAAAACTAAGCGTGAACCCCCTTAAGAAATCCTGGATTGGCTCCTGACTTTAAACACTTTAAATTTCTTGCTTAGAAGCTTAGCAATTATCGCTAACATGAATCCTTTTTCTCTCAAGCATTTGATTGTTTATCAGTACAGAGAACTGAAATTTCATTTATTTTTCTCCATGACAAAACATCAAGTTCTCAAGGTATTTGCATTTCGCATCAGACACCTGGGTGCTTTGGGCACTAATTGGTTATCAAAGCTTCTCTCCCACACGAAGAGACGAACAGACAGACAGACACCTAGCTTACGACTCACAAAGATCAGAAAGAGGAAGTGAAAGAGATAACAGAAGGTCAAAAGGTCCCGGTTATCTTGTGACAAGAGAATAATTGCCATACATTTTTGATAAAAGAATGCCATATACATTTAATTATATCTACAAGCCATATAAAACTGGCTAAATCCTACATACCCTGTAACTGTTCACTAGGCCTATGATAAATGCTATCAGCCAACAGACCACTGCATCAACTCCAAAAATAATTTAAAGTTAAGTTGGGAAAAGGATTATGAACAAAATGTGCCTTTCAAATAGATTTCCAAAAATGCTGTGGTTTCTAAGGTATCAAAATCGTCAGGATATTTTGGAAACTACTGGCATTAATGGGTCAAAAGGGTCCCAGAATATTTGTATGCATCTGCACTGCAAATGGTATCAATTATATGTAAGCAGTGTAAGCTAATATGAGTACAAACTAATCAGGAAAACATTCAATGGTCAATTATAGTTAATGGTTAGGTCAAACCAAGTCTAAGGTATGTGTGAGAAAATGCATGTTGCTACGACAGCGCCACTACAGGGTAACAATCATAACACAAGTTTGTCAATGGCAGCAGCAATATTGGTACTAGCTTCACTATATGGTACCTCCAAGTTAACAAGTTCGGCAGCCTCTAGGGGGTGTTTCAGGAAATCAAACCTGCAGTTATATTTAAGTAAATTGAAAAGAGCATGCACTGGTATTTTGTGAAATGGTCTTCAGCATGGTAATGGTACCTGTATTCAGGCCTTATCACACCATTAAGATAGGAGATACTAGGGTTGGGACGATCATCGATTATAATCGATTATCGATCGTTTGCCTCCCTTTTACTGATTAATTGATTACAAAACTGGCAATCAATAATAATCGTAAAATGTGACACCTAGTGGCAAAATATAGAACTAAATGACAGGCAAGTTGTCAGCTTTCTTGCAATGAAACTAAGCTCCAAAAACACTTAAAACAAAGTTAAGGTAGGTGCTAATAGCAGGTAATTGTTTTGGACTATCACTTATTATTAGACTCTAGCCTCTAGTACCCAATTACTGCAAAAGTGCGAAGAACTGATTATGATCGATAATCGATCGGTTGGCTGCAACTGATAAACGATCATGAAATTGCAACCGATTCCCAACCCTAGGAGATACTACAGGCTAATGGGTTAATTCTGTAGTTGAACCATGAGTGAACTCCAGATGCACATAGCATTAGATATACACACGCATAGGTTACATATTCTTAAAGGTATCCAGCGTCACAATCTGTCACATGTGCGACATGGCCGTCTCTCTCTGACGTCAGCCAATCAAAACACAGGTGAGTGGCCGCATAACATACCTGACGTGAACATTCATACTTCACACTCGTTGACACTAATTCTCTGAGTGCCAGGTAGATCGGCAACACCTGGACTAGATAACGAGCTTTCCCCACGCTCATACCTGTGGCGTGACTAAGAGTATTACTACAGGACAAAAGCATTGAAGGTATTCGGTTTATATATAGTCTTGTATCCACCGAATCGCTCACACAACCTTCCTCCCCTAGCAGGCCTGTACACACGGCCTGAACACATGGAAAGACCAAAATGCCCCGGCCAGGAATTGAACTAGCGACCTACTGATTAAATACTAGTCCGACAACTAACCAACTGGGCTACTTTGTCCCCCCCCCCCCCCCATGTAGTATTGAAAGGACTAACCATTGCTCAACTATTCATCTACTCGGTCAAAAACCACATCTAAGCCTGATAATTTATTATATTCAGGCTGGGTTAACCAATTCCCTAGAATATTTAGTATATCACCAACATCAAAATTTTCTCTCATTTTAGACTCATTCCTCCTATTACAAGATATGTGGACACACTCATCTTCAACCTTCTGTCTGTCCCAGATAACTTATCTACCAGAATGGTACCTGAAAACTTGAAATTTAACTTTTAAGATGATTACCTGATGACCATATTTTTGTTCAAAATCATCCTCTTGGTAATCTGATGACAAGGCCTGGTTAATTTTCACAATCTAATTTTTTTAGATTCAAACCATTTTAATAGGCGAGAATAAAGAGAATAGGCCTACTACTGCCACCTTGAGGTGCGTAGGTAAACTAAATTTTGGATCAGATTCTCTTCACATGAACTTGTTTATGAAGACCCATGCCATTGGTGCAGCCACCTATTGACAAGATGAAGTACCATGATATTTTATATCTGACTTTCATCCTATCCAAAAGATGGCAGCACCTACCACTATACACAGGAGCAACTCTACTACCTAAAGCATGTATGTGCATGCATATTTGATGAATATCTAGCAGTTTAGAATTTAAATATAATTTTACACAAAACAGTTGAATGATAAACAAATAAATGAATGAGATAAATAATGCATGTTTCAATATCCTCAAAATGTCCATTGCTTCTGAGAGTGTAATAGTTAAGTATGGAAACAAAATAGTTCGGCACCTTCCCAAATACTACACATCTTGTAACAATAACATAATGATGTCTTACTTATTCTAAGTTTTATAAAGAATTAGACCATTTTTCTCATTTACCCCAAAGTGTGACAATAATTATCAATTCTGAGAATTTAAGCGATAATTTCTGATTTCTAAAATCTTTAACAAGAGTTCATAATATATCATTTTAACTTTTGTATTAGAAATGGGGAAAGTGTGTCAGACCAAATGATAATTAGGTGAGCACACTCTTTATGAAAGCTTAGAAAAGCCTAGATGTATATAGAAGTATATATGGCCTGAAATAGTCTTTCTTGATTTCAGTACCTTAATCAGAATTATTTTGATATATTATGTTAATATTTTTTAAATCATTGCAAGTGCATAGGATTTGAGAAGATGCCAAACAGGTGGTTATCAACTACAAGCTCTATATGAAACTAAACCTGGGATACTGCCATCTTAGTAACTCTTAAATATCTTATACAGGGTGTTTCATATTGTATATATTTGTATACTAAAAGAGCAAAACTAAGAATAAGGCCAAAATGAAAATGGATCGTCAAGTAACCAACATCTGGAAATTTTGAGTAAAGAGGAAAATTAATACCAAACTTTAATTGGCAACATTTGATGAGGAGAATATGGTTAGAAATGTTTTGTTATTGAGAAGAGATGACCAAATTCCCATTTCAAAAAAAAAATTGCAATTCTGATTTATTTTCACAAAAATGTTAAATTTACCAAGTTGGTAGCAGATTATGTAATTCACAGAGCTTTACATTTTAAAGACGAATATCCCAAGTTTAATTTTCCCATGTGTTACGTCGAATCTCACTGTTATGTGAATGAAGCGTACAGTTGCGATGTAGTAGAAATGAAGTACTTACGAGTTGCTGAGTATTTGGTCCTGATCGTTCATATCCTCACTGCTCTCCTGTCCCGGGCTACGTTGTTTATATACAGGTTCGGGCGGCGTACCAAGACCGAGTCTATCCGAGGTAGGTGACGATCCATTCAACACAGGGTCCTGGCTATCGTAACCGTAACTCGATGAGCTCATTTGCATATCCGACATTTGCATAGGATAGGAGGCAGGGGAGCCATCCGAGGTGGATTCCTCTACGACATCGTTTTCGAGAGTTACGTAAGTTGTGCTACCGACCGACTCCGTTGGTGAGGTCACCTCCTCTTCGTAGCGCGGTGATTGGTTAAAATCCTTCTGGAAGCTTGTGCCGCCGAAGCGAGCACCTGGGAAGGACACTTCGTTGATGTCGTCCGGTTGGGAGTTGCGTGGTTGTGGAGTAGGTTTGTATTGTCCAGACCACTTATCTTCCGTACCGAAATAAAGGTCCGGTTTGCTGTTTTTCGTTGGAGACGCTGATGAAGCCGCAGAGCTGGAGCTGTCGCCGGACGTGTTCAGCGGTGCGCGGTATGGCGGAGGGGGGTAGTGTCCGGGAGGGGAGAGAGCGTGAGCCTCCTTTTCGGTGTAGCTCCCGCTCTCCCAGTATTTCTCCACGGCCTCCAGCGAGGCCTGGATATCCTCCTTGCTCAGCCTCTTTTCCATCTTCTTCATCTCACGCTCCGAGACCTGCGCCTCGTCCTCGGACGAGTGCCGTTCTCGTCGCTCTTTCTTGTCCTTTGCACGCTGCTCCCAGTACTTTTGGTTCGTCTCGATAGACTCCTCCATGTCCTCCTTACTTAACCTCTTCTCCTTCTCCTCCTGTTCCCGCCGTCGCCGTAATGGAATGTGGACGCCATTCTCCTGACCGCCGCTACCTCCTCGGTAACTTACATTGGAATTCACCGCATTTCGGTACGCCACCGTTGAATCTGATCGGTTCGGTGCCGCCGCCGTCTCGGGTGCTTGGTCCTCGAAGCGGTTGGGTTTTGCATATCGGTTGTTCTGGGTTGGGGGTGGTGAGGTGGAGGGTAGAGAGGGTGGCCGCTCCGCAGGGGGCGCCTCCGAGCTGCGCAGGAACCGATTGGGTGCAGCTTTGGGGGTATCTTTTTTAGGTTCTGGTCCCTTGCCGCCACCCTTCTCGAACATCTGCATGCGCGACCGAAATGAGGGTATTCCTTCCTCTCGGGTCCATTCCGAGCTTCCTGCAGCTAGATCGGGGGTGCTCTTAGAACGAGGGTCATTTTGCGATATGTGTGGTGTACTTGATGTGGATTTTGATCGTCCCTTAGGCGGTTTTGCGAGCTCCACCGGCGGAGCGCTCTGATTGGCTACGATCTCCATCTCAGCGGGATCGGAGGATGCGCGGGGTTTTCGGGCGACGTCAAGAGGGTGCCCGGCTTGTTGCAGATGCCGCGCGGCCTCGGGACTGTGCCCGGCACTAGGGGGCGTTGAAGACGTCGGAGATCGCACCGGTGATGGCGACAGCGCGCTCCGATTGGGCGAGACTTTCCGCTGAATGGGCTTCAGCTTATCGCCCCCAGCACCCGTAGTTTTCTGCTCCATCTTGGCAAACATCATGCGCGTGTAGTTGAAGCGCTGAACGTGGTTGACCGTCTCCATAAATTTATTGGGATCTATATTCTGCGACTCCGGGTCGGGCTGTGTGGTGTGTTGCGGTTTCATCGCTTCTTCATTCTCCGTCGCGTCTGGAACACGCTTCCGTTTCACCTCTGGAGAGTGGTGCCCGGCGAACCCGGACCCCCCGCTGGGTCGCGTCATCGTGGGTTTAATGCTGAGTGGAGGTTTACTTATCTCGGGGTCCTGGTAGGTCTGGAACATCCCCTTAAGTTTGCTGACCTTGCCCCCGAACGCGGAACTCCCCGCATCCCCTGGTGGCTGATTCTCATCCTCGTAGCGCCGAATACTCCGCACCCGATTGGCTGCCAAAACTTCCGCTCTTCGTTGTGTCGTCATTTTTGTATTTGTTTTTACATAAATTGCACAATCTAAACCTCCATTTAGTTTCGGATGTATTGCAAATTATATCTGTATTACCTTCAGCGTGATTCTTGTACAGACAAGTGGTTGAAATCAAAATTTGATTTTATCGGCATCAAAATCACAAGAACGTAGGTGAAAATATAATTCACAGCACCACTTGAATTCCAGGTGAAACCTAAATCTTAGAATATCCAAGAAGTAGGCGAGCAGTTTCTAAGTCAGGTTCCCACACGTATAAAATCCCCCTGATGTGTGATGTAGTAACATAGAAATCCAATTAATAATCATATCCGAGTTGGTAGCGCGATCACATATCCAGCCAGAAATAGTTGAAATTGATATGTTAAAATACACCAATCACGAGAGCAGTATCGATATCACCATGGCAACCACGAGAAACAATGCCGATCTGGTCAATAGGAATGCATTTTCATAAGTGGATATGAATATAATCCTTCCTTTTGTATTCCCGCATAATATATTCCTTAATTGTCGACTCCCTATGCTGTAGTAGAGGATGTGGAAAGGCGGATGTGTTCCGAAAGAAGTGGGCGAGCAGATTTTCTTGGTCCCAGGGTGTTCTTAGAAGCGGAGGGAGGAAATTGGGTAACAATGGGTTCGAAAGGCGTCTCTTTCCTGCGGCTTGGACATCAGGGGAAAAGGCAGATCTGAAAAAGAGTAAATGCAGAAATTAAGTAAAGATTCAATACAATAGCTTTTATTCTAAAATTTTAGTAAAGATTTAACACAATAGCTTTTTTATAAAATTTAAGTAAAGATTTAATACAATAACTTTTGCTCTAAAATTTAAGTGAAGATTTAATACAATAGCTTTTGTTCTAAAAATTTAAGTAAAGATTCAATACAATAGCTTTTGTTATAAAAGTTAAGTAAAGATTCAATACAATAGCTTTCGTTCTAAAAACTAAGTCAAGATTCAATACAATAGCCTTTGTTCTAGAATTTAAGTGAAGTTTCAATATATGTAATAGCTTTTGTTCTAAAATTCAAGTAAAGATTCAATACAATATTAGCCTATGTTATAAAATTCAAATAAAGATTCAATACAATAGCTTTTGTTCTAAAATTTAAGTAAAGATTAAATACAATCACCTATGTCCTAAAATTTATGTAAAGATTCAATACAATAGTTTTTGTTCTAAAAATTTCACAGCTTAGAGTAGTTTTAAAGTAGAGTGAATGTGCATTATGCGCTGAAATGCCTGCTACTGGCATCACCTGTGAAACAATGGTCACAAGAGGCCATCAATGAAGTGCTATAAAGGTGTACGTTGCTCGCATTGTTCATTATTTATCACACACCGAGTATGCGCTGATCACAATATTAACCCTTCCTATGCTTTAAGGCTATTTCCTTCCAAATCGCAAGAACGCAAAGATTTTTGAAAACCATCTGAAGCTTGTCATGCTGGTACCGATTGGATCGACTTTAGGGAGTACTCTCAGATGAATACCCATATGCCAAGGTTTCAGAGATTTTTCAGGATAATTGTATTATTTCGTATTGGTTGAATTAGCCACCTGCAGCATAAGGGTTAACCCCCTAGAGGTGATATTTAGTATTATGTATCACAGGCTGTCCATTATTCATCATACACAGCATGTAATCTTGCCAAATGTAATGCTGAATCAGTGATCCTTTTAATGTGCTATATGGAATTTTATTGCACAGGATGTGCATTATTCATAACACACTCTCAGTAATTGCGGAACACAATATTGGCCCCTCTAACCCTTCCAATGCTGTGGCTACTTTTGCCCAAAGCACAAGGATGCAAAGATGTTTCAAAACCATCAAAACCCTGTCATGTTGGTACTCATAGGAAAGCTCTTGCTGAGCACTCTCAGCTAGATGAGTACCCATTTGCCAAGGGTTTCAATGGTTTTTCAGGATTTTTGCATAATTTTGTATTAGCCAATTTAGCCGTCAGCAGCAAAAGGGTTAAAGTGTGATATGAGATTTTATCACCTACTCTGCTGTGATTCACAATGCTGATTGGTCAATAAGTGTCAGACATGCAGCCGTTCCCACTAAGTAGGATTGAATATATGACCTTTATTCAATATCATAACTAAATTAGCACACCATCTCAATTTAATATCATCTTTTAGCCAGCAATGTAGTGTATTTAAACACCATGTAAGAATGGCTTACAGCTTATGTTCTTACTGTCTTATAGCTTAGAGCAGGGACTTAGCCAGGACCCGTCCTACCTGTCTTTTGGACAGGTAGTTTCCTAAAAACCTCCTGTTTGGACAGGCAAAAATTTCTATGATTTTTCAATTTTGACTTTCTGGGTGTAATAACCAAATATTTTCCTAACAAACCATCTTCTAGGACATAGTTGAAGTGTAAATTGCCCTTATTGACACACTAGGCTATTGATAGTAGCTGGTATAAGGATTTGAAGTAGATTAGTAGCTAAATCTGGACAGGCAGAAATTTTATAATTGCTGTTTTGGATAGGCATTTTTGAAATCCTGGCTAAGACCCTGGCTTAGAGTATTAGATGATTTCAAGCGAGTTCATATCAATTGTATATATTACACAAGAAGGTCAATGGTGTATTATAGATACGAGTATTAAAGGTAAAGGTATTCGGTTTATAGTCTTGTATCCACTGAAGTGCTCACACGACCTTCCTCCCCTAGCAGGCACTGTACATACAGAAACCATTTCAATCCCCTGGGGGATATTCCAGAGCAACTGGCAGCATATAGCGCACACACTCTAAGTCCTGCCTTATTTATGCTAGGTACCCATTTTGCAGCTGGGTAGACTGAAGCAATATGGAATAAACTGTTTTGCCCATGAACGACCAAAGTGCCCGGAGTGGCCGGGAATCGAACCAGCGACCCTCTGATTACTAGTCCGACACCTAACCAACTGAGCTACTTTGTCCCCGAGTATTAGGTAGAATTACAGCACTGGCCTTGTTGAGGTGAAATAGAGCTCAAGGTGTATATATATATTGCATAAGTAGGTCACTGATTGTCTGAGAAAATGCGGCACCCAGTACAAGTATTGACCCACCTAGTGATATAACCGATTTCAACATGGCGCGCACTCACAATCTGAAAACTTTCAACATTACTCCTGAAATAAAATAGAATTTGAAAAATATTTTAATATGGATTGTTTAACCCAACTGGAGAAAGAACTCCGAGCCAATTATTTCTCAAAAAAATTACATTATGATCAAGAAATTTCTGTTTTTGTCAAACCTAGACTTTTCTCTGGATGTGAAAGTGTTAACTGATATGTAGTAGTGCGGTTATTATACACACATGTATAGGGCAATGATTGTATCCCATTCATCTCAAAGAGAGTACTGAGTAGAATAGTATCGACCCATAAACCATTCATGCTGTTCCTAGTTAACACATTCATGCCTGGTGCTCCCTCTGAAAATATGGTCTATATATATATATATATATATATATATATATATATATATATATATATATATATATATATATATACATATATATTTATACATATATATTTATATATATATATATATATATATATATATATATATATATATATATATATATATATATATATATATATATATATATATATATATATACATATATATATATATTAGGTACTGGAATAGGTATTAGAAAAAGGGTCTAGGTCTAGGGTTGGGTACCGCCATCATTTCAAAAAGTACCGTATTGTCATGTTTCATTCCTTCATAGGTACTTTTAACGATACTAACCACTGTGAAGTTATCATGTATTAGATATTGCCCAGGATCCTAAACATGACTATTCACAACATTCCATAGGGTAATAATGCAATAAATTACCATAAACAGTACCTTACTGTTCCATTGGTACCAATACCGGTACTGTACCTTTTCTTTCTTTGAGGTACCCATCCCTATGGGGGTCTAATACATAATTGCCAATAGCTATCTCAAATTTGGAATATGAAATTTCGATTATCATCACTTTTTTGCCATATTTACAGCTGAGTCATAACTAGCCAGTAGTAATAGGTGGAGGAAACCAGAGAGTACCCGTTGAAAACCACCGCCTCACCAAAAGTCAATAGAAACTTTCTCACATGCCCCAACTGGGCGGTGGTAGTAGAGCTAGCAGCCAATGGCAATACCTTAGATCACTCAGATATCATACCTATCTACCTATAACTTCTATCCTGAATGGGTTAACCCTTCCAATTCTAAGGCTACTTTCGTCCAATGCACAAGGAGGCAAAAACTTTTGAAAACCATCCAAACCCTGTCATGTTGGTACTCATCGGAAAGCCCTCACAGAGTATTCACAGATGAGCACCCATATGCCAGGGTTCGGTGATTTTCTTTTAGGGTTTTTCAGGATTTCTTGCATTATTTTGTATTGGCCAAATTAGCCACCAGCAGCATAAGTGTTATAAGATACAGGTCTCCTGGTGGTGTATATTGTTACAGCCCCAATCTGTAGCACATGGCAGCACATGAGAGAGATGTATAACACATCTTGTAGCAGAGCTCTGCTGCTGCCACTCCAGCTGATTACCTACAGAACTACACTCAACCCAGGAACTAACAAATACTGTGTGCTCACATGTGCTCTCCAGAGTCTTAGCCAGCAGGGCTTCAGGAATCAGGAACCCAACCTCCTTGTTCATCACAACCCTACTTTAAGGCCTAGACATTAACCCTTCCATTGCTGAGGCTACTTTCATCCAAAGCACACAGATTTTTGAAAACCATTTATACCTTGTCATGTTGGTATTCATTAGATAGCTCTCAATGAGTACTCTCAGATGAGGACCCATGCACGAGGGTTTTAATTATTTTACAGGTTTTTATGCATCATTTTGTAATGGCCAAATTAGCCACCAGCAGCATAAGGGTTAAGGATTAGGAACCGATTAGCCGGGGGTTAGTTATTCAAGGCCAGGGCTAGTAAATACTACTTGTGACTGTGAGTACGCTGAAGGGGCTAGAAGAAATTGAAACATCAAGTAAAGAAGAATCAGGAGTCCTCCTCTGCCTCTGCCTTAGACTAGGCTCCTAGTCCCCGTAATGTTCACCTTCCCTTTGGTGTTGACCAAGCACTGTGGTGTGCTACCAGGTTTGGTAGATAGATGGCACTACCTGCTCCTAATCAAACTGAATCCTGGTGAGACAAATGTAAACTAAATTGGACACTGTGGCCATCTAGACTATTTGGTGCCTGGTAACAGAAACAAATGAGAGAAAAAAAAATACATATGACAGCCTAGAAATCTAGGCTACCTCTGCCTCTGCTCACCTGGCTGATAATAAAGATGAAATCTGCATTCATGTTCAGGGTCTGACACTTAGATTTCGGGCTAGGGGGCCGAAAAGGTCTTTTGATAAATTTAGTGGTCAAAAACAGGATTTCTGTATTAATTTATATACTATTTCGGGCCCCTAGTCTGAAAAATCTAGGGGCCCACAGCAAAATCTAGGGGCATATGCCCCTGGGCCCCTGGGAAAGTCGAACCCTGATGTTCATGTAATCAATGGAGGCTTAGGGTAGGTCACTGATTGACAAATTTTGACAGTTAATATGACGAACATGTCATGCTGTGCACATATAATGTTATGGGAATTGTACTCATTTCAATTATATGCTTGAGATTGATATTTTAAGAAATTCCTCACATAAAATTTGGATGTCCAAAGGGGTGATTATTGAGGGTCATTGTCACATTGTGCACTTTTAATGTCATCATTTTCAGGGCTAGGTAAAATATATCTCTGGGCTAGTGAAAGTTGAGATAGCTCGCCCTGCTCAACTAATGTAAATTTTCGTTAATGTTTAACCCTGCTACTGCAATGCATCAACTTAGAGAGGTTTTCCATAGCAGTGACACGGAAACTAGACTCTTATCTCCTAACTGAAGACTTCCAGTGGAACAGTATTAGAGACCTAGCTGTTCGACTAATGTACATTTTTGTTAATGTTGAGCACTGCTTAACTGTAATGCATCAACTTGGAGAGGATGTTTTCCATAGCAGTGACTAGGAAACTGGACTTCTCACTGAAGACTTCCGGTGTAACTAGAGGCATGGGGCGACTGAGCAGCGACCTGTCTATCTAGAGTAAATAGCGTGTCAGAGAGATGGTCTGCAGCTGCAGATAAAGAGATCCCTACAGATCCAGAACCCTTAATCCAACGCTGGTAAAGGCCTCTTTCCAACGCTCATGAACGCAAACACATTTAAAAAACATCTAAACCCTGCCATGTTGGTATTCATTTGACCAGCATAAGGGTTAACTTAACCCTTTGAAACTACACACAGTCTTAGACGGCCCTCATTTGGACACCCAAACTCTCAAACAGGACATCTTATACATGTAACTGTTTGCTCAGTGTGTGTGTGTGTGTGTGTGTGTGTGTGTGTGTGTGTGTGTGTGTGTGTGTGTGTGTGTGTGTGTGTGTGTGTGTGTGTGTGTGTCTTTTAAGTACCCTACAGATCCTTAACTATTAACCCTTTGAAACTACGTTTAGTCTTATAAATGTGACTGTCGGATGTGTGTGTATGCATTTGTGTGTGGATGTGAGCATACATGTTTGTGTGTGTGTGTGTGTGTGTGTGTGTCTATGTGTGTGTCTCTATGTGTATGTATATTTTACTCTATCACTGGATGTCATGCTGTGCCTGGATGTGGTGGTTGTCTCAGTGGCCGCAGCAGTGGTGTCAGTATTGATGAGCAGAATAATGAACCCCGGATCCTGACCTCTCAGCAACCGCCGCCACCGCAACCACATATCCACCGCTTCCCCCACCGCCTTGGCCTTGCAATCCCGGTGGCGGCGTATATTACTGTGAGTCACATGTATGAATCCACAGTGCTGGGAGCTTGGTAAGCCGAGAAAACGATCGGTGAATCGTCATCGTGCAGACTGGTGTAGGAATACACAATCTAATCAATGATACGATTTACTGCTGAATTATACAGCAATCTTAGAGCTACGTACACCAGTAACAATAGCACTGCCAGACAGGGATCCACAACTGCATATTTCATACTGTGAATAAAGTATAGATTTACCTGCTACAATTGGATTCCCAATGGTATATTTCATACCACAAATAATGTATATACATATCATTGCTACAACGAAATTCACAACTGCATATTTCATACCGTGAATAAAGTATAGATTTCACTGCTACAATGAGATTCTGATTCTCAATGGTATATTTCATATCGCAGATGAAGTATACATTTCACTGCTGCAATGGGATTCTCAATAGCATATTTCATACCACAAATAACGTTTACATATCATTGCTACAACAAAATTCCCAACTTCTTATTTCATACCGTGAATAAAGTATATATATATATATATATATATATATATATATATATATATATATATATATATATATATATATATATATATATTATATATATTCACTGCTACAATGAGATTCATAACTGCATATTTCATTCTGCGAATAACGTATACATTTTCACTGCTACAACAAGATTCACAATGGCATATATTTCATACTGCAAGTAATGCATACATTTCATCGATAAATAATGCTTTTACGTTTACACCGGAATAAATCACGGTCCTCTCTCCAGGGTGGTTTTTCCAGGGGCCACTGCCGCACAAAGATAAACTGTGATTGGCTAGGATATTTTACGGCTAAAGCGCTTAGTTTTATGGCAAAGAGAAGTAGTAATCTATCAGGTTTGGCCATATTTCTGAACAGCGGTAAGCATACCAAGTCTACCCATGAGAGCTGGTTCTGTATGGGAGGATGCTGCTCAGTATATACAACTCTGCGGAACTCTTAAGCACAAATGAAAATATCCCGAAAACCTTGGCACCATAATCTTAGCATCCAAGCATTATTTGGACGCATAGATCCTCAAAATTCACTCCTTAGGACACCCAAGATATTTTATGAGGAATTTCTTAAAATGTCAATTTCAAGCATATAATTGAACATTTTTCACCTCAAAATGATTTGCATGGTCAGGGTACAACGCTAAGGCTTGCCCTATTGCCCGGGGCAAGTTCAACAGTAAAAAACAGAGTTTCGGGTTAGTTCATGTCCTAATCTAAAAGCCCGAACAGGCAAGTCAATATTCCCACTTTAATACCCCATACAAAAGTTAGACCGAGATTATCGTTGTTATTTCTGCAAAACACTGCCCTTTACAGTGAGATTGTCATTCTAAATTGTATGCCTCTATAGTTTATTCTCATAAAAATGCTAAAGAGGCATACAAAATAGGATGTCACTGTGTTAATAATGAACAAAGTGCAAAATAACATTTTGGGGGGCAAGTTGAATTTTTTTTCGGGCAAGTTAATCTTAGGGTCGCTCTGCCCGAATGGGTAAGTGCCTTCAAAAGTTAACGTAGGTCCCTGATGGTATTGTAAATGGACATCATGCTTTATTAAGTAAATACATGTTTATGGTGGTAATCAGAGTAAATTGTCATCTCCTTGATAAATAAGTCACCAGGGGGATCTTCTCTGACAATAAGTGATAGCACACTATGTGTGAACTTATCCTTGCCTCGAGTTTTAATCCATGGATTCAAGCGGGAGTAATTTGACGATAAATCTGGCGACTTGTTGGGGGCAACATATTGCTTGTAGGCAATAACTCATTGATTTCATTTAATTGGTAGCTAATGGTGTCCCTAATGGTACATAATGACCCTGTACAGTACACTATGACAGCGCCCTCATCAGTCAACAACAAGCAGCATGCACAGATTTATATTATACACAGGATTTTTTTTTATTCTGTACGGGTGTCGTACAAGAGCTGTATGGACCAATTGTATGATGCTCATATGGCCATTTCCAAGCCAAATTCATACAGGCACATACATTGACGAAACTGTACGGATGTCTTACAACAGCCATTATAGACCAATAATGCACAATGCCCATATATGGCCATAAAGCCAAACCCAAAAGGGCACAGATATTGATGACGCCATAGAGGTGTCATTCAACAGCTGTAAAGACCAATTGCATGATGCCCATATGGCCATTTTCAAGCCAAATTTGTTCAGGAACATACATTGACGATACCGGTACCTACCGTACACTACACGACGGCCATAAAAACCAATTGTATGATGCCAGTATGTCTATTTTCAAGCCAAAAATGGCACATAAATTGATGATATTGCACGTGTGTCGTATGCCAGCCATAATAGACCTATTGTATGTTGTCTCTATGGCCATTTTCAAGCCAAACTTGTACAGGCACAAAAATTGAGGTGTTGTACGACAGCTTTATACATAGACCAATTGCATGATGCCCACATGACCCTTTTCAAACCAAACCCATACAGGCGCATGCATTGATAATTGTGCAATGATTTTCATTTGCTACAAGCCCAAGGATGATATTTCTGAGACAAAGAGAAGAAGAAAATTTAACCTCCTTCAGAACGTGAGTCAGCGTATGGTGCACGTGTGTCACTCACACTCCCTGGAGCTCAGATATAGAATGACAGAGACCAGACTCCTCTGCCTGAGACTACAGGGAACCAATAGCCAAAATATTGTGCCGCCTTATCTAATCCTTAAAGCCATCTTATGTAAGACTCTTAAGAGAAACAGATACATATACATGTGGCCTAGAACCTACCACACTGCCTGATCAACTCAGAAGGGAATGTTAAAGGTTTAGGGACTAGGAGCCTATAGTATTAATCCTTCCAATGCTGAGGCTGAAGCACAAGAACGCAAATTCTTTTAAAACCATCTTAACCCTGTCATGTTGGTATTCATTGGATAGCTCTCGCTGAGTACTCTCAGATGAGTACCCATTTCCCAGGTTTTCAGTCATTTTGCATGTGTTTTGCATCATTTTGTATTGGCCAAATTAGCCACCAAGAGCATAAGGGTTAATGACACTGCCTTGCCTGAGATAATGATACCCCAATGTTGTGCCCTGTTATCTAAACTTGAGATGCCACCTTATGTAAGACTCTTAGTGGGAAACCGATAGGGATACTACATCTTACAACCCTAGAGACTGTTTCATCATAGAACCACTAATCTGTGCAATGCAACACCATAACAGCTGATACCTATGATATAGAATTAAAATTCTCACACAGATTTTCACCCTGCCTTAAGTTTATGTTAGACTCCCAGGAGAAACAAATATATAGAGAGGATCTCATACCATATATATGGGGACAAAGTAGCTCAGTTGGTTAGGCATTGGATTAGTAATCAGAGGGTCGCTGGTTCAATTCCCTGCCGGGGCACTTTGGTCTGTCCTTGGGCAAGACAGTTTATTCCATATTGCTTCAGTCTAGATACCCAGCTGCAAAATGGGTACCTAGCATAACTAAGGCAATGCTTAGAGCATGTGCGCTATATGCTGCCAGTTGCTCTGGAATATCCCTCAGGATATTGAAATGGTTTCTCTGTGTGCAGGCCTGCTAGGGGAGGAAAGTTGTGTGAGCGCTTTGGTGGATACAAGACTATAAACCAAATACCTTTACCTTTACCTTCATATATATATGATTATATACTCTGGAGTTCCCTGGAGTTTTTTACGTTGGCATATATTTCAGATAAGATATAAAAGAGTGCACCATCAAAGAAGGATGTCATCTAGGCAAGAAAAATAAACTTCATCATATAACCATGTACCTTAGTTACATGAAAAAGACTTCTTGGCTTAGGGTCACGCAGGCTTTAGGTAAGGAAAAGAATTAATGAGCTGATGTTGCAACATCCCTTATACAACCTACAACTACTAGTCACGCCATGAATAATTTAGCTGCGTGTTGAAATTCTACACCCACGAGGGGCGAGATTACTGAATCAATATCGAGAAGTCTCAGGGCCGCCGCACACAAAAACAGGCGTGATGGGGATTTCAATTAACATGCAAATACCACAGACAGCCAACAAATCCACTCTTAACCCTTCCAATGCTAAGGCCTAAAAAAGTTGTTTGTTTCCTGTAACCCTACCCTAACAAGTTTTTATTCAAAAAATCCCTACCCCAAAGTTTTTTTAGGCCTCCCGACTCCCAATCATCAAAGAACATGCATAAAACACCCATTTTTGAACAAAAAAATAATCAAAAAAAAAGAAAATAATTCTGACCTTCCTACCCTATTTTTTTTCGAACCGTTACAGGAAACAAACAATTTATTTTCTAGGCCTAAGCACAATGACGCAACAAAAATTGATAATCATCTGAACCCTGTCGTGTTGGTATCCATTGGATAGCTCTCGCTGAGTACTCTCAGATGAGTACCCATATGCCAGGGTTTCATTCATTTTTCAGGTATTTTTGCATTTTGTATGTGCCAAATAAGTCACTAGCAGCATAAGGGTTAACTCTTTCAGTCCCAATGAGGAGCGAGCAAGATAACCAAGTGAGATTTGGAACCGAAAAGCAAGAATGGTTCGGATAATATTGATTTCTGTAACCCATTCATCCTTGGACTTAATTTTTGTTAAATCTAGAAGAGTCAGCTTCAGAAGGTCCGCTAATAAATAACAAACTGCTTTCGGGCCTCTTATTTACAAAACATCTATCCCTTCCATAATCGAGTGCAAATAATCCTCTTGGCCTTGCAAGTTGCAACAAAAAAAGCTGAGGCATCGGGAAAATAGATGAATCAGGCGGCATCCCATAATGCACCTGTTTTATTATCGCCGATGATTCCGGGATAAATCCCAAATCCCAGGAGGCCCGGGGCAGCCATCAGTAGGGATTAGGGGCGTGGGGTAGATATGGTGAATTATGCCTGTTGGAGGCAGGAGGATTTACCACTGACTTGTAGCATTCACGCTAACCCTTCCAATGCTGAGGCTACTTTCGTCCAAAGCACAAGGATGCAAATATTTTTGAAAACCAATTCTCAACCCTACCTTGTTGCTTTGATGGAAAAATTAATCATAAATTCCCAAAATATTTGATAGAGTTGTGGTATCAAATTTCCTCCTCCAAAGGTTTTCCAGAAAATAAGCTCTGGTTACATAGTTATTACCGAAATGGGGTGGGAATTTTTTGTCTCGTGGCAAGAAAGGGTTAAACTTAGAGGCAAGGGTAAATTGGCGAAAACAGATTCACTTTACCGGAATCAAAATCACCCACAGAGAGCTAGTTTGGCGTAGAATAAATTGGCTGCCGTCTGTAACGTGACAATCGGATTTTTTCTAGTATTTATAAATAACTTTCTAATATCTATATAAATGACTGTATTTACAAAATACTAGAGAATGATTTTAAATACAAGAAAATGATTTATCAAGTATTTGAAGAAACAATATCACCAAAATAATAAGGTCTTTTTCTGGGAGCTACAGACAGGAAAGGGTTAATCTATATTGCATATTTTGTTGTGATTGGTGACCTATATTTCAATAACTATAAAATTTCATTATTCCAATGATATGAGTAGGAAACTTACAAGACTTTGTGGTGTGCAATGACCCTTATATAGATATGTAAATATTAATCATTCATTAAATATTGATTCCACATTATTACACAACAAAGAAATTCTATCACTGCCAGATGGCGCCACCACGCATTCAATTAAGAGGTCATATGGTGCAGAAGATAAACCTGTGTAACGATATAACAATGCCGTAACTTCACAGGAAAAATCTCAGGTCAGTCAGGTCTGTCTGTCCCTGCCCTCTCTCTCTTTGTCTCCCAGTCTCTACCTAGAACTCCATATCTATCTTCCCTCTCTATCTCTCTCTCTCTCTCTCTCTCTCTCTCTCTCTCTCTCACACACACACTCTCTCATTCTTTCTCTTTCTCTCTCCCCCCCGCCCTCTCTCTCTCCCCCCCTCCCTCTCTAGAGCTCTCTCCCTCTCCCCCCTTCCTGTCTCTGTCTGTCTGTCTGTCTGTCTCTGTCTCTGTCTCTGTCTCTGTCTGTCTCTGTCTGTCTGTCTGTCTGTCTGTCTGTCTGTCTGTCTGTCTGTCTGTCTGTCTGTCTGTCTGTCTGTCTGTCTGTCTGTCTGTCTGTCTGTCTGTCTGTCTCTCTCTCTCTCTCTCTCTCTTCTCTCTCTCTCTCTCTCTCTCTCTCTCTCTCTCTCTCTCTCTCTCTCTCTCTCTCTCTCTCTCTCTCTCTCATCGACCTACCTCCCTCCATCTTTTCTATTTGAATAATTGGCAAAAAAAACTTCCTAATTGAAAAAATTCTCACTTGCCCTCCAGGGCCCCTGAGAGCAAGATGTGTTCACTATCCTTGGCTTTCCTTCCGCTGAGCACCGCAGTAAATTACAGGCCATCCATTGATTGGAGGAGAAATGAAAACAATGGGTACTTGAAATTCTGCTTAATTTGCCGGTAATTTGCATGGATAACAATGCCTCCTGCTGGAGAGCCCTGAAGATAATTTCTCTCCTGGGCCTGCAGTTTATCCCACAACTTGCTCCTAGCTGCCCACAGTTTGCTTTGTCTTTGTCACAGCACCAGGGACATAGCCAGGATTTAGAAACTGGGGTGCCCAAAATTGGAAATTGTTTAAATTTTTAGGCGTACAAATGTTTAAGGGGGACAACAATATACTCAGATTTCAACCATAAACATGTATAAATTTATCAAAATAAGGCATGATATCCTTATACAATATCATGGGAATTATATGGATAAAAAATCAATTATATGCTTTAGATTGACATTTTAAGAAATTTCTCACAAATTTTTTTGGGTGTCCTGAGGGTTGCTTGTAAAGGGTTTGGGTGTCCAAAAAGGCACCAGACGCCCTGCTGGCTAAGACCATGCACAGCACTAATACACATCCAGCCTTGTGGCTCCTCAAGAAACATGACTATTGTAGGATGTCTTCTGAGTAGGATAATTCAGAATATTTAATATATTGATTCCAGGAGGGAGGAACGTTGATCAGAAACAAACTGCTCCTGTTACAACTGGCATTGTCTTTGTCCTTCAAGCCTATTAACCCATTAACACTCAGAGCGGCCAAAACAGGCCTGACAGTTTTAGAAATATTTTTCTAACAAAATCATTTTTTGGAAAAATAATTGAATTATTGAATAATTCAGCTCTCACTGAGTACTCTCAGATGAGTACCCATTTGCCAGGGTTTCATTCACTCTTCAGTTTTGCATCATTTTGTTTTGGCAAAATTAGCCACCAGCAGCATAAGGGTTAAGATGTAGAACATCTTGATTAAAAGTGGCCCCCTCTGAACTCCGCGACAAAGAGTCGTTCCATGGACCTATTCATCTAGATTCTAGCCATGAAATAATGGCTGCTGTATTGTCATATTCCCCTGGGCGGGTCGTAAGGGACCGTATCTCATACCTACACTGCATACAGGCTGCGGCTAAGGGCAGAGACACATACAAATCACAGCATATCTACAGCACCAGGGGGATGTGACAAGGCTGCTGAACAGGGATTTAGCCGATATTTGGAAACAGGGTGTCCAAATAAGATAAGATAGACCCTATACCTTTACAGATTTTGCTTTTTTTAGGCCAGATACTGCATTGTGTGTCTTTTAAAAGTGACACTACAGCTTCTACATCTTCTATCTTCTAAGAAAAGTCATCTTCAGCAAATTCTGACATAAAATTTTGGGTGTCCAAACTGTCAAAAAACAGTGTTCTGCGTGTCCAAATGACACGCTGGACGCATTATGGCTAAGCCCCTGCACCAGGGACCTGGCCAGCCTGACTTTTGGACAGGCAATTTCCTGTAGTCTAGCCTTTTCGGTGCATTACAAGTACGGTTTTAACCACCATTTTTAAAAAATGTCTCTCCAAATCAACCAGGGCTCGACGTTAAGGCCTGCCCGCCTGCCCGGGGCAGGTAAAAATTTCAAAAAGTCAGTTAGGGCAGGTGATTTTGACATTGTACCTGCCCGACAAGGGGGGGGGGGGGGGGGGGGGGGGGAGGGGGGGGGGGTGACATAACTGCTGTACCTGCTGCCACAGCTAACACGAGATTTACACTTGAAATTAATATTTTAAAAAATTCCTCACCAAATATTCTTGGTGTCCTTCGGATGATTTTTTTGAGGGTTTGGGTGGTCCAAATGACACCTTGATGCCTTTCTGGCTAAGACTATGTAGTCTAGCCTTTTTGTGTAAAAAAAAATCAATTGTATGCTTGAAATTGACATTTCAAGAAATGCCTGAAGATTGATTATTGAGGGTTTGGATGTCCAAATGATACCCCAGATGCCCTGCTTGCTAAGACTATGTAGTCTGGCTTTTCAGGGTGCTGTGGGCATGAATGGGATGAACTAAGCTAGGGTGTGTGACATGACTGCTGAACCTGCTGCCACAGCTAACAGGAGATTTACGATGATGATAACCTAGTGAGCCACTCCGGAGGGACAGAGAGAGAGAGAGAGAGGTGGTTCTTTGTGTCGGTGCAGCACAATGCCATCTTAGAACAATCAGCCAATCAGGTACGCTAACGAACCCTACAATGAACCCAACTGCACCCCGTGATTGTATATTCGGGCACACATTCCACCCCATACCGAACAGGTGTACCCAGATACCCAGATCAGGGTGTTGGCCTTAAGACACACACACACACACAGCAGCAAGATGACTGTTAGCCGACCCTCAAAACCACCTACAAAAACCCTACATGAAAACAACACGAAACTCACCTGCATTCCTTGAATACCTCCTCAGCGTAACATCCACATATCCAGAGTGCCCTGAAATGAGACAGGAGGTGGTAAGAATCCAGGGAAAACTGAGCAGGATCTGGGGTGATCCTGAGACTCTCGGAGGAGTGACAATGACGAGAGCGGGGACGAACGGGACCCTGAACGCTCGCTCGCACACACCGACTGCTGCCGCTGAGGACTCGCTGCCTGGCTGGCTGAAGGAGATTAAGCTGACCTACTTCTGAGCCGGTGGCCGCTGAATGCAAATAGACTGAGTGAGGGCTCCCTGATTACATCTTACTTCTACAGGAGACAAGACTGGTGAGGGAGGGGGGGGGGGGGATATCCTAGCTACTATGCTATAGGCTCTCATACATATCCCTCATTAGATCTTACTACTACAGGAGACATTACTGGGGGAAGGGGGAGGGGAGTGGTAGGGATAGCCTAGCTACTGGTTAGTTCTGAGGCTGCCGCTGGACTGTGAAATACACTGAGTGAGGGCTCCCTGATTACATCTTACTACTACAGAAGACAAGACTGGTGGGGTTGGGGGAAGTGGTGGGGGGAGGTGGAGGGGAGGGGGATGGGCAGGGGTAGCCTAGCTACTGGGCTCTCATATGTATATGTATATCCCTGATTAGATCTTTCTACAAGTGGACAGTGGAGTGGTGACAGGGAGGGGGGGGGGGGGGGGGGGGTGGGTGGGACGGGGGTGGGAGGGATTATCTAGATATTGTCCTTTTTTATGAACTACTTGTGCCTAGTATATAATATAAATATATATATATATATATATATATATATATATATATATATATATATATTATATTATATATATATATATATATATATATAAATATATATATATATATATATATATATATATATATATATATATATATATATATGCCAGGGTTATCTTTGGCAAAACACACCAACAACTTTGATGCTGAAAAGTTCAGGTTAGCTGAGAGAAAAGAATGAGCCCAGTGTCTGTGTATTTACACACCTAATCCAGTCTAGAAGAGATTGTAAATCTGCTGAGGAGGAGATGATATGTGTGCCAGTGAGGGGTGTAATCTAGAGCAGGTCACCTCCCCCATACAGCACTATGATAAGCAATAACCAAGGTGCGAAGTGTGGTCTTAGCCAGGATTTAGAAACTGGGTGCTCAAAATTGGAAATTGGAAAATTTCTGGGCATCCAAATTTTTAAGGGGGACCACAATATACTCAGATTTCAACCATAAACATGTACAAATTTAACCAGATAAGGCATGATATCCTTATACAATGTAATGGGAATTAAATGGAGCTAAATC
>OZ012699.1:20857625-20925955 GCA_963942565.1 Maea johnstoni | reverse complement strand
ATTTTTTTTTATTATTTAGAAGGCAATCTACTATCAAAGTATACATTTGTATAAATATATATATATATATATGTATATATATATATATATATATATATATATATATATATATATATATATATATATATATATATGTATATATATATACATATATATATATTTATATATATCTATATCTATCTATCTATCTATCTATCTATCTATCTATCTATATATATATATATATATATATATATATATATATATATATATATATATATATATATATATATATATATACATATATATATATATATATATATATATATATATATATATATATATATATATATATATATATATATATATATATACATATATATATATATATATATATTGACAACAACAAATCGGTAGGGGCGAGGTTTCTAACTGTTTTTTTATTTCTCATTGGATACTTTTAAGTTGGGGTCGGTCGTCTATGATAAAAAAATATATAATACTGATTTTTTTTTCAGTCGGGTGGTTTTCTTTTAGGTCGGAGGATCCGGGAAACTACAATTCAATTACGGGTCGCCTTAGGTTTGGAAAAAGATTATGAACAAAATGTGCCTTTCAAATAGATTTCCAAAAAGGCTGTGGTTTCTAAGGTATCAAAAACGTCAGGATATTTTGGAAACTACTGGCATTAATGGGTCAAAAGGGTCCCAGAATATTTGTATACGTCTGCACTGCAAATGGTATCAATTATATGTAAGCAGTATAAGCTATGAGTACAAACTAATCAGGAAAACATTCAATGGTCAATCATAGTTAATGGTTAGGTCAAACCAAGTCTAAGGTATGTGTGAGAAAATGCATGTTGCTACGACAGCGCCACTACAGGGTAACAATCATAACACAAGTTTGTCAATGGCAGCAGCAATATTGGTACTAGCTTCACTATATGGTACCTCCAAGTTAACAAGTTTGGCAGCCTCTAGGGGGTGTTTCAGGAAATCAAACCTGTAGTTATACTTAAGTAAATTGAAAAGAGCATGCAGTACCAGGGTCTTAGCCAGGATTTCAAAAATGCCTGTCCAAAACAGCAATTTCTAAATTTCTGCCCGTCCAGATTTAACTACTAATCTACTTCAAATCCTTATATCATCTACTATTAATAGCCTAGTGTGTCAAAAAGGGCAATTTTCACTTCAGGTATGCCATAGAAGATGGTTTATTAGGAAAATGGTTGGTTATTACACCCAGAAAGTCAAAATTGAAAAATCATCATAGTTTTTAGGAAACTACCTGTCCAAAAGACAGGTAGGACGGGTCCTGGCTAAGTCCCTGGCATGCACTGGTATTTTGTGAAATCATCTTCAGCATGGTAATGGTACCTGTATTCAGGCCTAATCGCACCATTAAGATCAGGAGATACTACAGGCTAATGGGTTAATTCTGTGGTTGAACCATGAGTGAACTCCAGATGCACATAGCATTAGATATACACACGCATAGGTTACATATTCTTGAAGGTATCCAGCGTCACATTATGTCACATGTGCGACATGGCCGTCTCTCTCTGACGTCAGCCAATCAAAACACAGGTGAGTGGCCGCATAACATACCTGGCGTGAACATTCATACTTCACACTCGTTGACACTCATTCTCTGAGTGCCAGGTAGATCGGCAACACCTGGACTAGTTAACAGGCTTTCCCCACGCTCATACCTGTGGCGTGACTAAGAGTATTACTACAGGACAAAAGCATTGAAGGTATTCGGTTTATATATAGTCTTGTATCCACCGAATCGCTCACACAACCTTCCTCCCCTAGCAGGCCTGTACACACGGCCTGAACACATGGACAGACCAAAATGCCCCAGCCAGGAATTGAACTAGCGACCTACTGATTAAATACTAGTCCGACAACTAACCAACTGGGCTACTTTGTCCCCCCCATGTAGTATTGAAAGGACTAACCATTGCTCAACTATTCATCTACTCGGTCAAAAACCACATCTAAGCCTGATAATTTATTATATTCAGGCTGGGTTAACCAATTCCCTAGAATATTTAGTATATCACCAACATCAAAATTTTCTCTCATTTTAGACTCATTCCTTCTATTACAAGATATGTGGACACACTCATCTTGAACCTTCTGTCTGTCCCAGATAACTTATCTACCAGAATGGTACCTGAAAACTTGAAATTTCATTTTTAAGATGATTACCTGATGACCACATTTTTGTTCAAAATCATCCTCTTGGTAATCTGATGACAAGGCCTGGTTAATTTTCACAATCTAATTGTTTTAGATTCAAACCATTTAGGTGAGAATAAAAAGAATAGGCCTACTACTGCCACCTTGAGGTGCGTAGGTAAACTAAATTTTGGATCAGATTCTCTTCACATGAACTTGTTTATGAAGACCTATGCCATTGGTGCAGCCACCTATTGACAAGATAAAGAACCATGATGTTGCATATCTGACTTCAATCCCTACCAAAAGAGGGCAGCACCTACTAATCTGTACAGGAGCAGCACCATCAACTCCACCTACTACCTAATGCATGTATATATATGCATATTGATTAATATATAGCAGTTTAGAATACAAATATAATTTTACACAAAACAGTTGAATGATAAACAAATAAATGAATGAGATGAATAATGCATGTTTCAATATCCTCAAAATGTCCATTGCTTCTGAGAGTGTAATAGTTAAGTATGGAAACAAAACAGTTCGGCACCTTCCCAAATACTACACATCTTGTAACAATAACATAATGATGTCTATATAAGACAAAGTTAAAGTTTTTTTTAAAGAATTAGGCTATTTATTTTTCATTTTACACCATAATGAGACAATAATCATAAATTCTGAGAAAAATGATGATTTCTGAATTTTGAAGTCTTTTCCAAAAGTTCTTAATAAAATATTTTAAGTTTTTTAACTTTTTAACCAAATGGTAATTAGGTGACCGCACTCTTTATGAAAGCTTAGACAAGCCTACATGTATTTAGATCTATATATGGCCTGAAAGGGTGTTTCTTGATTTCAGTGCTTTAATCAGAATTATTTTGATATATCGTGTTAATTTATTTTAAATCATTGCAAGTGCATAGGATCTGAGAAGATGCCAAACAGGTGGTTATCAACTACAAGCTCTATGTGAAACTAAACCTGGGATACTGCCATTCTTTCAATTAAATATCATATCTAGGGTGCTTCATATCTTATTTATTTGTATGCTACAAGTTCAGAACTAAGAATAAGGCCAAAATGAAAATGATACGTCAAGCAACCAACATCTGGAAATTTTGAGTAAAGAGGAAAATTAATACCAAACTTTAATTGGCAACATTTGATGAGGAGAATATGGTAAGAAATGTTTTGTTATGGAGAAGAGATGACCAAATTCCCATTTCAAAAAAAAAATTGCAATTCTGATTTATTTTCACAAAAATGTTAAATTTACCAAGTTGGTAGCAGATTATGTAATTCACAGAGCTTTACATTTTAAAGACGAATATCCCAAGTTTAATTTTCCCATGTTTACGTCAAATCTCATTGTTATGTGAATGAAGCGTACAGTTGCGATGTTGTAGAAATGAAGCACTTACGAGTTGCTGAGTATTTGGTCCTGATCGTTCATATCCTCACTGCTCTCCTGTCCCGGGCTACGTTGTTTATATACAGGTTCTGGCGGCGTACCCAGACCGAGTCTATCCGAGGTAGGTGACGAACCATTCAACACAGGGTCCTGGCTATCGTAACCGTAACTCGATGAGCTCATTTGCATATCGGACATTTGCATAGGATAGGAGGCTGGGGAGCCATCCGAGGTGGATTCCTCTACGACATCGTTTTCGAGAGTTACGTAAGTTGTGCTACCGACCGACTCCGTTGGTGAGGTCACCTCCTCCTCGTAGCGTGGTGATTGGTTAAAATCCTTCTGGAAGCTGGTGCCGCCGAAGCGAGCACCGGGGAAGGACACTTCGTTGATGTCGTCCGGTCGGGAGTTGCGTGGTTGCGGAGTTGGCTTGTATTCTCCAGACCACTTATCTTCCGTACCGAAATAAAGGTCCGGTTTGCTGTTTTTCGTCGGAGACGCTGATGACGCCGCAGAGCTTGAGCTGTCACCGGACGTGTTCAGCGGTGCGCGGTACGGCGGAGGGGGGTAGTGTCCGGGAGGGGAGAGAGCGTGAGCCTCCTTTTCGGTGTAGCTCCCGCTCTCCCAGTATTTCTCCACGGCCTCCAGCGAGGCCTGGATATCCTCCTTGCTCAGCCTCTTTTCCATCTTCTTCATCTCACGCTCCGAGACCTGGGCCTCGTCCTCGGACGAGTGCCGTTCTCGTCGCTCTTTCTTGTCCTTCGCGCGCTGCTCCCAGTACTTCTGGTTCGTCTCGATCGACTCCTCCATGTCCTCCTTACTCAACCGCTTCTCCTTCTCCTCCTGTTCCCGTCGTCGCCGTAATGGAATGTGGACGCCGTTCTCCTGGCCGCTGCTGCCTCCGCGGTAACTCACATTGGAATTCACTGCGTTTCGGTACGCCACTGTTGAATCTGAACGGTTCGGTGCCGCCGCCGTCTCGGGTGCTTGGTCCTCGAAGCGGTTGGGTTTTGCATATCGGTTGTTCTGGGTTGGGGGTGGTGAGGAGGAGGGTAGGGAGGGTGGCCGCTCCGCAGGGGGCGCCTCTGAGCTGCGCAGGAACCGATTGGGTGCAGCTTTGGGGGTATCTTTTTTAGGTTCTGGTCCCTTGCCGCCACCCTTCTCGAACATCTGCATGCGCGACCGAAATGAGGGTATTCCTTCCTCGCGGGTCCATTCCGAGCTTCCTGCAGCTAGATCGGGGGTGCTCTTCGAACGAGGGTCATTTTGCGATATGTGTGGTGTACTTGATGTGGATTTTGATCGTCCCTTAGGCGGTTTTGCGAGCTCCACCGGCGGAGCGCTCTGATTGGCTACGATCTCCATCTCAGCGGGATCGGAGGATGCGCGGGGTTTTCGGGCGACGTCAAGAGGGTGCCCAGCTTGTTGCAGATGCCGCGCGGCCTCGGGACTGTGCCCGGCACTAGGGGGCGTTGAAGACGTCGGAGATCGCACCGGTGATGGCGACAGCGCGCTCCGATTGGGCGAGACTTTCCGCTGAATGGGCTTCAGCTTATCACCCCCAGCGCCCGTGGTTTTCTGTTCCATCTTGGCGAACATCATGCGCGTGTAGTTGAAGCGCTGAACATGGTTAACGGTCTCCATGAATTTATTGGGATCTATATTCTGCGACTCCGGGTCGGGCTGTGTGGTGTGCTGCGGTTTCATCGCTTCTTCATTCTCTGTCGCGTCCGGCACGCGTTTACGTTTCACCTCCGGAGAGTGGTGCCCGGCGAACCCGGACCCCCCGCTGGGTCGTGTCATCGTGGGTTTAATGCTGAGTGGAGGTTTACTAATCTCGGGGTCCTGGTAGGTCTGGAACATTCCCTTAAGTTTGCTGACCTTGCCCCCGAACGCGGAACTCCCCGCATCCCCTGGTGGCTGATTCTCATCCTCGTAGCGCCGAATACTCCGCACCCGATTGGCGGCCAAAACTTCCGCTCTTCGTTGTGTCGTCATTTTTGTATTTGTTTTTACATAAATTGCACAATCTAAACCTCCATTTAGTTTTGGATGTATTGCAAATTATATCTGTATCACCTTCAGTGTGATTCTTGTACAGACAAGTGGTTAAAATCAAAATTTGATTTTATCGGCATCAAAATTATAAGAACGTAGGTGAAAATATAATTCACAGCACCACTTGAATTCCAGGTGAAACCTAAATCTTTGAATATCCAAGAAGTAGGCGAGCAGTTTCTAGGTAAGGTTCCCACACTTATAAAATCCCCCTGATGTATGACGTAGTAGCATAGAAATCCAATTAATAATCATATCCGAGTCGGGAGCGCGATCACATATCCAGCCAGAAATAGTTGAAATTGATATGTTAAAATACACCAATCACGAGAGCAGTATCGATATCACCATGGCAACCACGAGAAACAATGCCGATCTGGTCAATAGGAATGCATTTTCATAAGTGGATATGAATATAATCCTTCCTTTTGTATTCCCGCATAATATATTCCTTAATTGTCGGCTCCCTATGCTGTTGTGGAGGATGTGGAAAGGCGGATGTGTTCCGAAAGAAGTGAGTCAGCAGGTTTTCTTGGTCCCAGGGTGTTCTTAGAAGCGGAGGGAGGAAATTGGGTAACAATGGGTTTGAAAGTTGTCACTTTCCTGCGGCTTGGACATCAGGAGAAAAGGCAGATCTGAAAAAAAGTAAATGCAAAAATTAAGTAAAGATTCAATACAATAGCTTTTGTTCTAAAACTCCACAGTTTATAATATTTAGGTAGACTGAATTGTTCTAACATTGAAGTAAAGATTCAATACAATAGCCTATGTTCTAAGATTTAAGTAAAGTTTCAATACAATAGCTTTTGTTATAAAAATTTAAGTAAAGATTCAATACAATAGCTTTTGTTATAAAATTTATGTCAAGATTCAATACAATAGCTTTTGTTCTAAAATTTATGTCAAGATACTATACAATAGCTTTTGTTCTAAAATTGAAGTCAAGATTCAATACAATAGCCTATGTTCTAAGATTTAAGTAAAGTTTCAATACAATAGCTTTTGTTATAAAAATTTAAGTAAAGATTCAATACAATAGCTTTTGTTCTAAAATTTAAGTAAGGATTTGATACAATAGCTTTTGTTCTAAAAACTAAGTCAAGATTCAATACAATAGCCTTTGTTCTAAAATCTAAGTAAAGATTCAATACAATAGCTTTTGTTCTAAAATTTAAGTAAAGATTCAATATAATAGCTTTTGTTCTGAAATTTAAGTTAAGATTCAATACAATAGCCTATGTTCTAAAATTTAAGTAAAGATTCAATACAATAGCTTTTGTTCTAAAAATTTCACAGCTTAGAGTATTTAAGTAGAGTGAATTAGGAGTGTGATCGGTATCCAAGGTTTGGAATCGGAATCCGATTCCTACCGACGTATATAGAGGGAAGAATCATAGCACTTAGGTTTAAAAGTGTATCAGATGCTACACTGTTTTAACATTCCCATGCTAATAATTTCATTTTAAGGTAGTAGATTAGATTACCTGGCACACTGAACTACTGACTGGCGTTGTCTAGTTACTTTGTCATCTTATTGCATTGCAATAATATGACAAAGTAAGGTCAATTAGTATCAACATTTCACCAATTATGGAATCGGAATGATCGCTATGAGATTTAATAGTGATCTTTTCCATGGGATCGTCGATACCATCGGATTCCTTGGTATCGATTACACTCCTAGAGTGAATGTCCATCATGTGCTGAAATGCCTGCTACTGGCATCACCTGTGAAACAATGGCCACAAGAGACTGATAATGAAGTACTATAGAGGTGCACATTTCTCGTATTCTTCATTATTTATCACACACCGAGTATGCACTGATCACAATGTTAAACCCCTAGAGGTGATATTTAGGATTATGTATCTCAGGTTAGCCATTATTCATCATACACAGCATGTAATCTTGCCAAATATAATACTGAATCAATGATCCTTTTATGGAATTTTATTGCACAGGCTGTTCATTATTCATAACACACTCTCAGTAATTGCGGAACACAATATTGGCCCCTCTAACCCTTCCAATGCTGTGGCTACTTTTGCCCAAAGCACAAGGATGCAAAGATGTTTTAAAACCATCAAAATCCTGTCATGTTGGTACTCATAGGAAAGCTCTTGCTGAGCACTCTCAGCTAGATGAGTACCCATTTGCCAAGGGTTTCAATGGTTTTTCAGGATTTTTGCATAATTTTGTAATAGCCAAAATAGCCGTCAGCAGAATAAGGGTTAAAGTGTGATATGAGATTTTATCACCTACTCTGCTGTGATTCACAATGCTGATTGGTCAATAAGTGTCAGACATGCAGCCGTTCCCACTAAGTAGGATTGAATATAGAACCTTTATTCAATATCATACCTAAATTAGCACACCATCTCAATCAATATCATCTTTTAGCCAGCAATGTGCTGTATTTAAACACCATGTAAGAATGGCTTACAGCTTATGTTCTTACTGTCTTATAGCTTAGTGCAGGGACTTAGCCAGGACCCGTACTACCTGTCTTTTGGACAGGTAGTTTCCTAAAAACCTCCTGTTTGGACAGGCAAAATCTTCTATGACGATTTTTCAATTTTGACTTTCTGGGTGTAATTAAATAACCAAATATTTTCCTAACAAACCATCTTCTAGGACATAGTTGAAGTGTAAATTGCCCTTATTGGCACACTAGGCTATTGATAGTAGCTGGTATAAGGATTTGAAGTAGATAAGTAGCTAAATCTGGACGGGCAGAAATTTTAAAATTGCTGTTTTGGACAGGCATTTTTGAAATCCTGGCTAAGACCCTGGCTTATTAGATGAAAGCGAGTTCATATTGAATATATTACATAAGAAGGTCAATGGGGTATTATAGATACGAGTATTAGGTAGAATTACAGCACTGGGCTTGTTAAGGTGAGAGCAAGTTCATGCTGTATATATTGCATAAGTAGGTCAATGATTGTCTGAGAAAATGTGGCACCCAGTGCAAGTATTGACCCACCTAGTGATATAACCTATTACAACCTGGCGTACACTCACAATCGGAAAACATTCAACATTACTCCTTAAATAGAAAAGAATGTGAAATATATTCAAAGAGAGTTAGTTAAACCAAACTAAAGAAAGAACTCCCATGTGAAAATTTCTCAAAAAAATTACATCATGATCAAGAAATTTCTGTTTTTGTCAAACCTAGACTTTTCTCTGGATGTGAAAGTGTTAACTGATATGTAGTAGTGTGGTTATTATACACACATGTATAGGGCAATGATTGTATCCCATTCATCTCAAAGAGAGTACTGAGTAGAATAGTATCGACCCATAAACCATTCATACTGTTTCTAGTTAACACATTCATGCCTGGTGCTCCCTCTGAAAATATGGTCTATATATATATATATATATATATATATATATATATATATATATATATATATATATATATATATATATATATATTAGGTACTGGACTAGATATTAGAAAAAGGGTCTAGGTCTAGGGTTGGATACCGGTATTGCTACCGGCATCATTTTTAAAAGTACCGTATTGTACCGTTTCATTCCTTCATGGATACTTTTAACAATGCTAACCACTGTGAAGTTATCATATATTGGAGATTGCCAAGGATCTGAAACATATGACTTTTCACAACAAAATTTGTAAGGTAATAATGCAATCAAGTACCATTAACATAACCGTTAAAGTACTGTACTGTTTCATTGGTACCGGTACCAGTAGTGTACCGTTTCGTTCTTAGAGGTACCCATCCCTATCTGGGTCTAATATATTATTGCCAATAACTATCATAAATTTGGAATATGAAATTTAGATTATCATCACTTTTTCTGCCATATTTACAGCTAAGTCGTGAGAAGCCAGTGGTAAGTCGTGGAGGAAAACAGAGTACCTGGTGAAAACCACTACCTATCCAATAGTCACAGACAACTTTCTCACATGCCCCAGCTGGGCAGTGGTAGTAGCAAGCTCGCAGCCACTGGCAATGCCTTAGACCACGCGGCCATAATACCTATCTACCTATACCTTCTATCCAAAATGGATTAACCCTTCCAATTCTAAGGCTACTTTCGTCCAATGCACAAGGAGGCAAAAACTTTTGAAAACCATCCAAACCCTGTCATGTAGGTACTCATTGGATAGCCCTCATGGAGTACTTTCACATGAGCACCCATATGCCAGGGTTCGGTGATTTTTTTTTAAGGGTTTTTCAGGATTTCTTGCATTATTTTGTATTGGCGAAATTAGCCACCAGCAGCATAAGTGTTATGAGATAAAGGTCTCCTGGTGGTGTATATTGTTACAGCCCCAATCTGTAGCACATGGCAGCACATGAGAGAGATGTATAACACATCTTGTAGCAGAGCCCTGCTGCTTCCACTCTAGCTGATTTCCTACAGAACTACACTTAACCCAGGAACTAACAAATACTGTGCGCCCACATGTGCTCTCCAGAGTCTTAGCCAGCAGGGCTTCAGGAACCAGGAACCCAGCCTTCTTGTTTTAACATCTGAATCCTTACACTTAGACTAACATTAACCCTTCCAATGCTGAGGCTACTTTCGTCCAAAGCACAAGAGCGCAAAGATTTTCGAAAACCATCTAAACCCTTTTATGTTGGCTTTCATTAGAAAGCTCTCGATGAGTACTCCCAGATGAGGACCCATGCCGAGGGTTTCAATTATTTTACAGGTTTTTATGCATCATTTTGTAATGGCCAAATTAGCCACCAGCAGCATAAGGGTTAAGGATTAGGAACCCATTAGCCAGGGGTTAGTTATAGAAGGTCAGGGCTAGTAAATACTACTAGTGACTGTGAGTGGCCTGAAGGGGCTAGAAGAAATTGAAACATCAAGTAAAGAAGAATCGGAAGTCCTCCTCTGCCTCTGCTCACCTGGCTGATAATAAAGATGAAATAATAATAATAATAATAATAATAATAATAATAATAATAATAATAATAATAATAATAATAATAATAATAATAATAATAATCTTTATTTAAAGAGGGTAACTCAGTCCAATGGTAAGGATCTTCCCTGAGGCCCTCTGCATTCATGTTCATGTAATCAATGGAGGCTTTAAGGGTAGGTCCCTGATTGACAAATTTTGACAATTAATATGAAGAACAATCATTGTCACGCTGTGCACTTATAATTCATAGGAATTGTCCTATGATGAAAAATTTGAATTATATGCTTGAGATTGATATTTTAAGAAATTCCTCACAAAAGAATTTGGGTGTCCAAAGGGGTGATTTAATTGAGGGTCATTGTCACATTTTGCACTTTTAATGTCATCATTTTCAGAGCTAAGTAGAATATATCTCTGGGCTAGTGAAAGATGAGGTAACTAGCCTTGGTCCACTAATGTCAATTTTTGTGATTGTTGAGCTCTAGCGCTTAACTGCAATGCATCAACTTAGAGAGGAGGTTTTCTATAGTGGATGACAGGGAAACTAAGACTCTTAACTCCTAACTGAAGACTTCCAGTGGAACTAGAGACCTAGCTGTTCGACTAATATACACTTTTGTTAATGCTGAGCACTGCTATTGTAATGCATCAACTGCAGATTAGAGAGGAGATTTTCTATAGCAGATGACTAGGAAACTGGACTCCTAACTGTAGACTTCCGGTGTAACTAGAGGCATGGGGCGCCTGAGCAGCGACCTGTCTAGAGTAAATTGCATGTCAGGGAGATGGTCTGCAGCTGCAGATGAAGAGAATCCAACAAATCCTTTGAAACTAGCCTACAAGTCTTATAAATGTGGCTTCTCTGGTGTGTGCTTGCATTTGTGGCTATATGTGAGGGTATCTTTTAAGTACCTTACAGATCCTAAAAGTAACCCTTTGAAACTAAGATTCTTATAAATCTGCTGTGCGTGTGTGTGTGTGTGCATCTGTGTGTGCATGCGACATACATGTTTGTGTGTGTGTGTGTGTGTCTATGTGTCTCGATGTGTTTGTATATTTCACTCTGCCACTGGATGTCATGCTGTGCCGGGATGCGGAGGTTGTCTCAGTGGCCGCCGCGGTGGTGTCAGTATTGATGAGCGGAATAATGAACCTCGGATCCTGACCTCTCTACCTCCGCCACCACCGCAACCACAATTCCACCGCTTCCACCGCTTCCCCACCGCCTTGGCCTGGCAATCCCGGCGGCGTATATTTCTGTGAGTCACATGTATGAATCAACAGTGCTGGGAGCTTGGTAAGCCGAGAAAACGATCGGTGAATCGTCATCGTGCAGACTGGTGTAGGAATACACAATCTAATCAATGATACGATTTACTGCTGAATTATACAGCAATCTTAGAGCTACGTACACCAGTAACAATAGCACTGCCAGACAGGGATCCACAACTGCATATTTCATATTGTGAATAAAGTATAGATTTCACTGCTACAGTTGGATTCCCAATGGTATATTTCATACCACAAATAACGCATACATATCATTGCTACAACGAAATTCACAACTGCATATTTCATATCGTGAATAAAGTATAGATTTCACTGCTACAATGGGATTCCGATTCTCAATGGTATATTTCATATCGCAGATGAAGTATACATTTCACTGCTGCAATGGGATTCTCAATAGCATATTTCATACCACAAATAACGTTTACATATCATTGCTACAACAAAATTCCCAACTGCATATTTCATACCATGAATAAAGTATATATATATATATATATTCACTGCTACAATGAGATTCATAACTGCATATTTCATTCTGCCAATAACATACATTTCACTGCTACAACAAAATTCACAATGGCACATATTTCATACTGCGAGTAACGTATATATTTTATGTATAAATACTGCTTTTCCATTCACACCGGAGTAAATCACGGTCCTCTCTCCAGGGTGGTTTTTCCAGAGGCTGCCGCCGCACAAAGATAAACTGCGATTGGCTCGGATATTTTACGGCTAAAGCGCTTAGTTTTATGGCAAAGAGAAGTAGTAATCTATCAGGTTTTGCCGTATTTCTGAACAGCGGTAAGCATACCAAGTCTACCCTTGAGAGCTGGTTCTGTACGTGAGGATGCCGCTCAGTATACAGGCACCAACATAAATATCAGAACTAACGGGCAAATAGTTGATGAATTCTACTTGCCCAGCATAATTTTTGGCTTGCCTGAAATAAGTCATAACATATGCTAGAATGGCATGCATTATTTATCATGGATTTAATGATATGATCATTATTATCTTTTTAATTGTGTTGCTTTGTTTGCATGTTTCTAGATATTTGTGCAAATTTCTATATAAAACGTGTAGACTGCTCAGAAATTCAGCTTGCCAATGCAAACAAAAATGAACTTGCCCGAAAGCCCTTTTTTCCAAAAATTCACTTGTCAGGGCAAGTGGGCAAGCACTTAAGTCGGTGCCTGGTATTCATCTCTGCCCAGCACCATAATCTTAGCATCCGAGCATTATTTGGACGCATAAATTCTCAAAATTCACTCTTCAGGACACCCAAGATATTTTATGAGGAATTTCTTAAAATGTCAATTTCAAGCATAAATTTAACTATTTTTGACCTCAAAATGATTCGCATGGTATTGTAAATGGACATCATGCTTTATTTCAGTTAAGTAAATACATGTTTATGGTTGTAATCAAAGTGAATTGTGATCTCCCTTGAAAAATTAATCACCAGCGAGCGTTTCTCTGATGAGTGATATAGCGCAATGTGTGATTGCATTTGAACTTGTCCTTGCCTCGAGTTATAATCCATGGATTCAACCACGAGTAATTTGAGGATAAATCTGGCAACTTGTTGGTGCCAACAAATTGCTTGTAGGCAATAACTCATTGATTACATTTAATTGTTGACTAATGGTGCCTGGTAATGGTACATAATGACCCTGTTCTGTACACTATGACAATACCCTCATCAGTCAACAACTAGCAGCAGGCACAGATTTATATTATACACAGGATTTTTTTTAATTCTGTACGGGTGTCATACAAGAGCTGTATGATACTCATATGGCCATTTTCAAGCCAAGCTCATACAGGCACATACATTGACGAAACTGTACAGTTGTCTTTCGACAGCCATTATATACCAATTGCACAATGCCTATATGGCCATAAAGCCAAACCCAAAAGGGCACAGATATTGATGACGCCATAGAGGTGTCATTCAACAGCCGTAAAGACCAATTGCATGATGCCCATATGGCCATTTTCAAGCCAAATTTGTTCAGGAACATACATTGACGATACCGGTACCTACCGTACACTACACTACGGCCATATAAACCAATTGTATGATGCCAGTATGTCTATTTTCAAGCCAAAAATGGCACATAGATTGATGATTTGCACGTGTCGTATGCCAGCCATAATAGACCAATTGTATGTTGTCTCTATGGCCATTTTCAAGCCAAACTTGTACAGGCACATACATTGAGGTGTTGTACGACAGCTTTATACTTAGACCAATTACATGATGCCCACATGACCCTTTTCAAACCAAACCCATACAGGCGCATGCATTGATAATTGTGCAATGATTTTCATTTGCTACAAGCCCAAGGATGATATTTCTGAGACAAAGAGAAGAAGAAAATTTCACCTCCTTCAGAACTTGAGTCAGCGTATGGTGCACATGTGTTCCTCACACTCCCTGGAGCCCAGATATAGAATGACAGAGACCAGACTCCTCCACCTTGGACTACAGGGAACCCACAGCCAAAATATTGTGCCGCCTTATCTAATCCTTAAAGCCATCTTATGTAAGACTCTTAAGAGAAACAGATACATATACATGTGGCCTAGAACCTACCACACTGCCGGATCAACTCAGAAGGGAATATAAAGGTTTAGGGACTAGGAGCCTATAACTTATTAATCCTTCCAATGCTGAGGCTGAAGCACAAGAATGCAAATTCTTTTAAAACCATCTAAACCCTGTCGTGTTGGTATTCATTGGATAGCTCTCGCTGAGTACTCTCAGAAGAGTACCCATTTCCCAGGGTTTCAGTCATTGTTCAGGTGTTTTGCATCATTTTGAATTGGCCAAATTAGCCACCAGCAGCATAAGGGTTAATGACACTGCCTTGCCAGAGATAATGATACCCCAATGTTGTGCCCTGTTATCTAAACTTGAGATGGCACCTTATGTAAGACTCTTAGTGGGAAACTGATAGGGATACTACATCTTACAACCCTACAGTCCCTACTAGAGAGTGTGTCATCATAGAACCACTAATCTGTACAATGCAACACCATACAACAGCTGATACCTATGATATAAAATTGAAATTCTCACACAGATTTTTACCATGTCTTTAAGTTTATGTTAGACTCCCAGGAAAACGAAATACAAAAAGACAGGGCTGTATATACATACTGGATGTACAATGCCCCATGATGCTGAAACTAACCAATTAAATTTCTTATCAATATGCATACTTTATATCATAAAACCTTGCCTCAGTTATACATATCATTATCATAAATGATAATAATAGTGATGATGATAATGATGATAATAATAATACAATAATAATCATATTAATAATAAAATAATAATAATGATAATAATAATAATTATAATAATAATAATAATAATAATAATAATAATAATAACAAGAGAAACGCCAATGGCGTTATGAGTTTGTCTTTTTCCTTAATCTTTTAATTTTTCGTCATTTTTAATTTTTAGTAGCTTTGTTTTTAAATTTTGGTAAATTGTAAAACGTTTTAATTTGGTTTTTTTGTGGTGGTTTTTTGGTAGTATTTAGGATTATGTTTAATATTTTGCCTGCCTAGTAGTTTGCCCTCATTTATTTTTCTTGATTCATGAACTAGTTTTGTGTTAGTTATATATTATCACACTTGTATAAATATTTGGTCATGGTCCGAATAGTAGGTTTTTAGGACGCTAACAGATTTGTAATCCTTTATGTTAGTGTGAATGTGATCGATAACTGTATTGTGTTTGGTTACCGTTCAACGAGGCTAGCGACTCACCACACAGGAACCATAAGTCATAATCATATAAGCATCAAACACAGATACAAATATGAAAAGGCACAGAGCACCTGCTCACTATACATCGCTTCGATAAAAACGTTAAAGAAATTTGAATTTAAGAACACATGAGAGCTACCTACATGACAGGGCTTAAAATCTTTGCATCCTTGAGTTTTGGACGAAAGTATCTTTAGAAGGGTTAAAGTTGTGTTTAGAGAACAGTTCATCTTTGGGCTCCCTGTAGAAATTTGAGGGAGCTGAAGGAGAATTCAAGGGAGCTTCCGGCTCCAGCTAATTTCGAGCCCTGATGTCAATGTCATTTAAAGGAAATTTAGCTCTTTATCTTGGAGAGAAGATTCTCCAAAACTTAAACTGACTACCACCACTACTTTAGAGAACTTGAGTCGGTCGTTCAGTGATGTTGTGTTATATATAACAGCCACGTTGAACTGATAGAATAATGAATCTCTGCTTTTTACCAAGTCGTCTCCAGTAACACCTGGTGATCTGACACAGATGTAAATACTATGTCGATAAATAAAGAAAAAACAGAAACATTTTTGAATAGAAGTTGTTTTCTTGCTCCGAAAATCGTCCTCCCATGTTCTTTATTTGCATTATGATGTTGCTCTTGCAGGATGACATTTACAGACTTGTCCGATCACCTATGAAAAATAATAAAAGGTTTGACCCTTATACTACTGGTGGCTAATTTGGCCATTACAGAATGATGCAGAACACCTGAAAAATGACTGGAATTATTGTAAAGAAAGGGGGAGTTCGAAATCTGGGTTTCTCAAAACGCAGTATCTCGCCAGCACCCAGAATATCATAAATGTGCAAATAGACTTTTCAGGCAAAAAATGAACTCTTAGAATGTAATAATGTCATTGTATGTAACATGGCAATCGCCATTAACCCTTAACACGCTGAATTGCCAGACGGGGGCTTGTCCCTCAAACCTGAGATGAGTAGACCGGGATCGGGCACTCTGCATGCATCATAAAATGTCGCTGCCACCCATCTCCTTGGCAACTATCTGACCTAGAAAGGATGCTGCATGCTAATTGCACAGATCAGATCACGTGACCAAGGCTACACCGCGTAACCCGCGGCACACATACCCTAGGTGCTAGCATGCTGTGCCTATGGCGTTGCGGTTCAAGGGAATGTATTTCTCTGCTCAAACTGGATTGTTTTTTTTGCAACAAATTATGTTGCACTGCTGTTGCGCTGTCAGGGGGTTGCAACTCCCTCCAGCCATAAAAGGCAAAATATCATACAAAAAATCTGAAATAAAAAATACTGCCTGAAACTACTGTTCTTGTTCTTTTTAATTATGTTTTTTTTGTAGATATTACTTTTAGAATATATTATGTCTGATCAGTGTAAACCTAAGGTTTTGCAGAGAGCATGCTGATTTTGATTTAAAATAAATGAAAAATCAGGTATTTAAAATGCATTAGCCCTACTTTAGCCTGAAATACCTCAAGTTGCACATAAGTATTTCTTTTCGAAAATGGTATATTTAGAATGCTTATTAAAAACTGATATATAATATGAAAATTAGTGTGTGTTTCCTTGTTTTAATTTATCATGAGCAATCCTAAAGCAAAGGGAATGCAAATAAGTCTTGGCCAGAATGTGTGTTTACTTGTTTTAATTTATCATGAGCAATACTAAAGCAAAGGGAATGCAAATAAGTCTTGGCCAGAAACGAATTCTGAAAGCGCTTCAAAAGGAATTCCAAAAGATCAACTACCTCAAAGTTAGAGCGCTATAAACAAATGAAAAAGAGAAAATACTACCTACTAGTATTGTTCAGGGTAATATACATGATTTCCAAATATTAATTGTAAAACATTGATATCTAATATAATTGAAAACTCCTCAATCGATACATGTAATTTTTGTTTAGAAACGATCATGTTTTGCACCACAAATCAACGATTGAACATAAAAAGCAAGTGTAGATTTGTGGCCGCCATTTTGTCACTCCCAAGTTCGCCAACTTTCAGGCGCAACAACACAGAGCTAAAATTCCCAGAGCAGTAAAAATCTACAATAGAAATAAAAATAAAAACATATATCGATTGCCTACCTTGTTGTCCTCCTTATGGTGTCTTTATTTTGTGTTGTACCATCAGTTATAGCCTTTTTCGAAGGCTTCAAACATGATGGTCAACACACTCCAACACCAGTTGTCAGGCACTGTTTAGTATTTACGGCAAATTCGATTTCGAAATCCGTTGGCCGTAAGCAATGCACCTATTTCGAATCATGACTCTATTATATTAATCGCCAAATAAACAAATATAAAATTGACATTGGTAGATAGATATGTGTCTTGGCTTTCAGGAAATGTTTTATTCATTACGATCCAACCACGGGAAGTATTTATTTGGATCGTGTGAAGTGCAGAGAGGAGACCGCAAAATCTGCCGTTTTCAAAATGGCGGATCTAAACACATGGGGGATGCCCCACGTTGGAAATTCCCGATAAGCCCAGTAGCTAACCGCGCTTGAATGGGCAAGCTAAGAACGTTTTAAGGTGTTTTACCGTACTAATATTATTGTGAAAAACAAAGTTATCGTCTTTTTTATAACTATATGTGGTTATAGTCGCTGATTTACGTGTGCGACTTTCGTGATCATCGCAGTACGTATCGTCCGTATACGTCATCAAATCACGTGCGTGCTTCGCGGAATACCATGTGGTCGTTATTGGGATTCCCCCTCGAGGTGGAATGGGGGATGCCCCACGAGGGGGAATCCCAATAACGACCACATGGTATTCCGCGAAGCGCGACACGTGATTTGATGACGTATACGGACGATGCGAAGAGCGAGCGATGATCACGAAAGTCGCACACGTGAAACAGCGACTATAACCACATATAGTTATAAAAAATACGATAACCTTGTTATTCACAACAAAATTAGTAAGGTAAGACACTTTAAAGCGGTCATAGCTGCGCAATAACCGAGTTTTGCCCATTCAAAGTTGCCAGGTATATGAATAGGTGGCCCTCTACCTAACGGTAATGGGCATAAAATTAGCACACTGGACGCTGATTGGCTTTGGAGACGACCAGCGAAAAGGTTGCGAGCGGTACCGCTACGGCCCCATCACAACCATGCGCAACGAAAAAAGTTTCCAAATAATAGACTTAAAAACAAAATAAAACACCAATCAAACAAAAAATATAACAAAAAGTAAAACTCCCGCACTATAGACGCACAACAAACCAGGACACAAAACTAAAAACAAACGAGCAACGACGACCAAACTACAATCACGCACCACGATAATTATAATTCCCACTACAGACAATAGATGGCAGCAACAGCTACCATTCCCAACACATACAAGGAAGCATACGAACGATCACGCAAAAGCAAACAATTTAAACTCAAAACCAGACGATAGATGGCAGCACCAACTGGTCCCAAAAACGTTAGATGCAAGCTTTAAAATACGTCGTGAAAAAAACATCCAGAGGAACAAAGTCAAAATAAACATTCAAAAGAAGACATATATAAACAAAAAGTGAAAATTTCCAAAGAAAAATATATAAGGTCACATAAAAAAAAGCACACACATAAATGAAAAAGACGACGGCTTAGATCATTCGCACACAAAATTCGCCAAGATCCCCCTTAGACACAATTAGTCCCAAAAAACGTGGGCCGTCCCAAAGGAGTTTATAAGTTCCACTTACAAACTCCAATAACTATAATAATAATAATAATAAAAATAATAATAGAATAAGACTAATAATAATAATAATAATAATGATAATAATAATAATAATAATAATAATAATAATAATAATAATAATAATAATAATAATAATGAAAATTGATATCTGATATAGCGCCCTATCCACCTACTAATATATTGAGTTAATCATCGAAGAGGGATGTCATCTAGGCAAGAAAAATGAACTTGATCATAAAACCATGTACCTTACATGAAAAAGACTTCTTGGCTTAGGGTCAGGCAGTCTATAGGTAAGGATAAGAATTAATGAGCTGATGTTGCGACATATCCCTGATACAACCTACAACTACTAGTCACGCCATGAATAATTTAGCAGCGTGTTGAAATTCTACACCCACGAGGGGCGAGATTACTGAATCAATATCGAGAAGTCTCGGGGCCCGCCGCACACAAAAACAGGCGTGATGGGGATTTCAATTAACATGCAAATACCACAGACCGCTCACTAATCCACACTTAACTCTTTCAGTCCTAACAGGGAGCAAGCAAGGTCACCATGTGAGATTTTGAAGATAAATCCCTAATAAATGCTTATCTTTGAAAATATTTGAAAAAGAAATGTTCCTTAGAAGTTACAACTCTCCTTCAAATATTTTCTAAATCTGTGGACCATCTCAAACATATGTTCAAAAGTCCAGAGAAGCAGTCGACATATTCAAGAGTAACACCCTTTATTTCTTGACCTAGTGACCCAGATAGATCCACCCTTAGCCTGTTATTATCCCTTATGCTGCTGCTGGCTAGTTTCACAAGTACAAAATTATGCAAAAAAGCTGAAAAATTACCAAGCCCTGGCAAAAGGGTACTCATCTGAGGGTACTCAGCGAGAGCTTTCCAATGAATACCAACAAGGCAGGGTTTAGAAGGTTTTCAAAAATATTTGCGTACTTGTGCTTCGGACGAAAATAAGCCTCAGCATTGGAAGGGTTACATGCATCATCCGCTGTAATATGTTAAATCATATTTTATACTATGATACAAAAACTATATACTTCCCCTGCTTGCATGAAAATATCCCCCTAAGTAATCTTATTTTATGATACAAAAGGTAAAGGTATTTTTTTCGGTTTATAGTCTTGTATCCACCGAAGCGCTCACACGACCTTCCTCCCCTAGCACTGTACACACGGGAACCATTTCAATCCCCTGGGGGATATTCCAGAGCAACTGGCAGCATATAGCGCACACGTTCTAAGCACTGCCTTATTCATGCTAGGTTCCCATTTTGCAGCTGGGTAGACTGAAGCAATATGGAATAAACTGTCTTGCCCAAGGACAGACCAAAGTGCCCCGGCCGGGATTTGAACCAGCGACCCTCTGATTACTAGTCCGACACCTAACCGACTGAGCTACTTTGTCCCCTTTTACCCTCTTACTTATAATACATTTATCCCTTCCATACTCAAGTGCAAATAATCCTCTTAGCTTTGCAAGTTGCAACAAAAAAAGCTGAGGCATCGAAAAATAGATGAATCAGGCGGCATCCCATAATGCACCTGTTTTATTAAAGCCGATGATTCCGGGATAAATCCCGAATCCCGGGAGCCCGGGGCAGCCATCAGTAGGGATTAGGGGCGTGGGGGAGATATGGTGAATTATGCCTGTTGGAGGAAGGAGGGAACCACTGACTTGTAGCATTCACTTTAACCCTTCCAATGCTGAGGCTACTTTCACCAAAAGCACAAGGATGCAAATATTTTTTAAAACCAATTCTCAACCCTACCATGTTGCTTTGTTGGAAAAATTAATCAAAAATTCACAAAACATTTGATAGAGTTGTGGTATCAAATTTCCTCCTCCAAAGGTTTTCCAGAAAAAAGCTCTGGTTTCATAGTTATTACCAAAATGGTGTGGGAATTTTTTGTCTCTAGTGGCAAGAAAGGGTTAAACTTATAGGCAAGGGTAAATTGGCGAAAACAGATTCACTTTACCGGAATCAAAATCACCCACAGACAGCTATTTTGGCGTAGAATAAATTGGCTGCCGTCTGTAACGTGACAATCGGATTTTCTGCGCCAATGTTCTACTCTCACCTCTGACGATTCAACGCTATCGCGACCAATCAGACTGAGTGCAGACATCGGTCTCTCTCTCTCTCTCTCTCTCTCTCTCTCTCTCTCTCTCTCTCTCTCTCTCTCTCTCTCTCTCGTAACATTCAGATTTTCTGCTGCGCCGATGTTCTACTCTCACCTCTGATGATTCAACGCGATCGCGACCAATCAGAGTGAGTGCGGACATCGGTCTCGGCTGCGGTTGTCGTTATCGTCATCGTCCACAGGGGAAGTGGAAGAGAGACAGGGAACCAATTAATCAGGCTCCAATTACGCGTGGAAACGTTTTGTTTCCTGTAACAATGCTATCATCACTAAATCCTTCCCTATGAACTAATATTAGTAATGTAAGCACAGACACACGTACAGCATACATCATCAACCCATTCATGCTGAAGAGTTTCTCTTGAATTTGTCGTCTGGATCTTTGAAATTTATGAAAATAACTTCAAAATTAAGAGTGATTTTACAAAAAATTTCAATGAGAGTTGTTGTTAGTGTTCTGATGAACATTTCCCTTTCAAATATTTTCCCAAATTTGCTTTTGTTTGAAATATACTACCGAAATTGTCAGGCCGTTTTTGGCAGGGAACCAATTACTTGAGGAATCATTTTGTTTCCTGTAACAATGCTATCATCACTAAATCCTTCCTTATGAACTAATATTAGTAATGTAAGCACAGACACATGTATATCATACATCGTTTACCCCGTCACACTCCGAGTATCACTATATAGAAAGTACCGTCTGCTACTCTCATACTTGTGAAAATAACTTGGAAATAAAGCAAAAGTTAACGAAATATTTGAAGGAGAATTGTTGAATGGCATCTGACCAACATTGCTTCATCAAATATTTTCCAGAAAATGCATTTGTAAGTAAAAATATTTTCAAATTTATCAGGCCTGTTTGGCTGCTCTGAGTGTAAATGGGTTGACAAATGTGTCTAGATTGCTTTTTGAAGTCTGTACTCTCGAGCTGTGATTTTTTTTGAAAAAGAATAAGAAACAAAGCTTTAATTGAAAAGAATATCTAAGGAGGACTTTTAGGTTGAGTTGTAATCACCTTATTTCTTCTTCAAAGATTTTCAAAAAAATGTTTGTTTAAGAAGAAAATCACCCAAATATTAAGGTCTTTTTCTGGGAGCTACAGACAGGAAGGGGTTAATCTATATTGCATCTTCTGTTGTGATTGGTGACCTACATCTCAAAAACTATAAAATTTCATTATTCCAATGGTATAAATAGAAAACTAACAAGGTTTTCGTGGTGTGCGCTGACCTATATAGATATGTAACTATTATATTCTACAATTTCAGTTTGATTTCCATGAAGAATCATTCATCAAATATTGATTGCTTATCATTACACAACAAAGAAATTCTATCACTGCCAGATGGCACCACCAGCTATTCAATTAAGAGGTCATATGGTGCAGAAAATAAACCTGTGTAACAATATAACAATGCCGTAACTTCACAGGAAAATCTCAGGTCGGTCAGGTCTGTCTCTCTCTCTTTGTCTTTCTCTCCCAGTCTCTACCTAGATCTCCATATCTATCTTCCCTCTCTCTGTGTCTCTCTCTCATTCTTTCTCTTTCTCTCTCCCTCTTCCTCTCCCTCTCCCTCTCTCTCATTTTCTCTCTCTCTCTCTCCATCTCTCTCTCTCTCTCTCTCTCTCTCTCTCTCTCTCTCTCTCTCTCTCTCTCTCTCTCTCTCTCTCTCTCTCTCTCTCTCTCTCCACTGTCTGTCTCTCTCTCATTCTTTTTTACTCTCTGCTTCTCTCAATCTCCATTTCTTTTGTCAACCTACCTTCCTCCATCTTCTATTTGAATAATTGGCAAAAAAACTTCCTATTAAATTGAAAAAATTCTCACTTGCCCTCCAGGCCCCTGAGAGCAAGATGTGTTCACTATCCTTGGCTTTCCTTCCACTGAGCACCGCAGTAAATTACAGGCCATCCATTGATTGGAGGAGAAATGAAAACAATGGGTACTTGAAATTCTGCTTAATTTGCCGGTAATTTGCATGGATAACAATGCCTCCTGCTGGAGAGCCCTGAAGATAATTTCTCTCCTGGGTCTACAGTTTAACCCATTCACACTTGGAGTTTCTCTAGAAAGTGTCGTCTGCTACTCTCATACTTTTGAAAATATCTTTTGAATAAAGCAAAACTTCACAAAATATTTGAAGGAGAGTTCTTGTCTGGCTTGTGATCAACATTTCTCCTTCAAATGTTTTCAAGAAAGTATGTTTGTAAGTTAAATATTTCCAAAATCGTCAGGCCTCTTTTGGCTGCTCTGAGTGTTAATGGGTTAACCTATCCCATAACTTGCTCCTGCCACAGTTAGCTTTGTCTTTGTTACAGCACTAATACACATCCAGCTTTGTGGCTGCTCAAGAAACACTACTATTGTGGGATGTCTTTGGAGTAGGATATTTCAGAATATTTAATATATTGATTCCAGGAGGGAGGTATGTTAATCAGAAACAACAGGCATTGTCTTTGTCCTTCAAGCCTATTAAACAGCCTGACTAGTTTTAGGAATAACATTCAAACAAAATTATATAAATATTGGAAAATATATAAATAAGAAAATCAAACTAGAACCAAGACTACAGAGTTACTTTGAATATTTTACATGCATTATTTTGATATTCTTTACAAAATATCAAATATTCAGATGACAATTTAGAGACTATTTTGGTGATACCTAAAGAGTCAGAAATATTTGGTTATTCCTTCATTATTTTTAGAAGTATCAAAGCCCCAGATGACAATGGTTTATTCCACACATCCCTGAAGCTATCCAAGAGGCCTGAGCCACCTGACTACTTTGGTGACACCAAAATAGTCTGAAATATTTGCTAAAAAATGCTGAGTAATAAAAAAAACAAAAAAACTTTCATACATCCCCCCCCCCAAAAAAAAAAATCCTAAATATATGAAATATATGTCCAGAGGAAGAGTAAGTTATGATTAACTGGGTCAAGTGAGCATCTGCTGGGTGGAGGGAGGGAGTGGGGGTGGGTGGAACCAGAGAGAGGCTGGTCCTGCCCCCAGGCTACGCGGAATAATCTATTAGCGGCATTGATGCTGATTGAGTCAAGTATAAAGAGGGTGAAGTTGTTACATGTGTTCTATTCCCAGCAGCCTATTGTTCTATTGTATTAAGACAATAAAATCCATTATTAGCAACAGTGGCAGTGGCTGCTGGTCTATAAGCCGTGATTTTAACTTGTAATGTCAGTACAGTATATTCCAATGCATCATGATGATGATGGTGATAATAATAATAATAATAATAATAATAATAATAATAATGATAATAATAATAATAACAATAACAATAATAATAATAATAATAATAATAATAATAATGATAATAAAAATATAAATGAAATAATAATAATAATAATAATAATAATAATAATAATTATAATAATAATAACAACAATAATGATAATAATAATATAAGTAATATAATAATGATAATAATAATAATAATAATAATAATAATAATAATAATAATAATAATAATAATAATAATAATAACAATATCAATATTAATGATATTAATATAAAGAAAATAAAAAAATAATGTTGAGAATAACAATATGATGAATCCATTAGAAATAATCATTAAGAGCTACTCCTATGAGAAATCATGCCAGGGAAAATGGAAACATTATCTGAGCTTGTAAGAAAACACCCGTATGACATTTGCTGTGTGTGATATATGGGCTAAAGGATTTAACCCATGTGTGCCCATAGCTCTCAATAATGCCAGGGACCGACGTGAACTTTTAAAGGCACTTGCCCATTCGGGCAGAGCAACCCCAAGTTTTGCTTGCCCGAAAAAAAATTCAACTTGCCCCCCAAAATGTTATTTTGCACTTTGTTCATTATTAACACAGTGACATCCTTTTGTGGATGCCTCTTTAGCCTTTTTATGAGAATAAACTCTATAGAGGCATACAATTTAGAATGACAATCTCACTGTGAAGGGCATTATTTTGCCGAAATAACGACGATTATCTTGGTCTAACTTTTGTATGGGGTATTAAAGTGGAAATATAGACTTGCCTGTTCGGGCTTTTAGATAAGGCCATGAACTTGCCCGAAACAGTGTTTTTTACTGTCGAACTTGCCCCGGGCAATAGGGCAAGCCTTAGCGTCGGACCCTGAATGCCTGACTGTTTTTGTGATATTTCTCTTCTGAAAGCAATCGTGAAATGGCCAAATTAGCCACCAGCAGCATAAGGGTTAAGAGTCCTTCCTGATACTTTCGTCTAGATCAAAAATACTTATGAATATAACCAAGTAATAAAGCACAAATATTAAATTAATGAAATATTTGCAGGAGATATTTAAGTTATGTTTTGCTAAACATTTCTCTTTGAAATATTTTTGAAATCATGCTTTTTACAGATCTAATACATGTATCCCCAAATTTACCAAAATAGTCAGGCCTCCTTTGGTTGTTACATGCTTCAATATAACCATGATCAGCTAAACATGTTGAGAATTCAAAATGAGAGAAGTGATCCCGCAAATGATGATTCTATTTGAAATAATAATGCCAATCAATTAAGAGCTACTCCCAGAGGAAATCAAGCCAGCGGGGGAAAATGGAAATATTATCTGAGCTTGTAAGAAAACAAGTGTATGACAGATGAGCTGTGTGTGCTATATGGGCTGATGGATTTGGTGTGAGTTATGGGACTAGGGAGGGGTGTTTTGATAGCGATTCTTCAGCTGGTGGGAGACCGTACGTAAACACCCTCACAGGCACCCTCAGGCAGGGGCTTAGCCGCAATGCGTCCAGCGTGTCATTTGGACATGTAGAACACTGTTTTTTGACAGTTTGGACACCCAAAAGTTTATGTCAGAATTTGCTGAAAATGACTTTACTTGGAAGATAGAAGATGTAGAAGCTGTAGTGTCACTTTTATAAGACACACAAAGCAGCATTTGGCCTAAAAAAGCAAAATCTGTAAAGGTATAGGGTCTATCTTATTAGTAGTATCTATTTTGTACCACACTTTGAACACGCGAAAGTCTATGAAACCTCTATTTGGACACCTAGCTGTTTCCAAATATCGGCTAAGACCCTGCCCTCAGGGTCACCCTAATCTGTCCGGGTAACGGGTGCTGTTATAAGCTCAAACACCCTCACAGCCACCCTCAGGGTCACCCTAATCTGTCCGGGTATAGGGTGCTGTTATAAGCTCAAACACCCTCACAGCCACCCTCAGGGTCACCCTAATCTGTCTGGGTATAGGGTGCTGTTATAAGCTCAAACACCCTCACAGCCACCCTCAGGGTCACCCTAATCTGTCCGGGTATAGGGTGCTGTTATAAGCTCAAACACCCTCACAGCCACCCTCAGGGTCACCCTAATCTGTCCGGGTACAGGGTGCTGTTATAAGCTCAAACACCCTCACAGCCACCCTCAGGGTCACCCTAATCTGTCCGGGTACAGGGCGCTGTTATAAGCTCAAACACCCTCACAGCCACCCTCAGGGTCACCCTAATCTGTCCGGGTTCAGGGTGCTGTTATAAGCTCAAACACCCTCACAGGCACCCTCAGGGTCACCCTAATCTGTCCGGGTATAGGGTGCTGTTATAAGCTCATGTAAGCAGGGTATGGTGACACTATAGGATTGGAACCCACTCAAGCCTATGTACGGGAACTCAAAAACTCAAATTCAGCACATAATGTCAAGGAAAAGATCTGACGAATAAATAAATCAATGAATGAATGAATGAATAAATAAATGAATGAATGAATGAATAAATGAATAAATAAATGAATGAATGAATGAACAAATAAGATAAATAACTAAAATGATTAAACAAATAATTTAACAATTCTAATAAATATATTAAATAATAGATAAAATAAATTAAATAAAAAATAAAAAAATAGATAATAAAATAAATAAAAAGATAAATAAATAAATATATAAATAAATAAGTGATATCATCAAAATAGCCAGTAGTTTTGGGCATTACAAGTACAAGCATAACTGGGATTTATAAGTATGTATCTGTGGGCCACATGCTGAAGTCCTCACATGATGCATAGAGTAAACAGACCTCTGGCCGCCCAGGCCTGGAGGATGAACTATGCAGCAGGTACAGAGATAATGAGCCTTTGGTACCTCATGATCACAAAACCACCAACAGCATGTGCTACACAACTGCTGCACACCACATGGAAATGTTTATGTATTCAGATGTCCATATAATGAGTAATTTCCAAGCTATCAAAGCTATATTGCTGCTACAAATAAAAATAGCAATGGTAGAAGTAAAGTTAACATCATAGTAGTTGTTGTAGTAGTAGTAGTAGTAGTAGTAGTAGTAGTAATAGTAGTAGAAGTAGTAGTAGTAGTAGCAATAGTAGTGGTAGCAATAGTAGTAGAAGTAGTAGTAGTAGTAGTAGTAGTAGTAGTAGTAGTAGTAGCAGTAGAAGTAGTAGAAGTAGTAGTAGTAGTAGTAGTAGTAGTAGTAGTGGTAGTAGTAGTAGTAGTAGTAGTAGTAGTAGTAGTAGTAGTAGTAGTAGTAGTAGTAGTGGTAGCAATAGTAGTAGTAGTAGTAGTAGTAGTAGTAGTAGTAGTAGTAGTAGTAGTAGTAGTAGTAGTAGTAGTAGTAGAAGCAGCAGCAGTACTTCTACTAAATATTACTATGATTACTACTACTACTACTACTACTACTACTACTACTACTACTACTACTACTACTACTACTACTACTACTACTACTACCACTACTACTACTACTAACAGTATTGAATCTCCAGGGCTATCATTCTTCTGACATTTCTACTGATCCCAGGTTAGGGTTGTAGTCTGAAGAAGATATTTAGACTATCACACGAAGCTTGCTCGTCCAGACACCATCTCTTTGTGACTAATCTCATTAGATATTCGTGTCCCTACACAGTTAGCCAGCCCTGGGAGCTGTCCTGGGTATCCAGTGGAATGATGATCAGAAACAACCCCATGACAAGGTAGTTAATTATTCAGGCACCTCATCTGTCTGCTTATCAATTATCTAGGTGTCTGTGCTCCATTCCTAGCCCTGGCCAGGTATATTGTAATCCAATGCTGAGTTGCTTTGCACACTTAAAATCATGTTAACCCTTCCAATGCTAATGCTACTTTCGTCCAAAGCACAAGGATGCAAAGATTTTTGAAAACCATCTAAGCCTGTCATATTGGTATTCACTGAATAGCTCTGAGTATTCTCATATGAGTACCCATATGCCAGGGTTTCAGTCATTTTTCAGGTATTTTGCATCAGTTTGTATTGGTCAAATTAGCTACCAGCCGCATAAAGGTTAATAGTTTGTGTGTCATGGTATGGAAAATACAACTACACCAACAAAAAGATGATACGTTGAATTTGATTTGAAAACTCCTGGTGAGGTTTTCAGAATATTTGAGAGAGTATTTGAGAATGGAGGCAATAGCAGAACTTCTTAAAATACAATAAGAGGCTGCTAAATTTCCAACTTATTGTCCAAACATCACAACCTCCAGAGAGCATGTTTCTCATGATACTGTGAGCGTACCTCTCAGATGGAATTCAGTGCACGAGGATTCAGGGTTGATTAAGCTCTTCTGATTGAGTGGCTGTGTCAGGGTGTCTGTCAAAACCTGCTTGATACCCACTTGATACCCCACATACCCTGCCCACTTAACCCTCTCCTAACCAGATATCCAGGGTGTCTGTCAAAACCTGCTTGATACCCACTTGATACCCCACAGACCCTGCCCACTTAACCCTCTCCCAACCAGAGTGCTGGGGGTGTCTGTCAAAACCTGCTTGATACCCACTTGATACCCAACATACCCTGCCCACTTAACCCTCTCCCAACCAGATATCCAGGGTGTCTGTCAAAACCTGCTTGATACCCTACTTCGTACCCCACATACCCTACCCCAGACTGCCAGGCAGGGTCTTTAAAGCTAGGATTTTGAAACTGGGTGCCTAAAATTGGCAATTGTAAAATTTTTGGGCGTCCAAATTTTTAAAGGGGACCAGAATATACTCAGCTTTCAACCATAAACATGTATAACTTTATCTGAATAAGTCATTATATCCTAAGGCTTATACAATGTCATGGGAATCATATGTATATGAAAAAAAAAAAATTATATGCTTGAGATTGACATTTTAAGAAATTCCTCACAAAATATTATGGGTGTCCTGAGGGGTGCTTTTTAAAGGTTTGGGTGTCCAAAAAGACACCCAGATGCCCTGCTGGCTAAGACCATGGTGCCAGGTTTATCTTACAATTCTCCTTCAAACATTTTGTAAAATCATTTTCAATTGAAAAGTTACTGTCACAAGTATTTTTGATCCAGATGACAATTTCTGTGGGAACTCTATAGTATTAACCATCCCGATGCTGAAGCTGCAATTTTCCAAAGCACAAGGACACAAAGATCTTTGAAAATCATCTAAAACCCACATGTTGGTATTCATTGGATAGCTCTCACTGAGTATACTCTCAGATGAGTACCAATGTGGTAGGGTTTCAGTCTTTTTCAGGTTTTCTGCATCATTTTGTATTAGGCCTAAAAAAATAAATTGTTTGTTTCCTGTAACACCCCAGGAAAAATTAGGGTAGGTAGGTAGGAAAATGTTTTTATTTTAAGAAATCTTTTTAGTGATAAATGGTAGCCTCACAGTTGAGCTGTTCATGTTTTTCATTCGGAATACCATGTTTTTGATTCAAAATGTCAATAAAAGATTTCGGGTAGGGCCAAAAATATAGGGTAGGTAGGGTTACAGGAAACAAACAATTTTTTTTTTTAGGCCTTAGCCAAATTAGCAACCAGCAGCATAAGGGTTAAGATGTAGAACATCTTGATTAAAAGTGGCCCCCTCTGAACTCCACAACAAAGAGTCGTTCTGTGGACCTATTTATCTCGATTCTCGTCATGAAATAATGCCTGCTGTATTGTCATATTCCCCTGGGGGGGGTCGTAAGGGACCATATCTCATACCTACACTGCATACAGGCTGCGACTAAGGGCAGCGGAGTCACATACAAATCACAGCATATCTAAGGCACCAGGGACCTGGCCAGCCTGGCTTTTGGACAGGCAATTTCCTGTAGTCTAGCCTTTTTGGTGCACTACAGGTATTACCCACGATTTTAAAAATGTCTCTCCAAATCAGCGAGGGCTCGACGATAAGGCCTGCCCGCCTGCCCGGGGCAGGTAAAAATTTCAAAAAGTCAGTTAGGGCAGGTGATTTTGACATTGTACCTGCCCGACGGGGGGGGGGGGGGGGGGGGGGGGGGGGGGGGGGGGGGGGGGAGGGGGACATAACTGCTGAACCTGCTGCCACAGCTAACAGGAGATTTACACTTGAAATTAATATTTTAAGAAATTCCTCACAAAATATTCTGGGTGTCCTTCAGATGATTTTTTTGAGGGTTTGGGTGTCCAAATGACACCTTGATGCCTTTCTGGCTAAGACTATGTAGTCTAGCCTTTTTGTGTAAAATAATCAATTGTATGCTTGAAATTGAGATTTCAAGAAATGCCTGAAGATTGATTATTGAGGGTTTGGATGTCCAAATGATACCCAGATGCCCTGCTTGCTAAGACTATGTAGTCTGGCTTTTCAGGGTGCTGTGGGCATGAATGGGATGAACTAAGCTAGGGGGTGTGACATGACTGCTGAACCTGCTGCCACAACTAACAGGAGATTTACGATGATGATAACCTAGTGAGCGGACTCAGGAGAGAGAGAGAGAGAGAGAGAGAGAGAGAGAGGTGGTTCTTTGTGTAGGTGCAGCACAATGCCATCTTAGAACAATCAGCCAATCAGGTATGCTAACGAACCCTACAAAGAACCCAACTGCACCCCGTGATTGTATATTCCGGCACACATTCCACCCCATACCGAACAGGTGTACCCAGATACCCAGATCAGGGTGTTGGCCTTAAGACACACACACACACACACAGCAGCAAGATGACTGTTAGCCGACCCTCAAAACCACCTACAAAACCCTACATGAAAACAACACGAAACTCACCTGCATTCCTTGAATACCTCCTCAGCGTAACATCCACATATCCAGAGCGCCCTGAAATGAGACAGGAGGAGGTAAGAATCCAGGGAAAACTGGGCAGGATCCGGGGTGATCCTGAGACTCTCGGAGGAGTGACAATGACGAGAGCGGGGAGGAACGGGACCCTGAACGCTCACTCGCACACACACACACACAGACTGCCGCCGCGCTGAGGACTTGCTGCCTGCCTGGCTGGCTTGAGGAGATTAAGCTGACCTACTTCTTAGCCGGTGGCCGCTGAATGCAAATAGACTGAGTGAGGGCTCCCTGATTACATCTTACCACTACAGTAGAAGAGACTGAGGGGGGGGGGGGGGGTGCCTAGCTACTGGGCTCTCATATGTATATGTATATCCCTGATTAGATCTTTCTACAAGTGACAGTGGAGTGGTGACAGGGAGGGGGGGGGGGGGGTGGGAGGGATTATCTAGATATTGTCTTTTTCATGAACTACTTGTGCCTAGTATATATATATATATATATATATATATATATATATATATATATATATATATATATATATATATATATATATATATATATATATATATATATATATATATATATGCCAGGGTTATCTTTGGCAAAACACACCAACAACTTTGATGCTGAAAAGTTCAGGTTAGCTGAGAGAAAAGAATGAGCCCAGTGTCTGTGTATTTACACACCTAATCCAGTCTAGAAGAGATTGTAAATCTGCTGAGGAGGAGATGATATGTGTGCCAGTGAGGGGTGTAATCTAGAGCAGGTCACCTCCCCCATACAGCACTATGATAAGCAATAACCAAGGTGCGAAGTATGGTCTTGACAGGATTTAGAAACTGGGTGCTCAAAATTGGAAATTGGAAAATTTCTCGGCATCCAAATTTTTAAGGGGGACCACAATATACTCAGATTTCAACCATAAACATGTACAAATTTAACCAGATAAGGCATGATATCCTTATACAATGTAATGGGAATTAAATGGAGCTAAATCAATTACTAGTATATGCTTGAGATTGACATTTTAAGACATTCCTCACAGAAACCTTTGGGTATCCTGAGGGGTGCTTTTTAAGGGTTTGGGTGGCCAGACGCCCTGCTGGCTAAGACCATGGTGTAAAAGAAAGTTAGGGTCTGACGCTTAGATCTTTAGGTGGTCAAATATATTTTTTCTGTCCAGTTTTTCTGTTACCAGACATCAAATGGTTTAAGTGGCCGGAGTGGCCAAGTTAGTTCACATTTATCCCACCAGTTGAATAGAGGCAGGGCTCGAAATTAACCCTTATCCTGCTGTGAAACCTATGAGCAATACTGAACACCACAACAATTGTTGTGCTTAGCAAGATAAGGGTTAAGTGGGTTTTTTTATCCAGGGAGCCCAATTGCATCTTCAATAGCTACTCAAAGGTGCTGTGTATAGAGAGCAGTACATCTACTAGCTACTGTCAGAACCCTACTAGCTCAGACTCCGCTTCTTTATGAATACCATATCGCCATACTCCTGAGAATAACTTAGAAATATATAGCATAAATACACAGAAAATGGGTGAGGAATAATTGAATGTGCAGCATAATCAAAGGCCCATTGAGCTGCTAAGTACATACAAGTAATAACCAAATTAGACAACTTATATATATTGGCTGAAGGCCAATTTTGTGGATTTGATGACTTCATTTTGAGAGACTTTAACTCGCTCATACCAGAAGCACATGGGAGGTCTTAAATATATTCAAATATATTGTAAATAATGGCAAATTTCTGAAGTCTTAACCCTTTCCATGCTGAGGCTACATTCGTCCATAGAAGAAAAATGCAAAAACTTCTGAAAACCATCCAAACCCTGTCATGTTGGTATTCATTGGAAAGATCTCGGCAAGTACTCTCAGATGAGTACCCATTTGCCAGGTTTTCGGGCATTTTTCAGGTTTTTCGCATAATTTCGTATTGGCCAAATCAGCCACCAGCAGCAAAAAGGGTTAAATACATGCAAATATATTGAAAATAATGGCAAATTTCAATTGATTCTTTTTAGGCCCCTAACCTGAAAAATCTAGGGGCCCACAGAAAAATCTAGGGGCATATGCCCCTGGGATAGTCGAACCCTGCCCATGTGCCAGGGTTTCAGTGATTTTTCAGATTTTTTGATATAAATTTGTATTGGCAAAATTAGCCATCAGCAGTATAAGGGTTAACAGTTCCTAATGAAAGGAGAGCTGAGCACCCAGCTGTGGTGGGATAGAGAGACAAAGTCTACACTGAGAGTATAACAATCACAGTCCCACACATTGGCCAACCTCCAAGCCTCCTCATCCACCTCCTACACGCAGATACAGTTACACCACAATACAGAGATCTGGGGCCGATCCAAGCACACAGCCAATACTGGCAAATCATTTCACTCAAAAAACAGGCGGCAGCACTCTTCAGGGTCTGACACTTAGATTCTAGGCTAGGGGCCCGAAAAGGTCTTCTGATGAAAAAAGGTGGTCAAAAACAGGATTTCTGGTTAATATACATACATACTATTTTGGGCCCCTAGTCTGATAAATCTAGGGGCCCACAGCAAAATTTAGGGGCATATGCCCCTGGGCCCCTGGGAATGTCGAACCCTGACTCTTGTTCATGTTAACCCTTATGCTGCTGGTGTCTAATTTGGTCAATACAAAATGTACCCATTTGCCAGGGTTCCAACCCTTTTTTAAACTTTTTTCTAGATTAGCTACCAGCAGCATAAGGGTAAACCATTATGCTGCTGGTGGCTAATTTGGCCCATACAAAATTATGCAAAAAACCTGAAAAATGATTGAAATCCTGCCAAATGGGTACTCATCTGAGAGTACTCAGCGAGAGCTTTCCAATGAATACCAACATGACAAGGTTTAGATGGTTATCAAAAAACTTAGCATCCTTGTGCTTTGGACGAAAGTCGCCTCAGCATTGGAAGGGTTAGTTAAGGCTGCCATTCAGATGAATGAGAGCACTCGGATTCCGCATCTGTAAACATACCGGGACTATTAGTAAACAGCTGGAAAAGGCGCATACTGAATCCCGCTAGCGAGCTAGATATCTCGACAGGAAGGCTGACTTAAAACAGGTTTTTCAACCATTCGTTAACCCATCCATGCCTGCGTCTTTCTTGATCATGAAATTGTCGTCTGGTTCTATGATACCTTTGAAGATGACATAGATATGATACATGCATGCACAAAATATTTGAAGAAGAGTTGTAGATTGAGTTCAAATTAACACCAACTCCTTCAAATATTTTCAAAAAAATGCTTTTTTTAGAGAGTTCTCACCAAAATTATCAGGTCATTTTGGGCTGTATAAGCATAATTGAGTTAACTCATGCACACTACATGAAGTTTAACCCATTCATGCCTATTGCAGCCAAAACCACCTGACTGTCCTGATATCCCTAAGACAAAAACAATATTTAGAAAAAAATTGAGGTAGACTTGTTCATCACAATCATATCTACAATTTTCCTTCGAATATTTTGTGAATTTATAATTCATTTAAAAGATATTTTCATAAGTTTGACAGGTCCAGACGGCATTCCTCAAGCAGATGATCTCTAGGTCTGAATGGGTTAACCCAGTCATGCTGGAAAGCAACACTGCATCCCACTAGCTAGAGTAGGTCACTGACTAACGGAACAGGTGTATCAGACATCTTTCCTAAACCCTTTAATACACAGAGCGGCCAAAACAGCCTGATGATTTTGGTGAAATCTTTTATCTAGAAGCATATTTGGGGAATTATTTGAAGGGGGAATGTTCATCTGAACATTTCCAACAAATCTCCTTCAAATATTTTCTAAAAGCATTCTTAATTTCTAAGTTATTGTCAAAAGTATCAAAGACACAGAAGACAATTTTTCAAGAGTATTTCATAAGTGTTAATGTGTAACTCTATGAATTGGGAGAAACTTTATCTTTGATTCATTCAAGCTCAAAATTACTTTTTCACTGATTTATACTAGAGAACCTCACTCACTTCCAAATGACCCACTAAAAAGAGCAAGCATTATTGACTACCTTGTATTAACCTTCCTATTTCTGCCATAGGATTAGTGGTCTAAATGTGATATACCCCATTGGTCATTTTTTCCCCTTCTTTTTTCACAAGGATTCATTTACTTCACTTAATTACTAACTCAGGTTGTATAATTTTCTGTGATCAGATACAATACAATAACCCATTCATCGTGCAGGGTCTTAGCCAGGATTTCAAAAATGCCTGTCCAAAACATCAATTTCAAAATTTTTGCCCGTCCAGATTTAGCTACTTATCTACTTCAAATTCTTATACCAGCTACTGTTAATAGCCTAGTGTGTCAAAAAGGGCAATTTACACTTCAGCTTTGTCCTAGAAGATGGTTTGCAAGGCAAATATTTGGTTATTACACCCAGAAAGTCAAAATTGAAAAATCATCATAGAAAATTTTGCCTGTCCAAACAGGAGGTTTTTAGGAAACTACCTGTCCAAAAGACAGGTAGGATGGGTCCTGGCTAAGTCCCTGCATTCACGGCTGTAGCAGCCGAAAAAGCCCTGACTATTTTGATGATTTCTTTCTGAGAAAGGCAATTTTCAGAAAATATTTGAATGAAAATTGTTCACCAGAACTAAATCTACAACTCTCCTTCAAATATTTTGGGAATTTATGCTTTATTCAAAAGTTATTTTCAAAAGTATGACAGGTCCAGACAACATTCACCATGAAGATCATAAGGCATGAATGGGCTAATATCCATACCCATTGCTTCTGATATCTACAGACCCCCAATCCATCTAATAGTAGCTATTTAATTATAGGCATGATGAGCCAATTACTGCATGGTTAGTGGTCTGGACAATTATAACAGCATATCTGTTTACAAACACATCATATCTATTTGATTACTGTATCAGTACAACTATTCCTCACTTACTCAGTGTGCATCCCAGTTATCAATATACCCTAAAGACGGTCCATTTTTTGGGGTGCAATTTTTTGGTCGATCATCTATTATTATTATTACGTTGAATTCAGATATTTCTCCTTATATTTTCGAAAATATGCCTTTGTCAGGTAGATAACACCCCAAGGATGTTTTGGGGTGCTACGGGCATGAACCTGTTGAATGCCCTACCCTATATATACCCTTCCCAACAAACAGGTGAAGTAGTGAGCCCAGAGTACCTTATTAATAGCATGTGAGAGCTAGTATGCATAGATTACGGTAGATTTATTCATGAAAACATCTTGTCAGTCATTTCTCCTACTTATATTTTCGAAGATATACCTTCCTCAGGTAGAAAACACCCTAAGGGTGTTTTGGGGTGCTACAGGCATGAATGTGTTGAATGCCCTACCCTAGTATATACCCTTAGTGACAAACAAGTAAAGAAGTGAACCCGGACTACCTATAGCCTGTGAGAGTATGCATAAATTAGGGTAAAAGATTTATTCATGAAAACATCTTGTCAGTCGCGGTCGTGACAGATGAGGGACTAGCCGCCCTTAGAGGAAAGTTCAGCGTATTCACGCGATGTGACCTGCTCACCCCTACAACCCGCTGCAGGTGACCTGATAACGCCAACGCAGCGCAGCGTATTCCTACACAGGTCGGGTTTGACAGGTGAGGCGTACAGGTGTAATCTGCACAGGTGCAGCAGTAAAAACAGGTGGCACACTTTTTGATTATAACTTTTCTTTGGTGAAATAACTATTTTTTTCCTAACAAACCATCTTCTAAGAGATGGCTGAAGTGTAAATTGCCATTATTGACAAACAGATATAATCAGTACAGGTGAAATATCAACTGGTTGGTGGCACACAGAACAGGGTACTGCCTAGCCTAGGCTGTCATATGTATTTTTCTGCTATGTGATTTTGTGTTGCCAGGCACCAAATACTCTTGGTGGCCATAGTGGTCAATTTAGTTTACACTTATCTCACCAGGATTCTCACTCTAAATCCTATAGAGATCTGAAGATCAGGTGGTGCCATCTATCTACCATACCTGGTACTACACCACACTGCTTGGTCAGCACAGGAGGGGAGGTCAACTTTTTAGGGACTCGGAACCTAATCTAGGTACTGCCAAACTTAGGGGGTTAAATCATGTTGCAGTAGGTTGTAGGAAAAGAGCAAACAAAGCTCTGTTATGTAAACAGACAGGGAGAGTAGAGGGGCTAATTACACACAGCCCAATAGGTTAATAGGTACAGTCTACACTAGGTGTGTGCTTATGTATTTAGGCCACCTAGCCACACAGTGAGGCAGGTAGCTCCATACTTCCTATGTAGGGGTCAGAGGCCAGGAGCCTAGCTACAAGGCTCTAATTATCTTTAATAGGTACAGTCTACACTAGGTGTGTGCTTATATCGTTATGCCACCTAGCCTACACAGTGAGGCAGGCAGCTCCAAGCTTCCCATGAGGAGGTCAAAGCCCAGTAGCCTAGCCACAAGGTAACCAGTAACTTGGGTAAAGCGGTGGTTTTCACAGGGTACTCCTTCCTTCACCACTTAAAACTGGCTACTCACCACACAAAAAAAAGTGAGGAAAACCGAATTTCCAAAAATTCCAGGCACAAAGTTCAGAGAATATTGTTGCTATAAATAAGCTATTACCTTGAGTTAACGGATCTTTGTTGTAGGTGTGCAATATGCTAGACCTCCGGGCTATAAGGGCAGCCCCTCCCTCATCAATGGGGGGAACATGGTCTTAGGCAGCAGGGCGTTTAGGTGTCTTTTTGGACACCCAAACCCTTAAAAAGCACTCCTCAGGACACCCTTCAGATTTTGTGAGGAATTTCTTAAAATGTCAATTTCCAGCATATAATCTATTTTTTTCATCTCCATATAATTCCCATTACATTGTATAAGGATATCATGCCTTATTTTGTTAAATTTGTACATGTTTATGGTTGAAATCTGAGTATATTGTTGTCCCCCTTAAAAATTTGGACGCCCAGAAATTTTACAATTGCCAATTTTGGGCATCCAGTTTCTGAATCCTGGCTAAGACCCTGGTGCAATGTGTTAGACCTATGGGCTATCGGGGCTGCCCCCTCTCTCATCAATAGGGGAAGATAGTGTCATTTAATTCAGCAGGGTGAGAGGCCAAATACTTCACTGGCACATCAAGGGAACCCGGCTGATAAGGCAGTCCTGTCAATGATCAACAACAACCTCATGTCAGGCTGATTAAAAAAAAAAGGTTAACCCTTTCAAATCTGTAACTGCCATAAACAACCCATGGAATACCAATAGGCGGTTACTGTGTACAAAAGCCTTAATGAGTTAAACCCCCATTATATGAACAAACTTTTCTCATATACACAAGAAAACCACAGCTATGGTACTCGAAATGCAACCTCCTCACTACTAACTCTTCCAAAATGTAATAAATCAATTGGCCAAAAATGCATTTCATACTCAGGACCCAAACTTTGGAATGGCTTAACTGAAGCAATCAGATGTGCACCATCACTACCTAATTCCGTCAAGTCTAGATACCTAAAAGCATTGTACCATACTACTTTGTAACCCTGGGGCCCTCGGGCTACTAATGTAAACATGCCAAAGGGCCTCAGGGATGATCCTTACCATTGGACTGGGTTACCCTCTTTAAATAGATTATTATTATTATTATTATTATTATTATTATTATTATTATTATCATTATCCCTTAGGAGTTCCTATTGAAAATTTCATCTGTATCTTTAGTACTTTTGACAATGACTTTGGAATTAAAAACAATATCTCAATATTTCAAGGAGAGTTCTTGGTAGTGTTCTAAACATTTCTCGTCAAGTAGATCTCCAGACATGAATGGGTTAATACTTTGGTAATGCGTTTAAGTGACCAGTGCAATATCTGAAAAAAAAGAGTGATCTCCAGGCAATGAATGTCTTGCATTACCTCCCCAACCCAGATCTGCCATCGTCCCCAAGTTATTTTCTTAAGTATCACCGAAGGCTTATGATTCTTGGTATCACAGATTCAGACGACACCTTTCAAGAAATCGACAGGCATGACTGCTTTGAACAACAACTTGACCCCTAGCTGCTGATACATCTAGAGGAGAGGGGGTCAGCTGTCAGGGCCTTGATAGATAAACCACAAACTGGTCAGCAGATGACAAATGCTGACCACACCGCACACTTAACAACATGTGACTATGGTTGGCTACTATTGAGACTAGCTTAGATTTCTAGGCTGTCATATGAATTGTTGTGGTTTTTTTTCTGTTACCAAGCACCAAATAGTCTAGGTGCTACAGTGGTTAATTTAGTTTAAACTTATCTCACCAGGGGAATGGAGGATCCAGTTTGAGTATGACAATGGTCGATGGTACAAATATCGTACAGTACCATATCACTTCGGTCTTAGAGCTATATCCATCCCTACATGTGACCGCTGACCACATAACAACACACCTTTCATATCATAACAGTCATAGGATTCTTGAAACCCGATTGGTTTTTATGAAAAACCAAATAGCTAACTTAAGTGAGGTGGTAAATTAATTGCCAAACAATCACGACTATTCTTGACCCTTCCAATACCGATGCTACCTTCGTCCCAAGCACGAGGACACAAAACCATCTAAACCCTGTCATGTTGGTATTTATTGGATAGTTCTCGCTGAGTACTCTCAGATGAGTACCCATATGCCAGGGTTCAGTAATTTCTCAGGTTTTTTGTTTTATTGGTCAAATCAGCTACCTGCAGCATAAGGGTTAAGGGCAAATACACCATCACAATGATTAGGGTCAAAATGAGCTGATACCTGTAATCTCAGGTGCGAGGCCTAACGATTTATTACCTGTGGCTGATAGATTCAGGTGAGTCAGGTGTCAGCACCACATACCACGTCCAGATTATCAAATTTCAACCTATACTCCAAACACAACCTAGATTGCCCATTATCTATCTAGCTGTGGTACGTCAGAGCCATTCCTTATATTTGGACACCCTGACACTCAAGGATCATCCTTCAGGACACCAAAATCTTTTTGACAGTAATTTCTTAAAATGTCAGGTATTAAATTGAAATTTTTGTCACTTCGATATGTATACAATTAATGCTCTGTGAGAGATTGAGTATCACAGGTAAACATACTCAGGTGTCTTACCATCTATCTACCTGGACTAGCGACCAACCCTACAACCTTTATGCGGCCGCACAAATCACTCATATACTTACTTCACAAGGCAGTACTCTAACAGGTGATCTAGGTATATATATCCAATTAAGGTGGCTGTAAACGTTTCCCGTGGAGAGCAGACTTTCCCTCAAATAATGGCTGATTTCTCATTATTTGTACACTAAACCCCTAGCAAACTATATATTTTTAGAAAGCTGAGATTCTAAGGAATACATAGGATATGGATAGGTTGTATGTGCTCCAAATATTTTAAAGAAATTGGGGTCAAAACTTTGACTAATCAATTTTCAGTACATATGTCGCGGCTGACGCAAATCTAAGAGCAGGATCTAAGATAATAACCTGATTTTTTAAAACATTGAAAAAAACCTTTGTCTCTTCAAAACTAGACAAGGGTTTTGTAAAATATGGCCCCTAACTTTTTTTATGGCCATTTATCTAACAACATTTTAGGAAAAAAATGCTTTTTTGGTTTCTTGATTTTTGACTCACTATAAAAAATTAACCAGATAAGATATTGCAATATCCCCGTCTAGATTTGTAGAGAACATGTTTTAGAATCTATATACAAAGTTTGAAGCTAATTGATTAAGATTTGTGTCTAAATTCACGTCAGCCGTGAGAGTAAAACTATAGAAAACTAAGCTGAGAAAATGGCAGTTTTGTGTATTTCACAGTTAAAGTTACTGTGCAACTTTTTGCTACTACTTTAATGTATTTATTTTTGTCTAAGTGGAAAGATAAAGTAACCTTCCATTGTATTTCACAACTGTCAACATTTTTTCTTCTCAATTACCTCAAAAAAAAGTATCAATGAGTACATTTAGACCTGCCTAACATCCCTGTCAACTGGATTCCATATATGGGCATATGACATCACCCAAGCCCCGCCTACTTAGTAGACTGGCATCTTAATTGTTTGCATGCTAATGTATATGTATTATAGCTCTTGAATTCTTAATAATTCAAAGAACTTTGCCATCAAAATCAATTTTCAGCTATCTAGTGTGTTATGCTGGCAGACTCTTTGACTGCAAGTATATTGATTTGGCAAATAAAAGCTTGTAATGCTCTATATGGGGTTTTTAGCTTCATTTATCTAAGACAAACATGTTGCAGGGCCAATTCTGAAGCTATCCAAACTTCCAAAGCATAGCTTTCTGACAAGGTGGCTTTTAGATTCTGGGCCTTGAAAGAAAGATAATTTCACAAACCTCTATTGCTGTATCTCCACTCCAGTGATCCAAGTTACATAATCCAGAATGAGTAATCCATACATATTTTGCAGCAGAAATGGCAACTTTCCCTGAGGTCTGACACAGAATTCCTTTGTCTAGTGAATCCCATATGAGTAGACTGTCCACATTAACTACTACACTGCTTGAAACGCTTAGAGGAAGTGATCTTCCTATTACCCATAGCAAATCTTATTTTTAGACTTTGGTTCCTGACTCCCATAATCCTTGAGGGGATTATGAGTGACACCACACTCATTGTTCAAGAATGGGGAGTCCTGAGGGGATTATGACACCACACATACCTGTATCTATTTCCTCAGAACTGAAGCCACAGTGCTAATCTATCAATAAACCCAATTATTCACCTGCAATTTCAATCTCCTTTTTGTCTCTAACTGAATTGACGACAATTGTTGTGTAAAATACAATCCAGGCTTCAATTAGTTAATAGCCAAATTATATTGGTGTTATTGTACTTTGGGTAACTATATCATGATTGCAGTATTATTGTTTGAGAAAAACTTGTGTTTGAAGATGAAACCAAGTTGATAAATACTATAGTATTGTTAGTTATCCATAGAGCATAGAGTGTCTGTTCCAGCTGAAGATATGAGACGGATTGACCCAACATCCTCCCAAAAGTCCAGGTTTTCCCATCAAATACACACATTTTTTTACTTGAAGCCCCAAAACTGGGATGTTTCCAGTTTTTCTCAGACAGCCGGAGCCACATTTTGATTAAGACTAACCCCCAATACACTATTTTTGAATTAATCAAAACATCATTATCTGTGGTGCCATTCCATTTCCTGCCTCATCTTCACTTGGCAGGTGGGAGGGGCTTATCAGCTAATTGGTCACATGACCAAAACATGGCAGCATGGCTTGAGCCTGCTTCCTGATTTATCAGCTGTCACACAAACAAATTTCACATTTCATGGAGTTTGGAGTGGGGTAGAGCTATGGGGTTTTTTTCATAAGGAGGGTAAGACCCGGTTTATTAACATAATACATATATCTCAAAACAGGCTTCCCTGAGGACGAAACGTTTACGGCCACCTTAATGTTCTGTGAGAGATTAAGTATCACAGGTAAACATACTCAGGTATCTTAACATCCATCTACCTTGACTAAAGACCAACCCTACAACCTATACCCAACCACACAAGCCCCTCATATACTTACTTCACAAGGCAGTGTGGTCTTATGTACAGGTGATCTAGAGGTATATCCTATTAATGTTCTGTGAGAGATTAAGTATCACAGGTAAACATCCTCAGGTATCTTAACATCCATCTACCTTGACTAAAGATCAACCCTACAACCTAATATTACCCAACCACACAAACCTCTCATATACTTACTTCACAAGGCAGTGTGGTCTTACAGGTGATCTAGGTATATCCAATTAATGTTCTGTGAGAGATTATGTAATTAATTGGATATACCTAGATCACCTGTAAGACCACACTGCCTTGTGAAGTAAGTATATGAGAGGTTTGTGTGGTTGGGTAATATTAGGTTGTAGGGTTGATCTTTATGTATTAAACATCCTCAGGTATCTTAACATCCATCTACCTTGACTAACGACCAGTCGACCAACCCTACAACCTAATGTTACCCAACCACACAAACCTCTCATATACTTACTTAACTAGAAGGCAGTGTTCTTTCAGGTGATCTAGGTATATCCAATTAATGTTCTGTGAGAGATTAAGTATCACAGGTAAACATACTCAGGCATCTTAAGGTAATAACATCAATCTACCTGGACTAGCGACCAACCCTACAACCTATATGCGGCCACACAAACCTCTCATATACTTACTTCACAAGGCAGTACTCTAACAGGTGATCTAGGTATATATCCAATAAATGTTCTGTGAGAGATTTAGTATCAAAGGTAAACATACTCAGGTATCTTAACATCTATCTACCTGGACTAGCGACCAACCCTACAACCTTTATGCGGCCACACAAACCTCTCATATACATGTACTTACTTAACAAGGCAGTAGTCTTAGAGGTAATCTAGGTATATACCCAACCACACACTTATATGCAAACTTCACATATACTTACTTAACAAGGCAGTATCTAGGTATATCCAATAGGTGATCTAGGTATATATCCAATCAATTAATGTTCTGTGAGAGATTGAGTATCACGTAGGTAAACATCCTCAGCTATCTCAACATCCATCTACCTGGCCTAACGAGCGACACTCTTTACCTGTATTGTAATGTCTATACCTTCCCTGCCTGTGGAGATGGTGAGGACGCGTTCAGGTGAGAGCAATCATGTCATAGCCTTCAGGCATAGCTACAATGCCTTAACCCTTTCATGCTGGATACCCTTCCAATGCTGCAGCTATTTTTACACAAGAAATAACACCACTAGATATCTGAAATCCATCCAAACCCTGTCTTGTTGGTATTCATTGGAAAGCTCTTGCTGAGCTCTATCAGATGAGTACCAATTTGCCAGGGCTTAGGTCATTGTTCAGCTTTTTTTCACATTATTTTGGTCTGACCAAATTAGCCACCAGCAGTATAAGGGTTAATACCCTTGAGAACTAGTGTCTGGATCTAGCACACACAAGAGTATAACTTTATAACCCTTTAAGTGCTGAGGCTATTTTCGTCCAAAGCACAAGGAAGCAAATATCTTTGAAAATCATCTTAACCCTGTCATGTTGGTATTCATTAGATATCTCTCACTGAGAACTTCCAGATAAGTACCCATTTGGCAGGGTTTCGGTCATTTTCAGGTTTTATTTCATCATTTTGTAAGATTTCGCCAAATTAGCCACCAGCAGCATAATGGTTAACCCTTTTGCTTACCCTTGAGCTACCCTTGAGAACCATCACCTGGATCTAGCACACCCTGGAATATGATTTTAGAATAAAGCACAAACAAATATTTGAAGAATTGTAGGTGGGATTCTGATTTACACTTCTCTTTGAAATAGCTTTCATGAGACACTACCGACGAAAAAATATAACCGAAAAAATTGGCACTGTAAAGTGGGCACTGCAGGCATGATGGGGTTAAGGGGTGCTTCAATACAGCTGAGAGGAGTCTCGCAGTATGCGGTGAAGCTCACGGCTGATTGGTCGAGAAGAAAGGGATGACTGTGTCTCCCTCTCAGGTCTACATACCTCAAGGCTGTGGGTAAAGGGAGTACGGTGAGGATCAATATACTAACTGTGGTTTCCTTCATTGTGTGTATATATAGATAACAGGAGGAAGATACATAGTGCAACTATTTTCTTGACAGGAAAATAATCCATTAATCAGACCGCTGCACTGTATTCAGACCTAATGAACCTGAAGCAATGTCGATAGAAGTTGACTGCCACCTTATCATTCACATAACATCCAGTATACTGCGTGTGGAAGAATTTCATAATTTCTAAAGTAGGAATTTTTGGCAACCTGTTTCTAAATCCTGGCTTAAAGACCCTGTCCATATTTCAATGGCTACAAACCTTGAAGACACTATTTTGTAAATGAATTTACAGCAAATTAACGTAGAATACAATACTACTTTTCAACATCCGCACTAAGGCCCTGATCCTCCGCCAACATGTGACAGTCATTGTCAGAATGCCGGTGCCATCAACGGCCAACTCACTGATCAATTTTCAGCTCAACAAACAACCATTTCTGTTGTTTATTTCACTTTATCGCATTCAAAGTTTTCACTTCATTTCATTTTAATAAGCTTTTTATGGCCCTGCGACTCAGCTAACATGCAACAGTAGTTCTCCTCTGAATATCCATATCCATATCCTCACTCAATACAATGATCCTTGAGTCAAAACTTAAATATCGTTTTGTTGTTTATTTCACTGCATTCAAGAGTTTCATTGGGAATCTGCCAATAGAAGCTGTTTTTGCTATAAAAAGTTGCTTTTTGTTGTTTTGTTTGAATTCAAAATCTTTATTGGAATTTTGCCTGTGATGAGCTGTTTTTGCCATAACAAAGCAATATTCAGAAAAGCCACATTTAACCCTTATGCTGCTGGTTGCTAATTTGGCCAATACGAAATCATGCAAAAAACCTGAAAAACTAACTGAAACCCTGGCACATGGATACCCATCTAAGAGTACTCAGGGAGAGCTATCTAATGAATACCAACATGACAGGGTTTAGATGGTTTTCAGAAATCTTTGCATCCTTATGCTTCGGGTAAAAATAGCCTTAGCAATGGAAGGGTTAATACATCTTCTCACTGTTCTGAGTACTTTACAGGGAAAACTGTCGCGTCATGCAATCTCTCCTCTCAATGGGCCCACTCAGCCCTGCAATAGACCCTGAAATTAACAACCTTCTTAACATTCTTTAACTTCCACAGGTAACAAGAAAACCATAACAATCTAGCTATCCCTTTTCAATATAGCACTGTTCGAAAAAAGTCAGTGTAGTCGGACAGTGCAAGTAAATCTAGAAACAGGTTGACTCACCACTTTTTTATGTTTCACATAATATTTTCAAATATTTAAAGATTTTTTTCTGTGGTGAACATAGTACCTTAAAATAAATGGAGCCCAAATATTTTTTTAGATCTCCTTATATTCAAGCGTGAATATTATTAATCAAATGGTCATAATTAAAATTGTGATAAATCCCGGATGGGGCATGTGAGAAAGTTGCCAGTGACTTTTGAAATTCCAGCCTAAAATATGAGTGATTCGTCGCACTACATGGAAGTGTTGGTGTAACATATCTCTGTTAATTGAAAACACTCAGGCACTTGAGCCATCCTATTTTCACATATTTTTGGTAGGACTGTCATTGACATCCATATTTTTTCGATTCGATCATTGACATTTTATTTTTCGATTCCGATTATTTCGATTCGATTTTGAGGAACTGCACTAATAGAATATTTTCACATGTTCCACACTATTTCTGTGGCTAGGATCCTAAGATTCTCACAATGCAAAGACAATAAAGGTTTTCTCAACACTTTTTGATTGAATACTTGAGTTTCTCTTCAAAATTCGAATTAGCATTGGCTAAAAATGGGGTAAAAGGCTGAAAAAATGTGTTTCGATTTATTGACATAACAATTGACATAATATTTTTTTCGATTAATTGGAAAAATTATTTCGATCGATCGATACTTGTCATATCAATGACAGTCCTAATTTTCTTTTTTTCTGTGGTGCACATAGTACAAATTTAAACGATTTTTGAACCTTATTTTTTTGTTCAACAAATATGGCAACAATATGGCCAAAAAGTGACGAAAAATCTAAATTCCATTCTAGAATATGAAGTGATTCCTAGTACTTCATAGACTTGTTAGTGTAACATGTGTATGTGTTAATTGAAAACACTCAGCCACTTGAGCCGTGAAGTGGTTGATACACAGCTTCTGGCATTTGGGTGAGCTTTTTGCTATATTCCTCATAATGGACTGATATCCACTTATCCATGCAGTTTCTATTTTTTTTATTAACCCATGCATACTCAGGGTTGTAGCCAGGATTTCAAACATGCCTTCTGAAAACAGCAGTCACAAAATCTTTGCCTGTCCAGATTTAGCTACCCAGCTTCAAATCCTTATACCAACTATATCTAATAGCCTATTGTGACAAGAAGGGCAAGATATGCTATACTCATGTCTTAGGAGATGGTTCCTCAGAAAAAGATATGGTTACCAGCAAAACAAAGTAAAAATCGAAAAATCTTCATAGAAATTTTTACCTGTTGTGTCTCTTCAAGGAAACTGTCTGTCTAAAAGACAACAAGGATGGGTCAGGGCTAAGTTCCTGCTCACTAGTCATAACTAGCTGTAAAATGGCAGAAAACGTGACGATAAAACGAAAATGCTAACTCAAAATATTGAGTTTTAAATCATGCATATTTGTTCGAGTCCAACCATATGTATACTGTAGCATGGGAAATTAATCTATCCAATGCTGTGGCTTCTTTTGTACAAAGGACAAGGATGCAAAGTTTTCTGAAAATCTGAAAATATCTCAGAAAAATCCAAAACCACAAATTTGATTAATTTGCACCTCAGATTAATTTCCTATTTTCCAGTATTTCTGAGGAAACTGTGAAAGGGTTAATGATTGGTGAAGACATCATCATGATTCATCTCTCTCAGCGCCTCCCTCTCACACTCGCTCGCGCCCTGATTGGCTAAATACTGGATTAATCACCCCATTGGTCAACATGAAAAGACTACTGGTCGCTGCTGCCGACTGCTGCGCCGCCAAGTCCATAGCGTAATCTCGCGGCAATGTTGCTGAAATACACTACGCGATATTGACGAGGCTCGCCATCCCGTAAAGCTGCACCTGAGTGAGATATGAAATGTGAGCGGTGTTTCATCATGTAAGCCATTATTAACTGTTTCACGGTCCGATCATCACATGATCTGACAAATTTGAGAATATCCTCCAAACAAAAGAAAATCACAGGAAATATTTGAAGGAGAAATGTTCTTAAGTTGATAACACACAACTTTCGTTCAAATTTCTTTCATAAATATCCTCCATTCTCAAGATATCTGCAGTTTTGTCAGACCGTCAGTGCGCTGAGAGCGTGCATGCCATTAATATGTAATGCTCGACCCAGTAACCTGCCCCACGCAACAACCGACTGCCGCCGCAGACAGGAGGGAAGGTGACGGAATATAGCGCAGGTTCAACAGGAACGAGAATTGCGCTTCCTGATTGCTGCAAATAACTGGCAGAAGATGATCTTTTTTTGCGCTATATGACATTTGGGTAAATGAGATCTTTAACCCATTAATGCTTTAAGGAGTCCATGAGAAATTGTCGTCTGGATTCATACTTTTTTTGACAATAACTTGGTAATCAAGAATTGTTTTACAAAATATTTGAAGGAGAGTTGTTGGTAGTGTTCTATTCAACATTCCTCATTCAAATATTTTCCCGAGTACAGTAACCTAGGTTGAAATTGTCAGACTGGTTTAGGCCACTGTAAGGTTAACTTGAACATGCAATGCCTAAAATATGACAAGACCCTGCCATAAGGCTCAAGAAAATGCCAGACAGTAGAAGTCTTACAGCATGAACTGGTTCCACAGGGACCTACGCTACCAGGCAATAAATCAGATCCATATCGCATAGTCAATATATTGATAAATAACTTATCGGGTGAGAGAGTGAGAGGAAGTCACAGGAGACTCATGGGGATGAGAGCTGAACAGTGAACACTTCCTAGTCCAGCCATGTGCATCAGAGCCTGTTGTTTGTTTCCTGTAACCCCACCCTAACAAGTTTTTATTCAAAAACATCCCTACCCTAATTTTTTTTCGGCCCTCCCACTCCCAATCAACGTTAAACATGCATAAAACACACATTTTTGACAAAAAGAAATTGTACAAATTTTTTTGTTTTACTGGCCTACGTATCCTATTTTTTTCGGACCGTAACAGGAAATAAACACTTTGTTTTTCAAGGCCTAACTACGAAAGGAATGGGTTTTAACCCTTCTAATGCGGAGGCTAACTTTCGTCCAAAGCACAAGGCAGCAAAGATTTTTGAAAACCATCTAAACCCTGTCATGTTGGTATTCATTGGATAGCTCCTGCTGAGTGCTCTCCATGTATGGTAGATAGATGGCGCCACCCGATCCTCTTGCTGTCTAGAGGTTTCAGTCATACTCAAACTGTTTCCACTATTTCGCTAGTGAGATAAGTGTAACCTATGGTCACGTCACCTATACTATTTGGTGGTTCAGGTAACAGAAAAGCCATGACAGAAAAATACATATGACATCTTTAACCCTTATGCTGCTGGTGGCCAACTTGGCCAATACAAAATAATGCAAAAATCCTGAAAAATCACTGAAACCCTGGCAAATGGGTACTCATCTAAGAGTACTCAGCGAGAGCTTTCCAATGAGTACCAACATGGCAGGGTTTAGATGGTTTTCAAAGGTCTTTGTGTTCTTGTGCACTGGATGAAAGTAGCCTTAGCATTGGAAGGGTTAAGGCATCTAGGCTATGCAGAGGAGAATGTCAGCTCTAGGGACTAGGACCTGCCTAGTGTAATGTATCTCATTCTGCATATTCCTCCCTGGTGAAAACTTCCCATCAGTTGAGAAATGCTGGGTCAGAGAAACCCAATTTATCAACATGTACCACAAACACTACAGCGATGCTAAACAAAACACACACTAGCTTCATGGTGAGAAAAAGATGTTCATCCTAACTGAGTCCTCCCACCTCCCAAGCTGGGGAAGTTATTTTACCCTTATGCTGCTAGTGGCTAATTTGGCCATTACAAAATTATTGCAAAAAACCTTAAAAGAATGACTGAAACCCTGGCACATAGGCACCCATCTGATAGTACTCAGTGAGAGTTATCCAATTGATACCAACATGACAGGGTTTAGATATTTTTCAAAAATCTTTCTTTCCTTGTGCTTTAGAGCCTCAGCATTGGAAGGGTTAAGTACACTCATTTTCACTGGCTTCTTAACCCATTAATGTTTAAGAGTTCCTCCAGAAATGGTCGTCTGGAACTATGATACTTTTGACAATATCTTTGCAAATGAGAAGGAATTTACAAAATATTTGAAGGAGAGTTGTTGGTAATGTTTCCAGTAACATTTCTCCTACAAATATTTACCTAACTATGCTTCTGCCTGTAAGATTTCATCACAAATGTCAGGCAGCTTGTGGTTGCTGTGAGCATTAATGGGTTAACTTGTTTATGTGTATTAAGAGCACTTATGCAAATAGTTTGTAATTATTAAGATATCATGACAAATATTTGGATAACATAGTGAGTAATCTTCTAGGAAATAATATTCTTCCATGTACAAATACAATCAAAGCAACTGAATTAAGGCCACCTGTTACTACTTCATATATTCCTGGAAATCTCCTTGAAAAGAGTGGTCCAGACCTATATAGATGATACCTATATAGATGAGAGGTCGTTATATTATAACTGCCATATTTCACCCCACTTGAATGGGGAAACTGTCATATACACAAGGATTTTTAAATCACAATTATGGTACTCGAAACACAACCTCCTCATTGTCAGGTCTTCCAAAAAGTAATAAATCAATTGGCCAAATATACAATTCATACTCAGGGCCCAAAGTTCGGAATCTAAACTGAAGCAATCAGATGTACACCATCTCTAGCTTCCTTCAAGCCTCGATACCATCCTCAGTTTTGACCCCATTTCTAAATCTTACAAAAGAACCAGGTTCAGGCTGCTTTTGGATGAGCACTGCAGACATATAAACCACAAAATCAAGCCCCTCCACGTAAAATATAGATGATTTTCTCTTAGCACAATCAGTGCGGCCCCTGTATGCAAGGAGTGTAAGTAGAAACTAATTCCAGGCGACTTACGATTCACTGCTAACACAATCCTGCTTCTCCATCAAGCTGATCCCTAAACCCATTAACTACATCAACCCTGCTCCCCGCCTAGAGTCTCTAGTCTCTGGCTAGACTTGCTACAAGTCGCTGTTATCAGTCTCTTTCCATAGTCACACTCATCTTAGAACCTAAGTCGATTTCAGTCCAGCCTCCAGGTTTAGTTCTGAATTAATCCTCAAGGGGGACCTACTAGAGCTGTGTACACTCTTTCCTAAGTCTAACTGACCTACCCTTAATTGATTTCAGTCTAGGTTTAAGGGGGACCCACTTGACCAGTGTATTTGAAGAAAATGAGTTTCAAACTGCTATGTGTACACCTGAAAACTGCTGTCACCTATAGTTAGAAGAAAGGTTGGAAGTAAGAAGCGCTGGCATGTACCAGTATATGTAACAATTTTTTTATTTTTTTTTTTGTATATGTAACAAGCTTGGATGTATTTATCTTGGGTTCCATAAGTGACACTATTAGTATTATGTTCCTCACTCACTTTACCTCCAGCAGGTCTATCTCAAGTTCTGTACATACCAGAGTAAGGTTCTGCTACTGACTTTACCTCTGTAAGTGTTGCTAATCAGCAGCAGCAGCAGGAGCGCTCAAGCTGTTCTTAACCCTTGTGCTGCTGGTGGCTAATTTGGAATTTGGACAATGCAAAACGATGCAGAAAAACCTGAAAATGACTGAAAGCCTGGCAAATGGGTATTCATCTGAGAGTACTCAGCTAGGGCTATCCAATGAATACCAACAAAACAGGGTTTAGATGGTTTTCAAAAAGGTTGGCGTCCGTGTGCTTTGGACGAAAGTCGCCTAAGCATTGGAAGGGTTAAAGACTTCCTGACTGTTATCATAGCAAAGTAGCACGTACACCACACTAGTGTGTTAGAGTGCATCTGGTGTGGTCAACTAGTAAACCTTCTCCTGTCTGGACCTCCTATCAGAACACTGTCTGGTCAAGGAAGGAAGGAAGGAAGTATTGGGTTTTAAATCTCTTTCAACAGCCTAGGTCATTTCGCAACAAGATAGACCCCAAGAAGCAGGGTCTTAGCCAGGATTTTAAAAACTGCCCGTCTAAAACAGCAATTCCAAAATTTCTGCCCGTTCGGCTTCCAGATTTAGCTACCCAATTACGTCAAATCCTTATTCATAACAACTACATTTAATACCCTTTTGTTTCAAAAAGGGCAATTCACTCTTAAGCCATGTCACAGAAGATGGTTTTCTAAGAAAATATTTCTTTTATTACCCCCAAAAAGTCAAAATTGAAAATTTCTTCTAAGAATTTCTTGCCTGTCCAAAAGCTAGGTTTTCAGGAAACTAACCTGTCCAATAGACAGGCAGGATGGGTCTTGGCTAAGTCCCTGCCCAGAACTGGGAAGCAATCCCCTTCTCTTCACGGATAGTTCCATAGGGGTCTTTCAGTTGCAGAAGGACCATAGATGGATCTCCACAACGCCGCACATTTGTAAAGCAGTTGAGGAGATGAGGGAGAGCAGGGTTCTCCTTTCCCCCAGGGGAGACATGCCCCTAGCTTTTTTGCTTTAAGTACCTATATTTGTCAGACTAGGGGCACATAATAGTGCAAATTTTAACCAGAAATCCTGTTTTTGACAACTAATTTTCATCAAAATGCTGAAAAAAAAATTAGCATTTGTTATTAGGAAAATATGTACACGCAAATCCAAGACCAGCTAGCAAGTTTAGTACATATTTCAACCAGAAATCCTGTTTTTGACCACTAATTTTCACAAAAAAAACTTTTTTGGGTCTGTAGCCGGAAATCTAAGTGTCAGACCCTTGCTGAGTAACAACCCTTCCTTTCAATGAGCAGCTCACAGCTAGATGAGTATAACATTAGTGGCTACACGGTCAGTAGGTCAGTTGAGAAAATGCGCATCTTACTGCTGTGGATATGCGACATGTAGCAGATGTTCAGATGATGGAGAAGATTGGCATGGTAGCTCTACATGTACACACATGTCAAAGATCAACTAGCATGTTTAGGGTTAGAGACAACATTAGGAAAATCTGGGTCCCCAAAATACTTGAAAATCGTGCAGAATCTCAAAATGGCCTGAGCATTTTGGTGAAACTCTCAAAACGCTGAATGTATTTTTAGAATTTTTTAGGAAAATATGTACATGCAGGTCAAAGATCAACTAGCATGTTTAGAGTTAGAGACAACATTAGGAAGATTTGGGTCCCAAAAATACTCAAGCTTGCTGCATCTCAAAATGGCCTGACTAATTTGGTGAAACTCTCAAAATGCTGAATGTATTTTTAGCAATCTTTTTAGTACACACATTTTTGTACATGCAAGTCAAATATCAACTAGAATGTTTAAAGTTAGAGACAACATTAGGAACATTTGGGTTTCCAAAATACTTAAGCTTGCAGTATCGCAAAATGGCCTGAGCATTTTGGTGAAACTCTTAAAATGATGAGTGTGTTTTTAGGAAAATTTGAACAAGTCAATTAATTCAGCAATTGAGAAAATGCAAAGTATCATTAGATTAACATTATCATTATGACCATAGTTATCAAATATACACTTGACAGTTACCTATGCTCCATATGTGGAAATAACTAATGAATTTAGGATACTTTAGTATTTATTTCTATTTTTTCATACAAGTATTGTACAAACTTCTTATTCAGGTCTCCAATACATAGTGGGTGATTTCGACTCTAGACAAGCATGTAAGGGTTAAAATCCCCACATGGTGAGCACTATAGCTGGTATATGATCAGTGGCACTTATCCTAGAGATATCCCTTATCCCTCAAATGACCAACTGACTGATATGAGCAGAGTCACTGCCCCGCTTAACCCTTCCAATGCTGTTATCCCTAAACTGTGTCATGTTGGTAATCACTGGATAGCTCTCACAGAGTACTCTCAGATGAGTACCCATTTGCCAGGGTTTCAGTGATTTTTCAGGATTTCTGCATTGCTTGTATATAGGCAAATTGGCAAAATTAGCCACTGGCAGTATTTATAAGGGTTAATGTACAAGCCAACATCACTGAGATTACATCCAGGAAGTACCATACAGTGTCTTAGCCAGCAGGGCGTCTGGGTGCCTTTTTGGACACCCAAACCCTTAAAACGAACCCCTCAGGACATCCAATTTTTTTAGTGTGAAATTTCTAAATAATCTCAATCTCAAGCTTATAATTGAATTTTTTCATCTTATAGTTCCCATGACATTGTTTAATGATATCATGCCTTATTTTGATGAATTTATACATGTTTATGGTTGAAATAGGAGTATATTGTGATCCCCCTTAAAAATTTGGACGCCCCAAAATTTTACAACTGCCAATTTTAGGCACCCAGTTTCTAAATCCTGGCTAAGACACTGGTACCATAGAGATATCATCCACTATCCCACAAATGACCAACTGACCGATATAAGCAGAGTCACTGCCCGCCTTAATGGACAGTGAACATCACTGAGATTATAACCACATTATAGAGATATTATCCACTATCCTACAAATGACCAACTGACCGGGAGGAACAGAGTCAGTGCCCTGCTTAATGGACAAGCAAACATCACAGAGATTATACCATCGTCATAGACTGAAGAGATCGGACAACGAACATCCCAGAGATTATACCCTTATCATAGAGATATCATCCACTACCCCAAAAATGACCAACTGACCGCGAGGAACAGAGTCAGTGCCCGTCTTAATGGACAAGCGAACATCACAGAGATTATACCATCATCATAGACTGAAGAGATCGGACAACGAACATCCCAGAGATTATACCCTTATCATAGAGATATCATCCACTATCCCAAAAATGACCAACTGACCGAGAGGAACAGAGTCAGTGCCCGTCTTAATGGACAAGCGAACATCACTGAGATTATACCCTCATCATAGTCCTAACTCCTAAGAGATGGAGTCACTGCCTGACTGGCTGAACATACAGCGAACAAACGTCACTGAGATTATACAGTATTTATACCCTTATCATAGTTCTTAGAGATGGCCTGACATGACAGACACAAGAGAGGGGCTGATACAACACAGCTCCTGGTCTTCAAACAGCACAGACCTCCAATTATTCATAGAGATCATAGCATCTGCTATCCTCGAAACTACCCAGCTAGGAGAGATTACTAGTTATTACAGGCAATTAGGATGGGCTCAGTGGATAAGCCTGACTGATTCATCACTCTAGCAGGGCCTGCCCTGATGGTTGAGTGGTCTAAGGTATTGCCACTGATTGCTACCTTTCTCTCACCACTGATGGCCTGCCCTGATGGTTGAGTGGTCTAAGGCATAAATATAACTTTAGCCAGAAGTTTTGTCACTGATTGTTAGCTGTCTCTCACCACTGCTTAGGCCTGCCCTGATGGTTGAGTGGTCTAATGCATTGCCACTGACTGCTCACTGTCTCTCACCACTGATGGCCTGCCCTGATGGTTGTGTGGTCTAAGGTATTGCCACTGACTTCTAGCTGTCTCACCACTAATGGCCAGCCCTGATGGTTGAGTAGTTAAAGGCATTGCCACTGACTGCTCGCTGTCTCTCGCCACTGAGAGCTTGCCCTGATGGTTGTATGGTCTAAGGCTTTGTCACTGACATCTAGCTGTCTCACCACTGGTGGCCTGCCCTGATGGTTGAGTAGTCTAAGGCATTGCCACTGACTGCTCGCTCTCTAATCACAGGGCCTGCCCTGATGGTTGAGTGGTCTAAGGCATTGCCACTGACTGCTCGCTGTCTCTAATCACAGGGCCTGCCCTGATAGTTGAGTGGTCTAAGGCATTTATACCTATAGCCAGAAGTTTTGTCACTGACTGTTAGCTGTCTCTCACCACTGCTTGGGCCTGCCCTGATGGTTGTGTGGTCTAAGGCATAGCCACTAACTGCTGTCTCTCACCACTGATGGCCTGCCCTGATGGTTGTGTGGTCTAAGGCGTTGTCACTGACTGCTAGCTGTCTCACCACTGAGGGCCTGCCCTGATGGTTGAGTAGCCTAAGGCATTGCCACTGACTGCTCGCTGTCTCTCATCACTGAGGGCCTGCCCTGATGGTTGAGTGGTCTAAGGCATTGCCACTGACTGCTAGCTGTCTATCGCCACTGAGAGCCTGCCCTGATGGTTGAGTGGTCTAAGGAATTGCCACTGACTGCTCACTGTCTCTCACCACTGATGGCCTGCCCTGATGGTTGTGTGGTCTAAGGCTTTGTCACTGACTTCTAGCTTGCTGTCTCACCACTGATGGCCTGCCCTGATGGTTGAGTAGTTAAAGGCATTGCCACTGACTGCTAGCTGTCTCTCGCCACTGAGAGCTTGCCCTGATGGTTGAGTGGTCTAAGGCATTGCCACTGACTACTTGCTGCATCTCACCACTGAGGGCCTGCCCTGATGGTTGAGTGGTCTAAGGCATTGCCACTGACTACTTGCTGCATCTCACCACTAAGGGCCTGCCCTGATGGTTGAGTGGTCTTAGGCATTGCCACTGACTGCTAGCTGCCTCTCACCACTGAGGGCCTGCCCTGATGGCCTAGTGGTCTAAGGCATTGCTAGTGCCTGCTTGATGTCTCTTGCCACTGAGGGCCTGCCCTGATGGCTGTCAGTAGTCTAAGGCATTGCCACTGACTGCTTGCTGTCTCTCACCACTGATGGCCTCTCCTGATGGTTGTGGTCTAAGGCATTGCTTCTGACTGTTAGCTATTTCTCAGCACTGAGAGCCTGCCCCGATTGCTGAGTGGTCTAAGGCATTGCCACTGACTGCTTGCTGTCTCTCACCACTGAGGGCCTGCCCTATTAGCTGAGTGGTCTAAGGCGTTGCCACTGACTTCTAACCTTCGCTCACCACTGAGGGCCTGCCCTGATGGTTGAGTGGTCTATGGCACTGCTTCTGACTGCTTGCTGTCTCTTGCCACTGAGAGCCTGCCCGATGGCTGAGTGGTCTAAGGTATTGCCACTGACTGCTAGCTGTTTCTCACTGCTAACGACCTGCCCTGATGGCTGTATAGTCTGAGACAAGTGCTACTTGCCTTTTTTGTCACAATAGGTGATTAAATGTAATTGGTTTAAAGTTTTTAAGTAGCGGAGTAGCTAAATCTGGATGGGCAGAACTTTTGGAATTGCTGTTTTGGACAGACATATTTAAAATCCTGGCTTAGACCCTGTATGGGTTAAGATTGATAATGCCACATGATGTGGAGTAATGATCCCACACAGCACTGGGGATAAGATCAAAGAGAATCCCAATAACTCACCCAGAACATCATAGCAGCAGCAGCTATTCTTAACCCAGTTAGGGAAGATTACCGTTGCTTATGTATTGATAGACTCCCACCCACTACATGATCTCATCCATGGTCTTAGCCAGCAGGGCGTCTGGGTGTCTTTTTGGACACCCAAACCCTTGAAAAGCACCCCTCAGGACACCCAAATTCTTTTGTGAGGAATTTCTTTAAATATCAATCTCAAGCATAAAATTGAATTTTTTCATCATCATATTATTCCAATGACTTTGTATAAGGATATCATGCCTTATTTTGATGAATATATACATGTTCATGGTTGAAATCTGAGTATATTGTGGACCCCCTTAAAAATTTGAACGCCCAAAAATTTTACAATGGCCAATTTTAGGCACCCAGTTTCTAATTCCTGGCTAAGACACTGATCTCATCACCAATAGATAAGCACCAATCATAGAGGACAACCGTTACCGCTTCAATCATAGCCCACATTTCTAGGCTGTCATGATTATGTATTTTTCTGTCATTTTTTTTGTTACCAAGCACCAAATATTCTAGGTGGCCACAGTGGTCAATTTAGTTTACACTTATCTCACCAGGATTCAGTTTGAATAAGACAAAAAAAATCTAGAGAGAGGAGGATCAGGTGGTGCCACCTATCTACTACACCTGGTACTAAACCACACTACTTGGTCAGCTCAGAAGGGGATGTCAACTTTTTAAGATTTAGGAACCTAGTCTACTTCAATCATAGATTATCATGTACTAGTAAACTCCCACACACTACATGATCTCATCACCAATAGATAAGCATGAATCATACAGGACAACTGCTTCAATCATAACTTGTGTACTAACCCTTCCAATGCTGAGACTTTTGTTCTAAGCACAAGAAGTCTAAGATTTTGAAAACCATCTAAACCCTGTCATGTTGGTATTCATTGGAAAGCTCTCGCTGATTACTCTCAGATAAGTACCCACTTGTCAGGGTTTCAGTCATTTTTACGATTTTTTGCCTCATTTCATATTGGCCAAATTAGCCACCACCTACAGAAGGGCTAATAAACTCTCACTCACTACATGGTCTTAACACCGATAGATATAAGCACCAATCATACAGGACTACTGAGCACTTCAATCATACCTTATGTACTAAGCCTTCCAATGCCAAGGCTGCTTTCATTGAAAAAACAAGGACGCAAAGATTTCTTGAAAACCATCTAAACCCTGTCATGGTGGTATTCATTGGAAAGCTCTCGTTGAGTACTCTCAGATGAATACCCATATGCAAGGGTCATTTTTCAGAATTTTTACCTCATTTTGTATTGGCCAAATTGGCCTCAGCAGCATACGGGCAAATCCTTCCAATGCCACACATGCATGTATGTGTTTGTGGAGACATTACCTAGAGAACCATGCCTGCATACATGCATATATATGCCAAATTAGCCACCAGCAGCATAAGGACTAATAGACTCCCACCCACTACATGATCTCATCACCAACAGATAAGCACCAAACAATCAAACATACAAGAAAACTGCTTCAATCATACGTTTACTTGTCCAGCTTCTTTTGGCCACTGTGAGCAATAATGGGTGAATATCAGTCATAAGTGATAGACGTCTGCAATGGCAGACAGAGCGCACCAACCGACCCGTGTCAGATGACATATATCACAGGGGAAAAAACACTTCTTGACTGTTCCAGGCACTTAAAAAAGCTCAGGCTTCTGGTGACAGGCAGCCATGTACATCTTTGTACAATCTGACCGATTTCTGTCTTAAAATCATCCCTTTCTTGTCTGACGACTTCTTGGCAGGGACTTAGCCATGACCCGTTCAGGGTCTGATTTGGGAGTAAGGAAGGGCAGTTTCCTCAAAAACTCCCTATTAGATAGGCAAAGGTTTCCATGAGAAATTTTGAAATTTCATTTCTTATGAGTAATAATTATATCTTTTCTTAACAAACAAACTACTAAGACATAGCTGAAGAGCAAATTGCCCTTTTTGAGTAATTTAGTGATATCTCCATTGAAACAATTTTAAGGAGAAATGTGAATCAGACACTTAAGAAACAAATCTTGGTCAAACTTTTTTTTCTCAACATATACATGTACTTAATTGCAAAGTTATTAACATAATTAGTATAGGACCCAGGGTCTTAGCCAGGATTTAGAAACTGGGTGCCCAAAATTGGCAATTGTAAAATTTTTGGGCGTCCACATTTTTGAGGGGGATCACAACATACTCTGATTTCAACCATAGGGATGTATAAATTTATTAAAATAAGGCATGATATCCTTATACAATGTTATTGGAATAATATGGAAATGAAAAAAATTCATTTATATGCTTTTGATTGACATTTTAAGAAATAGCTCACAATTTTTTGGGGGGTGTCCTGAGGGGTGGTTTTTAAGGGTTTGGGTGTCCAAAAAGACACCCAGATGCCCTGCTGGCTAAGACGATGATAGGACCTATCCTGAATCTTGGATGATACCACAATATGAGTTAGCACAGGTCAGAGCAGAAGCCTTCATGGCCCATCTCAGTTATGAGACAGATCTGCATGGTGCGCAGTGAGGCGCATCAGACCTCTCACTGACACATGCTGTAGCAGCAGCGTGGAGGTTGTCAGTTATGAAGACGTACACGTCTCCGGCTGTTGGCGACGAGAGCATTATCGGCTGCTAATGTCTCTACACACCTCCCAGCATTCCTAACGTCTCTCGCAAATACAGAGCTGATCACTTAACTCATGGTGGTCTCCATGGTCTTAGCCAGCAGGGCGTCTGGGTGTCTTTTTTGGACACCCAAACCCTTGAAAAGCTCCCCTCAGGACACATAATTCTTTTGGTGAGGAATTTCTTGATATGTCAATCTCAAGCTTGAAATTGAATTTTTTCATCTTCATATAATTTCCATGACATTGATGTGGATATGATGCCTTATTTTGATAAATTTATACATGTTTATGGTTGAAATTTGATTGTATTGTGGTCCCCCTTAAACATTTGGACGCCCAAAAGTTTTACAATTGCCAATTTTGGGCAACCAGTTTCTAAATCCTGGCTAAGACCCTGGTGGACTTTGATACCTCACATAGCTCATAGCCTAGACATAGTCTGAAAAAATGCACCCCCACCTCGCACCATAGACAATCTGCATAATTATCACACAGCAAAATACATATCGTATTGCTACCTCACAAACAGCTTATAGCCTAGACATCATCTGAAAAAATGCAATCTGGTTAACTACACAACAGCGACCTCCCCCCACAACTCATAGCCCAGACGTGTAAGAAAAACTAAATTGAGAAAATAACAGGGCAGGCAGAAATATTGTGAATTGCTGTTTTGGACAGGCACTTTAGAAATCCTGGCTAAGAGCCTGGGACTCCTTTCAAGCAATGAACAAAAAACATACCTGATCTACAGTGATAATAACTTTCAATCTCAAGTCTCAACCATTTTTTTTTAAAAAAGAAGAATGTGAAATTAACTTCCAGGTCTGGTTCCCATGTCGACAGAGACAGGTGCCCTGTTGCCATGGATATGGCACTAGTTGTGTAACCAGTAACAGCTGCCCTACTCGAAAACAACAATAGAATTATGCTAATTGGATAAATAGCAATACCTCTCCATTCAGCCGGACAGACAGATTTTATCAATTAACTTCGAGTCACATCAGGCCCATCCAGATGCCACAGCAGCATGAAAGCATGAAACATGATGCTTATAAAGTTCTAATATTATGTAATAAAATCGTAAGAGGAAAAAAGATACTGTTCTTATTGATTAACTCTTTCCATTTCATGCTTCAAATATACCCCCGACAAAAGCCAAAAGTCATCTGGATCTTTGTGGAATCAATTTTAATTTCAAAATATATTTGAAGGAGAGTTGCGAATTGAATTTCGATTAGTATTTCAGATTTTATCAATTACCTTAGAGTACAGGGCTTGACATTGGTGCTTGCCCCATTGCCCCAGGCAAGTAGAATTTGCAAATAATAGCTGTGGGGCAAGTGAAAACTGCATCTTGCTTGCCCCACTGGGAAAGTACGTTTTGTATATTTCAGGTTTACTTTTGAGAATGTGTGCAAGTTGTGTGGTCTGCCATCGAAGCTTGTCCTAGGAAATATGCTTTCACATGCCAGAACCATGTTCTACTTGGTTTATAATGAAATTTTATGAAATTATTAAATACAATTTTTCAAGGGCAAGTGAAAGTTGGAGTAGGGCAAGTGAATGTTGAATCCCACTTAATTGCCCCACGGGGCAAGTCACTGCAAAAGTTAATGTAGTGCCCTGGAGTCACATCAGCAGGCCTATCTAGATGCCACCCCAGCATGAAGGCATGAAACTTCTCAAGTTCTAATATTATGTAACAGAATCATAAGAGGAAAAAAGCTACTGCAGGAAGGCATCACTGTAATATGAGAGCCTAGCTATAGGCTTCTGCTTCTGAAGATATCATAAATTATATAATCATATATACAATCACAAGTGCAGAAAAGCTGTTAGGCCTTAAAAATAAAGTTGCTTGTTTCCTGTAACCCTACCCTAACAAGTTTTTATCCGAAAAAATCCCTACCCTTAAGTTTTTTCCGCCCTCGAAACTCCCAATCAACGTAAAACATGCATAAAACACAAATTTTTGACCAAAAAAATAATGAGAAAAAACAACTTTTTACTGTCACCTACCTACCCTATTTTTTCGGACTGTTTCGGACTTATTAGCATTGATTGACCCGTTAATGGCTGGATATCTCCCTGACACAAGCCGTCTGAACTTAAGATACTTCTGATAATAACTTTGGAATCAATTATAATTTCAAAAAATATTTGAGAGTCGTGAGTTGGATTTTGATAAATATTTCTCCTTCAAATAAATTCTGTAAAATTCCTTTTGTTAGAGAGATATCACCAAAATAGTCAGGCGGTTTTGGGTGCTAATGCAAACGGGATTCATGAATGGGTTTAATTCAATAACTTTTTCTGTTGCACAGGAAGCTGAGCTGACCATCAACCTAACAAACAAGTCTCCTTCAAATATTTTGTGAATCCATGCTTTGTTTGTTAGTTAATCTCAAAAGTATTTAAGGTTCAGACCACATTTCTCAAGACGAACTCCTAGCATGAACATGGGTTAACATATTCATGCTTAATAATTCCTCAGGAAATGGTTGTCTGGATCTATGATACTTTTGGCAATTACTTTGAAAATGAGAATGGTTTTACAAAATATTTGAAGGAGAGTTAATGTAGGTAATGTTCTAATTGACATTTATCCTTCAAATATTTTCCTGACCATGCTTTTGCCTGCAAGATTTCCTCTCATTGGCAGGCTGCTTTTGGCCGCTGTGAGCGTTAATGGGTTAAGCTAACTGGTGAGAAAGCGGTTCAGAACATAGAGTGACTCAAATCCATTAGCTGTGAATATTGGTGACTAATCCCCTCACACGCCTGTAACCCAATTGCATATTGACTCTCGAGTAAAAGTAAGAGCAGCCGACACATTAACCCTTCCAAAGCCTTATAAGCCACTTTCGACCAAATCACAAGAATGCAAAGATTTTTGAAAACCATCAAAAGTATCAAAACCCAGTCTTGTAGGTATTCATTGGAAAACTCTTGCTGAGTACTCTCAGATGAGTACCCATATGCAAGGGTTTCAGTCATTTTTCAGGTTTTTTTTGTTTGCATAATTTCGGATCATTAGTCAAATTAACCAGCACCAACAGCACAAAGGTTATGAGTAAAACCTTCAAATAGAACTCGTCAAATGGAGTATTTTTTCAAAGATATTTTGAGAAGTGATGTTAGAACTAATCAAAACGACAACCATCGGCTTTGAGCCATTGACATATATTTGGAAGGACAGAAAGCTGTATCTAGTTGCCTGACCTTCGGTACAGGTTGCAGTACTTATCAGATCAACTGATATACCCTGCTTACAGTCAAAAGGCATGCTCTATTCTCTTTAACCCATTCACACTCAGAGTTCCTTTTGAAGGTATCGTCTGCAACTTTCATATTTTTAAAAATAACTAGGGAACTAAGCAAAATTGAGCAAAATATTTGAACGAGAGTTGATCTGTGACTTTTAATCAACATTTCTCTCTCGAATGTTTTCCAAAAACTGCTTTTGTAAGAGAAATATTTATCAAATTGTCAGGCTGGTTTTGGCCGCTGTGAGTGCAAATGGATTAAATAGCCAGCTTCTTAATGACCTGAGTGCAGCACTGGTACAGGCATGAAAGGGTGAACTATTCAACCAATTAACACTCAGTGCGGCGAAAGGCAACCTGACAATTTTGAGTAGATCTTTCAATGAAGGCAGAGCTTGGAAAATATTTGATGCAGAAATGATAATCAGAACATTGCCAACAACTTTCCCTCAAATATTTTGTAAAATCATTCTCATTTCCAAAGTTATCATCAAAAGTATCATATATGCAGACTACAATATCTTCACCCAATACACATTGATTAGTTGTGAGCAGCTAGGTATTCACTGCTGGTGGACGCTCTCTGAGATAGCTGCACACCATCCTGGAGCAGCAGGATCTTGGCCAGGATTTAGAAAAAGGGTGCCCAAAATTCAGGGGTGTCCAACTGTCGCTTTAGCGTGCGACAGGGCCTTCAAAACGTGCGACAAGCCAACAGTTCTAAGCACTGTTCAACTTGGATTTTTTCGCAAATTCGGAAAAATTGAGGCTACCACATATGAATTGTACTTATAAACTAGTGAACTCCTCTAAGTTATACTGCCTTAAATGATTGGTCTTGGTCTTAACAATAAGGGCTAATATGGTAGGGCTACCCGGTGACAATATTAATAGCTATTATCGAACCTCGTTCACCAAAAATTGCTGTGCACCGGGACTGAAATATTTGGACACCCCTGAAATTGGAAATTATAAATTTATTGGGCATACAATTTTTCAAAGGAAAGCCTGATATACTCAAATTTCAACCATGGACATGAATAAACTAATTGGAATAAGGCTAATGATATCCCTATTAAAATTACACTGAGATGATAAAGTCAGTTACATGTTTGTAATTGACATTTTCAGAAATTCCTCACAAAAATCTTTTGGTGTCCTGAGGGGTGATTTCATAAGGTTTGGGTGTCCAGTTGATACCCTTCCGTCTCAGACTACTATATCCTGAAGGCTTGTGCTCTAACTCCTGTGTGTAATCAAGTGCATGCCGTCGGTGAGGCTGCTGCAAGCTAGTCTCCCTCCTGGCTCAACGTGCACTCCCTCATTTCTCTACACAAATAAAAGTCAATAAATGCTCAAATCAATACAAAAGTTTACAAAACCCATACAAGATCAACTGTACTTACCCTACTTGTCGGTATCCTCAGAGTGGTGTGTATTTATATTAGGTATTTCCAGTAATTGTGCAGATTTATCCTGTTTTAGTAAGATCCACACTGATGTACTGCTGGCACAATGCAGCCATGTTTGTTGACAAGTGGGCCATGTGATAGACTTACTGGACCAGTCTATCTTGACTTGCATAAAGCTTGAGAGATAGACTGACTGTACCAGTCCATCTTGACTTGCACCAGGCCCTATAGATAGACTGAATGTACCAGTCTATTTTGACCTGCACAAAGCTCTATAGTTACTAATATACTGATAGGTAGTGATAGATTGACTGTACCATCTATCTTGTCGAGTCATTTTAATAACAACAACAATAATAATAATAATAATAATAATAATAATAATAATAATAATATCATTATTATTATTATCATTATTATAATCATTATTATCATTATCATTATTATTATTATCATTATTATTATTTTCAAAATCATTATTATAGACTGAATTATTTTAGTGATATCTTTCTTACTGTCAAAGCATCTTGAAAGAAACCAGATATCATTCATTAACGATCATACACCCAAGCAGCATCAGTTAATGAAAAACACAACTGGTTTTACCCCTATGCTTCTGGTGGCTAATTTGGCCAATACAAAAAGATGCAAAAAAAAACGGAAAATTACTGAAACCTTGGCAAATGGGTACTCATCTGAGAGTACTCGGCGAGAGCTTTCAAATGAATACCAAGATGACAGGGTTTCAATGGTTTTTCAAGAAGCTAGCATTCTTGTGCTTCGGACGAAAGTAGTCTCAGCATTGGAAGGGTTAAGGAATCTTTTAATTAAAGGTGCTTTAAGTAACTTCCCCCTGTTCTATCTGCCACCAATGCTGCTTGTGTTTACCTTGCTGACAGGTGTCAGCCTTACGCCAGGTGACCTTTGACCCCTACTACTCAGTAATCATCCAATCAGCTTGCAGCATGGCTGTCATTCGAGAAACACTGGTAAGCCTCAACCATTGGCAGGGTCTTAGCCAGGATTTCAAAAATGCCTGTCCAAAACAGCAATTCCAAAATTTCTGCCCGTCCAGATTTGGCTACTTATCTATTTCAAATCCTTATACCAGCTACATTTAATAGCATAGTGTGTTTAAAAGGGCAATTAACACATCAGCCATGTCCTAAAAGATGATTTGTTGGGAAAATATTTGATTATTACCCCCCAAAAGTTCAAATTGAAATATTTCCATAGAAATTTTTGCCTGTCCAAACAGGAGGTTTTTAGGAAAGTACCTGTCCAAAAGACAGGTAGGACAGGTCCGGGCTAAGTCCCTGACCACTGGGAGTCAACACCATGTGGAAAGGTTAAGGATAGAGAGCAGCAAATAAATGAAGCAGAGGATATTAAGGAATTTCTAGGATTATCTTAGGAAAATTCATGATGGATTTCCTAGGAAGTGGAAGCAAGATTTAGACTAACTAACAATGGGTGCTTCATGATATGCTCCAATGTTTATACTTTTTTATATCCTGAGCTGATATTTCTATAGCCTGCCTCCCAGGCCATATTTAAATGTCCTCCCTTGTGGATAGATGGCACTGCGGTATACTAGGAGGTCAGTCTGAAATACAGACTGCAGCTCAAAACTGTGTCCCCCTTGAGGATTTATTCAGAACTAAACCTGGAGTGAAATCAACTCAGGCCAGGTCAGTGAAAGGCTTGTAGCAAGTCTAATATTTCTATTGAGGTCAAATGGCATCCTATGTTAAAAGAGTAATGGGTGACTGACCAGTCAGTCTATTCCAAAGGTGATGTCCCTTAGAACTGCAACAAGATCATGAACAAACCATGAAACCCAACCCTCAATTTCCCTATAAACCAAAGTCTGCCTTTTGCAGGGGCACTTACCTAGATTAGGAATAGGAGATAGAGCAAAAGATTCTAAAGACACTCCCCCTGATAAACATCCACTTAGTTATCGAAATAATGCATTGTGAATTTTTTTTAATTATATGCTTGAAATTAACATTTTCACAAATTACTCACAATATAGTTTGGGTGTCCCGAGGGGATATCTTTGAGGGTTAGGGTGTCCAAAAGACACCCAGATGCCCTGCTGGCTAAGACTATGCAACACAGGGGCTCTATGTACCCAAAACAGGAAGAACAGGAAACTGTCAGAATAGGGTAACTTACTAACTGACCCTCCTTCTTCCTCCTCAAGGGAGAGAACAAAAAGCTGCTTAGTTACAGGAGCTGGCCATGTTATGTAACAGATGTCACAGGAAACACTTGCCACATGGACAGGGAAGCGAGCACTCATGTGGAAATACACTTAGACTTGTGACTTCCCATCTCGAATTTGCCTAGCCTGGTTCTCAGGCCACCACTACTTAAACTACATTACATTGGTTGTTAAGCAGGTTTGATATCTCTCTCAAACTATAGATGGCAGCACAGTTTTCCCATCTTGAATAAGCCTAGCCTGGTTCTCATGCTCAGTTAGGTATAATGCCACCACTACTATATACACTGGGTGTTAAGTAGGTTTGATATATCTCTCAAACTATAGATGGCAGCACAGTTTTCCCATCTTGAATCAGCCTAGCCTGGTTCTCATGCTCAGTTAGGTATAATGCCACCACTACTATATACACTGGGTGTTAACCCTTGTCATGCTAGACCCCCACATGGGAGAACCTATCCCCTGGGACCAGGGATATTGTGGGTCTACCCACAAAATCAGAGGGATTTCATAGATTTCTATTACTGTTTCAATAACGTGCTTCACAAACTGAAATAGAAACAGTAAAAAGGTAAAACCTTGATATTTAGTATAATTCAATACCCCTCGATCGACTTATGTAGTTTTTATTTTGCTAAGTGCAAGGGTACCCAAAGACCAGATATATCCGGTGTTGGTCACACTGGCAAGATATGTAGCACCGGATATATCCGGTGTTAGCAAGAGCAGGGTTAAGTAGGTTTGATATATCTCTCAAACTATAGATGGCAGCACAGTTTTCCCATCTTGAATCAGCCTAGCCTGGTTCTCATGCTCAGTTAGGTATAATGCCACCACTACTATATATACTGGGTGTTAAAGTAGGTTTGAAATCTCTCTCATACTATAGATGGCAGCACAGTTTTCATGAGTTGCAGTTTAAGAGGACAGCTTCAGTGTGTCCCCTTTGAGGATTTATTCAGAACTAAACCTGGAGGAATTCTTGAATATTAATAGGTTAAAGCAGACTCTCTATAGGCAGTAATAGAGTCAGGAAAAGATGAGCTCTCTCGCCCTTGAATACATGAATACCACCTAATATAGCCTTGTAAAGGTTAAACACAAACAGAAAAACAACAGCACACAGGTGCCACATCACTAA
>OZ012699.1:20812807-20857425 GCA_963942565.1 Maea johnstoni | reverse complement strand
TGAATGCCTAGAAGCCTTGTCTATTGGAAAGGGCGCCATGAAATGGTGAAATCATCGGTAAAATTGAAAGAAAATAGAATTTCTGAGGGTCCTCCATTAATGTTGGAGTTCATCTTTTATTTTTCTGAATTGATTAATTTTAACACACTAAGGAAGAAATTTCAACAAATGTAGCTAAACATGAGCCTCAATAATACCTGGTCATTGTTTGAAAATCTTTTTTTCATAACCCGACTCAGACCCTTTCTTAAGAGACCCCCTCTTTAAAAGACCACTTTTGACATTTCCCTTGAGCAGTCTTGACTACATATATATATATATATATATATATATATATATATATATATATATATATATATATATATATATATATATGTATATATATATATATATATATATATATATATATATATATATATATATATATATATATATATATATATATATATATATATATATATATATATATATATATATATATATATATATATATATATATATATATATATATATATATATATATATATATATATATATATATATATATATATATATATATATATATATATATATATATATATATATATATATATATATATATATATATGTTCATCTAAGGGTATGAACATGTAACTTAAGACCAGCAATAGTTATGACTTTGCCTGGGAGCTATGGCATATTCACTGATCCTAGGATTATATCTGAATCCTACCTTAAGGATGGAGCTCTTTCCCATGTATGTTTTTAGCCAGGAATTTAAGTATGCCTGTTTGAAAGAGCAAAATTCAGTTTACTATCTACCCAGCTACATGTTACTCACATCCCTGTCCCAACTACACATAATAGCTTTTTGTGCCACAAGGGGCAATTTACACTTCAGCCATGTTTTAGAAGATGGTTTGTCTGGAAAATGCAGTTTTCAACCCCCTCCCTAAAAATAATTGAAAGCTCTTCAAGTAGAAGTTTATGCATGTCTAAAAAGAAATATTTTCGGAAAGACAGGCTAGATGGGTCCTGGCTATGTTTTCCCGACCCACCCCCCCCCCTCCCTATTATACAATACACAATTCCAACTTATGTATTTTTTTGTGTACATGTACTGTAAAATGAAAAATTAATCCAAGGTGCAAATTTGTGATTTTGGATTTCTCTAAGTTTTTATTTCTGAGAAGCTAATATTGAAGATTATTATTCTAATGACAGGAATAGTACATTCAACTTTCATTATACTGAACTGACCTCACTCGGAAAAGTTCGGCAGAATAAACCACACAGAATAATTTCCTATTTTACAGTTGTTATAATCACTCATAGCAGGTTTAAGAAAATTTGCGCTTTATTATTAGGGTTTAATAATCAATATTCATTATTGATGCTATTTCAGGAAAATAGCAAACCTAAGCGGATCTAGTGCTCGCTTCATTTTGTTAAATCATTCTGGTTATTCTGATTGTATTTTTTCATAGGCATCAGTCTATACATTTGCGCAACCAGATTTTTGCTCAACAACATGAGTGGTTTGAATAAGTCCCCCCTTACCCACAAAACACTGCAAAAACCTCTCGTGCAATGACCTCCGAAAAAAATAGTGATTCAATCATCATTAGATATAGTCATTTTGAAACCTCTTTACACCATTGCAGGTGTGCGCAAGATATTGATGTATACTATGACGTATACCAGGATCTCTGCAGGTCCTGTTTCCACTGCAAAAAACAAGAGCATTGTTTTGAACAATGTGAAGGTGAGTACAACACAATATTACTAAACATCATAACATGTATCTTTTATTATGTATTTTGATGTATATTATGAAATGATAAGATTCTCTTGTTAGGTATAAGTATGATAAGTTGTCTTACTTTTTAATGAAGTACACATGGTCCTTTGATATAATTGCTTTGCCTATTTTTCATACAGTCAGGAAGCAACCAAAATACCCCAATATGATTTAGTGAGTCTATCAATTAAAGAGAACAGCAGCTTTTCAAAAAAACATTGTTTGACGTGATGTTGGTGACGAATAACGCTTTGTCTTCCGTTGCCACTTCACATCAGAGCAGTTTATGGCAAAAAATAAAGTGAAAACTTGGCATTTGGAAAATACTGATAGTTCAACTTGCTCACATTTCATCTCAAATTGTTTAATTGGCCTCAAATATGTGGTACTTGGAGAAGAGAATAGAAAAATTATTGTTATAAATTGTTGCATCATTTGTAAGTTATAATTGGTTTTGCGAGGATTTTTGCTGTTGTCACCATCATTCATTTTCTCATAGTTTCCTCTTGAAGCAACAATTATCTATTCACCTCAATCTCTAGAAAAAATGTATATAAGCACCAGTGTAATAAGGTTTTGTATGATGACAAACATATTTTGTCATCCATGAATATATGTGTATATATTGTCTTTCTCTCAGTGCAGAGCCTTTAACATCAGATTTTAACAGTGAGAACTTGGCATTATAATGACCATTAGCATTAATGCTGGGCTTGATGCGCACGCAAAGATATTAAACAAGAAATAAGTTGCTCTTCAGATGCAGGTTGAATCTACTTTTTGATCAACTTTAAGCGATTGTAATTTGTTAGGATGGAGCAATGATGACTTTGCTCAGTGTCGCAAATTTCGTAAATGCGTGTGCATGAACTCTGTGCATAGCTGCTGGTGACTTAATAAAGTATGCTGTACTGCTATTGATTGAGACAATTTATCAATGTCAGCTCACTAGGTGACTATTTCCCACTGCTTGCGTGTGAATTTAACAGCTCAAATATTTCTGGGACAGTGACTTCCTCGGACTCAGACACAATATAAAACCTAAGATGACAAAAATGAACAGTTTCTTATCTTGCTTCTCTTCATTATTGCTCCCTAATTTCTACAATGGTTTTTTCATCCCCTTTTGAGTCATGAATATGTTGTTCATAAATATTATCCAGATAAGGTGCTAGCAAAGCCGTCTTGTCTGCCACAGTAAACAAGAGGGTGTACATGCAGAAACAGTGCACAAGCTTGAGCTTGGTTGAGCTTTGGTTCCTAAAATTTGTGATTACTTGACGTTAAAGAAAATGCTTAGTCCCATCAATACCAATATGAAAAGTTTTAAAGCATTAGAAGCTTACTGATGGGAAAATTGAGTGACATTTTCACTTGCCTTTCAATGTGTTAATTGCATTACTTAATACTGACCAGTGTCGGCAAAAAGGATGATCGTTTATTAAGCTGTATTGCCTACGTCTGCCAAGTTTAAGCTCTCTGTTGGAAAACAAATGAATGATTTCACTTCTTGAATGATTAATTTACTTAAATGCCCATGATGCTATAACTAGGACAACCACATGGTCAAGACCTTCCAAATATCAGGGTCTAAGCCAGGCTTATAAAATACCTCTGAAACAGCAATGACGAAATTTCTGCCCATCCAGACTAACCAGTAACTTCAGATACTTATATCAACTACATTTGATAGCCTATTGTGATAAAGGGCCAGTTTTAACCTTAGCCATGTCCTAGGAGATGGTTTGTTTAGAAAAGATTTTGGTTATTACCCTAAAAAAAACATGTACATGACTACATCCCTGCTACACATATATACTCTCATTTATATGACCCCTGTTTTTACCTCTGCAGAATATTACAAAAAGATGATGGAAACTACATCAACTGTGATACCAACTCCAGCTCCGTCCAGCTCCCTTGCCTTGACAACATATGTTATCATTGCCATTGGTATACTAGTTGCAGTTGCAGTAGGTGCCATCATATACTTCATCAGGAGAATCAGGAGAGGTAATTTACTAATTGATAACTGATAATCTGGTGTGTATTGTGTGTGATTTTGTCTGGGCTAGGCAAAGTGGGTCGCTATCATCTTATCCAAAATGGAGTTGCCTTATACTTTATTTTAAGTTTTAAACATATCTAGGTATAAAATATTAAATATTGCAAAAGGATATGCTTCTTTTGTCTGTTTTTTTATGTTAGTAGCCAGATCAAACTGCCTGTAGATCGGGGAATAATCACACTGTATAACAAATTTTACCCTGATTTTGCTTGATTTCCTGCAACATTTTCACCCTTCTAAATCAATCCCTGCTATGGCCTTCCATTAAAATTGGGAAGAATAGTGTAAAAACCCTAGTGATAATGTATGCTTGTATGGTCATGAGTGGGCTGAAGGAGTTGACCTCCAATAGTGCAAGATAAGTAAAACTAAAATGGTCGAGAATGGACCAGCTCAAAAGCCTAAGGTATGTGAGGTACCTCAGACTGTGCGACTGTCCAAGATAAGTGAAGTGAATTAACATTTTAGTAGATGGGAATGATTTGGGATCAACTTGCTTTTAGCTGGAATGGGGCAAAATCTGGTATAGGCAAGTTCAAGGTACATGAGGTTTCCTGTATATATGTATACAGGGTCTTACCAAGGATTTAGAAACTGGGTGCCCAAAATGGGCAATTAATTTTTTTTAGGGCAATCAAATGTTTAATGGGGACAACAATATACTACGATTTCAACCATACACATGTATAGATATATCAAAATAAGGCATAATATCCTTATACAATGTCATGGAAGTTATATGGAGATGAAAAAAATTACCGGGTATATGCTGAAGACTGACATTTTAAGAAATTCCTCACAAAAATTGGGTGTCCTAAGGGTGCATGCTTTTTAGGGGTTTGGGTGTCCAAAAAGACACCCAGATGCCCTACTGGCTAAGACCACGTATGTAAATACTAGAAAGTTACTCTCCTTTCGTAAAATAACTGTTAACCATTGAATTTCAGGCATTTTGAAAATTCTGGCTAAGACTCACTATGATTATCATTCATGGTAATGAGACCTTCAGCATGCTCTTTAAAGTAAACCCTATTGTACCCTAACACCTATAGTGACGATAGGTATATGCCAATCAATTGTTAAGTGAAAATTAAGAAAGGAATGATTTGAGTTCACCATGTTGTTTTGATTGTAGCCATTCTTATAAAAATGGATAACATTACATTTTAAAACTACTTTGACCTTTGATGATTTTGCATGTATGTTCTGATTGAGTAAGTGTAAAGCCAACTATATTTCCTTGTTTTGTAGGAGCTGTTGAAGAGAATAGGGGTGAGGAGGAAGAACTAAAAGTGCCCATGGTTAACAGCAACAACGAAACTGCAGGATGTGGAGCCCCGCCAGTAGCTGTCATAGTGGAGCGACCCAGTTTCGCAGTTCAAGAAACGGTGCCTCCATCTCCAGAAATGGGAAACCTAGATGAATGTGCAAGGAGGCATTCACCTGGTAATGAGCCTAACCATGTGCCCATCGAGGAAGAAGAAGATGTAGTGCTGAAGGGTCGATATGATGAGTGAGAATAATGCTCAAGTGTCTGGAAGGATGCCTTGATCATCCTTTGCGTCCTGTTGTATTTTATATGTTGATGAGCGATTCAGAACATGAGTATCTTTTTCACTCAAAAACATTTAATGCAATATTTCAAATGTCTCTCTGTTGAATATTGTACTACACAGTTTTAGGATCTCCAGTAGAATGAATTACTGGTACACTCCTGTATAAAATTATCAACAGGAGAAGTTGTGAATCTAATTGCTGGCAGATCTCAAAGACTACTCGCGAGAGCAGAATTTGATTTGTAACTGTTTGCGATAGCAGTCAGGGTTCCAGGCCTGCCTTAAGTGTGAACTTGCTGCTACCAACAGTACCAGTTGTGAATCTGCTAGCTGATAGGCATCATACTACTCACAAGAGCGTAATTTTAGTTGTGACGGTTTGCGACAGCAGTCAGGGTTCAAGACATGCCTTAAATGTTAACTTGCTGCTACCTACAGTTAGTGCTCGTACTCAACGTGATTTCTAAGTCCAAAATGGCGGTTTGCTCACCTGATGCGACCGCCGGTATAACGATCTATTAGAAGTGGCGTTGTGGTGAGTATTGAGGTGGCATTTGTTTCAATTTGAGAACATTACATGTGGTTTTATTTTTGGCGTGAATTATCGTTTGCTATCGATAATCTCGCTGATTATCGATAGCGCTACTATCGTGGCACAACGATCAATAAGACGATATTCCGATATATCGTCAGAGCACTACCTACAGTAGCAGTTGTGAATGTGCTTGCTGATAGGCCAGACTACTCACAAGAGTAGAATCTGATTTGTGACTGTTTGCGATAGCAGTCAGGGTTCCTGACAGGCCAAAAATGTCATCTTGCTGAGTATGTGACATATATATCTAAATCAAATTGCTTATGTCTGACTTAGGCATCATGTAGCTTTCGCTTAGTTGCTTTACATTAGAAGCTTAGTTGATTGTGTCAAATCAGTGATAAATTGTGTGCACAAACATTCAACTACCAGAATGTATGTTCCATGGCCTCTCAATTATTCATTAGTGTTGATTGATAGTATAACATGACTGCAGTACATTTGCATTGCACAAAACATAATGGGTTAAGCAACTGATAATTGCTGCGCCCAGGAGCCAGATTGGCAGGCTTGTGTATTTGCTGGCAAATACATGCTGTAATGGAATTTAAAGATGATTTTTTGAAAGGCTGTACTTTGATATGTTGAAGGAAGGTTCAGTTGTTCAATTGCTCAATTCTTAAATGGTACTGTTTAAATTTGATTTCATGACATATCTCATTTCTTGGCCAGTGTTGTTAAACTAGAAAATATTTTTTGTTAAAGATGAACTTTATTTTAGTAAAGTGAAAATAGAAATGAACTTATGAGGAATGACACTGTTGCTCAAGGCAAAATTATTTTGCTGGTTTCTACCACTGAGGTTTATCTTACAATTTCTGATACAAATATATGTGAGCATAACCCGCTGCATAATATGTTTACTTTAGATGGATAAGCACCTGTCCATATTTTTCTTCATAAATACTTCTAGACAGTTAAGAAAAACCTTTCGTTGTGTAACTACTAGAAATGGTGTATGAAAGTGTTCAAGTCTTATGCTCTGTGTACCGAAAGAGAGTATTTTACCTGTAGTTTCAAGAATATAGCATTTTAAAAATGCCAAAAATGTTGAGTGTAAGAAATTTTTGTATATATATGTATATATATATATATATATATATATATATATATATATATATATATATATATATATATATATATATATATATATATATATATATATACATTATTAGTTATCAACTGTTTTGGAGTATGATACAACTCATATCTCGCAATCATATATCACCCGAATGTGATACAGCCCTCTGATTGCGAGATATATGTTGTATCATACTCCAAAACAGTTGATAACGAACTTATCTCATGATTGCCCCCTCAACCTCTGCATAGGTAATAAAAATGAACAAACTCACCTTGAATACTTGGAATACTTCAGCATTTACGGCTCAGTCACAATCAGGGTGCAAAACAGGTTTTTTTATGGTCACACCACTAGAACCCTTATATATTTGATTTGGTTATGTATTTTATTGTCCTCTTAAGATTTCTGGATGGCTGACATTTTGGGCAATCCGAAAATGTATCACTTGCCTATGTTTGATATTAGTACATGACCACAGGAATAGATAGTAAAAATAAAATCTAGCAAAAATGGCTGTTTTTGAGTCTCACTTTTAAAATGCATAAGTTTCAATTGGTTGTCAAATGATATAATTGCAGGTTTTAATGCCAATCTTCATGACCAGTACTTCCAGCATTTTCCCCAGTTTATTCTACTTTTTATTTCATTCTGATAGGAGCTATTTCACGGAATTGGGAGCAATTTTACCTAAAAGACTTAGATAATAGTACATTCAGCATTTTTGCACTTTTAAGACTTTGCCTTTGTTAAAATAAGAGAGAATCATCTTTGTATGCCACAAAGGGTCTCTATTTGGCCTGCTTAAAGCCTTTTCAATATCTTAGGGCATATTTTATATATATCATACAACAAATGTCTTGATTTTGATCAAAACTCAATCTCATGATGAAAAGTGTAGTGTCCGTGACACCATATCATATCTCTAAGGTGTGAAAGGTTGGCAGTGGTTAAGTGTCTCCAATATGGAGGCCAGAGGTTCTATTTTGTAAAAAATCTAATAGTGTCTTCTAACTCTTAAGTACACATCAGCACCAGATGAAAATGTAAAAAGTGCAGTTTTGTAGTGTCCGTGACATTTGAAGTTACTGGTCATTTAATGATGAAATAAAAAACATAATTCAAAGGGATCAGTGGATTTTCATACATCTGTATATAAGTGAAAATAAAATGTAAGAAAGAATAGGAATATTTCATCTTTTTCATTTTTTTAAATTTTTTGAGTGTCAGCAGTGGATAAATTTCAAGAATTAAGATCAGAACACAAGATAAGTGATTACAAACTACTCCAGCCAGGTTTAGAAAATAGTACTTACACAAAGGCACATATAACAACTACAGTAGTACTTGAATATATGTCTAATTTCTTCACTATCATCAATATTAGATGAATGGTTCTTATGTCACGGACACTACAGATAGACATTGCCCATTAGATATCCAGCAGAGTGCCATGTAAAATCTTTTGGGCCAGATTTCTTTTTCAAAAAATGTGCATGGTTCCTGGATAACTTATATTTAATGCTTTATTTCATCTGTAGTATGGTTGACTATTACTCTTAAAGGTGGCAACACCTTGGTATATGCAGAATAGGAGTGACCTCACTAAATTACTTGCTCCATCGAATTTGGAGGGAGACACATGCTCAGAAATAAGTGATAAGAAATGTGTGATCAAAATGGGGAAGAGAGTAACTAGGAACCAAACTAGCAAAGCAAACTTAGCAGGAACAGATATGGATGGGAGAGTGACTAGAGGCCAGAAGGCCAAGCTGTCCGTCAGAGCTGCTCTTAATATAAGGAACATCTGCAGAAAGAACAAGGAAATATGCACTTAAAATTGCAATGGATCTTGAAAAAGCTAAACTCAACCAGAGAAAAAGACAAACTGTTGAAACAGAAAGAAAGAGAGAATAAGTGATGTTGTTAAAACAGAAATGCAGAAACAGGGCAGAGGCGAGGGGAAAGAAGAAGGAAGAGATAAGATGGAAGGAAAAAGAAGTGGGAACAAATGCATGAAGAAAAAAGAAAGTTTAAGAAGCAAGAGAGACAAAAAGAAAGACATGAAAAAACACATGCCACAAAGAGAACCAGAAAATGGAGAATAAAGACAGACTGTCTGAAAACCAAGCAAAGATGGGTGAGGAAAAAAGTGTTGGTACAGAAGATGATGATTTTGCTCATCACCATCATGATGATAATTACAGAAATTTCATTGAGAGAGATCCAGAAATAGAGGATGTCTGTAAAGATGATTCACAAGAAAAGAGTGAAAATATAAATGATGATAAGAAACAAGTGACCACACTACCTGCCCCGTATTTACTTCCAAACATACAGAACATTATCCAACATTATCGATTTCATCCAAATTTTGAAACAGGCCTCAACGCTAACTCAAAATGACACTGGCCCTGTAGGACCAGTAACATCTAGCATCTGCTGGTCCTGCAAGTTTTTTACTGGTCCTACATTTTTTCTTTAACATAACAAGAAAGAACATTGCATAAAATTCACCACAACATTTATCTTTGTAGATTTTATCTTCATTTATTTCAAAAATATTTGGGGACATTCTCGGGGGGAAACTTTTTAACAAGAATGTCTCCAAATGTTTACTGGGCATGTAGGACCAGTTGAGGACTTCTTTTACTGGCCCGAAGCTGTTTTTGGGAATTTTTACTGGCCTTGGGCCATAGGTTCACCCTTAGCGTCGAGCCCTGTGAAAGTATAATTTTGATTTTCATATTATTGCAAAAAGGTTCCTTGATTAAGGTCAATGTTCCTGTGCAGAAAGGTAAGAAAACTAAAGAGACCCCCTTTCCAGTTGAAGTGATATCCACTGATGGCATCAGCATATGTTTGAAGTACTGGACTGCTGTAAAGTGGTTTAAAGCCAGAGATGCCTCCAGCAAATATCTCACTGGTATACTTAGTGGACCCAAAACAAAAAAGTCCTAAAAGCTCCATCATATCATAATGAGTGGAAAGAGGATGCTATCTTACACCCTGAAAGACATTTTTAGAGCTGTACATGTGGAACAGTGATGACTGGTGTCACAACATTCATACTGAATCAAGATTTTGGCCTATTGTCACACAAAAATATGGAGCCCGAAACTAGCATGTTATGACTTCGATGAACAGAGCTACCGATTTCTAAGGCAGTTAAAACACTTAACATGGTTACTTTAGTGATGAGTTAGTTTTAATGCTTTTAGTTTTAATGTGGTTTTCTATTTCAATGAACTGTGAAAAATTATAGTAAAATCTTGGTCTTTCGAACTCTCATGTAGTGTCCGTGACAAATGTCATATACATACTTAAGCTGGTTGACATAGTACAAGATAGCTTTCATATTGTAGCTATTGGGTTTATGCTGTGCATTATAAACTATACCATTGGTAAGACATTTTAGGAATTCATTTTGGGATATTATCACACCTAATATGTTATCTAACTCACTTTTTGTTCCATTCGAATCATGGTCTTGTGTGAATAATTACTTAAACTGAGAGGGAATATACTTTTAAAACATACAGAAAAAGTTAATCTTGTTGCTAGTTAGACAAGTTTAGTAATTTAAGAAACTATTTCAACTTAACTGGCTTTTGAACATTCTTGCAACAGTTTCTTGTGGTGCTGTAGTGTCCGTGACACATGGGACCATATTAGTTATCATCATTATTAGGACATGTTTGAGGATAATTACGCCACTAAGTGTTTTCTTTTAACAAGTGCACCCAGAGTATTGCATCAATCTTCAAATGGAGTTATCTTATGACTATTAGCTTCAGAAAAAGAACTGTTGCATTGATGAAAATAAGTTTGTTGAAAACTGTATTTCTGTTGAATTTTAAGTTACATAAATAGATATGAATTCATGACTGAACAACCATTTCTTTTGTTTATTTCTAAGACCCAGAAGTTTGCTTTCATAGAAAACCAGTTAAAAGCTACATTGCACATTGAGGAGGTCTTTTAATTAGATCTATCTCATATGTTATCACATTTCTGTAGTGTCCGTGACATGAGAAATGCTGTACAAAATCACTCAAAATAATTCAAGAAAGGAGCAAAAACTTAGGTGGCAACTATATAAAAGTGAAACCTCACTATGTAACCTTTAAAATAAACACACATAAACAAACATCTGAGAACCTTTATTTTTGTGACATGGTGAGACTCTTTTGACACCCTGATTGTGACTAAGCCGTTTAGGATTGGGCAGCCATCTTGCAGCAGCCATCTAGGGCAGCCATCTTGCATCATGCACTTAGGGGGTAGGGACAATTGGAAATTGCATCATGGGCGTAATAATCTGATGCAATGCTCAATTCTCCCTACCCTAAAAAGCAGCAGGTTAATATAAGCATACTTGGAGGTTAATATAGGATTCTTAGAGGTTAATATAAGATTCTGAGAGGTGAATTGAAGGACGTTCAAAACACAGCTTCATATCATGGGCCAATTGACCAATCAAAGGCCTAGAAATTTACCAATCATGAGATATATATATAATATATATATATACATATATATATATATATATATATATATATATATATATATATATATATATATATATATATATATATATATATATATATATATATATGTGTGTATATATATATAATAAAAATATATATATATATATATATATATATATATATATATATATATATATATATATATATATATATATATATATATATATATATATATATATATATATATATATGTATATATATAGGTGCTGTGTTTTTGGCTACCTGCATTTCTTCTTAAACCTCAATCTTGTTGACATCTGGAATATTTCAAAAATGATGTCCAAAATTCTTAGTAGAGAAAAATAGTCTTAGTCTATTATGACTATTAACTTCTAAAAGTTGATACATTTATGCATGTGTATACAGTTGCTATGAACATATGGGTTTAATATTCTGCATATTAAATTAGTCCAGGTAAAGTAAGGCTGGGATATTTTGCCCTTTTTAATGTTTTATTGCTTCTTTTTTTGTATTCTGATAGATTGATACAAAACAAATGATGGTGCTTTGGGAAACGGTAGAAGACCCATTTTCATTTTTAAAAAGTGATATATTTATGAGTATTCCAAGTATAGGACAGTGAACTAATATCACTGCCTGGTCGGAGGTAACCACAAAGGAGTAGAAAATTGGTATTATAGTACCAATGAGAAAAGCTTGTGTATACTGAAGTGGCTATTGAATGGAGATAGATTCTAAAAAAACAGTCTCTGTTAAAGAGGGTTCGCATTTTGTTATGCTATGAAGAAGTCTACCTTCACGTTTTGATTCAAATTTAAAAGGTGAACCTATGCTATGGATATTTTATAGCAATGATTAATATCATGAAGCACATACATTTTACATGGTTTCGTAGGAACAGCAGTAACTAATTGTTCCTCATGATAACCGTGCAACAACTATATTGTTATTGACTCTCATTAGTTTCAAAACCCCCAATCAAATCTGCTGATGAATTCAAATAAGTTAAAAAGTGTCTTGCACATATCCTCATAAAGTTTAGTTGATATATTTTTGTATATATAAATACAATCTAAATTCTATAAAATGTTAATGTTCATTCAATGGCTACTTGGACTTAGGAGTAAAGAGTCTTAAGACCCTAAAGAGATTGGCTTCTACTATATACTGTATTAATTTTGCATAAAATAGTGTGCTTGTCAGGCAGATGCCTTTTGATGCGCAGTTTAACCACTGCATACATGTTTTAAATGAAAAGCAAATCGGCAATCATTCAGCATGTTATAGGATACTACCATGGGGATCGTATGTCAAAATAATGGTGCGCAGTTTAATAAATGTTGACTAAAGGGGTGCACAAAATATGCATAAATTAGACAGCTGCAATATTAACACAGTGTATAGTATTTTAAAGTAAATAAATTATACAATGTTATTTTTACTTATAAATAAAATAAAGAACATTTATTCTTAATATGTTGTTTGTGTTCATCATTGTTTTCATATGGGACCCTGGTATCAAGATCACAATGAAGTTTTTCATACCCAGTTTTCAAAACCTCCACTGATACTTGAACAGCATGATATACATCTAAACACCAGTAAAAATGGCACTTGTCCTTGATCTATGCTAAAAAGAATTACCTTTCCTAACAAATCTAGACTTTTTACCTAAGCTCTAACATTGGGAGCTTTAAATAAAAAGCCAACCATTTCTTTCAATATCTTGGTGAAATTCATAGTCTACTTCTAGTTATTCCTATAGTATCAAATATATGAACGAGGCATCCTTGGAGGAGAACTGATTCAAAAATGGATAGACAGAAAGACCAACTCAAACAAACATTGAATCATTCCTAAACAATTTATTCAGATTTTGAAAGGACTGGAGGCTCAATAACTGTAGGACACCTAGAAGCTAATTCTCACATGGATATGACATTTTATATATGGAGTTGGTTCAAGCACTTGCTTAAAGAGAATCACATTATAAAACTGTTGTTAGGATATGAAGTGTGTGATATGTTCTTGGGTATTTAGTCCCTGTCCAAAGGCTTGCTTGTGTTATTACTTATCATTAATATAGTCAACATTTCATAGGCAATGATATAACAAAGATAATTAAATGTTTAGCATATTGTATCAAATTCATTTTATACATTTGATTTCCTTCGAAATATATAGACAATGAATGGTATAAAGTTAGTGTGTATACAATGTTAGGGTTTTCTCCCATTCATCTTTAAAGACATTTTGATTGTCATTCCATTATTTGTAACTTATATGAATTGGTAGAAAACATGAAAGATGATTAAAGAATATCTAATCACAAAGATGTAGTCCATGTCAAGTGATCATGTTAATAAAAAAAGGCCAATATGTTAGATGAAGTGCCATCTGGCTAATAAGATTTTATTTTATGAAGTATATAGAGTAACAGCATAATTAACCAGTAGGTCCCTCAGGTTTTTACCTAAATAACAATCCATATTAACTTATCTAAGCAGTTTTTTAAAGTATTTATTTTGGCAATTACACCTTCTATCCACAATAAGAAGCTTGGCAGAAATTATCTTTATATTGTATAATCAATTAATCATTGTCTTTCAAAAATGAAACTTTTACTGAAATAAGGGCAAGTAAATGAACATAAAAATACTAAGTGTACATGCTGGTTTTCCCAGCATGATAATTAAGGATGCGTTTCTTAGCAAATGATGTATTTTTCCGTATCCAAAGAGCAAGGCTTGGCATATACACCGACACATAGGTGAAGAGAAGAACAGGATTGAGGGATACCCAGATTTCATCTAAGCGATTTGCCAAGGCAACGGCCATCAGCTCAGCACAGCGCTCAGCGGAGAGGCGCTTCTCTGTTTGATCATCCGGAATCCCCAGCGATTCATCAACTTTCTCTGAGAAACCATGGAGCAAGGAATCTGTCCTTATTGGTCCAGGGCACACTAATGTAATGTTTATATTACGATCCATCAGTTCTGTGCGAAGTGCATCAAATATTCCCTGGAGTGCATGTTTAGAACCACTGTAGTTTGCAAGAACTGGAGCTCCCAGTTTTCCAGAAACACTGCTTGTGACCATTATGTGTCCTGCACGCCTTTCAATCATGTATGGAAGTAATGCTTTTGTTATAGAAAGTACACCCATAACATTGAGGTCAAACATCTGCTCATCCACCTTAAGGGGGGTGTTTTCAAAAAGACCACGCGAAGATCTTCCTGCATTGTTCACAAGCACATTTATATGTCCAAAATGTTTCCATGCAAGTTCTGCTTTGGCTAAGTGGCTCCCCTTATCAAGAACATCCAATGGTAAAACCAACACATCTTTTTCGTTTAGATTCCCTTGTGTGATACACTTTTGCTTAACCTCCTGCAAGAGTTTCTCCCTTCGAGCAGATAAAATCAGTCTGCAGCCTGCTCTGGCTAATTGATAAGCCAGGTTCTCCCCTATTCCACTTGAAGCACCAGTAATCCACACTACTTGCCCTACCAGACAACATGGTCGCTTTCCATGCTTTTCTGCCCACAGGGTTGCCAAATCTGCATCAGCAAAATACAGGCGAATCAGCTGGAAAAGCAGGTATCCCACAAACAGTATTGTTATAAAGGTGGTGAAGTCCATCCTGACAAATGGCTGTGAATCTGTATAAATTCAGGGATGAGAGGTTAGCAGAAGTATCAGCTCTTCAACAAATACACTTTAGAATCCCTTTAAAGTTAGAAAGTATGTGCTGGAAGGAGAGACAACTTGAGAGGTCCAGAGGTTGCTGTCATGATCACTATGTTAGTTCAATGTCTAAGTGTCTCATGTAGATAGTTGCCTGGTTAGTAGGTCATCTCAGTTGTACTTTTTCACTCCTTATACCTGTGTGGATGGGGGAGTACTATGCATATGTGGCGCCATCTATTGTGAAAGGAAGAAAGCAAAAATCTTGCCCCGAGGCCTACTCATCTCCGTGTACTATCACCAGAGACTACATATTTGCTCTGCACCTCAAAAGGACCAATATAGTAAAATATGCAGACCTCAACTAAAGCACTAACACCTGCCTTGTAATTGTATGTGATTGTAAATATGTACGACATCTATATTTGTATTCAACTAGCCTTAACCGTATTAGCTCTTAATCTAGCCTATATATATATATATATATATAGATATTTAATTTAAGTGTTTAAATTGTTAATACAGCTCCTACACAGGAGGATTATAATATCACACAAGAACTTGGATTAAGAAAAGAATGGATATGTAACGAGAGACCAATTACTATATGCCCTATAGTTACATGCTAGCCTCATGCCAGGACTAGCAGATAAGGCAGCAGCACGAGGTCACGTGGGAACAAGGACCAATCAGGGCTCCCGCATCGATTACATTACAGAGAAACCTTATCTCCACCACCTGCTGGGGGTGCCCAGAGCACCTATTAGCGACTATTAATTGACACTGGTTGAGGCTAGCATGTTCAGGTTGACCGGCTGGTTTCCATTCCATGTGTTGGTCTTCTAAGACAAGAAGAAGAAGGTATAATACACCTGAGAGTAGGGGATGTATTTCTCTGGCTATACCAAGAATAAATAGTCAAAAGTTAAACAGTAAAAGCCTGTTTTTAGATAACTAAAGCATATGTTTATCCTTGGATTAAGAAAAGAGGGTTGGTTTATCTTTTTAAAAAAAAGACATCGACCACACCTAGATGTACACCAGAGAGATACTACTCCCAGATGTACACGATGTTTAATTTTTAAGAATCCCCTCCCCACCAATGTTTGTTTTTAATATGCACCCCCATACACATTATCTTTTACCCAACCTTTACCCAATCTAAGTTTGGAATGGCAATCAGATGTGCTCCATCTCTACCTTCCTTCTGGGAGTAGTAGGGGATGTATCTCTGCTTCCTTCAAATCAAGTCTTAATAAGTACCTAAACGCAATGTACTGTACTACTTTGTAACCCTGGGGCCCTCGGGCTACTTGTAAACATGATAGAGGGCCTCATGGAAGATCCTTACCATTGAACTGAGTTACCCTCTTTGTATGAAAAAACTAAGTCATGTGTGAAAGTTAAAGGGGGCCTGTCTAGTTTTTCCCCCTCTATGATTGGTGTCCGACAAGGCTGCAAACTCAGTCCATTTCTCTTTGCTTTGCAGTGTTCCTTTCCGATATTAAGGCGGATATTGAGGAAGAGGATGATATTTTTCTCGTTGATACTTATATACCTTATCTGTTATATGCTGACGACATGATAATTGCTGCTGAATCAACTAAAAACTTAGTCTTACAATCCAAACTAGACCAGTTACAACTGTACTGTAAAAAGTGGAGGCTATCTGTCAACACTAAGAAAACTAAGATATGGGTTTTGGGTACGGATGAAAATTTTAACTTTACATATGATGGTACCTCATAAGAGCATGTATCTGAATATAAGTATCTCGGTTGTATTTTCTCCAACAAAAAGAAAATGTTTCATGAACATGTCAGGGACTTTCATACTGTATAAAATTCCCTGCTCAAATGCGCTCCCCTGTCGGAACCTCCCTGGGATGTCACTGCTTCCTCGGTACGCATTACAGTGTTCTATTTACAATACGGTGCTTCACTTCGAGCTCGCAAGGTCGCGACTGCACACCAGAAACCACCCAAAATGCAGGCGGTTAGAAGGAGTTTGTGCTCTTATACTAGATTAAGACATCATGCTAAAAGGTAATACATTTAAACTATATGGCATTATCTCAAAAATTCTGTAAAGATAGTTGTTCGGATAACTTGGACCTGCCCTGAACGGCTGAAGTTGACATATGACAAGTCAATGTGATTTACTCATTTAGATCTATCACATCATCTCATCAGATAAACACGTCATTTTTGCTATTCTCAGACGAGCTTATCTACTTATTAAATCGATATATGTTATTTGTTTCTAGCTCTTTTTTCAACATGCTTAATTTCAAATAGCTGTTTTAGGATTAGATATACTTCACCTTGTTATCAAACAGGGGAATTTCCCTATTATCGCTCAACCTGGAGAACACTGACATTGACTAGTGGGTTCAGTTCTGTTTATAAGGACTTAGTTTTTTTGTAGCTGAACCAAGGTGTAGTTAGGTCAATCACATTTTTGATTGTGAAAATAAGCTGGTTTTCCTTCATTTGACCCGCGCAGAAGACAGTATCTAACATTTCAAAACTCAGCCTCTCAAGGCTCTTCTGTCTGACTGACAGCAGTGCTCACTATCGCAAGTGAATTAAAGAAAAAACCATTGACCGATTTTGTGAAATCGATGCCAACTCAATCGACCCTTGAAGGACAGGGTATATGCTTTCGTTGACCCTTGTAGGACTCTATGCTTCTGTTAGCCGGGGCCGACTCCAATACTCATTTCATATATTGACGCTATTTGGTATATAAGAGTCGGGGTAACTTCCTATAGGGTCAAATGGTAAAAATCGATCTTCCCAAATTACACCCTTGGTGTCAAATTTACGTCATACCTGACTGCACTAGATTGACTAATGTTAGCGAGTAAAGCGTGCCGCTACTTCCATTCTTTGATAAGCCTGCTTATAACGGAGAGGTAGTCAAAAGATTTATTACCGCTCTTTGACCACCATCTTGAGATACCCACGTGATGTTAAAGGGAGCGGTCAGCAAGTGCTGAATGTGCCAATTTGAATCAGCACATGTTAGGCAGTTCTTTCACAATAAAAATTGTGTCCGCCAAGAAGATATACTGCAGTGTGTCGATGTTCATATCAAATAGTGACAGTCAATAGCAAAAAATCATAAATATCAGACATGGTATGGACATCGCTGTCGGTACCGTTATGCTTAGACACTGTAAACGCATGCAGGCAAGGGTCGAGCACCATCGAGAGACGACTACGTCTCAAGTGGGTCGATGGTCATCCTAGATGCTTTTCTATTTCTGATGATTCTTTTGAGTTGAAGGCAGGGTCTTAGCCAGGATTTAGAAACTGGGTGCCTAAAATTGGCAATTGAAAAACTTTTTGGCGTCCAAATTTTTGAGGGGTACCACAATATACTAAGATTTCAACCATAAACATGCATGAATTTATCAAAATAAGGCATGATATCCTTATACAATGTCATATGAATAATATGGAGATGAAAAAATTTGATTATATGCTTGAGATAGACATTTTAAGAAATTCTTCACCAAAAATTTTGGGTGTCCTGAGGGGTGCTTTTTAAGGGTTTCGGTGTCCAAAAAGACACCCAGACGCCCTGCTGGCTAAGACCATGGTTGAAGAAAAACACACTTGGTAGGTACATACATCAAATTTGCTCAAGCATCTCTGCTATGGGCTTTACCAATTACTTCTGATTGCATTTTGTAATTTATGCAGTAATCCTTAAATGCCCATTTAACGCCTGCCCGGGACAAGTAAACCCTGGGAAATCGGGTGCGGACAGGCAAAAATGAATATAAACTGCCAGGGAAACTGGACATTGGCCAAAAAAACAACACAGAATAACAAGTTAAGTTATTGCTTATTTGCCTTTTTGGCTGAAATCACAAAGATAGCGATAGTCTGTTTCTAGCAATTACATTGCCACAATTATCTATTTCGGCAAGGCAATCGCTGAAAAACAGACAATTGCCCTCTTTTTATAATTTGCACATTGTGTGTCTAGTACTTTAAGAGTTCTGGAAACAATTCTATAATTCAACAGTTCAAACTTGGAGGATGGTACTTCGTAACTCAATTCAACCTTCCACTTTTATACCAGTTGACAACTTAACATCAAAAAAGTACACTTCTGCGTACCTTAAAAGATATCAATTTAATCACTTCTCCTTCCACAGTGCAAAAGAAGGGTTTCAAAAGGTAAAAAAGTCCATTTACACTGTTCTCTTATTCCTACAGATATAATATTTTGCCTGCTCATTCTGTGGAAGATTGGTGGAATAAAGAGACAGGAAACAGTTCAATATAGCAAGGAAAAATGTAGCTGAATCAAAAATTCAATTAAGATGAGAGTGAGAATGGCCTAAAATAAAATATTGTGATTTGCATTTGCAAATGTATCTATTCTGTGGCTATTTTGTCCACATTAAGTTGATCTGTGAGTTAGGTTTGTGGACCGTGGTTTCTCTACCTGTTCGGCGTTTGCTCGTTGAGGGTAATGATTTGTAATTTTCAGCATTTCTTTGTGGTATTGTTTTCCTTGCTATGTGGTCATAACCAAAGGCACTTTCCATGGCTAGTCCGGCTCTGGTTAGTTGGCAAATTAGCCTGAACATTTAAAAATATTATTTTTGTAGAGATTACATGCTAGTTGATAAAACATAGTTTTCTTTCCCCATTGAAGCATACTAAGGCCTAAAAAAGAAATTGTTTGTTTCCTCTAACGGTCTGAAAAAAAATAGGGTAGGTAGGTCGGTAAAATATATTTTTTTTGCATTAATTTTTTTGGTCAAAAATGTGTGTTTTATGCATGTTTTTCGTTGATTGGGAGTTGGGAGGGCGAAAAAAACCTTTAGGGTCAGGATTTTTTTGAATAAAAACTTGTTAGGGTAGGGTTACAGGAACCAAACAACTTTTTTTTAGGCCTAATCATGAAGCCTGCATGTGGAATCGCATCTAATGAGGTGCTAAAATAATGATGATGAACATGTCTCTTTTGAATATAAATGCTGAATTATGCTTAATGCATACATCTTTATTGTATTAATTTCCAGATTGACATCACTACAGTTATCTCCAACCCTAGGATGTTCCTCTTCTCTGCCCTACCAACATAAACTTTATAGTACAGAGGCTATTCCAGTACCACAAGCGGAAGGTGCAGACAAAATCTTCCCACCAAAAATACAAAGTATTGTCAATGACATTAGCCAGCTGACATTGTTAGAAGTGGCAGACTTGAATGAACTGCTTAAGGTGAGTTCATAGATAATCAAGATCCTCCTCTGAATTAATCAAAAAATACTTAAGTAACTAATCATAATCCCAACTCTTAAAAACTATGTTAGCTGTGCCTACATTTAAACTTCTGTCCCAATTGTTTATCCAACCATTCATCCAGTAAAAGTTGCTTTGGCCATCATTATCAAAAACATATCTGAGTATTAGCAACTAACCTGGAGTTCAAATGTTCAGACTTCTAGATACACCGTCATTACAAAAATACATTTTATTGCGATTCTATTCACATCTCTAGGAAAGAAACTAACTGTTTAGTACCTGATATCTGCAAGAGGTATACATAGTTGTAATAAGCCTTAAGTCAACTTTTGGGAAACAGCACATTTTGTACTTATAAGTATTTAATAATTTATTTTTTGCAGAAAACCCTAAATATTGCTGATGCCCCAGTGATGGCAATGGGTGCTGCTCCTGTTGCGGCTCAGGTAGGTCATACAAATGATTTGTTAATCTCACTTTAAATTTTTTATTAGATGTGTAGTTGTATAATATATATTATACTTATTTTATAATATATTTTGTGTAATATGTATGATTTCTGAAGTATTGACTAAAATTCATGTTTGGTTTGATCACAATTGACTGAACCCTTTACCTATCCAGCCTCTGCTTGCCTTGAATGGTCTTAAACCCATTTAATAATTCTTTAAATCTGGGTTGGTGTGGAAAGGGGCTTTGATTTGATTGGATTTGAACCTGCCCTAAGGCAAATAACATTGTTTTCAGCACCTTTTAACTTGCTCTACTGCAATTCTACTTCCCAAGGGTAGAGCCCTGGATTAGGATTGGCGATTCCTGTCCTAGTCTTGGTCTGATAGTTAGAACACATATCATGTACATCACTTCTAGTGGAAACAGCGCTGCCTGAACATACAAATATTGCTATCAATGACTTCTAAAAATAGTTGCTATGCCAAACAGGATTGCCTTTTATTCTTTCAGGTGAATTATATTTATGAAAAGCAAAGTCATCTTGTTTCAACCTGTCATATGTGTGTATTTTATCTTTCAGGAAGAGGAGGAAGAAGAGGCAGCCCCTAAGGTGGTACAGACCCTTTTCACTGTAAAACTCACCAAGTTCGACACTGCAAAGAAAGTTGCACTTATCAAGGAGATCAAAGCACTCATCCCAGGGATGAATCTGGTACAGGTAAGTGCTTTTGTACTGCTTCAACATTGATAAAACGAGGCCGATTAGGGAAGGCATTTGCATATATGGCAAATTGGAGATTAGAAGATTCTCGGGTGAATTCTGCAGAAATTCAACATTATCAGGGAATGAGTGAGAATTTCAGGCACCAACATAAGTTTCAGAACTAACTTACCATGCCGGGCAAGTAGTGAATGATTTTCACATGCCCGACTTGATGTTGGGCTTGCCTGAAATATAACATATGCTAGAATGGCATGTTTTATTTCTCATGAATTTATTGACTATAAACCATATTCTTTTAAATTTTGTTGCATTGTTAGCATATTTTTGAGTATGTGCCATTTTTCCATATAAAAAAATGTGTGGTGCTAAGAAAATCAGCTTGCCCATTCGGGCAAGTGCAAACTAAAATCTACTTGCCCGAAAGCCCTTTTTCAAAAATTCACTTGCTGTTGCTGCATTATTAACCTCCAGCTATTAATATCTAAAATAAATGGATTTCAAAATTATCTGAAAATATGACTTCAGTGTTTGTCCTAACTTTTAGTAAAACATGCATGCCTTTGCTCTTTTGAGCTCTATAAAGGTAGATATCTAATCATTACTCACAATGCCCCGCTTGTATTTTCAGGCCAAGAAGTTTGTGGAGTCCTGTCCTCAGCCTGTTCAGGCTGACCTGAGCAAAGAGGATGCGGAGAAACTTAAGGAAAAGCTAGCAACAGTTGGTGGAGAATCTGTGGTTGAATAATGACACAAGTACTTAGAAGAACTTTAAGCGGCGGACCTTTGTGTGGAGGTGGATATTGACAGCACAATACTGGATACATACTGGGAAAAAATGTTTCAAAAAAAATCTTGAAAAAAGGCTTGGTAGAATCTGGGATGGAATAATCGAGTAGCAGCCCTAAGTCAGTTTGACTACATTGCTGATATCTCTATAAACAAAGCATTGCATGCAACTTCATTTAAAGAGAGATGTTAATCAGAACCGTATCTACTGTCTTCATTAATTAGGTGGTGAATTCATATCAACAGCACCAGCAGTCCTGTTGGTATACTTTCATAATCGTCCAAAACAGGTATCACAAATATTGAATTAAAGGTGTCTGACAAAGTGCAAGTGGCCAGAAATTGCATGAAGACGTTTAGTGGCCAAGTGCCGTGACTAGGTGAAATGTTCTCAAATGGCAAAAGTTAGGAAAACTCATAACTGCACAGATATTTCAATCAAACTCTGCTCTGACTGTTAGCCACTAGTGTTGATACTCTATGGCATATTTCAATCAAACGTGTAGATTGTATAGAAGATCATGTTATCCTACTACTTGGGGAATGTGTACTGATGTAAAATGTGAATAAAGATAAATCTTATATGAAGACTTCTGTCTTCTTGGATTATTCATACTCACCAATTACTAATAGCCAGTTGGAAAATTATATGTCAAAACATATTTACATTTCTTAATTGTTACCAGAACATGCATCTAACTATGTGCTTAGCTAGTTGCCAATCTCTTCAATTCATGCAAGTATAAATAACTTTCTGTGGAAAAATTTGAAACCTATGGGCAATGGTGTCAGATGTAGCTGTCCCCTTGGATGCACGAAATCTCTCATAGAGTTCCTGATTAACCTTTCATAACAGCTCCTGGCTAGCTTGTGTATGCAGTAGCAGCCGGCACAGGCTGTGTAGAGAAAGTTCTCAAGGGAGACCACAATATACAACCAAAAACATGTTAATCTTATTGAAATATGGCATACAATGTCAAGGGATTTATAATTGGGTAAAAAAGTTCAATTATATGCTTGAAATTGACATTTTAAGAAATTACCCTCTAAATTTTATGGGTGTCCTGAGGAGTGGTTTTTGAGGGTTTGTGTGTCTAAATGACGCCCAAGAGCCTAAGACCATGTTACAGATTAAAAGATTAATGTGGGCAAATATGGGACAAAAAAGTCAGGCAAATGTAATTGTAGTTTAAATTACCTTACACAGATTACTATATATATCACTTCTATCAGAGTATGTAACACTACTATTTAATATAGTACTTCTTCAGCATTGTCCCAACTACAGTAAAGGTAAACTAAACCATATCTGTTCCAAAAGAGTTCAAACAACATAACAGAAGCTAGAATATGAACTTTTATTCATAAAAACCTTCAATATGTATTGAAGAAAGCAGTTATTGGTCCTGGGCACACTGACATGACACAATACAAGAATTATTCCCCATAGTACAAGATTTACTTTATACAATTGATTACTCATGATGCTAACTATTACCCTACAAAATCACTAAATTCTTGAAGATGTGGGTCCAGATCCAATATCCATTCCCATCAATACTTCCCAATGATACACACAAGTGCATGATTATTAATTTCAGACATGAAGATTGACTGTATAACTTGTGAGACCAAAAACAAAACCTGTGGTATTAAAGCAAAATTCATACTATACATGATATATCTCTTCAGCCAAAATCTGTAAGTTGTGCTATGGCTGTCACAAATTGGCCCTTACATTTCCTGATATTCCTTTAACTGATATCGATGAGTTAAAATACAGAGCCTTCAACATTTGATTATTTCAGGCAAATGCTGAACGTCTGCCACTCCCCACCCCCTCCCATAACAAAACGTTTCCCAACAGCAGTCCCATGTCATATTTAGAAAACCATTTCATAAAAAAATATATTTGAATACACATAGAGCAGCATGTATATGCCTGAAATCAATGTAAAGATTTACACAACACCTGAATTAATGTAGTATGAACAACCATGCCAAGGGCCTTAGCCAGGGTTTCCAAATCAACAGGCACCGTAGGAAATCACATTTATGGATGTCATAATACTAGAAGGAAATGATATTTAATTTTATGATCAACCATTAAAATGTAACTACCTAAGAGATCTGTACTTCTCTAAAAGGAACAAGTCTTTTTCATACTTGTCACCTTACCACTTTAAATTCACGCACATCTTTACTAAAACACCAAGGTGTCATTAAGTGGTTGTAAAACATTAGGCTGTCAAAGTGCCCTAGAAACTTGCTGGCTAAGGCCCTGATTATTGAACTTCTCTCACCAGCTCCCATAGTCTCACATGTGCGTTGGCTAATAGGCATGAGAAGATGCATATTTCAACACTTACAATATACAATTTTCATCATGGTGGTTATTGTTCCAGGACAATAGGTACTTAAATCATTGATAAATACAAACAAATTGTTAAAGATTCCCTAGAAAAGTGGCAGATTTTAATTGTAACTAATTCTTTACCCTTTTTTGACTAGAGTAATGTGACAAAAGTCACGCAAAAGAAGTCACAACAGAAACCTTTAATAATTTGATTCCACATACTTCTAGACCAGCAAACAAATGTACCCTTCAATAGCTTTAAATGATACATGGATGGCAAAAATGAAAATGAATTCATTCATTATGGTGATGCGTGCGGTTAATACCCATCTTATGAAGCTGTGATAACAGATAAAGGTCGTGATTTTTCATTCTTTAAATTGAGATCAAAAGACAACAATTTTCTCACTCGAATTAACCTGGGGCAGTCCACCAACTAACCCAGTGAACCCCCAGAATAAAACCTTAGCCATGACTAGGTGACCTCCACCACAGTACTGGCCAATCGCTGTATGATACTTGATTTTAACATGTCCTTTAATCCATCTACATATCATCATGACCAGGCATGGGGAACTTTTCAGCGAAGGTTTCCACCTCGTCCTTGAGGGCGGCAATCTTTTTCTGGACGTCGTCTTCCAACAACTTGGCGCGGAACTCCTTCAGCGTGGGCCCGCACTGGCCCTGGATCTCCAATGTAAGCTGGACTCCTGGAAGGCAGAAACAGTACATTTCACAGCTCAAGCTTCATAAGTAAAGTTGGGTCAGCAAGCCTACACATAAGCCCCTGCTAGCAAATTCGAAGTGCCAATTGTAACATAAGCCGTGTTCAATTAAGTAGCTTATACATCACAGTTCGCCATCCTAATATTTTTGCAGACCTGCATCAATTGTTGTACCTGTTCTAAGTCAGCTGGACTGGAGAGACAGATCCAGAAAGATCATTTCCTCGGATAAGTGCTGCCTTTATATTAAGCAGTGTAAAATAAACATTGATCAAATATCAGGCGAAGCTCACTGATGTAAATTTCATTTTAAGAACATTATTCTACATCAAGGAACTGTTGTACCAACACCCATTCATCAGCGATCACCTCTAGTTAGTCTGACCATTTTGACCTCAACTGATCTTGGCTGCATCTCCTAATCAATCTATACCATAATTAAGGCACAGACAAAAATACATGAGAAATTTCTGATCAGCACATCACTAGCAAGTACCCACCTCTATCAATGAAGTCTGCCACTGTCGCGAAGTCCTCCTCAACAAAGTTCCTAGATGTGAGTGCTGGGGCGCCTAATCGGAGGCCGCTAGGACGGAGGGCGCTCTTATCTCCAGGGCATGTGTTCTTGTTACAAGCAATGCTGATCAGCTCCAAGATCCTCTCAGCACGAGCTCCATCAGTCTTCTTGGGACGCAGATCCACCAGTATCAAATGGTTATCAGTGCCACCTGGGGGATGAAATGGAAACTATTAGTTGCATAGAAATAACACAGCTAGTTCTTGCTTCTACTCACAATCAGGAACTTCTCTTGAGATCATTCCAAGTGGATCACTATATCAGGTATTGTTTCTAGTAAACAAACTGCCGCCATCTTGAAATGATTAGAAATCACCTTAATGGCAAGATAAAGATGAGTTTTAAAATGGCAGCGGTTTGATTGTAGAGAAGGTAAGTACCTTGCCCACTTCAGATTATAACATGATTTGAAAACTTTGAAGTCTTTTCTTCCAACCACATATCTTAATGTGATGTCAGCTAAATTAAGAGCCTTGAAATTAAGTCTGAATTATCATATGCATAATTTCGAAGGGAAGTGCCTCACAGGAAGGCTGATTACAAAGAGAGCTGATTGTAAGACAGGCTCCTGATATTTCTTTGCTAGTCGCCCGAAGGGCACCTACCAAAGATATTAAGGTCCATCCCTGGCAACCTGTGCTAAGATGGAACCTCTGTAATTGGATGAGAACACTAATAACGAGCCATAAGATAACTTACCTGAAACAATAGTGTAGCCTCTGTCAATTAGAGTCTTGCACATGGCTCTGGCATTGGCCACCACCTGCAGTTGGTACTTCTTGAACTCTGGAGTGAGGGCCTGCTTCAGCGCTACTCCAACACCTGGGCGGAATAACCATAACCATAAGAATTAACACAGGTGCACAGTCAATCCAATTGATATTATACGGATAGATTTTCAACATTTATTTTAAGGGCAAAGACATAAACTCTTGGAAAGTAAATACAGAAGGGTACAACATAAGGATAAATCACATGTCAGTGCTAGAGGGGGAACCAATTAGCACACACAATATCACAAGTCCACCTTTTACCAAAGTAATATTATTAAGTTCTTGTAAATATTCAATGCCATAGAATCAGCTATGATTACAAGTCCATGCTGGTCCAAACATACTATTTACTAACAAACACATCAATATTGAACTTTTCATGCTGCACTTAGAATGAATGAATCCTAATGTATAATTCCTGCTTACCTGCGATAGCATGGTTGTGGGGACCTCCTTGTAGACCAGGGAACACAGCCTCATTGATAGGCTTTTCCAGGTTGTACATAATCTTATCACCATTGGGCTTCACCTTGCGCACACCTACAATATGAATGTATATATGTTATTGTACATGTTTAGAAAGAGTCTGAACTAGCTCTCCTCTGTCTTAATCTGTGCAAATGGTACTAAGAAACATTAAAGTACTGAGTTTGAAATTCTCAAGTCACCGTTTGAGCCAATGACTTTGCTATGTTCATTTCAGTTTCCTTACATTCCTGTGATCCCCTTTAAACCGCAACTTGTTTGTTCTTGTGGAAATTTAATCCTAGCTAATCTTGTAGCAGCAATTAGCATGTTATCTTCCCTGTTTAGTGTTTGCAATGGGCTTAGTACCATTTATAAGATAGAAGTTAGTGCATATGATAAATTCCTTTAATCTACCATACATCTAGAATTTAAGAATGACAAGTGTAAATTTATCAGTTTCATAGGACAGTCAAAAGTTCTTAACAATGTCCATAGTGAACCTATGTTCAATACAAAGCAAATGCTATTTTTAGTATAAATCCAGTCAATGTGCTTCCTTACCTTTCCTGTAGAAGATCATGCCAGACCTTGGTCCCCTGAGAGTTTTGTGAGTTGTTGTAGTGACAATGTCTGAATACTCGAAAGGTGATGGGATGATGCCAGCGGCCACCAGTCCACTAATGTGAGCCATATCAGAGAGCAGGTAACAGTTGTTGGCATCAGAGATCTCACGGAACCTCTTGTAGTCTAGGTTCCTGGAATAACAGCTTACGCCTGTTAAAAGAAAAGAAACAAAAGCAAATGTGAGTACGGAGGATGGACGCAAGGAACAATCACCATTCAGGTTTCAATATTGACTAATTCAAGCCTGGAACTTTCCCTGACATTTAACTTCTCCATCTATGATCCTTTTGAAAATGAATTAGGAATCATTCATAAAGAGTACAAATAATTTGAGCATAATTAAAGTGTTAAAAGCGTAAATCAACTGTTTTCAATATTAAAGATAATTTCCAAATACTTGATGAAATTACAAAGGGTTGAATGGGTAAAGGCTTACCCTATTAAGGAACTGAAAACTGGTGAAAGCAGTTAAGAGTTCAACGTCCTATATCTAGTCTGAAATCTAGCCAGTCAATACATGCATCATCCAAGGACCTTATCCAGGTTTCAACAACTGAATAAACTACATTAATAAAGAGAAAAATGTCTTCAGTTACAGAGGAAATGCATGTCGCTTCCAAAACTAATCTGTAAATAGCATTTGTGCGGAGATTTATTATTCTTTATTTTTCGCTTGAAATGGAAGGTTTTCAGCAAACATATGGATGATTTTGCATAACATTTTGGACGTTTCAAAGATATAAAGACATCCCGCTGACCAACGACTCACAATGGCAGAGGAAAATCAGTTGGAACTTACCAGCAACGATGATGTTAGGATGGAAAAGGGCAGCATTCTCGGCGAGACGATCGTAATCAATCAGACCAGTCACTGGGTCAATCCTGTAGGGCATGGATTCAAAGAATATGGATGTGGCGGAGATCTTTTTGCTTGGGGTCATGAAACCATGGGATAAATGACCACCATCTGGGAGGTCCAGTCCCATGATACGTCCATGGGGCCCAATGACACCTGTGTAGACAGCAAAGTTTGCTGGACTGCCAGATAGAGGCTGAACATTGACACCCCATTCTTCTGGGTTAAGTCCATATACTTCAAGTGCCCTCTTTTGAGTAAGAACCTCCATCTTGTCCACAAACTCATTTCCTCCATAATATCTGTAATGGTAGACAAAAATCATGAGGGTAACAACTCATAATGAAATCACTCATAGCGACAAACTGACAAAGTTTGTCTAAGGATCTCTATTTACGATAATGTTACATGATGACTTTTAATAGGGAACACTTGCCCTTATAAGTTTAAAAGATACATACCTCCTTGGTTATGAGTCAGCCTGGTGGGTATGAGTTGATGTGGAACCCATATGTTATATTCTTCTTGTTTATACCTATGTATGCATGCACTTACACTACCTAGGGACTTCATACAATATCTAACTACTGTCCTAGTATACTGCAGTGCCACCTATCCACAAGGGTCTTAGGGATGACATCTAAATATATGGCCTGGGAGGCAGGCTATTTAAAGAGTGACTTTTCCTAAGCATCTGAAGTGTTCTGTGCTTGGCTTGGATACAATCTAAGGTACACATATTTCTGTTCCAAGGTAAGCAAGTTTTTCTCTATGTGTACACACACATATGTACTATATAAAAATATTCAACTTACAAGACTCAAACCCACCCTATCAAAAGGTTTCCATTCTTACCTCATTCCGACCTGGCCCTCGGAGTACTTGTTTGCGAAGCAGGAGCCCAGGGCCTGAAGCACAGCCCTACTGGCAAAGTTCTCTGATGCAATCAACTCCAGCTCACGACACTGTCTCTTCTTCTCGTCCATGATCAGCTCATACATATCAGGATCATCCTTAGAGATGTGGTCCTGGAGGGTCCAGGAGGCATCGCCATTAACAACCTTTCCACTGTCCATATTGATGCTGGTGTATTAGCCTGCAGAAGAAAATAGCAATTGATATATACACTAATAGTCACCATATAGTATAAAAGTTTCCTGCTATCTGACTAGTCAAAATAATGGTGAAGACCCTGACAGAATGTAGAATTCATTAGTTCTATGAGGTAATGTTTTCTATAAATTGGACAGAAAGGTTATTGCTAAAAATGGAAATTTTCTGACCCTCAATGATAAAGAAAATAAGTGACCCTTCTACAGTAAGTGTGTATACATTTCTGACATACAAAAATGTAGCGTAATGAAAAGGTGTGAGGTTTATATTCAACTTTGAACAGTCGTATATATCCACCTAATTACACAGATAAGGCCTTGACATTCAGGCTCCAGATCTAGTCTTAAAAACACCCATAGGCCACATGGACTCAGCATGCAGAAACTTGGCGGTTATAAAGGCCATTCTTGGCCATGTCCCAATCTTTAAAAGCTTAATTGTCTTCTTGACCATAAAACTCACATGAGAGTACAAATATAGCAGGACCCTTGTTAAATTGCAACTTGTCTGTCTGGAATCTATTTTCATTAACCAGTCAGTTGTGACAAATTTTGTGCAGGACATTGGAGCAGTGACAACAATTGCTATTCGATTATACATGCAAGTCGTTCAGTGCAGAATACGGTAGGGAGGTCCACAGGAGACTCAGGAATGGATTCATGAAAAAAATACAGTATGCAAACAAAAATATTGCCATAGAAATTATTCATGTGCTTCCTTGCAGTTTGACTGAAAAAAGTGACTGCCAAGAAATTGAATAATGAGAAACTGAAACATTTCAAGCAGGGATTTTGAAACTGGATGACCAAGTCAAGTGATCAAAAACGTTTGGGAGTTCTTCTTCTTCGTTGATTCAGTTGAAAACTCTAAGAGATCCAAGGACTTCAGGTTCTCAAATTGTCATAGCCCCACCCAAGATATTGTAGCCCTAGATTTTCTAAAAGCTGCAGTACCTCCTTCCTCAAAAACAATTTTTGCATATATAGGAACTGCAACAAAGAACAACTGATGTACCAAATGGTATTCTTCAACTGATTTTATCATTGATGCATAAAAAAAAGGTGTTTGTCTCCTGTAACCCTACCCTAACAAGTTTTTACTAAAAGAAATCCCTGCCCTAAAGTTTTTTCTGCCCTCCCCAACTCCCAATCAACGTAAAACATGTATAAAACACACATTTTGACAAAAAAAAAATTCATTTTTTTTATTTACCGACCTACCTACCATATTTTTTTTAGGACCGTTACAGGAAACAATTTTTTTCTAGGCCTGCTATTGCTCTCAGCGTGATCTCACTTTTCTTATAGCCAGCCGGGCTACTAGGGCAAACATCATCATAGCCCCACACAATTTTCTGTAGCCTTTGACTATGGGGCCAGTGGCCAACTGTAAGTACAAGGGTACCATATAGGCAGGACCACTGATCTTATATCACCATGACTGTTTAGTATTGATATACTCAGCCTGAGCCTATTCCATCCACTTGATCTTTCCTTATCAACATATGAATGATCCTTGGACTGAAACATATCCCGGAATGCAGAGGGATCAAAAGTGGACAGGAAATTTCCATCATACATGGAAAATCCCAAGTGGGAAAAATATGTTGATCCAACTTAGCCCCTAAGATCACTGAGTTAAAATTTATGGCACCATGGCCATAGAGTCAAATTCAATCAATTTTATTTTCTACAAACTTTGCTCAAATGTCACATTTAAAACTGCTATGCCCTAAAAGGTTTCTTTGCTTCCTACCCTATCTAAAAATACTTTTTTTGTGCCTATTTGCCAGTATTTGGTTCAAGGAGCAACAACAGAAATACCAACTAGGCAACTATCCAAGATTTTTTTAGAAGCACTGTTACCTTACTTTATATGCTATTCTTTACTTTCTTTTAGTGGGTTCATTTCCTGGAAATTATACTGAGGCCTGAAATACCCAACTACCATTCTTCAACAATCAGTGACTGACATGTATGCACATTCCAACTTTCATGACTGACCAAATTGACTATGGTTTCTTTTCGCATGATTTCGCTGGTAAAATGTCCTATGACATGATTTAACTGTCCACTAATTTTCAGATTTAAGGACAGTGTCATCTAAAACAATCCCTGAAGCTAGACATGGCTGACAAGATGTATGTGCTCATTGGTAGTATATTATACAAATATGACATCCCTGCGGGGTTGCTAACATGGTTGTCTACCCCGAGTGAGCATTGTCACCCGAGGGCGTAGCCCGAGGGTGACAATGCTCACGAGGGGTAGACTACCATGTTAGCAACCCCGCAGGGATGTCACATTTGTTTTATTATACCGAACAACACCCCCCCTCACCCCCGGGCACAAGTTACAAAACTCACTTGGGCGCAGTGTAATTTTGGAGCAGCATGTTTACCGTGCTGACCATGTTGGGATATACTACATGTATTTGTTTTATCCTTCCTGAACAACCTACCATCTCAACTGGGTTGAGATTTTACTTAAATATCTCTCCAGCAGAGCTGCCAGTGCAAACACTTTGCCAGATGATCGTCTGCACGCACGGTGAGTAGTGACCTACTTTCCCCGCTCGCTCACTTCCACATGTGGGGATCTTGAAAGTATGACGTCACAGTGTGGGGTATCTTGAAACAGTAGGTTGCTATTTCACAGCTACTTGATGGCGGGCGCTACTCCTTGAGTAGCGCCCGCTGTCACTGAACCTACAGACACACAGGTTGCTAGCAGTCTTGACACATGGCTCTCATCCAATGGGATGAGAGTATTTTCACGTGAGGTATAATAAAACATATTGCCTAAGGGACTATAGGTGTGCTAACCCAGCACATAAGAGTATCCATTCACCAATGCACTGCACTCATCCCCGGAGCTAGTAACTACACAAGACCCGTGAATTGTTTGTGCTCAACAGGAATTGTTGGTTTAAGCCAAGTCGGACAAGCTTCATACCCCTTTGTTATTGGTCCTACACTACCTCATGCATTAGCTGCTGTGGCAAACGGCTTAGTGTGGATGCATAGTGGATGCTAGAGCAGCTATTGATAAGCAGCGGCTACCTCTAAAGTAACATCAATCTTGTATATAATAAATCCACACAGAGGCTGTCTGAAACAACACATACGATGTATCAGTGTTTGCCTGTGGCACTTGGAAATGGCACCCCATCTCATCCAGACTCTGTGAAAAAATAGGCTTCTCAATGACTCTCTTGTACATGTCCAATTCTATAGGGACCTCAGTTGTGAAACGGGCTCCCACAGTCCCAGACAGATCATCGCAAAGAATCTTAGTACTTTGACACTATCTGGGCAAAACCATGTAAAATAAATCCAGGTGAGACTACTTATCAGGGAACTATTATATTATATGTGAAAAACTGATTCTGAACTTGAAATTGAGTGCATAAGCGCAGGGGGGGGGGGGGGGGGGGGGGTGGAAGTTAAGGGTACTGACAGTGGGAAAAGGTTGGCACAGGTTTGATTTATTCACGCTATTGAGATAGCTGTCAACTACACATAGTATGTCAAAAGGACTTAGGGTGGAGCCATCTCCGTTCCGCATCAGTGCATGGCTTGCTCTTAATATCAATTGATCATCAGGTTGGACCAATGCCACCAACTCTAGGGTAACAACCAAACCACAATACTTGCTCCAGCTCAGTTAACTTATCATACCAGTCATAGATGGGCATATATATATATTTTTGTTTTTATGGGTCTTGAGATCCTTCCTGCCCCAAATCTATTAGCAATGACGGAAAATTAGTATCAAGTATATATAATAAAGACATTATATATACTTGATACTAATTTAAAGTAATTTTCCCCCTTTCTTTGCTTTTCAGGCAATTTAAGCATCATTGCTAATAGATTTGGGCCAGGAAGGATCTCAAGAGCCATATAAAAAAAAACTATAGGTCCATCTACTGTATGATTATAGGGATTGAGATCCACCGCTGAGCATTGGTGCAGATTGATAGCCGAGACATAGGTGTTTGTTGCCAAAGCTGAGGCCGCCAAGGCCGAAGCTTTGTTACAAATACCCCCAGCGAGGCTATAAATCTGCACCAATGCTCAGTGGCGGGTCTTAATTTTCAAAGCAATGCGCTATATATATTAAGTTAACTGAGCTGAAGCAAGTTCCTGTGCCCTGGGCTGGGTATGATCATGATGATGCAATAAAATAGTTCATGTATTCAGCTAGGCCTAGGCTATGGGAGGAAACCCAAAACTTCTTGTGTCGGATAATTAGGCCTAAGTTGAGTAATCTCAGAAAGACGGTATCCACTGGGGCCGGGTGGGAAACACAAAACCAGAGTCAGAGAAATCAACCAGTAAATAGCGCAAGGCAACAAAATATTGCCTGTTTGCGCCGAAACTCAATTTAAGTTAAACTGTTAATAGTTAGTGTTATTATATAAAGCTTGACAAACGAGGCGCTAAGAGTAGCAAAGGACACCGGACGTTAGGATATATGCCAATCTGTATTTCTTGCACAAAATGTCAAAATCCGATGATTGCACGAACATTGGGCCTAACTTCAGTTAGGCCGAACATTGTTCAAATAACGATTCGGTTAATTGATGTCCCATCGCTTTTAGCGAAAACACCAAGTACCAACTAAGATTCGAAGTTATAATATTGTCCTCAAATGAACTACAAATCAGATAAAACCCGCGTTTTTTGTCAATTTCGCGGGAAATATTTATGTAACCACGTGAGATAGTGTATTCATCAATCATCGCACGATACATATATTGATATCATCATGAAATCAATTGCAGAGTTAACCGATGACAGTACTAAAATGTAAACAAGCAGACAAATCTACCTTTGATCCACGCTCGCTATCAGCGACAGATTTTTTAACTGAGAGGCCGACAGTGGTAGTCGATCGCTTATATACTGCTCAGAGGGCATGAAATGGGTCATCCAATGAGATCACGAGGATCGTCTGACGTCATTTGAGCTTATGCAAAATACTTGCCTCGCCCTCAAGCGGGAATTCCCCTCAATCAGTGTTAGGGAAACCCTACCGACGAGAGCGCCAGACCAACCAGGGCTCCCTGACAAGACTGAAGTACAACCGGACTACGAAAGTTTTAGTCAAATATATTTTTAAAACGTAGGCAACAATGAAATAATTCGATGGAAAGCAATTAAAGGGCACTTAACCCTGAATAAATGTCACTCTATATGAAAGAAAACTTACTTAAACCCAAGTCCCCACCGGTGCCAACTTTCATACAAGAAGTATATTGCTGTTTAAACACATCCCCCGGGGGGGGGGGGGGGGCACTTGGGTAATTAGGGGGCGCATACGCTCGTTATTAAAATTAAAGAATGCCCCTAAAGCACTGATTTCTGGCCAAAAAAGCACCCTTATTTAAAAAAAAAACGCTGACTTTTTCCACTAAATAAAAAACCCTTCTTTTATCAAAACACTGACATTGGATAAAGGGGAACACATATTTTAACTTTAGATTTTATAATCCTCTGCGTGTTTAGCGGCAGCAAGTGGCGGCAGCAAACTCGGAAGCCCAGTCACTTCGGGAGTCACTCGGCGTCAGAGCCGCGTATATTTTATGGATTGTAAGGGGATTTTGACCCCCATACTTCGTACCTGGGTACAAAAAAGTACCCTTCTTTTACAAAATCGCGGACATGCGGAGGTCTTCTTCCGCGAAATACGTAACGCGTGTGCGGCCCCCTCTGTACTTGAGTGCCCCCCTCCCCGGGACACCCCTTAACAGACACAAACTAGCATTAACGTTGCTGATAATGACTTAGTTACACCCACAGCCGTGTTAGCCTTGTCTTAGATGACCAATCACAAGTGGATTCGAAACCAGCCGGTCAACCTGAACATGCTAGCCTAAAGTTAGCGATTTTGGAAGAGGTAGTTATTCTATAAAGTAGTGATATGAATGGTTTAAGGTAGGGATTGCCTAAAGGAAGCGATTCTGGAAAAGGTAGTGATTTTTATTAAAGTAGAGAATACTTTGAGGTAAGGATTGCCTAAATGAAGTGATTTCATTAAAGTAGTGAATACTATAAGGTAGGGATTTCCTAAAGGTAGCGATTTTGGAAAAGGTAGCGATTTTATTAATGAATACTATCACTTGGAACAGGTAGCGCCAGTACCTTATCTGCTACCCCTTTTTTCTGGCCCCATATCATGACACAAACGGATTGAGCATGCCGTGTTTGATAGTAATCTCCACAGGGAGTATACTATCTCTCCCCCACTATCTGCCGTCCTTATCAATTCCTCATGGAGTCTAATGATGTCAGACTGCCGGCCGTCGCGAGAACGATACTGAGTTGACCGTCTTCCCCTTCCTAAATCCACCCGTCCGAGGGGTTTTCTACAGAAATCTATCAGGTGTATGATGCTCACTAACTACTTGTTTTTAAGTGGTGGTGTGAACAGGTAGGGACCTGCTCGCGCATTTGACCGGTGCCAAACATCCAGTTTTTAAAATGAGCGGTGACTTGGCACCGGAAGCACCAGTGTGGATCCGCCGGATTATAAACATAAAATGTAGGGGGAGGGGTGTCTGAGCTCCCAACCAATCAATGCAGGGAGTTCTGATACCTTACTGTAGATAATTTGCTGAAATATCGACCAATATCAGTCGATTCATGCGTGAGACCGGTTTCTCCTAAGTTCTGCAATAGCTGATGAGAAACCCAGAGAATGTCTGATGCAAGGTCATAGGAGTGGAGATGAAAGTAGTGGAAAGTAGTATGAAGCTAGTGGCGCTTGGCCCAACACAGCGCAAAGGTAAGGCAAGTATGGATAGGAAGAGGAATCGATCCGTGTGCCAAAATAGGGAGGCCAGCGCACGGATCCATGTCTCAGAGGGAATGGATAGAGATGTAACAGTTATGAAATATGAGGAATATGGGTAGTGAGTAAAAGCAATTTAGTGATCGTTTAAATATATAGGTTCACCTGGGAAAAGAAAGAATAGGTCTGATTTGGACATATTCTTTACTGAAATACCATGAAGCTGAGAATATGGGGAATTCAAAAACATTAATCAGAATTTGCCCCCCAATATGGTACTGAGCAACCCTCTGGGTCATGGACTATTAAATGTGATCTGCTACATAAAATTAAAGTGATTTCATACTCATATTTCTATGGTTATCAATTTGCTAACTCCTGTGAAATATAATAGCCCACTCCTAAGCTAATATTCTAACCCTGACCCCTGGTCGCGAAAGAAGCCCCAATGGTGAACCGCGTGAAATCTCCTGATTTCGGATGGTTGAATGTTGACAGGTATGAATTGGTCAGTCGACTATATTTGCCGAATTACATAACCAACGCATACCTGTCAACTCCATTGATTTGAGCAATACTCTCCTGATTTTAGACCTCAAATATGCTCTCTACTGACACTGATAGAGCACCTGATTTGAAGAAATCTTCAGATTAGCTACTGATTTGCCATCTTTCAAAAATCATCCACCCTTCTTCAAAAGTAAATTTATTTTCTATCCAAGAGCCAAAAAATTCATGATATGCTGAACATAGATGTATTAGATCTTGAAAGATCACACAATGTAAGTGTTGTTCATGGTGATATTTTAAGAACTTATGGCCAGTTTAACGATATTCTCAGCATGAGGACTGGCTCTAATGGGCAACGTCTCTGCGGCCGCGTAGATTAGTATAGTCTTGCCTGAAGCCACAACATGTGAGCACATGTTAGAAATGCAATAAACCTGTTCACCTATTGCGACATCTGCAATGTAAGTACACGGGCACGAAAATATCCATAAAATATTCCCATACATTATGTCAATACACGCTATCGATCTCACGCATAACTTTGATTTTTAGCTGCTCTGTTTCATAGATTAATTCGCTGCCAAAAACAGGCTGTTTGCAACATTTGATTTGGCGAGCGGCAGTTAGTAGCAGTGATTTCTGTGTAGTGTACTCGAAGCCCTGGTGGCTTGGACCAATACTAATGATAACCTCTCGGTTATAAAACCGCGCGGGGCCTTTCGGATAGCCGTTAGCGTCCAGAGAAAATACGAGGTATGGTTTTATCTGAAGAGTGTCCGTGTGTACCGAACAATAGAGAGTTGGGCGTTTTCACCATACTGTCGAGGATCTCGAGGTTGGTAGCATCACAGGAAGAATTTGAGTTTAACAGTGGTGCATCCTTAATGATCCGTGGAAAAACTTCAAAAAGTGATATATTCACTTCTAAGGGGATCAGCCTGGGAAGTGAGGGGGCCGCGCCACGTCATACCGTGGATAGTTTACGGCAGTAGTGGTACCCGGAAACAACCGCGGATGTACAGGGAAGTGCTGTGGACCTGCATGGATACGCCAGTAGGGATGGCTTTGGACTACCGCGGAAGGCGCTGGGGTAATAATAATAATAATAATAATAATTGGAATTTATATAGCGCCTTTTCCATTCATAAAAATGTTCAAAAGCGCTGCACATTGTCATAGTTTGAGTAATAGTCCACAACGCCTCAATGGGCGAGCCTGAAAAGGTGTGTTTTGAGACACTTCTTGAAGGCCTGACACGATGTAGAATCCTTCAGGTGTTGTGGAAGCGCATTCCATGATCTCGGTGCACTAATGGAGAAAGCGCGATCTCCAATTTTGAGTCTAGTCCGAGGCTCGTCCAGAAGGCCCTTTGCTTCTGATCGTAGATGGCGTCTGGGTTTATAAGGCACGAGCAGCTCCTTCATGTACTTAGGTGCAAGTCCGTTTAGCGCCTTGTATACCAGCAGTAGGACCTTAAATTGGATGCGGAATTTGATTGGTAGCCAGTGAAGCTTGATGAGAACAGGTGTGATATGTTCATACTTCCTGGTTCTCGATACTATCCTTGCTGCACTGTTTTGTAGTCGCTGCAGCTTTGCAATCAAATCCTGTTGTATTCCAATTAGGAGAGCATTGCAGTAATCCAAGCGAGACATCACCAGTGACTGCATCACTGTTTTTGTGGCATCTTCTGTTAACACACGTCTCGCTTTTCCAATATTTCTCAGGTGAAAGCTAGATTTTTTGACAACACTTTTGACATGGGGTGCCATGATCAGTTGAGAGTCAAACATAGCTCCCAGATTCCGCACAGGCTCAGATGCAACAGACACATCAGTCCCCGCTACAGAGAGTGACTTAATGTTCAGTTCAGCTAGGTGTTTCTTAGAGCCGAATAGAATGATTTCAGTCTTGTCATTGTTGAGTTTCAGTTTGTTCTGAGACATCCAGACACTAATGTCACACAAACATTTCTCAAGATTTAGGATTTCACGTTTGACTATTGCGTTATCACTTGTCTTTTTGAATGATAAGCAGAGCTGGGTGTCATCAGCATAGCCATGATTGTTCAGACCGTAGGATCGGATTAGCTGTGCCAGAGGTATGATGTATATTAGGAACAATAGTGCACCCAACACAGATCCCTGTGGTACAGACCACAGGATTTCCTGATTTTCGGAGAAGTCATCATTGATTTTAATCCTCTGTTTCCTGCCTAACAGGTACGATTTGAACCACTGTAGAGCAGATCCTTTAACTCCAAGAACTGACTCCATCCTAGATAGAAGGATGGAGTGATCGATTGTATCGAAAGCAGCGCTAAGATCGAGTAACACAAGGATCGCAGCCCCACCCTGATCGAGAGTGCGAAGGATGTCGTTCTGTACCCGCACAAGTGCAGTCTCAGTGCTATGACATGCTCTGTATGCCGACTGCATGGGTTCATGTAGCTGATTGATAGTCATGTAATTTGTAAGCCTTGCAGCAACTACCCTTTCCAATACTTTTGACAAGAATGATAAGTTGCTTACAGGACGATAGTTCTTGAGCACATCCGGGTCGAGATCATCTTTCTTCAGTAACGGAGTGACTAATGCCAATTTCATGGAGTCAGGCACGTTGGCACTCTGCAACGACAAATTCACTTAAATCGTAACCATTGGAATAAGCTCATCTACCGAGTCTTTCACCATCCAAGTGGGAGCGGGATCTAGAGAGCAGCTCTTAGTCGGTGATTTTGCTATGATTTTGCGAACTTCGCTTTCAGTCACGGCCGAGAAAGCATTCAGTGAACATGTTAATGCCGGGGTAGGTAAATTTAACTGGTGTCTGGAGAGATCTGGCAGCTCCTCGCGTATCTTACATACTTTGTCAGTAAAGAACACAGCGAAGCGGTTTGTCAATTCCTCTGTTGATGCATGCTCAGGGAGTTTCATCTCACTCCTTTGATGTTATATGTCTTTGACAATGTTACTGAGGTTTTTTGAATCAGTGGAGGACTCAACTATCAGATTGTTGTCGTAGTCATTCTTAGCTTGTAATAACATGTTGTTAAATTTGGTCCTCGCAGTTTTAAACAGGTCATAGTGGACAGTGAGGTTGGTGTCTCTCCACTTCCTTTCCCATTTCCTCTTTTCACGTTTTGCACCATACAAATCATCTGAGAACCATGGTTGTTTCGGTCGAATTGTTACCATTTTCACTCTTGCTGGTGCATGCTTGTCAAGTACCCTTGTTAGTGCAGAATTGTAGTGATTAGTCAAATCCTCCACGGAGCAGCCTTCAGCATTACAAGGTTGTAGAGCGTCCTTCAAGTCATCTCTAAAATTGGGCATGTTGACACTGCGGAGTTTACGCACTGACATCGGCACCTGGGCTCCCTGCGAAAGTGAGTGGGATGGGATGCGGACTATATCCTACAATATCCTACGCCTCCCCCCAGAAGAATACACCACTTTGACCATTATAAGTGTCTCTTTCTCGCTATTGAATTAAACTAAAATAATGCTGCTTTACAAACAGATTTTGGGTATCAAATAGACTTGGTCAAAATATGGCTAAAATCATTGCTTAGAGCTGAATGTAGGAAACCGAAGTAATGCAATCTAGAAGTTGAAAAAGCGCCTTATATGATATGTATATACATTTACTATCAATTTTAAATCACACCATTCTTCAACAGTAATAAGGCACATTTCTTAAAATTAAGAAAATCACGTTTGGTATTAGAGGATGTACCGTACATGTTGTTGTTTTTTTGCTTTTTTGATGTGACATTTGAGAGCCCATACTTTTTAAAGCAGCCTACATTTCATCACCATTATGTATTTTACTACTTCAAATTATTGAGGCTGTATAAGGTAAGATTGAATAGTTCAGCAAAGGTCAATAGGTCACTTATGGGTTATGCAATATAATGCTGTCTCGAAAACCGATTTTTGTAGAAGGGCTCAGATTTTCTTATGGAAACCTTTCTCACTAAGGCAGAAACCAATACGAGTGCTGTTCTTGACTTATTAAACATATCTATCTTATTTCATCTTTGTGAAGACATAAAAAGCATAGTCGTGAGAGGTCACCCTGTAAGCAAAGCGTTGTGGAAAGATGGAGTATGGAAACGAGCATGGACTCTGCAAGAGGATTATGGGAGATTATTAGGTTGTGGTAGATTATATCTAGAGGCAAGTATGTGACACACTGATGGTATTAGTGCTTATACAGAAGACCATTTTGGAATTTCATTCTTCGTCACTTCTTCTGCCATATTGCGGCTGTCGTGACTAGCCGGTAGTAGCTGGCGGAGGAAACCAGAGTGCCTAGTGAAAACCATCGCCTAACCTCAAGTGACTGGCACATTTCTCACATGCCCCGGATGGGATCCGTACTCGGACAGTGGTGAGAGACAGCTATACTGAAGACCAAATGGAGTTGATATGGTCTACCTCATTGAAAGGTAACCATAGACTATACACTAGTAACATGAAGTTAAAAGAAACGTAATACCATATATTTATTGGTGTCTCAAATATCCAGTTGTACGGGTACAACGTGAATTATGGAGTTTTATCATTATTTATGGTGACCTATGAGGTTAATCTGCAAGTATAGGATCATTTTGATAACTTTTACCTGTATGCACCCTCCTCCATAAGATCAGCCCAACTGTAACTGTCCAGGTCAGATATGTGAGTGGGAAAAGCTTTTGATACATCGAATTATTGATTCATATAGTTGATTGTTAGTTACTGTTGAAAAGAGAAAAATGTTGATCATAAACCTCATATGGGAATGGTGCTAGTCTAGTTTCACCAAAAATATCAAAAATATCTACATAATGCTCTGAAGAAGTAAACATACGGAAAAGGACATGTACAGGTCATTGGGTTAATATTTGAACCACGGATGGTTTAAGTTTGTGAAATAGGACTTTTTTGCGGTTAAAAATCATAAAATGGTACAAAATAGTTACACTATAGGTACCGTATTTGCCTTTTCTTATATAAGATAGTGTTTAGCAAGGGAACCCCTTTAATATGTGTATGAATCAATATATATATTTTCTGTAAATACTTCAAAAATCACGTTTCAAGATATTTTGATAGGATTACCCACATACTAGTATTCGAGCACTATTGATGTATACTAGCAATAGATCCTAGCTCCGTCGTTGTTGCATAGCGTGGGTGGCTAGCGAAGGGGAAATTTAAACCACGAGTATTCGGCCTTTGGCTCAAGTCTCTCGAAAGAAATATTTTCATATATAAACGCTATCATTTTTTTTTAATCAAACATTAAATCTAGACTAAGAAACAATTGATTATCACTATTCAGGCCACTTAGTGGGGATTCTGTTGCCATGACGAAAATAATAAGAAATAAACTTTTTTCATGACCTCTGCTGGCAAATCGTTTTTCTCATTTGTTTTTCCTTTGGAAGAGGGAGATGTCGGCACGTCGTATGCAACAGTTGCAGTGGCACTTGGCAATGGCGCCACATTTCTCCCTCTGACCTGAATTGGTTGACACCTACTAACTGTGGAATATCATTATACCATGACAGAATATATCACAATGTCAGGCAATGTACTTAACACAGTTAAAGTCCACCACGACCGAGTTCAGCCCCTTAGGAACTTTCTTCTAAGTCACAGAAAAGTTGATACACGACTGAAACATAACTACTGAGTATTTTACGATGACTTGCTACTTTTGCTGATTTTACTATTACGACTTTATGTGGCGAGCAAAGGGCCATTTTGATTCCACTTTAGCCAAACAGAAGCAACCAATATACAAGTATAATATCCCTGCGGAGTGCCCAACAGGAAGGAATACATCGAGACTCGGAGAAGATTATCCTCCCGACGTTATAATATGTTACTCAAGTACATGATATGGAGTATTATTATTTAGAAATCGAACAAAGCTGAATATAAATAACGAAAAGTAAATAAGTTCATATATATAGACGCTATCCAAACCCATACAGACCTAAGAAGTGATTTTTTTCAGTCGGACTGGCAGTAATACTTATATATCAATAGATATACATATAAGGATGAATTCATGTTAAGTAGCAGGAATACGTTCAACATTTATCAACAAGAGTGCAAATACATAGTTATATCAATATCCATGTATAAATTGATAGAGAAGGAAGCGAACACGAATCTGAAAGTTGTCAAGTATCAGAGTGGGCAATTTAGTTTTCAAACCCGGGAATCTTTTTGTTAAGACGCCGGAATTCCTGAATAAAATATTGTTATATTCATCCAGCGGGAGGAATAGTTCGGGCAAGCGGGCAATGTGAAAACTTATACAGTAATTGTAATTGATAACACGCGGCTTTAATCAAATATCAATTCATCAGAAGGTAGTGACTCCTGGCGGTGATGAAACAAATTAACTTTGATCTATACACGGAAAAAGTTAGTTACCTATAAACAAATGCATCCGAAAACACGCATTACTTATCTAAATAAAATAAGGGTACTGATCAGTCACATTGCGTCATTTTGGCTGTTTTTGTTCTTTTTAACGTGCTATTCTCGTAATACAAAAAGGTAAGAGATAGTTCCTACAATCTCAAGTGAACAGTGTTATGACGAGTATAAATATTTGTAATGCATTGAAAACCTTCCAAAGTATGTCAATTTGTAACAATCTAGAGGGACTATCTATCTATCTATCTATCTATCTATCTATCTATCTATACATCTATACATCTATATACATATATATATATTATATACATATATATATAGTATATATATATATATATATATATATATATTATATATATATATATATATATATATATATATATATTATATATATATATATATATATATATATATATAATATATATATATAATACTATATATATATATATATATATATAATATATATATATATATATATATATATATATATATATATATATATATTATATATATATATATATATATATATATATATATATATTATATATATATATATATATATATATATATATATATATATATATATATATATATATATATATATATATATATATATATATATATATATATATATATATATATATTATATATATATATATATATATATATATATATATATATATATATATATATATATATATATATATATATATATATATATATAATATATATATATATATATATATATATATATATATAAATATATATATATATATATATATACTATATATATATATATATTATATATATATATATATATATATATACTATATATATATATAATATATATATATATTATATA
>OZ012699.1:20789603-20812607 GCA_963942565.1 Maea johnstoni | reverse complement strand
TATATATATATATATATATATATATATATATATGTGTGTGTGTGTGTGTAAATATATTCAGAAGAATCTCTAGTCTTTACTTTTGGCCTGAATGTATCTATTTGAATCAGAAGGATAGTGTTCAATCTGTCAGAGCTAGAAGACTTGAAGAATTGTTTGGTCTCTTTTGCTGCTCCCTGTTCTGTCAGCCCCTGTGCTAAAGCCGTCTTATAGATTTCACTATAAACACTCACCGTCTCTCTTTATTTACAATTTTTAAGTCCAGCTCAAAGCAAAAAAGTAAACTTGCAAGTAACTAAGGTCTGTTTTGTGACTTTTCCATCTATATCAACTGCTGGATACTCAGGATTTATCCTCTGAACAAAAGATTATTTAAAATCTACTGATAATGCCTCTCTCTCTCTCTCTCTCTCTCTCTCTCTCTCTCTCTCTCTCTCTCTCTCTCTCTCTCTCTCTCAGTTTGGGTAAAATCGTAAACCATTAGCCCATTTTTTACCTACAGTGAAGATATCCAATTCCTGCACATGTCGAACATATGTTTGTCCTCGACTGGTTGTACAAACATGTCAAAACAAAAAAGCCAAGCACATTAATAACCTAACATATTTGGGTAACAAAGATAACATTAGTCATGACGACTCTGGCGTGTAGTCACATTCATGCTTAGAAAATTGGCGGCAATCAGGCATGAGGTCGTGAACTATGCCCAGTCTTCTTGTGAATCTCGTGCAGTACTGCACTAAATCAAGGCTAAGTATAAGAATACTGCGTCATCAAGTTGTTCTTAGCTCCTCTTTGAGCAACAGAAATTCCTTCAACTTACGTGGGAGGGGCAACTCTGAAATTGTCCTTACCAACCCCAACCCTCCATGATAGTAATTCAAATGTTTTCGAATTCCAGAGCGGCAAATCTGGCTCAAAATTGGGACTTTTCCTTGTTGTTGTAATATCACATTCTTCAGTGTATTTCCTGCAGGAGAACGTAATACCTCTGCTGTTTCTGCTAATACAAAATCTTCTGCTGTGACTCGGTATCCAACATTCAATAGTAAGTGAACGGCTTCTGTGGGCAGACGTTCCGGTTGAAAAAGCAGTGCCATTGTTGAGGAAGTCTAAATAAAAGAGAAAAGATTTCATAATTACACCTCATGCCCAGAGTGTCTAGATAGCTTAACCTCTTCAAGAAAACCTTAAAAATAAAAGCAAAAAATGAAAAGAAAAATAAAACAAATAAAAATATAAAATAAAAAGAGAGACGTCAATAGCCTCAAGGTGTCGGCCAAAGTTTATGGTTGCTTGGCCTTGCTTTCTTTAAAACTTTTTGACTTTTTGCTGTTCTGCACATTGCAAAATGTGAGTCTCTGTTTTTCTTTTTTTTTCTCACGTTCTACTTTATTTTGGTTCCGGGGTGAATGGTATGACGTTCCCCCTCGTTAATAAGAAATTAGGTAAGGTCTGAAGAGGAAGTTTTGATGACACCTGGGGTGATTTTGTACAGAATTTCTGTGCATAAATGGTCTATCAAAGTTTTGCTATTTCTTGTTGTTTCTTTAATGATTTGTTGGAGGTGAATTTCTTTGGAAATCTTTTGGGCTGTTGTATCCCTGCTGCGAATTGGCCAATGCTCAAGTTTCCTATAATTACATGCCTGTGATTGTCTTTTTGTTGAAAAACCTTCAGTTCAAGTTATGCAAAGAATCTAAAGAACACATTTTGCATTACACTGCACCCCTTTCATCAACTAAACAAAATTATTCTCCCCATACATATATATCGTCACATAGCTGATATAACCGTATACAGCAGCTCAGCACAGCTTTTATTGATTGGCATAAAATAAACTGTAACACATCAAATTAAACATTTACACTAAACCCCCCCACTTCGATAGAAATATATTGACTTGCCTCAAAAACTTTTGAATATACCTTGAAACACACTACCACAGACTATTTCAAACACCTAGTTTCTAAACATTACTACTAACAACCAAATTCGTAGTATCGTTAATCTAACACTGATCCAAATTCTTCAGATCGACCTCCCCTAACGATTTAGCTTTCAAAACACAAGTGTATGGCTTCATAATTTTGAACAATTTAAATCGTTTCACAGGATCAAAGAACTGGCCAAGTTATGCAAAAAAAATTAACAACAAAGTATGTCTTACACAACACCCCTACCATCAACTAAACAAAATCATTCTCTCCATACATATATCTAGTTGATATAAACCCGCAGCAGCTCAACACAGCTTCATAACACAAAAACGTTCAGTACTTGGCTTCATAACTTTGAACAAAAAAATGTATTTCGAAATTCCAGATGGAATTTCTCTTAAAACCGCAAATTGAATTCATGCCGTAAATAGGAAATAATCCTATTTGCGGTATGAACAACGTAATTTTTCAATATATATATATTATTCTGAAAATTATCAACATACACATTAATGTATGTTAATAATTGATACAGTATTTCCATCGCAACGCCCATTTGACGCTATGATGACCAATGTAAATATTGAGCCGCCATCTCGTGTGGAACGAAAAAGATAGCTCCTTAACTTGGTAGGTTTTGTCAAAATTGGACAGGTAAAAATGCAAATTATAATATGTATCTTGGAATCCTATTCCTAAGTTACCAATGTATCATATCATAATTGTTTTATGAAGTTATTCCTTGTATTACATATTTTACCTCATTTTAGCTTTGACGGGCAAGGGGTACAAATCACGCTATACTGGCATATACACTTGCCAACCACAAATTGAATTCTTGCCAAAGATTGGCAAAAAAACTGTGTCAAAAAAGAAGTTTCATACATTTTTTTAGTATATATATTAAATTTATTGAAAATGTGCAAGGGAGAACCAAGATGGTCAGAAAAATAACCAAGATTTATAGATTTAGAGACAAGCTGCTGTAAAGAGAGAGAAGAGGGGAGAGATTTAGAGACAACATGTCAAACAGAGAGGCAAGGTTTTTGGAAAAAGGAACCAACACACAATGTAAATAAATATATGAGTTACAAATATTCATGAGTCAAGTTGGGTTACACTATTAACGTCATCACAACTCAGAAAGTCCCGTACCTCTGCCTTAACCTTTGACTTTCTGTCTTCAATAGGTACTCTACTCGGACATTCCTGATTTCTACTATACACAATCTGGCTAGAGTCAGCTCATAGACATAAGCACATGAATATTGATATGTGTATTCATCCAAGATTAACATTACCACATGGTGTGGGTGCTGTATTTGTCATGCACTTTGCATGTTTTCAACTCGCGATTAAATTTAGTAAATATAAGACACATCGTCAGAGAGCTTTATGATAGAGGGCCTTGACATTAGCATTTAACTAAATTATCTAACATTTCATAGATTGAATAACGTACTTCATGTTGTATGTAATCATTCACGTTTGACAATCGAACATGCTTCTGTAGGCACAAGGTCAAAGGACAAGACACACATTAAATACAGATGTGATTTTCTATTTTTTGTTGACATCATTTATGTAACATCCCAAGGCCCATGAATATTCATTCCCCATATAACTGTCCAGATGTTGATTGCCTTTTCGAAACCTTGCCTCTTTTTGACACCTTGTCTCTCAATCTTTCAAATCTTGTCTCTCTTTCTGGCACGTTGTCTCTCAATCTCTCACGCTTGGTTCTCTTTCTCACACTCTTTGTACTCCCTCTATAAAGATTGGTTATCACTCGCACATCCTGAATGATTGTGGAAAAGGCATGCCATATATATTATTCTGATATTTATCAACCTACATATATATGTATGTTAATAATTGATCAATTATTAACATCGCAACAGCCCTCTCCCTTGGCGAGTGGGATGACCAATGTAAACATTGGCCACCACTTTGTATTTCGTGTGGAGTGATGGATAGAACTTATCCAAAAATACTCCTTCAAATATTTCTTAAAATGATTCTCAATTCAAAAGTTATCGTCAAAAGAATAATCTATCCAGACAACAAAATCTGAATGAACTCCTAAGTATTAATTAGTTAACGAAGTCAATCCCGCTATGGGGGATAGATGAGCTGGCAGTGTGCTGAATGAGAAATAGAAAAGCCGAGGTGAAACAGCAAATGAATATTGGTGAGAAATATTCAGAACTGCTACTTAAGCAATGAAACGATTTTGATTAGGGGCCAATGCTATGAAAATCGGAGACCCTGGACACAAAAAATGTTCGTCATGCCAATAAGTTCCTGCTTATTGGTATGAAGCTATTCAAAACTCACTTGAATGGATTTTTAGAAATAAAAGAGTATACAAGGTATAATAAAGATGCCTTCTTTATAGCTTGTTATTGGCCAATTTTAGCCAAAAAAATGGCAAAAGCAAGCTGAGTGCATTCTTTCAAAAAAGTCAATAAAGGATCTGTCAACTCAAGTGTTTTACCTTTGGTTTCAAATTGACATCAGCTCCATGTCTTAAAAGATTCCTCATCATTGTGTAATAGCCTGCCTTGATTGCTCCATGCAATGGGGTACTTGCACACTGAAAATAAACAACACAACTGATTCTTTACTTATGCAGTACTAATTCAATCAGTAAGGCATACATAAAGAAAATAAACCAACAAACCAAAAGAACAACATGTCTCATTACACATAACTGAAAAAAAAGTTGACCATCTTCCCCCTAAGATAATGTTACAAATAAACAAACAACATTTTTTCAGCCTTAATTAAGGATTACTCAGGTTGACGTCAGCCCCGGCCTGGATAAGCTTCTAAACTATAGCATTATGACCTTGCGACGAAGCTTCATGTGAAAATACAGACAGGCTTTTTAGGAAAAATTGTTTTTTAATGGTTTACCATTAAAGCTGTTATCATTCAACCTATTGATCCCAGCAGCACCCAAAACCGCCTGACAAATATGGCGATATCTCTCAAACAAAAACAAGTATGACCAATATTTCCCTGAGGATACCATCACTTGACCATATTTTAGGAGGTTCCTTGCTAATCTTATATTGTTTAATTTAGCACAGCCAACTTCGGAAAGTGTGCTAGTAAATATCCAACTGCTTTTTTTAACAGAAAAATGTCCTGGCTGCAGATATTAAAACATTCATGCGTGTAGTGTCCAAAAATTACCCATTCTAGCGTTATCTCTCCAACAAATTAAAATTTTCAGAAAATGTATGTAGGAGAAATGTTGATCTAACAAATCTCCTTCGAATAGAAATCCATTTCATGATTAATCCCACAGTTGTTTTCAAAAGTGTCATATATCAGGATGACGCATCAGTATTTACAACCATAGTAGCAATAATCTCCTGTGCCTGGTATGAGGTACAGGGATTACATAACTAGATAATTGTTGGGCAAAGAACCTTTTGTACATGTTGAGTGAATAAAATACCCTTACATTTGCAGTTGTATTGTATATAAAAGTATCTAAAAGACAATGAGATCTACCATTTTGAAACTCTTAACTCTGCGGTTGTTTTGTTATCACTTCCTTTGTATTTTGCTTTATATACTTTATTGATTTTTCAATTACTTTTGCTATAAATATTTCATTATTATTAATATAATCATCATTATCATCATTATCATTCTTATCCCTATAATTATCATTGTTATTATTATCATTATTATTGTTAATGTTATTATTATCATTAATATTTTCATTATTATTATTTTTATTATCAATATTATTGTTATTATTATTTTGATACTCAAAAGTATTATAACTATTGTTATTATTTTCTTTTTAATCATTATCATATCATTGTTATTATGACATCGTCATCATTATACTTACTATCACAACTACTCTTATCATTATCCTTATTATTTTTATAATTTTTAGTATTATTTATAATATAATATTTTTATAAGTACTTTTACTATTATTATCATTATTATTATTATTATTATTATTATTATTATTATTATTATTATTATTGTTATTTTTATTATTATCATTATCATTATTATTATTATTATTATTATTATTATTATTATTATTATTATTATTATTATTATTACTATCATTAGTAGTAGTAGTAGTAGTAGTAGTAGTAGTAGTAGTAGTAGTAGTAGTAGTAGTAGTTGTAGTAGTAGTAGTAGTAGTAGTAGTAGTAGTAGTAGTAGTAGTAGTAGTAGTAGTAGTATAAGCCATAGTAGTATTATCAATAACAGCATTAATGTTCTATTCTTCTTATAACCAAAACAGTAGGAACTATTATAATTATAAGTATTATTATAATTATAACTATTGTTATAATTGTTACTAGCTGCAACCCGTGCACAACACGGGCTAATACCCAGCATCTTAGGTTTTATGAGATAAGAACAGCTAACATTAGTAGCCAAGGGAAGAGCTCTTTATGCTCTGTCTAACAATTTCATGATTTTGGGACCCACAAAAAAATGTGTTGTCTTAAGTCCAGTAATAAGTAAGAAATTCATCAAATGAAAACAGACATATTTTGCTAATAATCTCAGGAATTTTTTTGTTTGTTTGTTTGTTTGTTTGTTTGTTTGTTTGAGATCCGTAACTGCATTGTTCCCACGGGGTCAACTCCCAAAGGAGGACCTACGTAGATCAACCTCTACCACCCAGGCCACTCGTCACCCCCGGGCCTAGTCTCAGTCTCTGTTCCCTCTCCCCCCGTACTTTTGTCATGCATCCTGCATCCGGTCCGTACCCTCCCCTGTCCTCCTGTCCTGTACATATACCCTATCCAGTCTCTGGTCTGTTTTTTTCCTTGTTTTCCTGTCCTACACATATATTCAAACCCCACAGATAGGAACCCCTCAACATACCTCAAACCCCACAAACAAACTGTGTTAATTTATTATTTCAACAACCGAACAATAAAACAGTGAAACTCTACCTCGTCACCCCTCCTGTATCCTCTGTGCCTACCTGTTTCAGTGCCCCTCCCTTACACCACCGACTCTCTTCCCTTTTGACGTTTAGTCCGAATCACCAAATGTGTTAGATAAAGATAACAAACATATATGTACACAAGCACACCCCTATCGCTCCCCCCTTCTCTCTTCTTCATCATCTTTCTCACCCCATCTCCCACTGTTCTAGCCAGTACCTCTGATGGCTCCCCGACTAAACCCACTATCTCCTTTAGTTGTTCTCCTTCTTCTTTACCCCCCCCCCCCCAAGGGGGACTATACTGCTTAATGATATAAAGTTGACATAACTGCTGCCTGAACAGCTGCATATGAAGCCAATTTGCTATCTATTAGCGAAATATCTGAAGTTGGCAGTGCATAATCAGACAGAAATGAGTTCCTCGAGGCAGAAAGTATCAATTAGAATATTCTATCATAAAGGAAATATCTATATTGTATCATATCGTGAGGATTCCAAATGAGCCAATGCCATCTTTAAATGGTTGATAAAAAACCTGCTCACAATTGCATGTTTGTTGTTATTACTAATATTATTATTTTTATAATAACCATTATCATTATTATTATCAACATCATCTTTATCATTATCATTATTATTAATATTATTATTATTATTATTATTATTATTATTATTATTATTATTATTATTATTATCGATATTATCACTATATTGTTATCACCAACATCATCATCATCATCATCATTATCTACATCATCATCACCATCATTATCACTGTTATTATTATTATCATTATTATTTTTATTATTATTACTATTATTATTATTATTATTATTATTTTTATTATTATTATTATTATTATTACTATTATTATTATTATTATTATTTCTTTGAGTAAAATCTTGTTAGGGTATGGTTACAGGAGACAAACAACTTTTTGTCAGACTCAAGGGTTACTCGCCTGGTCTCTCAGGTTGACGTCAGCCCCCGCCTGAATAAGCTCCTTTATTATAGCGCCATGACCCTGCTCAACAGCTTCATGTAAGCTACTCCTTCCATCCTGAGAAAATACAAACAGGTTTCTTTGGAGAAATTGAAAATCGTAATGATTAAGCTGATTTGGTTTTACCCATTCATGTTTCTTTAAAACTTAATCATCATCATATTTTTATTATCATTATTATCATTATCATTATGATTATTATTGTAATTATTATTACTAGTATTTTTTATGATATTGCAGAAAGATGTTCAGTCAATCAAGATCTATACAAGGCTTTAACAAGTGTTTAGTTCCTTTAACGGTGCAAAAAAGAGGGATCATGCACCCGTATGTTGAGTGGGAGTTGGAATGGCAAAATATTTCTGAGTAAAATCTTTTTAGGGTCAGGTTACAAGAAACATATACCATTTATTCAGCCTTAATGCTTACTCACATTGTCTATCAGGTTGACGTCAGCCCCGGCCTGGATTAGCTCCTTAACTACAGCGTCTTGGCTCCTCCCCACAGCTATATATAAACTACTCCTTCCATTCTGGGAAAATACAAAGAGGATTCCTTTGTTTTATGTTAGTAATAATATGTTGTTCAGTTAAATACTCTAAAAAAGTTTGCTCTAGTTCCTAATAATATTCTAAGAAATGCCATAGGTTCTGAGAAATATTTTCAAGGGGAACTCTATTTAGGAATTGGTACTGGTACCTGATTCGACACCAAATATCATATGAAATGCGAAAAAACACAGAATTATTTAAGATTCGTTACACCAATACTGCTAAATGCTATAAAATTGACATAACTGCTGCCTGAACAGCTATATATGAAGCCAATTTGCTATCTATTAGCGAAACATCTAAAGTTGACAGTTTATAATCAGACAAAAATGAGTTCCTCGAGGCGGAAAGTATCAATTAGAGTATTGTTTAATCAAGGGAATGTCTATATTGTATCATATCGTGAGGATTTTAAATGAGCCAATACCATCTTTAAATGGTTGATAAAAAACAATTGTAAAATATTCCTGAGTAAAATCTTGTTAGGGTCAGGTAAAAGGAACCATTCAACATTTTTTCAGCCATAATGCTTACTCCATTCTGAGAAAATACAAACAGGCTTCTTACGATAAATTGAAAATTTGTGAGGTTTTGTTTAATGGATTACTAATAAAGCTGTTATCACTTAACACAATCATGCCTGATAGGCCAAAACCACCTGACAAAGTTGGTGATATCTCTCAAACAAAAACAATTTTAAGAAACTATTTGAGAAGAAATGTTGATCTACAACTAACAACTCTCTTTCAGACATTTTTTTCTGTTCATCATTAATTCCGAATTTATGTTCAAAGATAGCATAAAACCAGACGATATTAACATACGTACCAGAATTGTATGAACAATTCTGGTATATATAAGAGTACTAGAGTATTGTTACTAAGCTGGGACAATTCTTACGACCTAAACTGAGCTCCAAATAAAACAAGCGATTTGATTGGTTCAAAGGCTTGGCATCCAGAACCGGCTACTCGAGCGAGGCAGTGATTGACTAACTATTTTTAGAATTTTTTCTAAACATAAAAAAATTCGTGAACGAGGATCTTGAGGTATTTTTCTTTTTTTTTTTGATTTTCGGATTTCTAAGGATTTTTTTTTTTTTTGAAAGAGTTTTGGTCCTTGTAAGCGATGTTAGAAATGTTGTTTTTATCTAATAGAACAGACATGCAAACACACACGAACACACATGCCCAGCGCGTTACAGGGATATTGACATGTCACCTACGTCCTTACAAGAACAATCTGATGCTCGCAGACAGTCCCGGCAATGTATGTGCGTGTTTGTGTGTTTGTATGCCTGTTCAATAAAGTATAATGTAAGGGAAAACAGGGAAAATTATGTAGCTAAAATGTGTAATTATCCGTTGTTCAGACAAGAATGCCACTGCCGGCGCTGCCTCACGTGCGTGTAGTGTGATTGACAAGGCTACACGAACGAGGCAGTGGTTGGCTATCTATTTTCAGTAACTTTGCATAACACAAAAAAATAAAAAAATTAATATATATTTCCGAACAAAGGTCTTGAGTCAATTTTCTTTTCTTTTTTTTTTTTTTTTTTTAGATTTTCGGATTTCCAAGGAAAACAATGAAAATAAAATCAGTGGTCCTAATATGCTTCCGTAGTTTAAAAAACCATATTGCAATTCAATTTCGCTTTGGCTCAGTATTTGGCATTTGCAGATATTAAGTAAGATGGCAAATACACCTAATTTTTCATCCATCTGGGTAATATCTGATTACCCAACTTACTATCATGCCATATTGGAATCCTTTGTAAATCATCTGCGTTCTTGGGCTGAATATCAACCATAGTATGATAAACAGAATTGACAACACTTCTCCAAAATGGATTTTCAATCTATTCCAATAGACGTTTTGCATTGGAATCACCCAGGTAAAAACATTTATCTGTACCAAGTAATTTTGGAATGCTTGTCCAGTTGCCATTTCTAGAAGCTAATCTTCACATCCAGGATATTTTGAGAGTTTGTAAAAAGAGAAACAAGATATGCATTTTTAAGCCTCCTTCTTTAATTTCAGCTGCAATAATCTCTTTTCTGAATGTAGGTGTCTTCTTATTCCAAAGAAAGTCAGCAACAAAGTTTTCTAATTCTTTTGTGAGAATTTTATTAGGGCACGGCAGAGCCAGGAGAAGGTGGGTAATCTTTGACATAACCAAACATTTTATTACTGCAACTTTTCAATAGAGTGAGGAATGTACATTTCCAAGTCTTAGTAATGTTTTCTGGAGCAGAAATGTTGAGCACAAAGTACATAACTGATCCCATAGAAATAAAATTATCATTATTATTATTATTATTATTATTATTATTATTATTATTTTTTTTTTTTATTATTATTATTATTATTATAACTATTATTATTATTATTATTATTATTATTATTATTATTATTATTATTATTATTATTATTATTATATGATAATTTCTATTATAACTATTATTATTATTGTCGTTACTATCAATATAATTCTTATTACTATTACTACAATTACTATTATTATTATTATTATAACTATTATTATTATTATTATTATTATTATTATTATTATTATTATTATTATTATTAATATTATCATTTATATTATTATTATTATTTTAACTATTATCAAAAATATCATGATTATTATTACCATTATTATCATTTCTATTATTATTATTATTATTTTAATTATTATCATTATTATTATTATTATTATTATTATTATTATTATTATTATTATTATTATTATCACAATAATCATTATTATAATTTAAATTTTTGTTATTATCATTATTATTATTGTTATTATTATTTTTATTAATGTTATTTTCATTTTTTTTTTCTTTATCATTATTATTATTATTATTATTATTATTATTATTATTATTATTTTTATTATTATTATTTTTGTCATCATCATGATATAATTATCATAATTATCATTATTATTACAATTATTATTATTATTATTATTATTATTATTATTATTATTATTATTATTATTATTATCATTATTATTATTATTATTATAAGTATAATTATTATTTGGATCAATAGCAAGTTATCTTCGAGTAAAATCTTGTTAGGGTATGGTTACAGGAGACAAACAACTTTTTGTCAGACTCAAGGGTTACTCGCCTGGTCTCTCAGGTTGACGTCAGCCCCCGCCTGAATAAGCTCCTTTAATATAGCGCCATGACCCTGCTCAACAGCTTCATGTAAGCTACTCCTTCCACCCTGAGAAAATACAAACAGGTTTCTTTGGAGAAATTGAAAATCATAATGATTAAGCTGATTTGGTTTTACCCATTCATGTTTCTTTAAAACTTAATCATCATCATATTATTATTATAATTATTATAATTATAATTATTATTATTATTATTATTATTATCATTATTATTATTATTTGGATCATCTATCTTTGAGTAAAATCTTGTTAGGCTATGGTTACAGGAGACAAACAACTTTTTGTCAGACTCAAGGGTTACTCGCCTGGTCTCTCAGGTTGACGTCAGCCCCCGCCTGAATAAGCTCCTTTAATATAGCGCCATGACCCTGCTCAACAGCTTCATGTAAGCTACTCCTTCCACCCTGAGAAAATACAAACAGGTTTCTTTGGAGAAATTGAAAATCATAATGATTAAGCTGATTTGGTTTTACCCATTCATGTTTCTTTAAAACTTAATCATCATCATATTATTATTATAATTATTAAAATTATAATTATTATTATTATTATTATTATCATTATTATTATTATTTGGATCATCTATCTTTGAGTAAAATCTTGTTAGGGTATGGTTACAGGAGACAAACAATTTTTTCTCAGACTCAAGGGTTACTCGCCTGGTCTCTCAGGTTGACGTCAGCCCCCGCCTGAATAAGCTCCTTTATTATAGCGCCATGACCCTGCTCAACAGCTTCATGTAAGCTACCGCTTCCACCCTGAGAAAATACAAACAGGTTTCTTTGGAGAAATTGAAAATCATAATGATTAAGCTGATTTGGTTTTACCCATTCATGTTTCTTTAAAACTTAATCATCATCATATTATTATTATAATTATAATTATTATTATTATTATCATTATTATCATTATTATTATTATTTGGATCATCTATCTTTGAGTAAAAACCTGTTAGGGTATGGTTACAGGAGACAAACAACTTTTTGTCAGACTCAAGGGTTTCTCGCCTGGTCTGTCAGGTTGACGGCAGCCCCCGCCTGAATAAGCTCCTTTATTATAGCGCCATAACCCTGCTCAGCAGCTTCATGTAAGCTACTCCTTCCATCCTGAGAAAAAACAAACAGGCTTCTTTGGAGAAATTGAAAATCATAATGATTAAGCTGATTTGGTTTAACCCATTCATGCCTGCAGTGCAAAACTAAAACAAGCATGACCAATATTTCCTTATAGGGGCACGAAATGTATGCCAGCTCGTATGAAAGAAAATAAACACTTTTGAAGCCTACAATAATAAAAACCTGCCCAATAAGGTTCCATTGGGCAAAACATATTGTGTGTTCCAGTAGCCCATTTTCTCCCTGGTGAATCAAAGGAAATATGAGAACATCCCCCAAAAATATGTGACAAGTGTATAGGAACTCCCAAAATGGCAAATCGATGTGAATAGCTGCGAGACCCAACTTTCACTTGGGATCGCATCCCCATTAACAGCAGTCACAAGGCAATGGCTTTGTGGTCGTTGAGGGGGATTCTGTCTCAACATGCTTTTCCATATTCTGGCGATAGAGGTTGCATCGTTTGTTCGTACTTCCCAAAGCCCAGCAAACACAAAATATTTTCAAAATATTTTTAAAAGGACTGAAAAATAATTGTTAGAAACATTCACAATAAACATGAATAAAACATTAGCAAAATATTCAATAACCATAGGGAAAACATTAGTGAAATAATGAATGTAAATAATGTTATGCAATAAAAATAAAATATTAGTAAAACATTTACGAGAATAAAGGAATATTTTCTAACAATATTAACCGATAGTTTTTCATTACAATGTTTAATAACATTACATCATCTTTTATCAACATTTATAGTTAATGTTTAACGTCAGCGTATTACAAATGTTGTTTTCAACATTAATTGAATGTTTTATTGACATACTTTAAAATGTTTCTAAAACGTCTGAAAAAGTATAAATAAAATGTCAATATATATAATTATGAAACGTTAAACAATATTTTTCAAAATAAGTTTGATAATATTAAACTATAATTTTTTTAACACTTAAAATAAATGTTTTAAAGCTGCCTAATAAAGGAATATTTTCTCACAATATTAACTAATATTTTTTCATAATAATGGTTCATAACATTATATTATCTTATATCAACATTTATAGTTAATGTTTTACATCTGCATATTACAAATGTTGTTTTTAACATTAATTGAATGTTTTATTGACATACTTTAAAATGTTTCTATAACGTCAGAAAAATTATAAATAAATTGTCAATATATACACTAATAAAATGTTAAACAATATTTTTTTAAAATGTGTTTTATAATATTGACCTATAATTTTTCTAACATTTAAAACAAATGTCTTAAAGCTGTCTATTACAAAAAAGGTAAGGTTGGTAGGTAAAAAAATTGTTTTGGATTATATTTTTTTTCTAAGGGCATGTTTCATGCATGTTTTTGTTGATTTAGAGTTGGAAAGGCAAGTAAAACTTATTAGGATATAATAACAGGAAACCAACAACATTTTTCAGCCTTAAGGATTACTCACCTCATCTCTCAGGTGAACGTCAGCCCCGGCCTGGATAAGCATCTTAACTATAGCGTCACAACCCTGCCGAGCAGCAAAATGTAAACTACTCCATCCATCCTAAAAGAATAAATACAGGCTCAACTCAAAAGGTATATTTGAATAACTCCTTCCATCCTAAAAACAATACAAGCATGCGCGCTCCTCAGGACAAAGTGAATTTCTTTTATTTACTAATTTCAAAATTTTTTATTTATACTGGGTATACCAACTGAACAGTTATCATTTTAAAACGTGTTGTGTTATTCCCAAATCCTACTGAAATCAAGCACTAAAACTTTATTTCACTATCAAATTATTTAATAACATTTTTATCAAAATCTCAAATTATTTAAGTTTGAAGTTGTTTTGACTAATGTATGCTTTCAGTTCCTCGTGAAATCGTTATGGTGGCTGCAGAAATGATTAGGGAACGGATTAAATTCCAAATTGTTCGACAGACAGTTGTGGTTTGACAATATGTGATAATGACTAGCATGTGCCAGCTACCTGGTAAGACATTTACATTGGCAGAGTATTTATAAGAATTGATAAAGGAACCATTATAATAATGCGGTGAAACGATATGCAAGTAATCTTTGAAATGTCTGCGAATTTGTTAAACATTAAGTAAGCTTGATGAGAAACAATAAGTTACTAGTGCTTACTAGAGTGAACCTATTGAACTGATATATTTGAATGGAAATGTATAAAGCGTATACTACATTTGAACAACTCAATATGTGATACATATTGATGATATACAAAATAAGAGTACTGGTATGTACTTGTACTACCTGCTGGGTAGTCAAGTAAATATGCAATACACGAAGAGGATTTGCAAGACGGAAAACAGGAATAAATAACTGGAATATATTGTACCTATATGACTCGTGTTTAGGGTAACTACCAGCTTTATTATTGCATGTACTGATACTATAGGTTATACTACACCCGGATGTTTATGCAAGCCCATATCATAAGATTGCAGTGATACTATGCACAACAAAGGTACTGGTATGAACCTGTATTATCTCCTGGGTAGTGCACTTATTATACATTATAGGAATATGATTTGCAAGGCAGGAAGACAAGTAGGAACGTACTGTTCTTATATGACCGGTGTTTAGGGTAAAAACTGGTTTTATCAGTACTTTTAATCAAACCACTAACAGTGTTACTACACCCTGATGTTTGTGCAGGTCCATGTCTTAGGGACTAGGCTATTTTACTCTGCATTTACACCTCAGGGCTTTTATTTGCCCTAATATCTTTTGTTTATAGCCCATCCTTTTGTGAATATTAAGTTGAAGACATCTTGTTTGAGATGTTAGATATAAGTACTGTGTTTATTTAAATACACTAGACTGTGTATGTGTTAAGGGCTACTGAGTGTTTTTAATTTGACATTGTTAGATAGTGTATACTTTGTGGATGTTCTTCATCATTTCCTTGATGGTGGTTATTGCCATAACAACCTCGAACACCTCAGATGGTTCAGAAATATCTGGTTATTCCATTGGGTTATAGAGAGCAATTGACTCTGGCAAAATTCACTGTGTGTCAATCTTCAGTGCGATTTCAAGCATGTCTGAGGTTAATTTTAAAATCTCCCTACCCTTACCCAATTATCCATTTGGAAAGCAGAGTAAAGATTCTAGAGCTTCGGCGTGTGAGCCTTGGAAGTTAAGGTAATGTATGAAGTGAGTTTTATACAGGCCATTCTCAATGTCCTTGAGCAGCTCACTATGACATCCTACTGTGGAGACTCTGATCAGCTTCCTAGATAAATCTGCTGCATCCAGGAATATTCTCAGGATCCTGATCTAAATTGGTATCATGTTCATTCAATAGGTTAGATTTAGTCCTACCCCTCCGAGAACGACTATTTTGTGGGAATTTCTTACTGTTTATTGTCCTAGGCTTATAAGGATTCTTGGGTCATTGAACATTGCGTGGAATAGGGGAGACTTCATGATCCAAGGGTTGATCATGTCTGTGATGGCAATGTTGAAGTTTTTTAGCATCCCTGACACTTGCAATCTTGGATGAAGTTAAAGTTTGCCAAGATACCCTTGTTCTCCTGTATACTTCTGGGATGTCAGATCTGGTGTCAATGGTTCCCATGCACATTTGGGTTGTACATGACCTGTGATTACACCATACGTACTAGCATACTTAATGATATGAGCTATAGTGTTCCAATGTATCAGGTTAGTCAAGCCCGAAGGGTTTCCAGGGCCTCTGCTGGTTTGTGGGTCTAGTCCAGCCATCCTATCTGTGGTGCTCAGAATGAATTGTTCCTCCATGTCGGATCCATAAATGCTCTCTAGACTAAGGTCCTCTTGTTTTACTAGTGCAATATTTTGTTGTGTATAGTTACGTTGAAAGTCTTTCACGATGAACTTTATAAAGTCATAGTGCCTTTCAAAGCGATGTCCACTTTGTGACTTTGGTTGGTATATTCCATTGCATTTCCCTACTCCTTCTTAATTGTGGTATATTTTACATTTCCAACATGTGATTTCCGCTAGAACCCCCCCACCACTAACTACCCAAGAGGGTTGAGACCACATATCTCTTCATATTTGATTGTAGTTTTCAAATCACTAAATAATGTTTAGGTAGTCGAACCTGACTATCTGATAAGAGTCTATGTTAGGGGGGAAAATCTTGGTACTGTGAATGATTCTGTTCTTGGAGGTGTTAAAGTCTTTTTTGAAGTTTTCTATTGGCATGGTGATGTATGGCTTATGGGTTCAGTATGTTCCATGGTGATGAATGTACTCAATATATTATTTTTTTTGTCTAGAGATGTCGCTATCTGTCACACTACAGTTGGAGATTTCATCCTTGCTTTAAAGTGTTTCTATGGATTCCTTAAGGTGTATGGTGTTTCTTTCACCTGTTGTTGTAGAGGGATTGTAGGGGTTATTCTGAAGTCTCGAAACGGGGTACACTGTTGATGACCTGGTCTCAGAGTGGTAGATAAAGAAGACAATTGTATTAATCAGAAAGTCTCTTGTTGTAAGATCAATGTTGATACTCAGGGAATCCTTTTAACCCGCCATAAAAATACTCTGACTGGAGATTGATTTTTGAGACCTCCATTATGGTCAAAAGCAAAATTCAGCTCATTCAATTCATAGTATATGCGCATTCAATTCATAGGCCAATGAGCCTTAAACTCTTCCACTCCGCTGTAAATAAATTGAACGTGATATATCGGTTGCAAGAATAAGCATCAAACTTATATGATTAAAAAAATGTGATTCTTTGCTTTAAGAAAATGTTAAGTTTATAGATATTCCATCATTTGGATATCTGTTGTCAATGCATTAAGTCAGATCAAATTCTTTCAAAAGACTGATGTGCCGGCCGCCATCTTCAATTCAAAAATGGTGTTGGCTGTTTTTGAACTAAGTTCATTGCCTTCAACGTGTTGATGCTGCATTTAAACTTAGAAGGTATTGATTTCTAAAGAAAGAACATTGTTCCCTGATATTTAATTGACATAGATATCATTTCAAAGTGTCAGGGAAATAGCACTATCAAAGTGTACGACTCATCAAAAGGCCTTCCAGATACTTTGTATGTGAGCATAATATTCAAATAAAAGCAAAGTAAAGGAAGTAAAGAAAATTAATCCTTTGATTAAGATTCGCACATTGAAAAGGGGTGTGCCATAAAGGCCATTTACTAGTGCTGTCGCCTACAATGAAATGGTTAAACAGTCTTGTTAAATTATTCAACGGGGTATAGAAAGTTTGTTTAAATTAAAATTATCTTCAATGAATTTTAACCCTTCCGCTGGAGAGGCACTACTCTGGGGTCTGCATTGATAAATTACCAAGCACTATCGAGGATTCTACTTTTTCCGTGTTCCTGCGTAGCACATTTATTATGATCAAGTGCCTTTGTTTGGTATTAATGTGTTCCTTATACTCAATATATTTTAGCCTTACTCACCTGGTCTCTCAGGTTGATATCAGCCCCAGCCTGGATAAGCTTCCTAACTATAGCCTCATGACCCCGCAACACAGCTTCATGCAAGGCACTCCTTCCATTCTGAGAAAATAAAAACAGGTTTGTAGGAAAAATTTAAAGACTTTAAAGCTTTATTTAATAAATATCATATATAACTTATTGTGTAATTTCTGAAACTGATTGCTAATCATTTCTTAAACTTTATTCCACATTCAAATTATTCAATAACTCATTTGAAGTTCTTTCAAAAGATTCATACTTTGGGTTCTCCATGAAATGGTTAGGGTTGATACAGAAATAATTAGGGAAAATATCAAACAAGAATTATATTTGATAGAGAATTGTGGTTTGACTTAAGATAAACATGTGTGAATATATCTACATCATCCTGTATCGACTGACCAACAATATTTGAATTCTGGTGATACTCCTCGGAACTAGCATCATTTAGAAAATATTTGAAACTGCAATATTTCTCCAAATAAATACTGGTTTTATCAGTACTTTTAATCAAACCACTAACAGTGTAACTACACCCTGATGTTTGTGCAGGTCTATATCTTAGGGACTAGGCTACTTTACTCTGCATTTACACCTCAGGGCTTTTATTTGCCCTAAAATATTTTGTTTATAGCCCATCCTTTTGTGAATATTAAGTTGAAGACATCTTGTTTGAGATGTTTGATATCAGTACTGTGTTTTTATACACTAGCTGTGTATGTGTTAAGGGCTACTGAGTGTTTTTAATTTGACATATTTAGATAGTGTATACCTTGTGGATGTTCTTGATCATTTCCTTGATGGTGGTTATTGCCAGAACAGCCTCGAACACCTCAGATGGTTCAGAAATATCTGGTTATTCCATTGGGTTATAGAGAGCAATTGACTGTGGTAAAATTCACTGTGTGTCAATCTTCAGTGCGATTTCAAGCATGTCTGAGGTTGATTTTAAAATCTCCCTACCCTTACCCAATTACCCATTTGGAAAGCAGAGTAAAAATTCTAGAGCTTCGGCGTGTGAGCCTTGGAAGTTTAGGTAATGTATGAAGTGAGTTTTATACAGGCCATTCTCAATATCCTTGAGCAGCTCACTCTGATATCCTACTGTGGAGACTCTGATCAGCTTCCTAGATAAATCTGCTGCATCCAGGAATATTCTCAGGATCCTGATCTAAATTGGTATCATGTTCATTCAATAGGTAAGAGTTAGTCCTACCCCTCCGAGAACGACTATTTTGTGGGAATTTCTTACTGTTTATTGTCCTAGGCTTATAAGGATTCTTGGGTCATTGAACATTGCGTGGAATAGGGGAGACTTCATGATCCGAGGGTTGATCATGTCTGTGATGGCAATGTTGAAGTTTTTTAGCATCCCTGACACTTGCATTCTTGGATGAAGTTAAAGTTTGCCAAGATACCATGTTCTCCTGTACACTTCTGGGATGTCAGATCTGATGTCAATGGTTCCCATGCACATTTGGGTTGTACATGACCTGTGATTACACCATACGTACTAGCATACTTAATGATATGAGCTATAGTGTTCCAATGTATCAGGCTAGTCAAGCACGAAGGGTTTCTAGGGCCTCTGCTGGTTCGTGGGTCTAGTCCAGCCATCCTATTTGTGGTGCTCAGAATGAATTGTTCCTCCATGTTGGATCCAGAAATGCTCTCTAGACTAAGGTCCTCTTGTTTTACTAGTGCAATATTTTGTTGTGTATAGTTACGTTGAAAGTCTTTCACGATGAACTTTATAAAGTCATAGTGCATTTCAAAGCGATGTCCACTTTGTGACTCTGGTTGGTATATTCCATTGCATTTCCCTACTCCTTCTTAATTGTGGTATATTTTACATTTCCAACATGTGATTTCCGCTAGAACCCCCCCCCCCCCACCACTAACTACCCAAGGGGATTGAGACCACATGTCTCTTCATATTTGATTGTAGTTTTCAAAACACTAAATATTGTTTGGGTAGTCTAACCTGACTACCTGATAGGAGTCTATGTTAGGGGGGAAAATCTTGGTACTGTGAATGATTCTGTTCTTGGAGGTGTTAAAGTCTTTTTGAAATTTTCTATTGGCATGGTGATGTATGACTTTTGGGTTCAGTATGTTCCATGGTGATGAATGTACTCAATATATACTTTTTTTGGTCTAGAGATGTCGCTATCTGTCAAACTACAGTTGGAGATTTCATCCTTGCTTTAAAGTGTTTCTATGGATTCCTTACGGTGTATGGTGTTTATTTTACCTGTTGTTGTAGAGGGATTGTAGGGGTAATTCTGAAGTCTCGAAAGGGGGTAAACTGCTGATGACCTGGTCTCAGAGTGGTTAATAAAGAAGACAATTGTATTAATCAGAAAGTCTCTTGTTGTAAGATCAATGTTGATACTTAGGGAATCCTTTCAACCCGCCATAAAAATACTCTGACTGGAGATTGATTTTTGAGACCTCCATTATGGTCAAGAGCAAAATTCAGCTCATTCAATTAATAGTATATGCGCATTCAATTCATAGGCCAATGAGCCTTAAACTCTTCCACCCCGCTGTAAATAAATTGAACGTGATATATCGGTTGCAAGAATAAGCATCAAACTTATATGATTAAAAAAATGTGATTCTTTACTCTCAGAAAATGTTAAGTTTATAGATATTCCATCATTTGGATATCTGTTGTCAATGTATTAAGTCAGATCAAATTTTTTCAAATGACGGCCGCCGCCATCTTCAATTCGAAAATGGTGTTGGCTGATTTTGAACTAAGTTCATTGCCTTCAACGTATTGATGCTGCATTTAAACTTAGAAGGTATTGATTTCTAAATAAAGAACATTATTCCCTGATATCTAATTGACATAGATATCATTTCAAAGTGTCTAGGAAATAGCACTGTCAAAGTGTACGACTCATCAAAAGGCCTTCCAGATACTTTGTATGTGAGCATAATATTCAAATAAAGGAAGTAAAGCAAAGTAAAGGAAGTAAAGAAAATTAATCCTTCGATTAAGATTCGCACATTGGAAAGGGGTGTGCCATAAAGGGCATTTACTAGTGCTGCCGCCTACAATGAGATGGTTAAACAGTCTTGTTAAATTATTCAACGGGGTATAGAAATACAAGTAGAATACATTTACAGTATTGTATAAAGTATACTACAACACATATTTTGAGTGGTGAACTCAAGCAATCATTTTAGTTTCCCCTACACAAAATTCTGACCGGGTGATGAGAAAAATCACTTTAAGTAAAATAAATTCTACTAGTATGTTGCTGGCAGGGCCAGGAAGTGAGCGAGCGCAAAGCGTTCTGATCAAAAGATAGCATAGAAAGACCGAAAATTAATGGCAGACAACTTATTACAATTTAAACCTGTCATAAAATCTTCATTTCGTAACAGATTTTAAAGAGAATTTTAAAAGGCTGGTAGATATTGGGGCAATTCTAACGATCTAAACCGCATCAAAATTGACTCACGAAAAGGCAAGTAATTTGATTTACCTTAAATATAGAGGCCACTGCCGTGGCAGCATTTCCCGCTACTATAATCAGGTAGTCACTGGAGCATTTATTGCATATGGGCTTTTGTTGGGAAAACGTTATGACATAGATTCATTTATGAGCGCCTTTGAAAACTTAGTGGAAAGGGCGCTATATCAAATATCAGTTAAGAATAATAATATAAATCACAATAGTGATTAACTCTGCTGCATGTGATACCCCAATACAAATACTGTAAAAACAATTAGGCCTGCATTCGTTTCCGTTAGCGAGAAAAATAATTAAATGTTGCAAGCCTTTTTATACTTGGTGTGCTGAACAGGCAAGCACTTGTGTTTAGGAATAGATACCTCGAAAAATAAAACAGTACTGTACGGAATTAGTACCTATGAAATGGTAGAGTATATTAACGGTACTGTTAACGGTACTTATTTTATTATTAACTAAATTCTGTGGTGAATAGCCATGTTTAGAATCCTAGACAACCTCTAATAGATTATAACCTCACAGTGGTTAGTATCGTTAAGTGTACCTTTGAGGAATGAAATAGTATGATACGGTACTTTTTGAAATGATAACGGTACCATTGTGTTACCCCTTATAGGTATCCAACCCTATGTCTAACCGTGTTTGTTGAATTCACGTCGGCGTTGGCCTGTAGAAGAGGCTTCACTATAAGATATGTATTTAAGGATATTGTATTGTTTAAGTGTTTATATTTGAATGCTATATACAAATAAATGAACATTTGATTACCCATTGTTCTTAATAAAACAACAATATAGTTTAGCCTTACTCACCTGGTCTCTCAGGTTGATATCAGCCCCAGCCTGGATAAGCTTCCTAACTATAGCATCATGACCGTACCACACAGCTGCATGTAAACTACTCATTCCATCCTGAGAAAATACAAACAGGTTTGTAGGAAAAATTTAAAGACTTTAAAGCTTTATTTATTAAATATCATAAATAACGTATTGTGTAATTTCCGAAACTGATTGCTAATCATTTCTTAAACTTTAGTCCGCATTCAAATTATTCAATAACTCATTTGAAGTTCTTTCAAAAGATTCATACTTTGAGTTCTCCATGAAATGGTTAGGGTTGATATAGAAATAATTAGGGGAAAGATCAAACAAGAATTATATTTGATAGAGAATTGTGGTTTGACTTAAGATAAACATGTGTGAATATATCTGCATCATCCTGTATCCTGTATTTTTTTGTGTTCTGCAAAGTAACTAAAAATATATAGCCAATCACTTCCTCGCTCGTGTAGCCTTGTCAATCACACT
>OZ012699.1:20739603-20784603 GCA_963942565.1 Maea johnstoni | reverse complement strand
GTTTTATTGACATACTTTAAAATGTTTCTAAAACGTCAGAAAAAATATAAATAAATTTTCAATATATACACTAATAAAATGTTAAACAATATTCTTCCAAAATATGTTTTATAAAATTGAACTATAATTTTTCTAACATTTTAAATAAATGTTTGAAAGCTGTCTATTACAAATGTTTCTTTAAATATTAATCATCATATCATTATTATTATTATTATTATTATTATTATTATTATTATTATTATTATTATTATTATTATTATTATTATATAAATATTATTACTATTATTATTATTATTATTATTATTATTATTATTATTATTATTATTATTATTATTATTATTGTTATTATTATTATTATTATTTTGATCATTACTTGGATCATCTTTCTTTGAGTAAAAACCTTTTAGGGTAGGGTTACAGTAGACAAACAACCTTTTGTCAGACTCAAGGGTTACTCACCTGGTCTCTCAGGTTGACGTCAGCCCCGGCCTGGATAAGCTCCTTTATTACAGCGCCATGACCCTGCTCAGCAGCTTCATGTAAGCTACTCCTTCCATCCTGAGAAAATACAAACAGGCTTCTTTGGAGAAATTGAAAATAATAATAATTAACCTGAGAGCGTTTAACCCATTCCTGCCTGCAGCGCAAAACTAAAACAAGCATGACCAATATTTCCTTACAGAGGCGCTAAATATATGCCAGCTCGTATGAAAGAAAATAAACACTTTTGAAGCCCACAATAATAAGAACCAGCCCAATAAAGTTTCAATGGACAAAAAATATTGTGTGTTCCAGTAGCCCATTTTCTCCCTGGAGAATCAAAGGAAATATGAGAACATCCCCCAAAAATATGTGACAAGTGTATAGGAACTCCCAAAAATGGCAAATCGATGTGAATAGCAGCGAGACCCAACTTTCATTTGGGATCGCATCCCCATTAACAGCAGTCACAAGGCAATGGCTTTGTGGTCGTTGAGGAGGATTCTGTCTCAACATGCTTTTCCATATTCTTGCGATAGAGGTTGCATCGTTTGTTCGTACTTCCCAAAGCCCAGCAAACACAAAATATGTTTTAAAATATTTTTAAAAGGACTGAAAAATAATTGTTAGAAACATTCACAATAAACATGAATAAAACATAAGCAAAATGTTCAATAACCATAGGGAAAACATTAGTGAAATAATGAATATAAATAATGTTATGCAATAAAGATATAATATTAGTAACTCATTTACGGGAATATAGGAATATTTTTCTCACAATATTAACCGATAGTTTTTCATTACTATGTTTGATAACATTACATCATCTTTTATCAACATTTATAGTTAATGTTTAACGTCCGCGTATTACAAATGTTGTTTTTAACATTAATTGAATGTTTTATTGACATACTTTAAAATTCTAAAACGTCTGAAAAAGTATGAATAAAATGTCAATATATATATTAATGAAACGTTAAACAATATTTTTCCAAAATATGTTTGATAATATTTAACTATAATTTTTTTAACATTTAAAATAAATGTTTTAAAGCTGCCTAATAAAGGAATATTTTCTCACAATATTAACCAATATTTTTTCATAATAATATTTGATAACATTATATTATCTTATATCAACATTTATAGTTAATGTTTTGCATCTGCATATTACAAATGTTGTTTTTAACATTAATTAAATGTTTTATTGACATACTTTAAAATGTTTCTAAAACGTCAGAAAAATTATAAATCAATTGTCAATATATACACTAATTAAATATTTAACAATATTCTTCCAAAATATGTTTTATAAAATTGAACTATAATTTTTCTAACATTTAAAATAAATGTTTGAAAGCTGTCTATTACGAATTGTTTCTTAATAATAATAATAATAATAATAATAATAATAATAATAATAATAATAATAATAATAATAATAGTAATAATAATAATAATGATAATAATAATAATAATGATAATAATAATTATAGTAATGATAATGGAAATAATACAAATATGATATGAGATCATGATAAGAATGATAATGATTATATTGATGATAAGGAGAAGAGGAACATGAAGACGAGTATTGATGATTATATTGATGATACTACCACTGTTTATAATAATAATAATAATAATAATAATAATAATAATAATAATAATAATAATAATAATAATAATAATAATAATAATAGAAATAATAATGATAATAATAATGATAATGATAATGATAAAAATAATAACAATGATTATAGTGATAATAAAAAGAAGAATATTTATAATTTTGTTAACAATAATAATAATAAAGATATTAAATGAATAAATTCAGTTGATGAAGCAGAATACAAAGGAAGCGATAACAACACAACTACTGATCTAAGAGTCTTAAAAATGTTAAATCTCAATGCCTTTATTACTAAACATGTTCATGAGGTTCTTTGCCAATGTCTCTAGTTATGTAATCCCTGTACCTCATACCAATTAGGGAAGAGTAATGCTACTGTGGTTGTTAATACTGATATCAAATGCAAAAAAGACCTTATCAGTTTAACCAATTCATGCCGGAGTTTCTCCATGTCCAGTGTCATCTGGATAAATGAAAATAACTTTGAGATTAATCATGAATTGGATTGTCATTTAAAGGAGATGTGTTAGATACTTTCTGATCAACATTGCTTCTTCAAATGATTTCTTAAGATTGAATTTGTTAGCGAGATATCTCTTAAATAGAAGATTTTTGCATTCTACACACATGAATACTACAGGACCTTCTGCCTGGATTATTTTTATTTGAAAGCCATTGGATATTGAAGTTTGCAATGATAGACTTAACACTATAAGGTCACTAAGGAAGGAGACAGGCTGTATCCAATGAGATATTGTTGAATGATGGTATCCTTAAGGAACTATAAGTCATGTTTGCTTTTGTTTAAAAGATGTTGCCAACTTTGTCAGGCAGTTTTGGGCGCTGAAGGCATGAATGGGTTAAATGATAACAGCTTTATTGGTAATCCATTAAACAAAACTACACAATTATTTTTTCTCTCCTAAAAAGCCTGTTTGTATTTTCTCAGGATGGAATGAGTAGTTTACATGAAGCTGCTCAGTGGTGTCATGATGCTACTGTTAAGAAGCTCATCCAGGCCGGGGCTGACGTCAACCTGACAAACATTGTGAGTAAGCCTTAAGCTCTAACCCTATCCTTACATATTTTTAATCAAACCGGTAAAGGGAACAAACATTTTTTATGCCCAATGCTTGAATATACCTAGATTTAGCGGAAATCTTCCCGCATGATCGCAAATAAACAATTAATAAATAAGATTGCAAAAATAGTAATTAAAATAATAATAATAATAATAATAATAATAATAATAATAATAATAATAATAATAATAATAATAGTAATAATGATAATAATAATAATAATGATAATAACATTATATAGTAATAATAATAATGATAACAATAATAAAAATGATGATAATAATAATAATAATAATAATTATTATTATTATTATTATTATTATTACTATTATTATTATTATTATTATTATTATTATTATTATTATTATTATTATTATAATAATTACAATGATAATAAACATAATACGAAGAAGAAGAGGAAGTAGAAGAAGAAGAAGAATGATAGTAGGGATAATTATGATAATAATGATAATGATTATTATATTCATGGAATGGTAATAATTAAAACTATATCGATGACAATAATACTAACAATTATAATAATAATATCAATAGTAATGATAATAATAATGATAAAAATAATAATCAGAGTTGGTGATTATAACAATTATGAAAATCAAAACAATAATAATAATAATAATAATAATATAAATAGTAATAATAATGATAATAACATTAATGATAATAATAATAATAACAATAATAATAATAATGATAATAATAATAACAACAATAATAATAATAATAATAATAATAATAATAATAATAATAATAATAATAATAATAATAATAATGATAATAATATCAATAATGCTTATGATTATAATAACAATAATAGGTATAAAAATAATAATGATAATAATGATAGTTATGATAATAACAATGATATTTATATGAATAATCAAACTAATGATGATAACAATGGAACAAAGTAACACAGATTCAGACAATATTCATCAAGCAGATCTTTAGATATGAAGGGGTCAAAAAAACTAATTTCATTGTATAATTTCAGACAACGATTTTTATTGGGAATGCCAATGTAGGGATTGGTACTGGTAATTGATATCGAAATAAGAAAATATGTAGACTATTGTTAAAGATCTCTTATACTGTTACTAATTGACTTGACTATTACCTGAACATATCCACATGAGGACAGTTTGCTAATAAAGGGAAAACATAAATAGTCAAGAAAAAGGCTCTTTTTTAGATTAACTTGAGAGCTAGAGAGTTTCCATCGGTATCATGTTTTAGGCCCACATTTGGGGCATCCCGCCAGGATGGATGTAAACTTCAGAAGTGGTGAACATCTTTTTTTATTGGGCCATATCTTAAAGATCCCAAAATATGTAAATAGGCCCCTAAATGGTCAAAATGATAGGTATAGAGGTAGAAAAGACCCTAAACCCAAAATACACTCATAACCCAGCTTAGACCAAACATTAGGATGAGTGGCATCAAAATAATGCGCTGAGAGAGAATTATCTTTTAGAATACTAAACACGACTAACTATAACCCATGATGCATTAAAGTTCATTCAATGTCAACATAGCTTCCAAATCAAGAATCTGATATTTTCCCATAATCTAGAGTCAATTTATAAACTTATGTTTTTTGAAGAAATGTATTTCTTTTCTGTAGCCACTTTTTCTAAAGAAATGCTTTTAAGTGGAGTGGTTAAACATTTTAGAAAGTTTATCCATTAGAATTTTAGTACAATTTTGAGATTTAAGGTAGAAAATAGGGCACAAGCACCACATGGAGACCCCAAAATGCCCAAAATTGGTAAGAATGTGAAAACCGAAATGATTGTTTATTAAGTTTTACAATACAGAAGGGAGCAGATGATGTACCAAAATATTAGGTTCAGTTTTCTCTTTAATCTCGAAGATGATGGTACAAAAACCTAAATCAAGGGGTCACTGAAAGTCATTTCTTTCTAAATTGATATTGAATTAAGTCGTATTTTTCAGTAAGTTATTTCCAAAACCAAGTTACCACAGTAGCTGACAAATATATAACCTCAAATATGATCTTGACATCAATATATTTTGTACCATTTACTGGTGCAAATGAAGTAGTCTTAAGTCAATATGGAGATGTGGAATGAGGAAGTGTTTCAAGATGGGTTGTACTAGTATGGGACCACTGTTTAGGTCATAAAATTTGTGAAAAACATTATAGGCATTGTTTGGTAACAAAATGCTTTTTGTAAGATGTGTCATTCCATTTCATGCAACCAACCTAGGGTATTGTATGTTGTTGTGATATTAGAGGTCATTCAAGAACAAACTAATCCCAATTTCATGATTTAAGGCATTTGGGAAATATCATTTAAAAGGATTCTCAAACATTTCAAAACTAAGTTTGGGCTAATCTTTAATATCTAGGGACCAAAATGACAAAATGCCTGATTACAGGGACAACCAAATATTAAAGTGAAGCAGCAGAAAGTAACAGAGTCATATCTTGTGATATGCATGCTTTCATTTTTAATGCGAAGAATAAGCTTTTAAACTTGCATATCTTGAGAAAATGTGCAAATGGCATGAAAGATTTATTATTCAATTAATTATCAACATACACATATATGTATGTTGCTTATTGATCAGTTATTAATATCGCAACGGCCGTCTCCCTTCGAGTTTGGGATGACCAATAAAAACATTGGACCACCACGCTGCATTCGCGGGGAGCGATGGATAGTTTTATGACTTGTCACAAGTTTCACAAGAATTTTACAGTTAAATATGTGACTTATGATACGATACCTTAGTAACTAGGTTAGTAACAATGCACGACATTATAATGATTTTATGGAGTTATTGCTTTTATTTTTCTTTGTTGCAGCCACGCCCGGCTGGGGGTGAAATTCAACCTACGCTGACAGATGTGTCGCAGGCATCCTTCAACCACTACTGCTCACAGCAGCCTAAACCAGCCTGACAATTTTGATGATATCGTTCAGACTTTAACACAACTGACAAAATATTTAATGGAGAAAATTTAATAAGAACATTACTAACAACTCTCCTTCAAATATTTCTTAAAATTATTCTCAATTAAAAAGTTTTTGCTTATTGGCATGAAGCTATTTAAAGCTCACTCGCTTTTGTCAGAGATAGAAGACTATACAAAGTGTGCTAAAGATGCCTTCTTCATAGCCTGTTGTTGGCTAAATGATGATTCTAGCAAGAAAAATATTGATGGCAAGCAAAGTATATTCTAACAAAGAAATGTCAGTAAAGGATCTGTCAACTCATGTGTTTTACCTGTGTCTTCATATTGACATCGGCTCCGTGTTTTATTAGAGTCCTCATCACTGTGTACTGGCCTCTCTTTATTGCCTCATGCAATGGGGTCCTTTCACACTGAAAATAAACAATGAAAAGTATCCTTTATTCAATCAGTACTCATTCATTCATTAAGACATACATTTGAAATCAAACCAACATCCCAAAAGAGTAACAAGTCGCAGTAGATATAACTAAAACGCTCCTGACTGTATAACCCAGCAAACACAAAATATTTTCAAAATATTTTTAAAAGGACTGAAAAAATATTGTTAGAAACATTCACAATAAACATGAATAAAACATTAGCAAAATGTTCAATAACCCCAGGGAAAACATTTGTGAAATAATGAATGTAAAAAATGTTATGCAATAAAAATATGATATTAGTAAAACATTTAGGAGAATAAAGGAATATTTTCTTACAATATTAACCAATATTCTTTTCATAATAATGTCTGATAACATTATGTTATCTTTTATCAACATTTTTAGTTAATGTTTAATGTCTGTGTATTACAAATGTTGTTTTCAACATTAATCGAATGTTTTATTAACATACTTTAAAATGTTTCTAAAACGTCTGAAAAAGTATAGATAAAATATCAATTTATACATTAATGAAAAGTTAAACAATATTTTTCCAAAATATGTTTGAATATAATAAACTGTAATTTTTTTAACATTTAAAATAAATCTTTTAAAGCTGCCTAATAAAGGAATATTTTCTCACAATATTAACCAATATTTTTTTCATAATAATGTTTGATAACACTATATCATCTTTTATCAACATTTATAGTTAATGTTTTACACCTGCGTATTACAAATGTTGTTTTTAACATTTATAGAATGTTTTATTAATATTCTTTAAAATGTTTCTTAAACGTCTGAAAAATTATGATTAAAAAAATGTCAATATTTACACTGATAAAATGTTAAACAATATTTTTCCAAAATATATTTGATAATATTAAACTATAATTTTTCTAACATTTAAAGACAAATGTTTTTAAAGCTGTCCATTACAAATGTTTCTTTAAATATTAATTAAGTATTGTATCTACAAAGTTACAAAATATTTCTGAACAAATTTGAAATTAAATATCTAAATTTATATTTAGAAAATAATAACCAATAATTTTCTGCGATAATGTATGATAACATTATCCTATCTTTTATTATCATTTTAAATAAATGTTATACATCTGCATATTACAAATGTTTTTTTAAACATCGGTTTGATATCAAGAACACATCCTGTGAAATATTTGTGAAACATCTGAACTAAGCTGTAAAGAAGACATTATCAAAATGTTGAATAAATGTTTTGAAATGTTTTTGCCGAATTCTTCGTTCAACATTTCTATAAAACAGTCCTTTAATAATTCGAAAAACATTATAAAAATACCAATTTTAACACAAAAACCGTATGAAATATTTCAGAAATATTATTGAGGAATGCCCTATGATATTGCCACATAATAATGTCAAAATGCAAAAACAATAGCCACAATTCAGCATTATTATCTTAATATTAAATAACGTTAATATATAATCCTACAATTGTTAGCAACTTCTCTGAAAAAGCAATATTTTATGCTATAATTAGATAAATATGATTGATAAACATGAAATATTGATTTGAAAATTTAGGAAAAAATAGTTTCCAATTAAATATATCATTACTGGCATTGGTTTAAAGTTTTTGGTTTCGTAAAAAGCATGAAATATCAATATGTGTCATTCCAAAAGGCATTGATTAGGGCTGACAAAAAAATAATATAAGTACCCTTCTCTTCTATCTTGAAAGCATGATTTGTACAGTATACTTTTCAAAGTAAGACTGAGCAAGAAATCCCTAAAATGGGGATTTCAAAAGTGTGTTAGTTATGGGCGATTGGTAAGTACATTTTCTTCTCCAAAGAATTTAAAACTCAACTATCTGGAAAGATAAATATTTCAAAAATATTGAAATAATGTTGAGTAAAATGGGACCAAAATGACAAAATGCCTGATTACAGGGACAACCAAATATTAAAGTGAAGCAGCAGAAAGTAACATATCTTGTGGTATGCATGCTTTCATTTTTAATGCGATGAATAAGCTTTTAAACTTGCATATCTTGAGAAAATGTGCAAATGGCATGAAAGATTTATTATTCAATTAATTATCAACATACACATATATGTATGTTGCTTATTATTCAGTTATTAATATCGCAATGGCCGTCTCCCTTCGAGTTTGGGATGACCAATAAAAACATTGGACCACCACGCTGCATTCGCGGGGAGCGATGGATAGTTTTATGACTTGTCACAAGTTTCACAAGAATTTTACAGTTAAATATGTGACTTATGATACGATACCTTAGTAACTAGGTTAGTAACAATGCACGACATTATAATGATTTTATGGAGTTATTGCTTTTATTTTTCTTTGTTGCAGCCACGCCCGGCTGGGGGTGAAATTCAACCTACGCTGACAGATGTGTCGCAGGCATCCTTCAACCACTACTGCTCACAGCAGCCTAAACCAGCCTGACAATTTTGATGATATCGTTCAGACTTTAACACAACTGACAAAATATTTAATGGAGAAAATTTATTAAGAACATTACTAACAACTCTCCTTCAAATATTTCTTAAAATCATTCTCAATTAAAAAGTTTTTGCTTATTGGCATGAAGCTATTTAAAGCTCACTCGCTTTTGTCAGAGATAGAAGACTATACAAAGTGTGCTAAAGATGCCTTCTTCATAGCCTGTTATTGGCTAAATGATGATTCTAGCAAGAAAAATATTGATGGCAAGCAAAGTATATTCTAACAAAGAAATGTCAGTAAAGGATCTGTCAACTCATGTGTTTTACCTGTGTCTTCATATTGACATCGGCTCCGTGTTTTATTAGAGTCCTAATCACTGTGTACCGGCCTCTCTTTATTGCCTCATGCAATGGGGTCCTTTCACACTGAAAATAAACAATGAAAAGTATCCTTTATTCAATCAGTACTCATTCATTCATTAAGACATACATTTGAAATCAAACCAACATCCCAAAAGAGTAACAAGTCGCAGTAGATATAACTAAAACGCTCCTGACTGTATAACCCAGCAAACACAAAATATTTTCAAAATATTTTTAAAAGGACTGAAAAAATATTGTTAGAAACATTCACAATAAACATGAATAAAACATTAGCAAAATGTTCAATAACCCCAGGGAAAACATTTGTGAAATAATGAATGTAAAAAATGTTATGCAATAAAAATATGATATTAGTAAAACATTTAGGAGAATAAAGGAATATTTTCTTACAATATTAACCAATATTCTTTTCATAATAATGTCTGATAACATTATGTTATCTTTTATCAACATTTTTAGTTAATGTTTAATGTCTGCGTATTACAAATGTTGTTTTTAACATTAATCGAATGTTTTATTAACATACTTTAAAATGTTTCTAAAACGTCTGAAAAAGTATAGATAAAATATCAATTTATACATTAATGAAAAGTTAAACAATATTTTTCCAAAATATGTTTGAATATAATAAACTGTAATTTTTTTAACATTTAAAATAAATCTTTTAAAGCTGCCTAATAAAGGAATATTTTCTCACAATATTAACCAATATTTTTTTCATAATAATGTTTGATAACACTATATCATCTTTTATCAACATTTATAGTTAATGTTTTACACCTGCGTATTACAAATGTTGTTTTTAACATTTATAGAATGTTTTATTAATATTCTTTAAAATGTTTCTTAAACGTCTGAAAAATTATGAATAAAAAAATGTCAATATTTACACTGATAAAATGTTAAACAATATTTTTCCAAAATATATTTGATAATATTAAACTATAATTTTTCTAACATTTAAAGACAAATGTTTTTAAAGCTGTCCATTACAAATGTTTCTTTAAATATTAATTAAGTATTGTATCTACAAAGTTACAAAATATTTCTGAACAAATTTGAAATTAAATATCTAAATTTATATTTAGAAAATAATAACCAATAATCTTCTGCGATAATGTATGATAACATTATCCTATCTTTTATTATCATTTTAAATAAATGTTATACATCTGCATATTACAAATGTTTTTTTAAACATCGGTTTGATATCAAGAACACATCCTGTGAAATATTTGTGAAACATCTGAACTAAGCTGTAAAGAAGACATTATCAAAATGTTGAATAAATGTTTTGAAATGTTTTTGCCGAATTCTTCGTTCAACATTTCTATAAAACAGTCCTTTAATAATTCGAAAAACATTATAAAAATACCAATTTTAACACAAAAACCGTATGAAATATTTCAGAAATATTATTGAGGAATGCCCTATGATATTGCCACATAATAATGTCAAAATGCAAAAACAATAGCCACAATTCAGCATTATTATCTTAATATTAAATAACGTTAATATATAATCCTACAATTGTTAGCAACTTCTCTGAAAAAGCAATATTTTATGCTATAATTAGATAAATATGATTGATAAACATGAAATATTGATTTGAAAATTTAGGAAAAAATAGTTTCCAATTAAATATATCATTACTGGCATTGGTTTAAAGTTTTTGGTTTCGTAAAAAGCATGAAATATCAATATGTGTCATTCCAAAAGGCATTGATTAGGGCTGACAAAAAATAATATAAGTAGCCTTCTCTTCTATCTTGAAAGCATGATTTGTACAGTATACTTTTCAAAGTAAGACTGAGCAAGAAATCCCTAAAATGAGGATTTCAAAAGTGTGTTAGTTATGGGCGATTGGTAAGTACATTTTCTTCTCCAAAGAATTTAAAACTCAACTATCTGGAAAGATAAATATTTCAAAAATATTGAAATAATGTTGAGTAAAATGTTACAAAAAATGTTGGCATAATATTAGGCCAGCAATTTCAATGGGGATAAATATCTTCAACAACAATGTCAAAATGTTTCTTAGAAATAGTTTATGAATAATTTAAGCAACATTGTATACATATGTATTTAAAATATTGTGAAAATAATAATTTAAATGTTATAAGAAATGTTTTGGTAATAATTTTCAGGCCAAACGTTTTAATATTAATAAATATTTTTCAGAAACATTTGATGAATAATTTTTGCAATATTGTGTTAATGTATCTTGGAAATGTTTTAAAAATAATAATACAAATATTATAAGAAACATTATGGTAATAATTTTCAGGCCAAACGTTTTAATATTAATAAACATTTTCATTAATATTTCACAGATATTGGGTTAAATATTTTGTAGACATAGCACAAATGTTTTGTGTTTGCTGGGAAGCGCCTCTCCAGAATCTCTGCCAGACGCAATAATGACAATGTACTGTCTCCCCCTTGTCTCTGGCGTTGACTCTCGCTCCTGACTCTATAAGCACCTCCACAGAATATCTGCTAGACGCAATGGTACCTGTGACATTATTATACCTATTTCTAACAATGTCTTGATTTCGGGACCCACAATTACAAAACCTTAGCATACTATGAAAGACTATATGACCGCCTTTCTTTATCTATAAAATTTGTTGTCTTAGGCCCAGTACTAAGTGCGAAATCATCAAATGAAAACGAACATATTTGGCCGAGAATGTTGGGAAATAAAAACGTGTGTTAAAGGCGTTTTCATTCAATGATTTCATCGTGATTACTGTGCCTAACATTACGATTTTAATGCATTCAAATTGAACAAATTAGGGACTTTCTAGATATATACATTTTATTTTCTTAAGACCAGTAGGGCATTAATGCAGTTTGTATGATGTTTTGTGGCTGAGGTGGTAGCCATGATATATTTTAGGAATTGAGCACGGGAGGCAGGTGATTGTGTAAACACCTGGGTGCCCGGTCCAGTCAGCAGCCAAAATCTTGCCCTATGTTTTGGTTACTGACTGGGCCGGGCACTTGTATTGCCACCACAATAACCTACCTCCCGTGATAAATTCCAATTATATCACAAGGCTTACAAACACGTTTTTTGGCAATTCTTTTGCTTGAAATGAAGATCTAAACTAAGCTGTTGTTGTAACATTCTGGATTGTACAACTATCAGAACATCATAGAACAATGGGATTACCTATTGTTGGAAGCATGTGCATGTGTGACCCTCCCATTGTTGAGGGGGAGTTTGTTTACAATAATAACCTCCTCCTTCAACAATGGGTGGGTATCACATGCACATGCTTCCAACAATAGTAAATCATATTGATCTATGATGTTCTGATTGTTGCGCAATTCAACATGTTGCAACAATGTGCTCATGCTAAGTTTAGTTTATATCTTCATTCAAAACAAAAAACTTAACCATAGCGTCATGACCCTGCCCTGCAGCTACATGTAAATTACTACTACCACCCTGGTCTGTCAGATTGGCATCAGCCCCGGCCTGGATAAGCTCCTTAACTATAGCGCCATGACCCTTCCGCACAGCTTCACGTAAACTACTAAATCCATACTGAGAAAATACAATAGGCTTTATAGGAAAAATAGAAATATTGTGAAGCTTTGTCTAATGGATTACCAATAAAGCTGTAAATCATCCCATTCATGCTTTCAGCACCCAAAACGGCCCTTGGCAATAAAAAACATTTTTAAGAAACTACTTGAAGAAGAATATTAATACATACATGTAACTCACACCTATCTTTTAGATATTTGCTCTGTATATCATTGATTCTAAAGTTATGTTCAAAAGTAATATAGATCCATAAGATATTCATCAGACAGATCTTTAGACATAAGTGGGTTTATTACATTATTTCAAACAAAGATTCTCTGGAACTAATGACTCTCATTACTAACTATTATTATTATTACTATCAGTATTATCATTTTTATTATTAATATTATTAATATTATTATTATTATTATTATTATTATTATGATTATTAGTTTTATCGTTATTATTAGTATTATTTTTATTATAATTATCATAATTATTGTTAACATTATTATCATCATTATTGTTATTATTATCATTATTGTTATTATTATTATTATTATTATTATTATTATTATTATTATTATTATTATTATTATTATTGTTATTATTATTATTATTATTATTATTATTATTATTATTATTATTGTTATCAAAATCATTTTTGTAAGTATAAGTAGTATTAGTAGTAGTAGTATTGATATGATTATTATTATTATTACTATTATCATTATTATTATCATTATCATTATTATTAATATTATTATTATAGATATTATTATTATTATAAATCTTCTTGCTTTTATCATTAGTATTATTATTTTAATTACTATCATCTTTGTTAATATGATTATTGTTAATGTCATCGTCATAATTTTTATTATTATTATCATCATCATAATTATTATTATTATCATTATTTTTAATGTTACTATTATTGTTATTGTTATTATTAAAATTATTATTATTTTTATAATTTTAATCATTATTATCATTTTTATTATTATTATTATTATTATTATTATTATTATTATTATTATTATTATTATTATTATAATTATTATCATTATTATTATTATCATTATTATTATTATTATCAACAATATTAGTATCATCAATATTATCATTAATAGAACTATTACTCACAATACTATTACCATTAATATTATTATTGTTATGATTATAATTATTAATATCTATACTAATACTATTACTTTTGTCATTAGTATTGTTTATATTAGCATTGCTATTATTACTATCATGTTTGTTATTGTTGTTATTATTATTATTATTATTATTATTATTATTATTATTATTATTATCATTATTATTATTATTATTATTATTATTATTATTATCAATACTATTATTACTATTATCATTACTGTTATTTTTATTATTATCATCATTTTTATCATTATTCTTATAATTATTATTATTATTATAATCATCATTATAATCATCATATCTTCTTTCATTATTTTTTTAATTAAAAGATTCCAGGCAGCAAATCTTAATGCATTCAAGATTGTAGCATCCAAAATCACCTATTGTAGTGATATCTACCTCAAAATATTTAATTTTAAGAAAATATTTGAAGGTGAAATGTTGCTCAGATAATATGTAACAAATATCCTTTAAATAGAAATTCATTTCATGATTAATCCCAAAGTTTTTTTCAAATTTATCATACTTTAAAGTTCGAAATATTATCGAGATTAAATTCACTGAATTGATCCATTTTTCCTTAATAGCAAATCGTAATATTCGTGTGTGAACCTCCTAATAAAAACGCCATCTGCCAACAGATATTCGAACTAATTTCTGGAATATTCAGATCAGCAAATGTAACCCCTAAATGGGAAAACCAGACATCTGTCCCGTTCTCAAAGCTAGGGGCTAAAACCAATGCAAACACTGGACTCATTAATTACATTCTAAATTAGGGATTGAGGAGACTTGCCGGGGTAAATTGTAATTGATACAGACGAGTGCCTGGTTGTTGACTTCACTTGTCAAGACCCAAGGTAAGGGGCGACACTGACTAGTGTTAACTCAATCTCTGCCATACATTTGCAAGTATTGTAATACTTACCATAATGGCCCTTGTATGAATAAAAGAGCTGTTAGCTTTGTTATACGGCTAGCTTCGCCGTTCATCTTACAGGGCTCTGTTCATTTCATAGGGCAAGGCATAATAGCGCCACCAAACGATAGAGATACCGACCTCTTCACTTGCCAACACTCGGCTTACTCATTGTCAGTATCAATCTCAACCCACCCTCCCTATCACATGTAATCACCCCATTATAATGTAATTCAATACAAGTAGATATGCTGACGTGTAATCTGTCCTCCTGGGGTAACCTAAAAGTGTTTTGGACTACAAGGCGACTGAGACATAACAGAACATAGAAAAATCGTTGAGAAATGGAACAAATATGAACGGTTTGTAATATTAGCGAATCTGACCCACTCGTTAAAGTCGCCACTAATAGTTCCACGTTAATATTTCAAACTTTACAGTATATCAAGATGATACTAGACATGGGGAAATCCAGGCATAAATGGGTTTTTTCTTAGTAGTTTGCTTTATTTAAATGAGAAACTGGGATGAACACTGGTACATCAAGGAAATGCACACTTTCTGAAGAAATGTCTGTTTCTAATTTAATGGAATCGACACAGTTCTTAAGGTGTTGTTCAAATTTTTTGAATTCTTCGACCCCATGTGTCCAAATTTGGAAGATGTCATCTATAAATCGTACCCAAATCAAGGGTTGTAATCGGTAAGTATCCACGTGGCCGTCTTCAAGCAAACTCAGCCAGATCTCAAACAAGTAGGTGTAAGAGACAGAACTGCATGTAGTATATCCGCCTTAACTGCTTGGGCATGATCACTAGCCCGTTCACAAACCACAGCTACAGCACCATCAGACGTAAAACAAAACAACATTGTATACTGTATACAAAGCAAAGAATGTGGAAAATAATATGTTGGACACAGCAAAAGAGCCTTGTGTGATAGGATGTGCGAACATTTCAGATCTATTACACAACACAAAACAGACCACAGTACTTGTGGAACGACACTTTAACCTACCCTGTCATTCAGGAATGGTAGATGTGGAGATATTCGTACTCCAATTCGGTACTTTAAATCCAGATTCTGAGGCATCTGTAGCCGTGAGATTTTCCTTAGAACAGATGTGGATTCACAGGCTTCGAGTCACTGCTCCATTAGGCCTCAATGTTTTTGATTAAATTATTATCAAATTCATACAGATGTATCTTTAACATGGAGATGGTTCTCTCGACCCCGTTCTTGTGTGTGTACAACTGTTAATACCAGTTTTTCATTTATTTCATCCTCTTACCCAGGGGCACACACACTAGACCAAGGGCGTAGCAAAAAGTCTACCACGTCTTTCCTTCCTTGTGCACGTACAAGTCTTTATAAACCTCCTATACAACCCATTTATCCACACCAATTGATAAAATCGGCATTGACCCCATATCTAGACCACACCAAAATTTAACTATGAAATAATCTTTATTCTTCTTGGGTACCAGGATCAGCCTGGCCGCTATTCGAATGCAAAAACACCTACCCGCCTCTGATGAGTGTATATTCGTTGCACGAAACCGCTGGCCTAGTCTTCTAGACAGGCCCCAGGGGGAGACTACAGTTGGTAAGATCACCCTTGTTGACATGTTGTTTCCCTGGTGTCACGCGACACCGGGACAACAGGTCAACACAAAATTATTGGAATGTGGAAGGCCCAAAGGCAGCTGAGACGCGATTGCCTTATTTACTTATTACTCATATTGTTATTATTATGACTTTTAATATTATTGTTATAATTATTGTTATTATTATTATTATTATTATTAGTAGTAGTAGTAGTAGTAGTAGTAGTAGTAGTAGTAGTAGTAGTAGTAGTAGTAGTAGTAGTAGTAGTAGTATTACCATCCTCATCATCATCCTCATTATTATTTTAAGTATCATCCATATTATTGCTATGAGTATTTGCATAATTATACTCATCTTTCCCCTAGGTGTGGATCATTATTTTTAATGTTACTATTATTGTTATTGTTATTATTATAATTATTGATATTATTATTATTATTATTATTATTATTATTATTATTATTATTATTATTATTATTATTATTATTATTGTTGTTATTTTTATTATCATTATTTCTATTATTATTATTATTATTATTATTATGATTATTATTATAATTATTATTATTATTATTATTATTATTACTATTATTATTATTACAATTATTATTATTGTTAGTAGTAGTATTAATCCATTTATAATTATCATTAATATCATCATCATTATTACTAAAATCATTATAATCATTGATATATTTATGACCATTACTATTGTCATAATATCATTATCATTATTATTATTATCATCACTATTATTATTATTATTTTTATTATTATTATTTTTATTATTATTATTATTATCATTATTATCATTGTTATTATTATTATTGTTGTTATCATTATTATTATTATTAATAGTAGTAGTAGTAGTAGTAGTAGTAGTAGTAGTAGTAGTAGTAGTAGTAGAAGTTGTAGTAGTAGTAGTAGTAGTAGCAATAGTATTAATATTATTATCATTAACATTATTATCATTATCATTTCCATTATAATATTCATTATTATCATTATCATTATTATTGCTATTATTATAGGCGTTAATATCTTCATATATTGATATCATAACAATCATCATTATACTTAATACTAACACTAATATCATCATTATCATTATTAATGTTATTATTAGTAATATTATCAATATTATTAATAGTAATAATTTTATTATAATTATTATTGTTGTTATCACTATCATCATTACTAATGTTTTAAGTAGTAGTAGTATCAGTATTATGATTTTTTCAATATTTGTATGATAATTAATATCATTCTTTTTATCAGCACTATTATTACTAGAAGTAGTAGTAGTAGTAGTAGTAGTAGTAGTAGTAGTAGTAGTACAATGATATTATTATTTTCATTTTATGACTACTACTATAATCATTTTTATCACTAGTATTATTATTATTATTATTATTATTATTATTATTATTATTATTATTATTATCATTATTATTATCATTATTATTACTAATTTTTTTATTATTATTTTTATTATCATTATTATTATTATTATTATTGTTATTTCCTTTTTTATTAATATCATTTGTTTTTCTACGATATTGCAGAAGGAGTTTTATTCAATCAAGACATCTACAAGTGTTAGGCCTCAGAAACTGTTTCATTTATGTAACAATGTGAAGAAGAAAGATAAAGTAGGTAAAATCCTTTTTTCTTTTTGGTCATGCATGTTTTATGTTGACTCGTAGATTGAGGGGTTAGATTTTTTGAAAACTTGTCAGTGTAGGGTTAGAGAAAACAAACAACATTTTTTCAGCCTTAAGGCTTACTCACCTGGTCTCTTAGATTGAGGTCAGCCCCGGCCTGGATAAGCTCCTTAACTATAGCGTTATGACCCTGCCACACCGCTACATGTAAACAATTCTCTCCATTCTGAGAAAATACAAACAGGCTCCATAGGGATTTTTGTTACCACTAAATGTGTTATCATTTAACCCATTCATGCCATCAGATTATTATTATTGCAATTATAAATATTATTACTATCATCATTATTATTATAATTTACATTATTATTATTATTATTATTATTATTATTATTATTATTATTATTATTATTATTATTATTACTATTATTATTACAATTATTATTATTATTATTATTATTTGTTTTTAGTATGATTTTGCAGGAAGATGTTTATTCAATCAAGACATTTGCATGTTCTAGGCTGAGAAAACTCTTTCAGTTCTGTAATGGTGCGCAAAAAAGATTACCTAGGTAAAATCCTTTTTTCTTTTTTTATCATGCATATTTTTTCAGGCCTTAAAGGGCAAATGCACCATCAGAATGATTTAGGTTCAAAATGAGCGTATACATGTCACCTTTCAAATAAGACCTCCCCCGAACCTGTCCTCTTCAGCACTACTCAGTTATAGCTTACAGAAGTTCAGCAAGCAACTGTCCTGAGGCAGCTATACAGGGCCTCCATGCATCCCAAGATGCACTCTGTTTTTGACACCTTCTAAGCACCTGCCTGTGTCACTAGTGCTTAAGAGATAGCAGTAATAGGGGGCTGGGCTCCCCTTTCCTGCTTGGATTTTCATTACTGGCTTTCAATAAGTTGTCACAATTCCCAAAGATTGAACTTCTTCAATTTTCTATTGTATATTCCAACAATCCTTGGAAGTTATACTATGTGGCTTGTCTTTGATTTGTAGCTTATTGTTGGGTAGAAACCATTACTTCCTAATTGCTATGAAATCAGTTTGTGCTAATCACTTACAGGAAATTGCAACGCTTGTGTCAGTTAGCAGTTACTCATGGGAATAGTGTAGGACTTATTAGTATGTGGATTCCTTCACATCCTGTTATCAAGATGCTATCTTTGAGTTAAGAACCTGGCACCATTGAGTAAAGGATCATGTGGGTCTAAGGGAGAAGTTCCCTAGGTGAGTCAGATATTTCCATTCCTCTAAATTCCTGAATTGCTCAATTCTGCCATACTATATAAGTTTTACTTCTTGAAGTTTTATTTGCTTCCAAAAATTGTGATCAGGAATGAGCCAGGAATAAAGATTAGCAAGTAAGGGAAATACATGCAGGCTTATCTGCTACTGCTATCTCTGAAGCACTAGTGACACAGGCTGGTGCTTAGAAGGTGTCAAAAACAGAGTGCATCTTGGGATGCATGGAGGCCCTGTATAGCTGCCTCAGGACAGTTGCTTGCTTAACTTCTGTAAGCTATAACTGAGTAGTGCTGAAGAGGACAGGTTCGGGGGAGGTCTTATTTGAAAGGTGACATGTATACGCTCATTTTGAACCTAAATCATTCTGATGGTGCATTTGCCCTTTAAGCTTACTCACCGTATTCCTCAGATTAACATCAGCCCCTGCCTGGATAAGTATCTTGACTATATCATCATGACCGCGACATGCAGCTATATGTAAACTACTCCATCCAAACTGAGAAAATACACACAAGATTCATAGGAAAAATTGAAAATTTTGAAAGTTTTGTCAAATGGATTACCAAATTATTATAAAAACATTTTTAAGTAACTATTTGAAGAATAAATGTTGATCCATAACTAACAACTACCTTTTGTTATTGCTATTTGCTCTATTAATCATTAATTCTAAAGTTTGACTATTACCTGAACATATCCACATGAGGGCAGTTTGCTATTTTTTTTCAAAAACCTGACGTTGACAGTGCAAAATGAAACAAACGTAAGTTTCAGGGAGGCAGGAAGTGACATTACGAATATTGCATCATTAAGGGAATATCATGATTGTATTTTGTTATGAAATTTTCTAAAGCCGATCCCTAAATGATGGATGGAAAACATGCTCACCACTGTCTGTTCATTGACCTTGACCTTTGCTTTGAGGAGTTCAACCACCACTTCACAACTGCCGCTTTTGGTCGCGAAGTACAGAGCACATCTACCTTTCTAAAAACAAAAATAAAATGATAAAAAACAAAGTTCGGATTTTCATTTAGCTTAACCCCTTCATGCCAATTGCAGCCCAAGAAGCTTAGATAATAGTTTTCTAATGAAGTTTGAAAATATTTGATAAGCATGAACAATAAACTTGCTCTCAGATGTTCAAGATATTTGGGGGAAACACTTTCTAGGGTCGTCTTACAGGACACATAGAACATTTTGTGAGATTTAAGGCTGACTCACCTGGTCTCTCAGGTTGACGTCAGCCCCAGCCTGGATAAGCTCCTTAACTGTAGCATCACGACACCGCCTAGCAGCTCTGTGTAAACTACTCCTTCCATCCTAAGAAAATACAATACACCCACTTTCTGGAACCCATTGAGCAGCTTCTTGTAAACTGCACACTCCATTTTGAGAAAATACCAACAGGCTTCTTGGGAAAAATTGTAAGATTGATAAATTTTCTGTAATGGATTACCAATACAGCTGTTATTATCTAACCTATTCATGCGAGCAGCGCCAAAAACGGTCACACAAATTTGGCGATATCTCACAAACAAAAACAAGCATGACCAATATTTCCTTAAAGATACCATCACTCAACAATATTACAGGTGACACTGCCTGCCTGTTTCTCAAGTGACATATTTCTGTTAAATTTAGCACTGCCACCTTTGGAATGAGTGTTGGTAAAGAGCCAACTGTTTTGAAACAAAAACCTAGGCAACACATAAGTGAAGTTTATACCAATAAGCATTACTGACAAAACAGATCTAAACGAATTCATGCGCGAAGAGTCCAAATTCACCTATTTTAGCATTACCCATAACAAATTCAATTTTCAGAAAATATTTGAAGGAGAAATTCTGATCAGAAAGTACCTGATAAATATATTTTGAATAGAAATCTGATTTATGATTAATCCCAAAGTTATTTTCAAAAGTATCACACTTCTAGATGAACATATGGAATGTATCATGTTTCATGCATGTTTTTGTTGATTTAGAGTTGGAAAGGCAAGTAAAACTTATTAGGATATAATTACAGGAAACCAAAAACATTTTTCAGCCTTAAGGATTACTCACCTCATCTCTCAGGTGAACGTCAGCCCCGGCCTGGATAAGCATCTTAACTATAGCGTCACAACCCTGCCGAGCAGCAAAATGTAAACTACTCCATCCATCCTAAAAGAATAAATACAGGCTCAACTCAAAAGGTATATTTAAATAACTCCTTCCATCCTAAAAATAATACAAGCATGCTCCGCAGGACAAAGTGAATTTCTTTTATTTACTAATTTCAAAAGTTTTATTTACTGGGTATACCAACTGAACAGTTATCATTTTAAAATGTGTTGTGTTATTCCCAAATCCTACTAAAATCAAACACTTAAACTTTATTTCACTATCAAATTATTTAATAACATTTTTATTAAAATCTCAAATTATTTAAGTTTGAAGTTATTTTGACTAATGTATGCTTTCTGTTCCTCTTGAAATCGTTATGGTGGCTGCAGAAATGATTAGGGAACGGATTAAATTGTAAATTGTTCGACAGACAGTTGTGGTTTGACAATATGTGATAATGACTAGCATGTGCCAGCTACCTGGTAAGACATTTACATTGGCAGAGTATTTATAAGAATTGATAAAGGAACCATTATAATAATGTGGTGAAACGATATGCAAGTAATCTTTGAAATGTCTGCGAATTTGTTAAACATTAAGTAAGCTTGATGAGAAACAATAAGTTACTAGTGCTTACTAGAGTGAACCTATTGAACTGATATATTTGAATGGAAATGTATAAAGCTTATACTACATTTGAACAGCCAACTCAATATGTGATACATATTGATGATATGCAAAATAAGAGTACTGGTATGTACTTGTACTACCTGCTGGGTAGTCAACTAAATATGCAATACACAAAGAGGATTTGCAAGACAGAAAACAGGAATAAATAACTGGAATATATCGTACCTATATGACTCGTGTTTAGGGTAACTACCAGCTTTATTAGAGCATGTACTGATACTATAGGTTATACTACACCCTGATGTTTATGCAAGCCCATATCATAAGATTGCAGTGATACTATGCACAACAAAGGTGCTGGTATGATCCTGTATTATCTCCTGGGTAGTGCACTTATCATACATTATAGGAATATGATTTGCAAGGCAGGAAGACAAGCAAGAACATAATGTGCTATATGACCGGTGTTTAGGGTAAATACTGGTTTTATCAGTACTTTTAATCAAACCACTAACAGGGTTACTACACCCTGATGTTTGTGCAGGTCCATGTCTTAGGGACTAGGCTACTTTACTCTGCATTTACACCTCAGGGCTTTTATTTGCCCTAAAATATTTTGTTTATAGCCCATCCTTTTGTGAATATTAAGTTGAAGACATCTTGTTTAATATGTTAGATATCAGTACTGTGTTTATTTAAATACACTAGAATGTGTATGTGTTAAGGGCTACTGAGTGTTTTTAATTTGACATTGCTAGAGAGTGTATACTTTGTTGATGTTCTTGATCATTTCCTTGATGGTGGTTATTGCCATAACAACCTCGAACACCTCAGATGGTTCAGAAATATCTGGTTGATTTCAAAATCTCCCTACCCTTACCCAATTATCCATTTGGAAAGCAGAGTTAAAATTCTAGAGCTTCGGCGTGAGAGCCTTGGAAGTTTAGGTAATGTATGAAGTGAGTTTTATACAGGCCATTCTCAATATCCTTGAGCAGCTCACTATGACATCCTACTTAGGCTATCGGCCAGGGACCCAAATTATGGATTTTAATTACCCCCCCATGTAGATGGAATTTTTTACTTTAGATGGATAGGGGAGTATATAGGGCCTACCAAATTGCCGTGCCCCCACTTTGGGACATGGTCAGATTTGCATTAGGCCTGGTCAAACTGACCACCCACAAATCAGGGAATCGGCCACCTGAAGCACACATATATTGAGGAATAATGGGATGGGGGGTAAAGAAACTGACCATAAAAATGCTCAAGGTTCATTGAATACCACAAGTTTGGTATCAAAATGTTGGTCTGGAGGAGACGTATCCTTTAAAATACTAAACACATAACAAACTCTATTCCGAGATGTAATAGAGGTCATTCAAGGTCAAAATGGCTGCCAAATCAAGAATCTGGGATTTTCCCATAATCTATAGTTTCGGTTTATAAACTTCTCAGTTTTTTTGAAGGGATGTATTTCATTTCTGTAGCCACTTTTTCAGAAGGAATGCTTTTTAGTGGAGTTGTTCAACATTTTAGAAAGTTCATTGATTAGAATGTTAAGTCTAATTTCGAGATTTAAGGCACAAAGTAGGGTACCAGGCCCACCTAGTGACCCCAAAAAGTGCCGAAAATGGTAAAAAATTGAAAACCAAAATGCCTGTATCTAAGGTTTTACAAGTCAGAAGGGAGCAGATGATGCACCAAAATATCAGGTTCAATTTTCTCTTCAATCTGGAAGATTATGGTAAAAAATCCTGAAACTAAGGGGTCATTGAAGGTCAAATAAAGGTCAAAAAGTCAATTTTCCTCTAAAAAATTCAAATTTTGATGAAGATATTTTGACAAAGTAGTTGTGTTTTGTTTGGGTTTTAATTACTCCCCCCATGTAGATGGAATTTTTTACTTTAGATGGATAGGGGAGTGTTTTGGGCTTACAAAAATGACGTGCCCCCACTTTGGGACATGGTCAGATTTGCGTTAGTCCTGGTCAAACTGACCACCCACAAATCAGGGAATTGGACGCATGAAGCATATATATATTGAGGAATAATGGGATGGGGGTAAAGAAATTGACCATAAAAATGCTCACAGTTCATTGAATACCACAAGTTTGGTATCAAAATGATGGTCTGGAGGAGACTCATCCTTTAAAATATTAAACACATAACAAACTCTATTCCATGATGTCATAGAGGTCATTCAAGGTCAAAATGGCTGCTAAATCAAGAATCTGGGATTTTCCCATAATCTATAGTTTTGGCTTATAAACTTCTCAGTTTTTTTGAATGGATGTATTTCATTTCTGTAGCCACTTTTTCAGAAGAAATGCTTTTTAGTGGAGTTGTTCAACATTTTAGAAAGTTCATTGATTAGAATGTTAAGTCTAATTTTGAGATTTAAGGCACAAAGTGGGGTACCAGGCCCACCTAGTGACCCCAAAAAGTGCCAAAAATGGTAAAAAAATCAAAACCAAAATGCCTGTATCTAAGGTTTTACAAGTCAGAAGGGAGCAGATGATGCACCAAAATATCAGGTTCAATTTTCTCTTCAATCTGGAAGATGATGGTAAAATATCCTAAAATTAAGGGGTCATTGAAGGTTAAATAAAGGTCATAATGTCAATTTTTCTCTAAAAAATTCAAATTTTGATGAAGATATTTTGATAAAGTAGTTGTGTTTTGTTTGGGTTTTAATTACTCCACCCATGTAGATGGAATTTTATACCTCAAATGGATAGGGGAGTGCCTGGAGCTTACAAAAATGACGTGCCCCCACTTTGGGACATGGTCAGAATTGCATTAGGCCTGGTCAAACTGACCACCCACAAATCAGGGAATCGGCCACCTAAAGCACACATGTATTGAGGAATGATGGTATGGGGGGTAAAGGAATTGACCATGAGATTGCTTACAGTTCATTAAATGCAACTTTGGTATCAGAATATTGGTCTGGAAGAGACTTATCTTTTAAAATACTAAACGCATGACTTACTCTATTCCATGATGTAATAAAGGTCATTCAAGGTCAAAATGGCTGCCAAATCAAGAATCTGGTATTTTCCCATAATCTCTAGTTTCCTTTTATGAACTTCTCAGTTTTTTTGAAGGGATGTATTTCTTTTATGTGGCCACTTTTTCTGAGGGAATGCTTTCTAGTGGAGTTGTTAAACATTTTAGAAAGTTCATTGATTGAAATTTTGAATCTACTTTTGAGATTTAAGGTACAATTTAGGGTACCAGGCCCACCTAGAGATCCCAAAAAGTGCCTAAAATGGTACAAATTTGAAAACCAAAATGACTGATTCTTTAGTTCCACAAGTCGTAATGGAGCAGATGCTGCACCAACATATCAGGTTTAATTTTCTCTTTAATCTGGAAGATGATGGTAAAAAACAGTACAATTAAGCGGTCATTGAAGGTCAAATAGAGGCCAAAATGTCAGATTTTCTCTAAAAATTCAAATCTTGATGAGGAATTTTGATAAAGTAGTTTTGTTTTGTCATTATATAATGTCCAAAACAGGTTACCACAATAACTGAAAGATATATTACCTGAAATGTGGTCCACCCTTTTATTTTGGACCATATATATACCATATATTAAGTCAATATGGAGGTGTGGAATATGGCATTTAGCAAATCCATGCTTATAATAAGTGTTTAAAGACGGTTGGTGAGGGAGTGCTAGTATGGCACCACTGTTTAGGTCATAGAAGTTGTGAAAACAAAACATCATAGGCATTGTTTGGTATCAAAATGTTTGCTGTAAGACAATCTTTTCATTTCATTCAATCAACCGAGGGTAGGGTATAGTGTTGTGATATTAGAGGTCATTCAAGGTCAAACTAACCCCAATTTCATGATTTAAGGTATATCGTCTTTGAATTGTCCATTTAGCAGCTTATTAAATATTTCTGGAATACATCTTTTATCCTGGAAATAGTTTTAGTTGAGAAATATCTTTATAAAGGATTCCCAGACATTTTGAGTCATTTCAAAACAAAGTCTGGGCCAATTCTGAATATTCAGGGACCAAAATGACAAAATGACTGATTATGGGTGCACCCAGATATTTAAGTGAAGCAGCAGAAAGTTGACATAGCAGAGTTGTATCTCATGGTATGTCAGCTTTAAAGCTTTTGAACTTGCCTATTGTGTTTGTCATGTAAGATGTTAAAGAGATTTGAGGAAAAAAGAAGGTAAAATAAAGGTCAAAACATCCTTTTTCTCTAGGAAATTCAAATTTAGATAAAGAGATTTTGATGGAAGGTGTGTTTTGTCATCACTTAATTTCCTGACCAAGTTACCACAATAATTGGCTAACAAAATACCTTAGATATGTTTACTAAACATTTTTTGAAGTGATGTATTTTTTTCTAGCCACTTTTTCTGAAGGAATGTCTTTTATTGGAGTTGTTGAACATTTTAGAAAGCTCATTGACTTGAATTTCAAGTTCTATTTTAAGGTTTAAGGTACAACAAAGGGTACTAAGTCCACCTGGCGAACCAAAAAAGTACCTTAAATGTTACAAATCTGAAAACCAAAATGACTCTTTTAAGTTTCACTGGTTTTGAAGGGAGTAAATGATGCATCAAAATATTAGGTTTAATTTTCTGTTCAATCTGGAAGATGATGGAAAAATGATACTAATAATATAATTTAGAGTCAAAATGCCTTTAATCATAAAAGAGGAGGTAGTTTGACCTTGAATGACCTCTAATATGACAACAGAACACCCTACTCTAGGTCGGTTGCATAAAATGGGAAGATTGTCGTACAACAAGTACTTTGATACCAAACAATGCTTATATTGTTTGGTGCTCACACTTTTGATGACCTAAACAGTTGTAACCTACTAGCACTTTCTCACAAACTCTCCTTATTAGAAACCTGAAATTGCCAAACGTCTTATTCCACACCTCCACATTGACTTAAAACTACCTAATTTTCATCAGTAAATGGTTCAAAATATATTCTCAGATCCTATCTTGGGGTAATTTATCTGTCATTTATTGTGATAACTTGAATTGGAAATTATAAAATGTCATAACACAACTACTTCATCAAAACTCTCTTTATCAAAGTATGAATTTTCAAATAAAATTGACATTTTGACCTTAATTTGACCTTCAATGACCCGTTAATTTTAGTATCACTTTTCCATCATCTTCCAGTTAGAAGAGAAAATTATACCTGATATGTTGGTGCATCATCTGCTTCCTTCCAACCTGCAAAACTTAAGATACAGTCATTTTGGTGTACAGATTTGTACCATTTTAGGCACTTGTTGGAGTCGCCAGGTGGACTAAGTACCCTATTTTGTACCTTAAAGCTTGAAATGGAACTTTTGGTCAATGAGCTTTCTAAAATGTTCAACAACGCCACTTAAAGACAATAGGCAAGTTTAAAACCCTGTTCTCCTCATTGAAAATGAAAGCTGACATACAATAAGATATAACTCTATTATGTCAACATTCTGTTGCTTCACTTAGATATTTGGGTGCACCCATATTTAGGCATGTGGCCATTTTGGTCCGTAAATATTCAAGATTGGCCCAGACCTTGTCTTGACGTGACTAAAAAAGTGTCTGAGGATCCTTTATAAAGATATTTCTCACCTAAAATTAATTCCAGGATAAGAAAATGTATTCCAGGAGAATTCAATAAGCTGCTAAATGGACAATTCAAAGACAAAAAACCTTAAAGCATGAAATTGGGGTTAGTTTGACCTTGAATGACCTCTAATATTAGAGCAATATACTTTACCCTAGATTGGTTTAATTGAATAAAAAAGAAATGTCCTACAAGCATTTTGATACCAAACAATGCCTATGATGTTTGGTTTTCACAACTTCTATGACCTAAACAGTGGTGCCATACTAGCACTTCCTCACCAACCGTCTGTAAGCACTTATTATAGGCATGGAATTGCTATATGCCATAATCCACACCTCCATATTGACTTAAAACTACTTCATTTTTACCGATATATGGTCAAAAATATAAGAGTGGACCATACTTCAGGATCTGTTAGTTATTGTGGTAACTTGGTTTGGACCTTATACTATGACGAATCGTAACAGCTTTATCAAAATCTCTTCATCAAAATTTTAATTTTTAGAGAAAATCTGACATTTTGACCTTTATTTGACCTTCAATGACCCCTTAATTTTAGGTTTTTTTACCATCATCTTCCAGATTGAAGAGAAAATTAAACCTGATACTTTGGTGCATCATTTGCTTCAGTCCGACTTGTAGAAATAAAGAAACAGTCATTTTGGTTTTCAAATTTGTACCATTTTAGGCACTTTTTGGGGTCTCTAGGTGGGCCTGTTACTCTACTTTGTACCTTAAATCTCAAAACTAGATATAACATTCTAATCAATGAACTCTCTAAAATGTTTAACAACTCCACTAGAAAGCATTCCCCCAGAAAAAGTGGCCACATAAAAGAAATACATCCCTTCAAAAAAACTGCGAAGTTCATAAAAGAAAACTATAGATTATGGGAAAATACCAGATTCTTGATTTGGCAGCCATTTTGACCTTGAATGACCTTTATTACATCATGGAATAGAGTTTGTCACGTGTTTAGTATTTTGAAAGATAAGTCTCTTCCAGACCAACATTCTGATACCGAAGTTGTGGCATTTAATGAACTGTAAGCAATCTTATGGTCAATTCTTTTACCCCCCATACCATCATTCCTCAATATATGTGTGCTTTAGGTGGCCGATTCCCTGATTTGTGGGTGGTCAGTTTGACCAGGCCTAACGCAAATCTGACCATGTCCCAAAGTGGGGGCACGGCATTTTGGTAGGCCCCATATACTCCCCTATCCACCTAAAGTAAAAAATTCCATCTACATGGGGGGGTAATTAAACTCGCTAAATAAGGCTCTTTTAAGATTTGGCCGATAGCTGTTGAGACGTTGATCAGCTTCCTAGATAAATCTGCTGCATCCAGGAATATTCTCAGGATCCTGATCTAAATTGGTATCATGTTCATTCAATAGGTTAGATTTAGTCCTACCCCTCTGAGAACGACTATTTTGTTGGAATTTCTTACTGTTTATTGTACTAGGCTTATAAGGATTCTTGGGTCATTGAACATTGCGTGGAATAGGGGAGACTTCATGATCCCAGGGTTGATCATGTCTGTGATGGCAATGTTGAAGTTTTTTAGCATCCCTGACACTTGCATTCTTGGATGAAGTTAAAGTTTGCCAAGATACCATGTTCTTCTGTACACTTCTGGGATCTCAGATCTGGTGCCAATGGTTCCCATGCACATTTGGGTTGTACATGACCTGTGATTACACCATACGTACGTACTAGCATACTTAATGATATGAGCTATAGTGTTCCAATGTATCAGGCTAGTCAAGCACGAAGGGTTCCTAGGGCCTCTGCTGGTTCGTGGGTCTAGTCCAGCCATCCTATCTGTGGTGCTCAGAATGAATTATTCCTCCATGTTGGATCCAGAAATGCTCTCTAGACTAAGGTCCTCTTGTTTTACTAGTGCAATATTTTGTTGTGTATAGTTACGTTGTAAGTCATTCATGATGAACTTTATAAAGTCATAGTGCCTTTCAAAGCGATGTCCACTTTGTGACTCTGGTTGGTATATTCCATTGCATTTCCCTACTCCTTCTTAATTGTGGTATATTTTACATTTCAAACATGTGATTTCTGCTAGAACCCCCTCCCCCCCCCCCCCCACCACTAACTACCCAAGGGGGTTGAGACCACATGTCTCTTCATATTTGATTGTAGTTTTCAAAACACTAAATATTGTTTGGGTAGTCTAACCTGACTATCTGATAGGAGTCTATGTTAGGGGGGAAAATCTTGGTACTGTGAATGATTCTGTTCTTGGAGGTGTTAAAGTCTTTTTGAAGTTTTCTCTTGGCATGGTGATGTATGACTTTTGGGTTCAGTATGTTCAATGGTGATGAATGTACTCAATATATACTTTTTTTGGTCTAGAGATGTCGCTATCTGATTTCATCCTTGCTTTAAAGTGTTTCTATGGATTCATTACGGTGTATGGTGTTTATTTCACCTGTTGTTGTAGAGGGATTGTAGGGGTAATTCTGAAGTCTCGAAAGGGGGTAAACTGCTGATGACCTGGTCTCAGATTGGTAAATAAAGAAGACAATTGTATTAATCAGAAAGTCTCTTGTTGTAATATTCAATGTTGATACTCCATAAAAATACTCTGACTGGAGATTGATTTTTGAGACCTTCATTATGGTCAAAAGCAAAATTCAGCTCATTCAATTAATAGTATATGCGCATTCAATTCATAGGCCAATGAGCCTTAAACTCTTCCACCCCGCTGTAAATAAATTGAACGTGATATATCGGTTGCAAGAATAAGCATCAAACTTATATGATTAAAAGAATGTGATTCTTTACTCTCAGAAAATGTTAAGTTTATAGATATTCCATCATTTGGATATCTGTTGTCAATGTATTAAGTCAGATCAAATTTTTTCAAATGACTGATGTGCCGGCCGCCATCTTCAATTCGAAAATGGTGTTGGCTGTTTTTGAACTAAGTTCATTGCCTTCAACGTATTGATGCTGCATTTAAACTTAGAAGGTATTGATTTCTGAATAAAGAACATTATTCCCTGATATCTAATTGACATAGATATCATTTCAAAGTGTCAGGGAAATAGCACTGTCAAAGTGTACGACTCATCAAAAGGCCTTCCAGATACTTTGCATGTGAGCATAATATTCAAATAAAGGAAGTAAAGCAAAGTAAAGGAAGTAAAGAAAATTAATCCTTCGATTAAGATTCACACATTGAAAAGGGGTGTGCCATAAAGGGCATTTACTAGTGCTACCGCCTACAATGAGATTGTTAAACAGTCTTGTTAAATTATTCAACGGGGTATAGAAATACAAGTAGAATACATTTACAGTATTGTATAAAGTATACTACAACACATATTTTGAGTGGTGAACTCAAGCAATCATTTTAGTTTCCCCTACACACAATTCTGACCGCGTGATGAGAAAAAATCACTTTAAGTAAAATAAATTCTACTAGTATGTTGCTGGCAGGGCCAGGAAGTGAGCCAGCGCAAAGCGTTCTGATCAAAAGATAGCATAGATAGACCGAAAATTAATGGCAGACAACTTATTACAATTTAAACCTGTCATAAAATCTTCATGTCGTAACAGATTTTAAAGAGAATTTTAAAAGGCTGGTAGATATTGGGGCAATTCTAACGATCTAAACCGCATCAAAATTGACTCACGAAAAGGCAAGTAATTTGATTTACCTTAAATATAGAGGCCACCGCCATGGCAGCATTTCCCGCTACTATAATCAGGTAGTCACTGGAGCATTTATTGCATATGGGCTTTTGTTGGGAAAACGTTATGACATAGATTCATTTATGAGCGCCTTTGAAAATTTAGTGGAAAGGGCGCTATATCAAATATCAGTTAAGAATAATAATATAAATCACAATAGTGATTAACTATGCTGCATGTGATACCCCAATACAAATACTGTAAAAACAATTAGGCCTGCATTCGTTTCCGTTAGCGAGAAAAATAATTAAATGTTGCAAGCCTTTTTATACTTGGTGTGCTGAACAGGCAAGCACTTGTGTTTAGGAATAGATACCTCGAAAAATAAAACAGTACTGTACGGAATTAGTACCTATGAAATGGTAGAGTTTATTAACGGTACTGTTAACGGTACTTATTTTATTATTAACTAAATTCTGTGGTGAATAGCCATGTTTAGAATCCTAGACAACCTCTAATAGATTATAACCTCACAGTGGTTAGTATCTTTAAGTGTACCTTTGAGGAATGAAATAGTATGATACGGTACTTTTTGAAATGATAACGGTACCATTGTGTTACCCCTTATAGGTATCCAACCCTATGTCTAACCGTGTTTGTTGAATTCACGTCGGCGTTGGCCTGTAGAAGAAGCTTCAGTATAAGATATTTATTTAAGGATATTGTATTGTTTAAGTGTTTATATTTGAATGCTATATACAAATAAATGAACATTTGATTACCCATTGTTCTTAATAAAACAACAATATAGTTTAGCCTTACTCACCTGGTCTCTCAGGTTGATATCAGCCCCAGCCTGGATAAGCTTCCTAACTATAGCATCATGACCGTACCACACAGCTGCATGTAAACTACTCATTCCATCCTGAGAAAATACAAACAGGTTTGTAGGAAAAATTTAAAGACTTTAAAGCTTTATTTATTAAATATCATAAATAACGTATTGTGTAATTTCCGAAACTGATTGCTAATCATTTCTTAAACTTTATTCCGCATTCAAATTATTCAATAACTCATTTGAAGTTCTTTCAAAAGATTCATACTTTGAGTTCTCCATGAAATGGTTAGGGTTGATATAGAAATAATTAGGGGAAAGATCAAACAAGAATTATATTTGATAGAGATTTGTGGTTTGACTTAAGATAAACATGTATGAATATATCTGCATCATCCTGTATCCTGTATTTTTTTGTGTTCTGCAAATTAACTAAAAATATATAGCCAATCACTGCCTCGCTCGTGTAGCCTTGTCAATCACACTACACGCGCGTGAGGCAGCGCCGGCAGTGGCATTCTTGTCTGAACAAGGGATAAATACACGTGTTAGCTAAATACTTTTCCCTGTGTTACCTTTCATCATACTTTATTGAACAGGCATAGCAACACACACATACGCCCATACATTATTCTTGTACGTAAGAATTGCAGGAACAATTCTGGTATCAAATGAATTGTTTTCGAATTTCGTCAGTATGACCGCTTTACACATTGACACACGGAGATGAATGTCGCCAGAAGGGAGTATCGGCGCAGCTTAAAGAACTTATGTCATCTCGATGATCCAAGCTTGTAAGTTCCTCCAAGCTGCGCCGATATCCCCTTCTGGCGACGTTCATTTACATGCGTAAAGCAGTCTGCCGAAGCCGTGTGTCAAACGAAATTCGAAAGCAATTCATTCAATACCAAAATTGTTCCTACAATTGTTGCTTACACGATTTGTAGGAACAATTCTTTTATTCCCCAATTAAACAATCGTGGTACGACCCAGAATTGTATGAACAATTCTGGTATATATAAGCGTACCAGAGTATTGTTACTAAGCTGGGACAATTCTTACGACCTAAACTGAGCTCCAAATAAAACAAGCGATTTGATTGGTTCAAAGGCTTGGCATCCGGAACCGGCTACTCGAGCGAGGCAGTGATTGACTAACTATTTTTAGAATTTTTTCTAAACATAAAAAAATTCGTGAACGAGGATCTTGAGGTATTTTTCTTTTTTTTTTGTTTTTTTTCGGATTTCTAAGGAATTCTTTTTTTTTTTTTTAAAGAGTTTTGGTCCTTGTAAGCGGTGTTAGAAATGTTGTTTTTATCTAATAGAACAGACATGCAAACACACACACACACACATGCCCAGCGCGTTACAGGGATATTGACATGTCACCTACGTCCTTACAAGAACAATCTGTTGCTCGCAGACAGTCCCGGCAATGTATGTGCGTGTTTGTGTGTTTGTATGCCTTTTCAATAAAGTATAATGTAAGGGAAAACATGGAAAATTATGTAGCTAAAATGTGTAATTATCCGTTGTTCAGACAAGATTGCCACTGCCGGCGCTGCCTCACGTGCGTGTAGTGTGATTGACAAGGCTACACGAATGAGGCAGTGATTGGCTATCTATTTTCAGTAACTTTGCATAACACAAAAAAATAAACAAAAATAATATATATTTCCGAACAAAGGTCGTGAGTCAATTTTCATTTTTTTTTTTATTTTTTTTTTAGATTTTCGGATTTCCAAGGAAAACAATGAAAATAAAATCAGTGGTCCTAATATGCTTCCGTAGTTTTAAAACCATATTGCAATTCAATTTCGCTTTGGCTCAGTATTTGGCATTTGCAGATATTAAGTAAGATGGCAAATACACCTAATTTTTCATCCATCTGGGTAATATCTTATTACCCAACTTACTATCATGCCATATTGGAATCCCTTGTAAATCATCTGCGTTCTTGGGCTGAATATCAACCATAGTATGATAAACAGAATTGACAACACTTCTCCAAAATGGATTTTCAATCTATTCCAATGGACGTTTTGCATTGGAATCACCCAGGTAAAAACATTTATCTGTACCAAGTAATTTTGGAATGCTTGTCCAGTTGCCCTTTCTAGAAGCTAATCTTCACATCCAGGATATTTTGAGAGTTTGTAAAAAGAGAAACAAGATATGCATTTTTAAGCCTCCTTCTTTAATTTCAGCTGCAATAATCTCTTTTCTGAATGTAGGTGTCTTCTTATTCCAAAGAAAGTCAGCAACAAAGTTTTCTAATTCTTTTGTGAGAATTTTATTAGGGCACGGCAGAGCCAGGAGAAGGTGGGTAATCTTTGACATAACCAAACATTTTATTACTGCAACTTTTCAATAGAGTGAGGGATGTACATTTCCAAGTCTTAGTAATGTTTTCTGGAGCAGAAATGTTGAGCACAAAGTATTTAACTGATCCCATAGAAATAAAATTATCATTATTATTATTATTATTATTATTATAATTTTTTATTATTATTATTATTATTATTATTATTATTATTATTATTATTATTATTATAACTATTATTATTATTATTATTATTAATATTATTATTATTATTATTATTATTATTATTATTATTATTATTATTATTATCATTATTATTATTATTATATGATAATTTCTATTATAACTATTATTATTATTGTCGTTACTATCAATATAATTCTTATTACTATTACTACAATTACTATTATTATTATTCTTTTAACTATTATTATTATTATTATTATAATTATTATTATTATTACTATTATTATTATTATTATTATTATTATTATTAATATTATCATTTATATTATTATCATTATTATTATTTTAACTATTATCAAAAATATCATGATTATTATTACCATTATTATCATTTCTATTATTATTATTATTATTTTTATTATTATTATTATTATTATTATTATTATTATTATTATTATTATTATTATTGTTATTATTATTATTATTATTATTATTATTATTATTATTATTATTATTATTATTATTATTATCACAATAATCATTATTATAATTTTAATTTTTGTTATTATCATTATTATTATTGTTATTATTATTTTCATTAATATTATTTTCATTTTTTTTTTCTTTATCATTATTATTATTATTATTATTATTATTATTATTATTATTATTATTATTATTATTATTTTTGTCATCATCATCATATTATTATCATAATTATCATTATTATTACAATTATTATTATTATTATTATTATTATTATTTGGATCAATAGCAAGCTATCTTTGAGTAAAATCTTGTTAGGGTATGGTTACAGGAGACAAACAACTTTTTGTCAGACTCAAGGGTTACTCGCCTGGTCTCTCAGGTTGACGTCAGCCCCCGCCTGAAGAAGCTCCTTTATTATAGCGCCATGACCCTGCTCAACAGCTTCATGTAAGCTACTCCTTCCACCCTGAGAAAATACAAACAGGCTTCTTTGGAGAAATTGAAAATCATTATGATTAAGCTGATTTGGTTTTACCCATTCATGTTTCTTTAAAACTTAATCATCATCATATTATTATTATAATTATTATAATTATAATTATTATTATTATTATTATCATTATTATTATTATTTGGATCATCTATCTTTGAGTAAAAACCTGTTAGGGTATGGTTACAGGAGACAAACAACTTTTTGTCAGACTCAAGGGTTACTTGCCTGGTCTGTCAGGTTGACGGCAGCCCCCGCCTGAATAAGCTCCTTTATTATAGCGCCATGACCCTGCTCAGCAGCTTCATGTAAGCTACTCCTTCCATCCTGAGAAAAAACAAACAGGCTTCTTTGGAGAAATTGAAAATCATAATGATTAAGCTGATTTGGTTTAACCCATTCATGCCTGCAGTGCAAAACTAAAACAAGCATCACCAATATTTCCTTACAGGGGCAATAAATGTATGCCAGCTCGTATGAAAGAAAATAAACACTTTTGAAGCCTACAATAATAAAAACCAGCCCAATAAGGTTCCATTGGGCAAAAAATATTGTGCGTTCCAGTAGCCCATTTTCTCCCAGGAGAATCAAAGGAAATATGAGAACATCCCCCAAAAATATGTGACAAGTGTAGAGGTACTCCCAAAATGGCAAATCTATGTGAATAGCAGCGAGACCCAACTTTCACTTAAGATTGCATCCCCATTAACAGCAGTCACAAGGCAATGGCTTTGTGGTCGTTGGGGAGGATTCTGTCTCAACATGCTTTTCCATATTCTGGCGATAGAGGTTGCATCGTTTGTTCGTACTTCCCAAAGCCCAGCAAACACAAAATATGTTTTAAAATATTTTTAAAAGGACTGAAAAATAATTGTTAGAAACATTCACAATAAACATGAATAAAACATAAGCAAAATGTTCAATAACCATAGGGAAAACATTAGTGAAATAATGAATGTAAATAATGTTATGCAATGAAGATATAATATTAGTAAAACATTTCAGGAATAAAGGTATATTTCTCTCACAGTATTAACCGATAGTTTTTCATCACAATGTTTGATAACATTACATCAACTTTTTTCTCAACATTTATAGTTAATGTTTAACGTCCGCGTATTACAAATGTTGTTTTTAACATTAATTGAATGTTATATTGACATACTTTAAAATTCTAAAACGTCTGAAAATGTATAGATAAAATGTCAATATATATATTAATGAAACGTTAAACAATATTTTTCCAAAATATGTTTGATAATATTAAACTATAATTGTTTTAACATTTAAAATAAATGTTTCAAAGCTGCCTAATAAAGGAATATTTTCTCACAATATTAACCAATATTTTTTCATAATAATGTTTGATAACATTATATCATCTTATATCAACATTTATAGTTAATGTTTTGCATCTGCATATTACAAATGTTGTTTTTATTAACATTAATTGAATGTTTTATTGACATACTTTAAAATGTTTTTAAAATGTCAGAAAAAATATAAATAAATTGTCAATATATACACTAATAAAATGTTAAACAATATTCTTCCAAAATATGTTTTATAAAATTGAACTATAATTTTTCTAACATTTAAAATAAATGTTTGAAAGCTGTCTATTACAAATGTTTCTTTAAATATTAATCATCGTATCATTACTATTATTATTATTATTATTATTATTATTATTATTATTATTATTATTATTATTATTATTATTATTATTAATATTATTATTATTATAAATATTATTACTATTATTATTATTATTATTATTTTTATTATTATTATTATTATTATTATTATTATTATTATTATTATTATTATTATTAGTATTATCATTATTATTATTATTATTATTATTATTATTGTTATTATTATTATTATTTTGATTATTATTTGGATCATCTATCTTTGAGTAAAAACCTGTTAGGGTATGGTTACAGTAGACAAACAACCTTTTGTCAGACTCAAGGGTTACTCACCTGGTCTCTCAGGTTGACGTCAGCCCCAGCCTGGATAAGCTCCTTTATTACAGCGCCATGACCCTGCTCAGCAGCTTCATGTAAGCTACTCCTTCCATCCTGAGAAAATACAAACAGGCTTCTTTGGAGAAATTGAAAATAATAATAATTAACCTGAGAGCGTTTAACCCATTCATGCCTGCAGCGCAAAACTAAAACAAGCATGACCAATATTTCCTTACAGAAGCGCTAAATATATGCCAGCTCGTATGAAAGGAAAAAAACACTTTTGAAGCCTACAATAATAAGAACCAGCCCAATAAAGTTCCAATGGACAAAAAATATTGTATGTTCCAGTAGCCCATTTTCTCCCTGGAGAATCAAAGGAAATATGAGAACATCCCCCAAAAATATGTGACAAGTGTATAGGAACTCCCAAAATGGCAAATCGATGTGAATAGCAGCGAGACCCAACTTTTTTTTGGGATCGCATCCCCATTAACAGCAGTCACAAGGCAATGGCTTTGTGGTCGTTGAGGATGATTCTGTCTCAACATGCTTTTCCATATTCTGGCGATAGAGGTTGCATCGTTTGTTCGTACTTCCCAAAGCCCAGCAAACACAAAATATGTTTTAAAATATTTTCAAAAGGACTGAAAGATAATTGTTAGAAACATTCACAATAAACATGAATAAAACATAAGCAAAATGTTCAATAACCATAGGGAAAACATTAGTGAAATAATGAACGTAAATAATGTTATGCAATAAAGATATAATATTAGTAACTCATTTACGGGAATAAAGGAATATTTTTCTCACAATATTAACCGATAGTTTTTCATTACTATGTTTGATAACATTACATCATCTTTTATCAACATTTATAGTTAATGTTTAACGTCCGCGTATTACAAATGTTGTTTTTAACATTAATTGAATGTTTTATTGACATACTTTAAAATTCTAAAACGTGTGAAAAAGTATGAATAAAATGTCAATATATATATTAATGAAACGTTAAACAATATTTTTCCAAAATATGTTTGATAATATTAAACTGTAATTTTTTTAACATTTAAAATATATGTTTTAAAGCTGCCTGATAAAGGAATATTTTCTCACAATATTAACCAATATTTTTTCATAATAAAATTTGATAACATTATATTATCTTATATCAACATTTATAGTTAATGTTTTGCATCTGCATATTACAAATGTTGTTTTTAACATTAATTAAATGTTTTATTGACATACTTTAAAATGTTTCTAAAACGTCAGAAACATTATAAATCAATTGTCAATATATACACTAATTAAATGTTAAACAATATTCTTCCAAAATATGTTTTATAATATTGAACTATAATTTTTCTAACATTTAAAATAAATGTTTGAAAGCTGTCTATTACAAATTGTTTCTTAATAATAATAATAATAATAATAATAATAATAATAATAATAGTAATAATAATAATAATGATAATAATAATAATAATAATGATAATAATTATAGTAATGATAATGGAAATAATACAAATATGATATGAGATCATGATAAAAATGGTAATGATTATATTGATGATAAGGAGAAGAGGAACAAGAAGACGAGTATTGATGATTATATTGATGATACTACCACTGTTTATAATAATAATAATAATAATAATAATAATAATAATAATAATAATAATAATAATCAATGCCTTTATTACTAAACATGTTCATGAGGTTCTTTGCCAATGTCTCTAGTTATGTAATCCCTGTACCCCATACCAATTAGGGAAGAGTAATGCTACTGTGGTTGTTAATACTGATATTGAATGCAAAAAAGACCTTATCAGTTTAACCAATTCATGCCGGAGTTTCTCCATGTCCAGTGTCATCTGGATAAATGAAAATAACTTTAATCATGAATTGGATTGTCATTTAAAGGAGATGTGTTAGATACTTTCTGATCAACATTGCTTCTTCAAATGATTTCTTAAGATTGAATTCGTTAGCGAGATATCTCTTAAATAGAAGATTTTTGCATTCTACACACATGAATACTATAGGACCTTCTGCCTGGATTATTTTTATTTGAAAGCCATTGGATATTTACCTAGACACTTTCTGAAGTTGGCAATGATAGACTTAACACTATAAGGTCACTAAGGAAGGAGACAGGCTGTATCCAATGAGATATTGTTGAATGATGGTATCCTTAAGGAACTATAAGTCATGTTTGCTTTTGTTTAAAAGATGTTGCCAACTTTGTCAGGCAGTTTTGGGCGCTGAAGGCATGAATGGGTTAAATGATAACAGCTTTATTGGTAATCCATTAAACAAAACTATACAATTTTTTTCTCTCCTAAAGAGCCTGTTTGTATTTTGGAATGAGTAGTTTACATGAAGCTGCTCAGTGGTGTCATGATGCTACTGTTAAGTAGCTCATCCAGGCCGGGGCTGACGTCAACCTGACAAACATTGTGAGTAAGCCTTATAATATATAATAATAATAATAATAATAATAATAATAATAATAATAATAGTAATAATGATAACAATAATAATGATAATAACATTATATAGTAATAATAATAATAATAATAACAATAATAAAAATGATGATAATATTAATAATAATAATAATAATTATTATTATTATTATTATTATTATTATTATTATTATTATTATTATTATTATTATTATTATTGTTATTATAATAACAATGATAATAAACATAATACGAAGAAGAAGAGGAAGTAGAAGAAGAAGAAGAATGATAGTGGGGATAATTATGATAATAACGATAATGATTATTATATTCATGGAATGGTAATAATTAAAACTATATCGATGACAATAATACTAACAATTATAATAATAATATCAAAAGTAATGATAATAATAATGATAAAAATAATAATCAGAGTTGGTGATTATAACAATTATGAAAATCAAAACAATAATAATAATAATAATAATAATATAAATAGTAATAATAATGATAATAACATTAATGATAATAATAATAATAATAACAATAATAATAATAATAATGATAATAAAAATAACAACAATAATAATAATAATAATAATAATAATAATAATAATAATAATAATAATAATAATAATAATAATAATAATATCAATAATGATTATGATTATAATAATAGTAGGTATAAAAATAATAATGATAATAATGATAGTTATTATAATAACAATGATATATATATGAATAATCAAACTAATGATGATAACAATGGAACCTCTAGTGATGATAATCTTTTAACGCTGATTCTTCTGCTACTACTACTACTACTACTACTACTACTACTACTACTACTAATGATAATAATAATAATAATAACGATTATAATAACAATAATAATAATAATAATAATAATAATAATAATAATAATAATAATAATAATAATAATAATAATAATAATAAAAATAATAATGATGATGATAATAATAATAATAATAATAATAATAATAATAATAATGATAATAATAATGTTTATGTTTTTATAATTATTATTATTATTTTACTTTTTATCATCATCATCATATCATTATTATTATTATTATTATTATTATTATTATTATTATTATTATTATTGTTACTATTATAATTCGGATCAATAGCAAGGTATCTTTGAGTAAAAACCTGTTAGGGTATGGATACGGGAAACAAACAACTTTTTGTCAGACTCAAGGGTTACTCACCTTGTCTCTCAGGTTGACGTCAGCCCCAGCCAGGATAAGCTCTTTTATTATAGCGCCATGACCCTGCTCAGCAGCTTCATGTAAACTACTCCTTCCATGCTGAGAAAATACAAACAGGCTTCTTTGGAGAAATTGAGAATAATAATAATTAAGCTGAGGGCGTTTAACCCATTCATGCATGCAGCGCCTAAAACCACCTGACAAATATGGTGATATCTCTCAAACTAAAACAAGCATGACCAATATTTCCTTGAAGGGGCACTAAATATATGCCAGCTCATATGAAGGAAAATAAACACTTTTGAAGAGAACAATAAAAAAAACAGCCCAGTAAGGTCCCATTGGCAAAGCATATTTTGTGTTCCAGTAGCCCATTTTCTCCCTGGAGAATCAAAGGAAATATGAGAACATCCCACCTAAATATTCTGCCGATAGCTGCGCACACAGCTTGCTCACACAACAGAATCCTGTCCAAATGAATTTCATGAAACTGGTACGACTGGCAAAGATTCTTGAAAGGTATCAGTGTGTCTGCTAATACGCCTCGTCATAAGTGTCGCTTTGCTGCAGTGCTTTGCGCCCCTTGCTGCACAAGCTATTACTATTGAAACTACTAGAATCTGTTGTCTTTGCAAAAAGCAACAATAGGGAACACAAAGAAAACGTCTGCACACTATCGTTGTGCAAAACTTGAAAGGTTTCAACTGACCCAAAATGTAGTATTTGTATCAACTCCGCACTTTATCAGCCACTTGACCATCTGCACGCTGCCTGACGATACTGCCAACTTCAACTGCTCGGCAACACTGCAATAATGTGGCAAAGCCATGGTCTTCTTCAAGGTATCCATCGCATGCAAGTGTTTTGCTGGTCGTCTGCAATGCAATAAAGGAATACCATTTATAGCATGCTTTAGTTGCATTACTACCACTACCACTTAACTACTACTACTACTACTACTACTACTACTACTACTACTACTACTACTACTACTACTACTAATAATAATAATAATAATAATAATAATAATAATAATGATAAAAATTCGATGGTGCCATCCAAACCTCTTTCTCAACAAGAAGAGACTAGTGTGGTTCCAAAAGTTTTAGCTGACTTCCCTGTTCACTCTGCTCAACATCCACAGTGGAATCTGCCAAATTGGACACCTGTGTAAATTGAACACCTGCGTACACTGAACATTTTTCCATGTCCCGGCACACTCCCATTTGAAATCATTGGGAGTCTACCTGGATACATTGAACACCTGTCTACCTTGAACATTGAACACCAATTTTCTTCTCGTAGGTCACACTTAACCTGTCTGCATTGAACATCCGGCACTGATTTGAAGCTTTTCACTGTTGATAAAAATGCATTCGTAACTTGCTAAATGATAGAAACATGCCTAAAATAAATAAGACAAAACCCTGAATTGATCCAAAATGAACATATGTATGGTTACATAGTTATGAGTATGAGGAACACATACATGGATATTATTTACCAAGTCAGCCTGTATTTTTCATCCCCAACACCTGGTTTATTTCAATTGCTTGTTTTCATAAGCCAAACTAAAACCAAACCTACACATTAGGTCTTTATGGCACTTAGTCGTTGAAGTATCCCTTTGTTATCAAATAGTTATTAGGATAGGGGTATGGTTAGCATGGATCAACTGTTCCATAGACAACCCTGTGTCATAACTGCATTTAACAGTTTGTCAGTAGTGCAAACTGAAATATGGGTCATATGTTCCACCTAGTCAGTCCAACATTTGGAAGCAACCAGTCAACATGACTAAGAGAGTGTACAAGGAATTGCCTATTAATTGAGAAGGAAAAGAATTGAACTCGTAAAAGCAGCAGGTACTTTAGACTTTGTTTCTATTTCACCCGACCTTCAAACACTCAGACCCTGGATACAATGAAGACCCCTCGAACATTGAACACTTTTTCATTTCCCGTGAGTGCCCAATGTAGACAGGTTCCACTGTACTTGTAAAACATTCAATAATGTGATGGTGGAACAGTATAGATATGATTTGATGCATTATACAAATATGACATCCCTGTGGACCCAAGAGAGGATTGTCGCTCAAGGGTGTAGCCCGAGGACAACAATCCACTCGAGGGGAACTTATTCCTGGTGGACAACCCACAGGGAAATACAAAACACAAAAGGAGGAAAAACTAAAAACAGCAGAGATTTTGGATAAATACTCGACGTCTGCCTTATCAAACTAGTTTCACCGGTAGCTCACTCGGCAAATTCCGAGAGTGTTCGTGGGTATTCACCGGGCTAGCGGTAACTAATTAATTAGTTCATGGCTATCGCCATGAACTATTCAATTACTTCATGGCTGTTGCCATGAACTATTCAATTACTTCATAAGCTGTTAAGGATAATGTTCAGCCTGTCGCTAAGGAGTGAGGAAAAAATGACGATTAATCTTTTTCCCTTGACCAACCAGAATCAAAAATATTCAAGTGAGGTATAATAAAACAAGATAGCATCAGTCAATATGCTGATAATTCCTCCCCTGATGTGTCTTTCTGATTGTTAATGCTTTAGAAATAACCTCTTACATATAACACTGAGATCATAAAATATTCTAAAATGAAGTTGTTGATATTATTGTGAATAAGATTTCTTCCCAAATTTACTAAGATTTGCTTGACAAAAGTTAGATATACCAAAACTGGTAAGGCCTCTATGGATGAATAGTCTCACTTAAATGTGTTCTGCAAGGATTATGATATGAAGTTTGTTTAGGTCCTTTATTATTTAACTTATATTTTTCTTGCTTCATTTAACTATTTCTTGCATACTTATTTAAAGTATTAATATTTGCAATTAAGATATAAAGCAGACGTGATTGTGATTGAGAATTCCAACCTTTTTATTGATGTCATAGGGCTAATGTGGTCCATACTCAATTTAAATTACATACACACTCACACAATTCTGTTATTTTGAATTGTAGATCGTTCCCTATCTCACCCATTATAAAGAAACATTTTTGTTTAGGCGTGTTTTGAGCTGTTATCACGCTAATCTAACCCTATTCCTACACCTAACCATAATCAGACCAAAAACAAAATTGATATTTGTAAAGACATTGTGAGGTTGATCTCACAACACGCCAAGCGTGGTCTCACAGCTCAGAAATACGTATGCACACATATAGACATACATACATACATACACAAATATACACACATAGATACAAACACACAGTTATATATATATAAAAAAAAATATATATATATATATACATATATATATATAGATATAGATATAGATTTAGATATAGACATATATATATACAAATATATATATATATATATACATACATATATATATATATATATATATATATATATATATATATAT
>OZ012699.1:20699603-20734603 GCA_963942565.1 Maea johnstoni | reverse complement strand
TGAATGCACCAGGTTTTTACTATAGATGATCAAAACTACTTTTGCATGTAGATATAAGAGTATATCATACAAACTACATTTTAAAGGCTACAATAGCTTGGCAAAGTAAACGTTTGAATTTTAAAATGAAAAAAATATCATATATTCTAAGGCATTGTGCTGAACGTGGCCATTTTTCATTGTAGAGATCGATTCCTATGGCATGCATATATTTTAATCCCTATTAATGAATATTGAAAAAAATATATATCAAGATTCATAATTATTTTTCCAATATGCGTAATTCATTTTTTTTTAATATTCATAATTATTGTTTAATAGTGAAGAATAATTATGAATGTTGAAAAATCAGGAAGAATAATGTAATGCAGGGTTATTTTTTCCAATATTTAGAAATGATTATTTAATATGCATAATTTAATTCCTGATATTCGCTATTCATTTTTCAATATTCATAAATAATTATGAATAGTTATGAATGTTGAAAAATGAACTTACGAAAATTGTAAAATCATTACATACTGAAAAGTGATTCTGAATTTTCAATATTCATAATGATTTTCTTGTTCATAGTTCATTTTTCAATATTCCTGTTTATGAAAATTTAGTTTTTAATATATATTCATATTTTATTTTCCAATAGCATGCGTATTCCATGTGTACCTTAAGGCATCCTGGTCTGACGTAGGCCTGAGGTCTATGAGGATGCCTGAAGGCGCACATATAACACATCAAACTGCCCTGCTAAACAGTCATTAAGGTTGTTAATATATTGCTCCCCAGAGGAAGAAGTGTGTAGTGATAGTAAATTGTGATTCCTGGTATAAAGACTCACATTACAAACTAAAGAGGGGAAAGTTTTTAACATATTCTAATATCTTCTAATTTTCATTTTTCTATCTTGAAGATTTGTAAAATGACTAATGTAAAATGACCTTTACTCATTTAACTAGTTTAAATCTGAAATACCCTCAGATTGTTTGAAGGTTTCGGCCTCTACCATGGCAGAATAATCCTGTGCTCACACTTAAATAATTACATTATAGACAGTTGGATGTGGAGTGAGAGACAGGGAACTAGGAAATAGGAAATAGAGCCATCTAGCGGGCACACCGAAAACTGTATAATTTTAGAACGATTTTTTCAGCTATCAACCTTTTCATTAATCTTACAAATTTATTTCCGCACTAACCACCCGACTGAAAATGCAATGATGAAATACACATGCTATTTAAAAATATCAGAATTAAAATCTGTCACAGTTCTCGACTCCATATGATAGTTGACAAAGTATGTCTGCACCTAACCATCTTTGACCTCAAAGGACCTGTTCAGGTTTACTATACAAATTACACAATTTTTTTCAATTTTCATAAAATTAACCGATACTCATATGATCATGTAGCTGAGATATTGTTTGTTCATAGTTGCTAACATATTCCCCAACCCGCGCCCTGGATATTGCATATGACCACTCAGAAATGACATGTGTCAGCATATTTGCATTGAATCAGATTTCAGCTATAACTGTACTCAGTTGATCAAAAACCTATTTCATGGGTATATTATGAATATGTTGGAGGAGATCTAGTAATAACGTTAAATATAAAACTGTACCTATGGATTTTGATGAAAATCAGATATTTTCAATGTAGTGACATTGACCTATGACCTTCAACAAAATGACTGCCTCCATGCCTATTAATGAAATTTGAGCCTGTGTGGAAATGGTTCCAAATAGTACCTTTGCCCACTTAGCGCGTTCAGGCCGGGTTAATATGTACTGTATTATTGATAAATACAGATTATGTGAATTTCATTTGAACGCGCTCGCTGAGTAAAAGGGGGAATTTTGTGATTTAGTGACCCTTGGTCACTTGTATAAAATTCACCATACTAGACAGTTCAATAGAGCATATGCAGGGCATCACAAAAACGAAACTCAAGTAAGCTGACCTGTAGCTGTTCCCTAAGGATTCTTTGTCTCTCGGGTGACCTCAATTGATATTATATTGCCCCGCATATGCTCTTTTGAACTATCTAAAATGGTGAATTTTATACAAGGGCTACATGATCATATGAGTTTCGGTTAAATTCATGAAACTTGAAAAAAAGGGATAATTTGTATAGTAAACCAGAACAGGTCCTTTGTAATTTGATTTAACATCCCTTTTCCCAACATACCAAAGCTCAGGTGTGATAAGCCAGACCTTAATGGTGGAGGAAACCAGACCTCCTAAGGATGACCAAAGACTAACCCATGCAATCTCATACATACCTGCAGTCATACCCCTTACTGCTGCAGCACAATCTATATAATTCCATGATCATGCCATCAGTGTGCGATAGTAGTTGGCACATAATGAGGAACCCTCAGCGTCCTGGGTAGATTCTGCAACTGAGTTTGAGAAGGACCGAAGAGGGACTGAGGCAGGCGTGTTAGTCGCTCTAGGATGTGGGGTATATAATATGCGTTAGCCCTCACCACTGCAGGTGCTGCCATCTGGCGGACGTGTGGTATATTATCAGCACTAGCTCTCACAACAGCGTGTGCTGCATTCTGGAGATGCGGGGTATGTTAAATGCACTAGCTCTAACCACAGCAGTTGCTGCCATCTGGCGGATGTGGAGTATATTATCAGCACTAGCTCTCACCACAGCAGGTGCTGCCATCTGACGGATGTGGGGTATATTGCCAGCACTAGCTCTCACCACAGCAGCTGCTGCCATCTGGTGGATGTGAGGTATATTATCAGCACTTACTCTCATTACAGCATGTGCTGCCGTGTGGCGGGTGTGGGGTATATTATCTGCACTACCCCTCAATGCATCAGGTGCTGCCATCTGGCAGATGTGGGGTATATTATCAGCGCTAGCTCTCACCACAGCAGGGGCTGTCATCTGGCAGATGTGAGGTATATTATCTGCACTTGCTTCCACCACATGGCGGATGTTGGGTGTATTATAACATTATCAGCACTAACTGTCACCACAGCAGGTACTGCCATCCGGCAGATGTGGGGTAGATACAGTGAAACCTCAGGATGTGAACATCCCGAAAGTGTAAACACCCCCTTTAGTGAACACTTTTCCCCGGTCCCAGTTTTTTTCTAATACACTTTAGTTTTATGAAGAATGAACCCCCCCTTATCCGAACAGTGAACACTTTTGTGGGGTAGAAAATGGTCCTGAGAACCTCCTATATGTGAACACCAGTGTACAAGTAGGCCATAGTCAATTTATTATAGGCCACGCAACATGTCTTTAATATGGACGGTGCTTTTTGTATACGGATTCTGATTTGCTTTTTGTATACAGATTCTGATTTGTAACGTATTCATGATGGGCCTGGAACTGAGGATACAAATGACGTGGTTATTCAAGATGTGGGCGATAACAGTCTCTAATCCGTGACGTGATTGTGAGACTGGCTCTAGTCTATTTTACCATTGTGTTTAAGTTTGTTTTCTGCTCTGCACAAGTTTTTATTCTAACGTGTGTTTAAGTTTATTTTCTGCTCTGCGCAAGTTTTTATTCTAGCGTGTTTTTAAGTTTATTTTCTGCTGCAGCGCAAGTTTTTATTCTAACGTGTGTTTAAGTTTATTTTCTGCTCTGCGCAAGTTTTTATTCTAGCGTGTTTTTAAGTTAATTTTCTGCTCTGCGCAAGTTTTTATTCTATCGCGTGTTTAAGGTTATTTTCTGCTCTGCGCAAGTTTTTATTCTAGCGTGTTTTTAAGTTTATTTTCTGCTGCAGCGCAAGTTTTTATTCTAACGTGTGTTTAAGTTTATTTTCTGCTCTGCGCAAGTTTTTATTCTAGCGTGTTTTTAAGTTTATTTTCTGCTCTGCGCAAGTTTTTATTCTATCGCGTGTTTAAGTTTATTTTCTGCTCTGCACAAGTTTTTATTCTAGCGTGTTTTTAAGTTTATTTTCTGCTGCAGCGCGAGTTTTTATTCTAACGTGTGTTTAAGTTTATTTTCTGCTCTGTGCAAGTTTTTATTCTAGCGTGTTTTTAAGTTTATTTTCTGCTCTGCGCAAGTTTTTATTCTATCGCGTGTTTAAGTTTATTTTCTGCTCTGCTCAAGTTTTTATTCTAGCGTGTTTTTAAGTTTATTTTCTGCTCTGCGCAAGTTTTTATTCTATCGCGTGTTTAAGTTTATTTTCTGCTCTGCTCAAGTTTTTATTCTAGCGTGTTTTTAAGTTTATTTTCTGCTCTGCGCAAGTTTTTATTCTATCGCGTGTTTAAGTTTATTTTCTGCTCTGCGCAAGTTTTTATTCTATCCGTCACATTTGCACCATCGTACACCACAGTAGGTGCAGCCATCGGACGGATATGGGGTATATTATTTGAACTTGCTTTTACCACAGCAGGTGCTGTCATCTGACGGATGTGGGTTATAGTATCTTAGTGGCATTGAAAATCTGAACTAGCTTTCACCTCAGCAGCAGCTGCGACCTGGCGGGTCAAGGGCATATTTTCTGCACTAGTCCACACCCCGGTAGGTGGATGGTGGGTTGTTTTTCTGCATAAGCTCTCACCACAGCAGGTGCTGCCATCTGGCCGATGTGGGGTCTATTATCAGCACTAGCTCTCACCACAGCAGGTTATGCCATTTGGCCGATGTGGGGTCTATTATCAGCACTAGCTCTCACCACAGCAGGTTCTGCCATCTGGCCGATGTGGGGTATATTATCTGCACTAGCTCTCACCACAGCAGGTTCTGCCATCTGGCCGATGTGGGGTATATTATCTGCACTAGCTCTCACCGCAGCAGGTGCTGCCATCTGGCCGATGTGGGGTATATTATCTGCACTAGCTCTCACCACAGCAGGTTCTGCCATCTGGCCGATGTGGGGTATATTATCTGCACTAGCTCTCACCACAGCAGGTGCTGCCATCTGGCCGATGTGGGGTATATTATCTGCACTAGCTCTCACCACAGCAGGTTCTGCCATCTGGCCGATGTGGGGTATATTATCTGCACTAGCTCTCACCACAGCAGGTGCTGCCATCTGGCCGATGTGGGGTATATTATCTGCACTAGCTCTCACCGCAGCAGGTGCTGCTATTTGACGGATGTGGGCATATCAACGCCACTATTTCTAACCACAAGTGGTGCTGCTATCTGGCGGATGTGGGGTATATCATCTACACTAGCTCTCACCACAGAATGTGTTGCCATCTAGTGGATGTTGAGTATATTATCAGCATTACCTCCGACCACAGCATGTGCGGCCATCTGGAGGATGCGGGGTATATTATCTGCACCAGTCCATCTTTTCAACAAAGATGGACAAAATACACTTGCTGTTAAAATGTGCTACAAATGATATTATCCATTCAATTGTATGATTGAGCAGCCATAAACAGTACGTGGTAACCACAGAGAACCATTCCAAGTAAATGTGGATAGTGTAGGTTTATTAGCAAAAAGTACAGCACACAGTCTTAACTAGGATTTACAAAATGGGTGCCCAAAATTGGGTGTTGTAAATATTCTGGGTGTCCTATTTTTTCCAGGGAGACCGGAATATACTCAGAATTCAAACATGAACATGCATTTGCTTTATGAAGAAAGGCATAATATCCTTATAAAATGTCATGGGAACTAGATTTGTTCATATATGTGCTTGAAATTGACATCTTAATTCAAGGTAATTACATGAAGATCTTGCTAAATACAATGATAAGTGATACGCATCATGGAACTACACACTTAAAGTGAGCATGCCTTAATGACAATATTTTCACATGATTTGGTGCTAGTTGTAATCCATTGCTATCTGAATTAATAAGTATGAGATAATACTGACAACAATAAGAAGAAAAATATAATGTAAATTGCAACAATGAATTATGTGTCTTTAGTTAAATAAACGTATGAATACATTGAAATAATGGTAATTACAATATCATATACACTTGAAAATGTTGATAAGTACAGCAATATAATGCATACACAACTATATGATTATTATAATGATATAATATATATAGTGATACTCAAGATAATTTAAATTGTACCGAAAAAAAAGAGAAAGAACTTAAACCCACTAATTCCTTGAAATATCTCTTGTATTAGAAGGTCATGAGATTGGTTTTGGATAAGGAGTTTATGGTTTGGACATTACCTTCTTTTAGTTTCGTACTGATAAAATATTTCGATAACACTAGATCAAAGAAAAGAAACAATAGCTCAAAACTGAAACTATTTATGGTAAATTAATAATTTAGGACTTGGTTTAATTAATTGCATGACATAGTAATGTATTTGAGGTAAGTACGAAACTACTGCGTCATCAAGCTCTTCGGGCAACAGAGATTCCATCAATGTAGATGGGAGGGCCAACTGAGAAAGTGCCCTAAATAACCCCTGCCACACATCATAGTAATTTCCAAAATGTTTCCGAATTTGAATGCAACAAATCTGGCTCAACATTGGGACTTTTCCTTGTTGTTGTAACATCACATCCCCTAGTCTATGTCCTGAAGCTGATGCAAAATCTTTCGCTGTGACTCGGTATCCAACTTTCAACAGTAAGTGGAGGGATTCTGCGGGGAAAAGTTCTTGGTGAAGTAGCAGTGACATTGTTGTTGAAGTCTAAATAAAAGAGAACAGATCATACATTTATTCCTTGCGCGCAGAATGTCGAGATTGCCTAACCTTCTCAAGAATACATTGAAAACAAAGGTAAAAAAAAATGAAATAAAACAAATAAAAATATAGAATAATGTTTAAAAACAAAATGTAGTTGAAAAAAATGGCCCTATAAAAGGTAAAACGGTGAGTATTTTTTCATATTGCTTATTGAATGACCTATCCCTACACTATTTCTAGATGTATCCTCTCTGTTAAAGGATGCCTGCACCAATATTAGTTGTTGTTCCCTTATATTCTAATTATTTTATGATATTTCATACCTTGTAGGACAAAGCTGAAGCAATTGTTAAAATAAATTGGGCTGTTCAGCCGATCTTTTAGCTAGAGAAAAACTGATCTTTTAAATGTGGCCATTTTAGAAAATCGAGGCCTAATTTTGATTTTCCACTTGTTTTGTGTTGTTTGTGTGCAGAATAATCAAATTGGCAATCTTTATAAATGTGAATTTGCATGAGGGTAATGGATTAGATACTTTTCCTGCTCGTATAAACCACATTTCATAACATGCAATATATCCTGCACGACGTAAGATTAAATTGCTGAGATTGATATGAAAATGTGCGCCTTTTTCTCAATAATGGACGCGCATTTGGGAAAATTTCCATCACAAAGTGAATAAACATCAATGGGACGTCTCCCAACAATTGTAAAAAACTGGTTCACACATCCTTAACCCCTTAAATTTTGATAAAATCTTTCAGGCTTAGGCACAATTTGCAATACATTTAAAGGATGAAAGTTAATAAGAACATTGCCATCTACTCTCCTTAAGCTTTTTTTGTAAAAGTATTCTCAATTCAAAAGTCATGGCAAAAAGTGAAGTCGATCCAGATCCAGGATGAACTCTAAGATATCATTGCATTAAAGAAGTCATTCTCAAGGGGGAAAGGTGGGCTGGTAGCGTGAGGAATGGGAAATATATAAGCACACGTGACACAATTAATGAATGATGGCTAGAAATATGCAGAAATCCTAATTAAGTAATTCAACAAATTTGACTAGGAGACAATTTCATTGAAATATGAGACCCTGGACAGTAACAATTTCAAAGGTCTTGCTCATTGGCATATAGCTATTTATAACACACAAAAAGTATGTTAAAGATGTCTTCTTCATAGCTTGTTATTGGCCAATTTTAACCAGAAAAAAGTTGAAAGCAAGCAATGAACATTCAATCAAAAGACCAATCAAAAAATCAGTAAAGGATCTGTCAACTGATGTGTTTTTACCTTTGGCTTCAGATTGACATCAGCTCCATGTTTTATAAGGGTCCTCATCACTGTGTACTGGCCCCTCTTAATTGCTTCATGCAATGGGGTACTTTCACACTGAAATTAAACAATAAAAATGATTATTTAATCATGCAGTACTCATTCATAAAGTACGACACACAATTCAAATCAAACCAACAAACCAAAAGAGTCACAAGTGTCAGTACATATCATTAAATCAAAAAATTCCTTTCTTTCCCTTTATGTTACCTTTTCTATGGACGGCATTGACCCCGTGGTACCTGTGACAATGTTCTGTCTTCCCCTTTATGTTACGTTATCTCTGGCGTTGACTCTCGCTCCTACATCTATAGGCGCCTCCGCAGAATCTCAGCTAGATGACATGGTACCTGTGACAATGCACTGTTTTCTTTTTATATGTAACCTTATCTCAGACGTTGACTCTCACTGGTAACTCTAAAAGCGCCTCCACAGAAACGCTGCTAGATGCCATTATGATTATTATTATTATTATTATTATTATTATTATTATTATTATTATTATTATTATTATTATTATTTTCATTATTATTATTATTATTATTATTATTATTATTATTATTATTATTATTATTATTATCATTATTTTTATCATTACTATTATTATAAGCAGTAGTATTAGTATTAATATTATCATTACTATTATCAATAATATTATCAGTATTAATATTATTTTCATTGTATCATTAATAAATCTCTGCTCAATCCATCCTGAGAAAATACAAATAAGCTGCTAAGGACAAAATGAAAAATTGTGAAATTTCTTTTAACCAATAACGCTGTTATCATGCCTGACAAATTTTGCGATTTAACTCTCAAACAAAAACAAGCAAGACCAATATTTCCTCAGGGATACCATCACTTAGCAATAGTCCATGAGATACTGCTTGCCTGTTTCACTAGTGACCTGATTATGTTAGATTTATCACTGCCAACTTCTGAAAGTCAGCTAGTTAGTAGCCAACTGCTTTCAAACAGGAAAGCCCAGGTGGCAAGTTAGGCAGGTTCATACCAATTAGCCGTACCAATATATATATATATAATTTATTGACTCGTAGTTTTGCTACAAAAGTACACATATAAGTATCAACATATAATCAAAAAAAATACTAGGGATAATAACATACCGCACTAAGCTTTACAAAATACAGGGGCACATTGTGAATATAAATACATCTAACATCTTGTAGAGTAAATCCTTTGAGATTGTCCAGGTCATAGTCGCCCGTTATGTTTCACAAATAGGTAGATCAGCATTTCATCCGATCCCGCGCTTAAACATGAGATTCTCTCTATACATCCCATGTATGTATGTTCCAGCTAATATCCAGAATTCTTCCATTTGTTCAAAGGTGAACCCGATTCTACACTTCCCTAAAAGTATTGGGAGGATCTCCTCCTGAACTTCACCTATCCTAGCCTCTAGGTTGACAACGCAATTCTCTAAGTGGGAGAACATGTCACCTCATTTGCGCTCCGAAGATGGACACTGTAGGACAAGGTGTTTTACATCATCAGGGGCTGAGATCTCGCAGAGTGGGCAGCATCTCGCAAACATTGTGAGTTTCTTAAGTCTCACATCGTCCATTCTTAGTTAACTGGCATGGCATACTAAACGTGCCATAGTTTCGCAAATGTTGATGTATTCAGGGTATTTGTCAGACAGTGCCCACCATGTTAAGTACTCCGGGTTAGGGTTTATGCTGCAGACTAAATCCAGGGATTTCTGTAGTCTATATTCAATCCTCCAGACCATTTCCTCTAGCGACCACGCGCGATCCCAGACCATTTTCTTCCACACACTCTTCTGGTACATCTGGTCCCTCTCAACCATGTTATCAACTTCCTTGCTTAGGTTAAACATACTAATTCTGTAAATCAGATCAGCAACAATACTATCCGCATATAGATCATCGGTATGACCCTGACTCTTTATAGTTTTATATCTTTCAATGAACACAATTCGTATGACATCATCATGCTCCATCACTAAAATTTACCTTGTGAAAAGAAGTTTTCTCACCTGAACCAGTCTTCCTAAACAAATCCATCCAAGACTATGTCGACTGCACGCATTTGGAACTCTAGGATGAAATCTCTGAATTTTCTTGCTCGCATAGTCTTGGAAGAATTCTAACAAACGGGAGTGTTCATCTGACATAAACCACAATTCACACCCATATAGAGCAATAGGTACAACAATGGACCAGAAAAGGATGCGGCAGGTGGCCACCGTAATACCACATCTCCTGATCCCGAGGCCCGTAAGCACATTAAGTGATCTCCTGGCCTTGGATAATCTCTCTCTTATCCCGCATTCATCTCCTGAAAAAATGGATACATTCACCCCAACGTGGTCATAGTTAGTCCTTTCTTTCACTCTTTCGTGACCCAATCGGAAAGATCTGTTCTTTGAGTTTGCAGAATGCTCAATATTCGTTTCACCAAAAACCAGGACTCCACTTTTCCGAGCGTTAAAATCGTACCGCCAAGTACGCCCGTGGGTATACACGATCTCCATGACACGATCCATTTTCAGCAAGGTATTCTGCGTAACCCACGGGAGTACTTGGCGTCTTATAGATCATACTGCAGGCTTAAGATTTCTTAAGATCAACCAATAGGGAGTTTATAAAAATGGTATACTTCAACAAAGACATATACCCTCCCTAATGAATTCCGCATGAGAGGGTATACCATTGCGAGTACGAATCCATGATTTTTACGCAACATTTAAAGTCTACGTAACAACGAAACAGGAGTCGCCAAGTCTTTCCTGAAATACCACTGTCATAAAGCTGCTTAAACAGCCCCCCAATCCACACAGAATCAAAAGCTTTAGCCACGTCATAGAATGCAACAATGCACTTATTGTTGTTTTCTAATGACGTGGCTATAGTCTCTTGTAAGAGAAACGCGGTGTGTATGCAAGAGTGTCCGACCTTGCAAGCTCCCTGCAGTACCGAAACAACGCTCTCTCTCACCCACCAACCCTTCAGCCTATTCCACAGTAATATCTCGAAAAGTTTATTAAAAACTGAAAGTAGGGTAATACCCTTATAACTGTCCACTGCTAGATTAGATAAATCCTTCCCTTTGAACAAAGGGATTTGAACTCCTAATCTGAAGCAAACGGGGATATACTCGATGTCCCTTATTTCGTTATATAGTGTACATAAGAGATCTACAATAGACTCACCTGCGTATTTGATATGTTCAGCTACAATTCTATCAAAGCCGGGCGCTTTCCCTTTATTCAGGGTCTTAATAGCGTCCTTGACCTCCGCGGTTGAAAAAGGATTTTGTAAGAAAGTGTCGCTGCAGTCGTTATCTTTATTATATAAATCCACAAAATCAGAAACTGTTTGAAAGTGATGGTCATCAAAACTATCTGATGTCTTAGGCATACTAAGTTTTGAGAAATGCTTCCTCCATACTTCTAAGACATCATTTATTTGATGCACCACTTTCCCGTCTTCCCGCTTTATAGCTAAGGACCTAGAACAGGGACCCCTTCTGAAAGCCGTGACTCGGTTCCAGAAGGAGTTCCTATTGATCTCAGCAGATTTTACAATTTGGATCATCTCCTTATTCTCATATTGTCTAGAGAGTTTCTTGAGTTCGCGTGAATTTTTTTTCTTAGAATCCTTTTAATTCTTCCAGTCTGAGTTGGCTGGGTCTCTAGGTCGTCCTACGCTAGTCCATATCCTGTAGTACTCAACTTTCTCGTTCTTTAGCCTCGAGAGTTCAGGATTCCAAAAAGGCTTCAGGTTTTTCTTATATTTAGACTAAGGGAGATCATCCGAGATTTGGTGCATAGCATCAGCCAGTTTGGAGAAACCTTCAATACAACAGATCCTATGTAGGGCAAAGGACCTCGTATATATGCTGGGTGAATAGAAAACAATGTGGTTTATCATTTTCCAGCTACTATAACTCTCTGGATGTTTACAAAATGCTTCTTTTCTAATTTGCATAATTTGTTTTATCTATTTGCAATTATTATCATTATTACTATTATTACTATCATCATCATCATCAATAGTTTTTATTATTAACATTGCAGTTATTATCATTATATTTATTGTTATAATTATTATTATCATTATTATTATTATTACTATTATTATTATTATTATTATTATTATTATTATTATTATTATTATTATTATTATTATTATTATTACTATCAATGTTATTATTATTACTATTATTATCATTATCATTATTATTATTATTATTATTATTATTATTATTATTATTATTATTTCTACTATGATTGTTAGTTTTATCATTATTGTTATCATCATTTTTATCATCATTATCATTATCATCACCATAATAATCATTATTGATATTATTACTATCATCATTAAAATACATTTTATCATTACTTTTATTATTCTAGTTATTATTCTAGTTATTATTCTAGTTATTATTATTATTATTATTATTATTATAATAATTATTATTGTTATTATTATTATTATTATTATTATTATTATTATTATTATTATTTGTTTTACTTTTTACTTATTTTATCAACTTGCAGAGTAGTGTTTGATAAATGAAGACATATACAGGCATTACTTTTAAATAATGGTTTGTTTCCAGTGACGGTCTGAGCAGAATAAGTAAGGTGGGTATAAAAATCCTCTTTGAAATATATATATATTTTCAAATGGCAGCCTTTATGCGTGTTTTATGTTGAAGATAAAACTTGTTCAGATAAGGTTACTGAAGACGAACAAATCAGCTTACTCACCCGGTCTCTCAGGTTAACATCAGCCCCGGCCTGGAGAAGCTTCTTAACTAAAATGACATCACCCCCCAACACAGCTCCAATATAAACTACTCCGTCCATTCTGAGAAAAGACAAACAGGCTCCTTAGAAAAAGTTGTGAAATCTTGTTTAATGGATAACCAATATAAAGCTGTTACCATTAAACCCATTTATGCCTGCAGTGCAAAAAACCGCCTGACAACCTTGCCAATATCTCTGAAACAAAAGCAAGCATGACCAATATTCCCTACCATAACTAGCAATATTTCAAGTGAAACTGCCTGCCTGTTTCAAATTGACCATATTTTGCTAATTTCAGAAAGTGTGCTATTCGCTAGACAACTGCTTTCAAAAAGAAAAGTCCATGCAGGCGGCATAACTCAACGCCTTCATGCGTGTAGCGTCCTAAAAATCACCTATTTAAACAATATCTCTCTACCAAATTCAATTTGGAGATGGAAGGCCAGCATTTCTCTGAGTGAAAACTTGTTATGATAGGGTTACACAAAATAAACAACATTTTTTTTCAACCTCAAGGCTTACTCACCTGGTCTCTCAGGTTGACATCAGCCCCGGCCTGGATAAGGGTTTTAACTACAGTGCTATCACCCTCCAACACAGCTCCATATAAACTACTCCTACCATCCTGAGAAAATACAAACAGACTCTTTAGAAAAAAAAATAAAATCATTATTAATATCAATATTTATATCGCTATTATTATTATCATTATTATTATTATTATTGTTATTATTATTATTATTATTATTATTATTATTATTATTATTATTATCAGTATTATTATTATTTGTTTTACTTTTTATTTATTTCATCTTGCTAAAAGTGTTTGATAAATGAAGGCATATACAAGCATTATTCTTAAAAAATGGTTTGTTTCCAGTAACGGTCTGAGCAAAATAAGTAAGGTGGGTAATAAAAAATTCTTTGAAATTATATATTTTTTCAAACGGCAGCCTTTATGCATGTTTTATGTTGAAGATAAAACTTGTTCGGATAGGGTTACTGGAAACGAACAACACTGCTTACTCACCTGGTCTCTCAGGTTAACATCAGCCCCGGCCTGGAGAAGCTTCTTAACTATAACGACATCACGCCCCAACACAGCTTCATGTAAACTACCCCTACCATCCTGAGAAAATACAAACAGACTCTTTAGAAAAAAAAATTAAAATTATTATCAATATTTATATCATTATTATTATTATTATTATCATTGTTATTATCATTATTATTATTTCTTGTTTTACTTTTTATCTATTTTATCAACTTGCTGAGAAGTGTTTGATAAATGATGACATATACAAGCATTATTCTTAAAAAATGGTTTGTTTCCAGTAAGGGCCTGAACAAAATAAGTAAGGTGAAACTTCTTTGAAATATATATATTTTTTCAAATGGCAGCCTTTATGCATGTTTTATGTTGAAGATAAAACCTGTTCGAATAGGGTTACTGGAAACGAACAACACAGCTAACTTACCCGGTCTCTCAGGTTAACATCAGCCCCGGCCTGGAGAAGCTTCTTAACTAGAACGACATCACGCCCCAACACAGCTTCATGTAAACTACTCCTACCATCCTGAGAAAATACAAACAGACTCTTTAGAAAAAAAAATTAAAATTATTATCAATATTTATATCATTATTATTATTATTATTATCATTGTTATTATCATTATTATTATTTCTTGTTTTACTTTTTATTTATTTTATCAACTTGCTGAGAAGTGTTTGATAAATGATGACATATACAAGCATTATTCTTAAAAAATGGTTTGTTTCCAGTAACGGCCTGAACAAAATAAGTAAGGTGAAACTTCTTTGAAATATATATATTTTTTCAAATGGCAGCCTTTATGCATGTTTTATGTTGAAGATAAAACCTGTTCGAATAGGGTTACTGGAAACGAACAACACAGCTAACTTACCCGGTCTCTCAGGTTAACATCAGCCCCGGCCTGGAGAAGCTTCTTAACTAGAACGACATCACGCCCCAACACAGCTTCATGTAAAATACTCCTACCATCCTGAGAAAATACAAACAGGCTCATTAGAAAAGATTTTTAAAATTATTATTAATAGTAATATTCATATCATTATGATTATTATTATTATTATAATTATTATTATTATTATTATTATTATTATTATTATTATTATTATTATTATTACTTGTTTTACTTTTTATTTATTTTATCAACTTGCAGAGAAGTTTTTGATAAATGAAGGCATATACAAACATTATTCTTAAAAAATGGTTTGTTTCCAGTAACGGTCTAAACAAAATAAGTAAGGTGGGTATAAAAAACTTCTTTGAAATATATATATATTTTTCAAATGGCAGCCTTTATGCATGTTTTATGTTGAAGATAAAACTTGTTCAGATAGGGTTACTGGAAACGAACAACACAGCTTACTTACCCGGTCTCTCAGGTTAACATCAGCCCCGGCCTGGAGAAGCTTCTTAACTATAACGACATCGCACCCCAACCAAGCCTCATGTAAACTACTCCGTCCATCCTGAGAAAATACAAACAGGCTCATTAGAAAAAGTTGTGAAGTTTTGTTTAATGGATAACCAATATAAAGCTGTTATTATTTAACCCATTCACGCCTGGAGGTCCGAAAACCGCCTGACAACCTTGCCAATATCTCTCAAACAAAAGCAAGCATGACCAATATTCCCTACCATAACTAACAATATTTCAAGTGAAACTGCCTGCCCGTTTCGAATTGACCATATTTTGCTAATTTCAGAAAGTGTGGAATTCGATAGCCAACTGCTTTCAAAAAGAAAAGTCCATGCAGGCAGCATAAAGCAGGGCTCCCAGATACACGATTTTTGAACACGACTGCAACATGACTGCCTTGTCGTAATGAAACAAGTAGCAGTCGTGTTAGAGTCGCGTTTAGTCATTTCAGGTTTTCTTAGTCGTGTGTCGAACACGACAGCTTTGAAAAGTTCGTAATATTTGAAGTCTGGTCGTAATCTTCGTGTTACAAACTTGTTAATGTATTTGTTGTCGTATTCCGATCTTGTTACTGTATTTGTTGTTGTGTTACAGTTATTTTAGTCGTGATGCAGTCTAAAGTCTGTTTTTTTTAAACATATATATACCCGTGGGAATATTTGCTACGACTGTAACACGATAACAACATGATGTCAATACGAATGCATATTGACAAAAAAGATTACAATAAGACTTTAATGCGTCTAAAAAATTACTACTTGTTTTAAGTTTCCCACTCTTTTTTTTATCACGTGATCCAAGCTCCTCAAGTATCGCTCACAACATAAGTGCAAGGTTAACATGAAGGGGACAAGGAAAACTAAACACAAAAATGATGAGAAAGCCCTGCAAACACAAAATATTTTCAAAATAACTTTAAAAAAGACTGAAAAAAAGATTGTGAAAAACCTTCACAATAACCATGAGTAAGACAATATACAAATATGCCACGCCAGTGAGGGTATCCTGATGGAATGTCTCCCCTCAGAAGGATGGTTTTCCCGAGGGCGGAGCCCGAAGGAAGACCATCCTCCCGAGGGGAGACAGTCCATCAGGATACCCACACTGGCATGGCATATTTGTTTTATCATATCGAACAAACGCCAAATTGTTAAAATATCAATGAAAACACCAATGAAGACCGGTACTAAATCCGCTGGTGCCGTGGAAAAGAGCGTCTGCTACAATGTCAAGGTCACAGATGACTGGTGATTCACACATTCCCCGCTAGGCGTCGCTAGTGACAACAGTAGACATTACGCCGATCAGTGGACATGATGATTGCCAACTGTTAAGTCAGCCAATCACGAATTACGATCTTCAAGTGAAGTATGATAAAAGGAAAATATTCAATTACCCGAGTAAAAACATTGGTGAAGTGATGAATATAGATAATGTTATACAATACAAATATGATATAAATAAAGATTGACGAGAATATATGAATATTTTCTCAAAATATTATATAATATTTTTTCACGATGTTTGATAACACTAAACCATATTTTATCAACATTTATAGTTGATGCTTTACATCCGCTTATTACAAACGATGTTTTAGATATTTATTGAACTATTATTGACATACTTTAAAATGTTTCTAAAAAGTCTGAAAAAGTCGAAATAAAATATAAAAATATCCATTCATGAAGAGCTGAACAATATCTACACATAATAATGCTTGATAATACTAAACTAGAATTTTTCTTAACATTTAAATAATTTTATTCTGCCTATTACAAATGTTTCGTAAAATATTGTATTAAAAAAGTTTACGATGTTGGTAAAATGTTTGAACAAAGTAGAAATCAAGTATCAAAATTCATATTAATAAGATGATAATCAATGATTTTGTGCAATAAATGTTTCATTACATTATTCTATCTTGTATAAGCATGTTTTACATCTGCTTATTACAAATGTTTTTTCAAATATGGGTTCGATATCAAGAACATATCCCCTAACATATCAATGAAACATTTGCACAAAGCTGTAATGAAATATTACAAATGACAAAAATATTTTGATATGTTTTGCCGATTGTTTGTTCATCATCATTATAAAAGTACTTAAATTACACAAAAGCACCGTAAATATACCAATTGCAACACAAAAACCTTAAAGACTATTTCAACAATATTATTGAAGAATGCCCTATGATATTGCCACCTAATGATACCAAAATGTAAAAACAACGACAACAATTCAATATTATTGTCCTGATATTAAAAATGTTATTTTTTTATTCTAAAATTGTTAGCAACCATTGGTCATGAGATTATTTGAAAAAGCAACATTTTGTGCCAAAATTAGATAAATAAGTATTGATAAACATAAGGTATTGCCTTAAATATTTATACACAAATAGTTTCCAAACTAATATATCATTACTGGCTTTGATTTCAAATTGTAGGTTTCTTAAAAAGCTTGAAATACCAGTATGTGTCATTGAGAAAGGCATGGCTATGGCTGACCAAAGAATACAATTAGCTTATTCTCCTATCTAGGAATCCTGATTTGTACAGTTTGCTCTTCAAAGTACGACTGACCAAGAAACTCTTAACATTCTGATTTGTAAAGTGAGGTTGCAATGGGAGTTGGGTAATTACATGTTTTTTTCTCTAAAAAAAAGATTTAAGGCACACCTATCTGGAAAAGATGAATATTTCAAAAATATTGAAATAATATTGAGTTAAATGTTACAAAAATATTGGCATAATATTTTTCAGGCCAATCATTTAAATGTGGATAAATATCTTGCAACAACAATGTAAAAATGTTTCATAGAAATAGTTGATAAATAATCTAAGCAACATTGTATAAATATATATCATATAATATATTGTGAAAATAATGATTTAGATGTTTTAAGTATTGTTATGGTAATATTTATCAGGCCAAACCTTTTAACTTTAATGAATATTTATTAATCATAATGTAAAGATATTTCTCAGAAATATTTGATGAATAATTTTTGCAATATTGTATTTCAAAATGTTGCGAAAATAAAAGCTTAAATATTATAAAAAATGTTATGGCAATGATTTTCAGAACGAACGTTTAAATATCAATAAACATTTGCAGGGTCAGATTATAGGGAACAAACAATAGGTTTTCAATCGTAAGGCTTACATCGTCTTTCAGGTTGACATCAGCCGCAGCCTGGATGAGCTTCTCAACGTGTTCCTCCCAACTCCACCACGCATTTATATGTAAACAACTCTTTCCATCCTGTGAAAATACAAATACAAAGTTTTGTTTAATGGATTTCAATTTAACCCATTCAGGTCTTAAATGATATAATTATTAGTGTTATTGGTATTATCATTATCATTATTGTTATCAACATTATCCTTATCATTATCATAACTATTGTTATCATTCTTATTCTTATTCTTTTTTTTATTATTAATTTTATTATTATAACTATCATCATCAATTTTAGTAAAGTTATTGTTATCATTGTGATAATTATCATTATTTCTATTATACATTTGTTAGATTTATCATTATCATTATTATTATTATTATCATTATTATTACTTTATGATTCTTATTTTCATTATTATCATTTATTATCATTTATTATTATTATCATTATTATCATTATCATTATTATTATCATTATTATTATTTTTATCATTGCTATTATTATTATTATTATTATTATTATTATTATTATTATTATTATTATTATTATTATTAGTAGTAGTAGTAGTAGTAGTAGTAGTAGTAGTAGTAGTAGAAGTAGTAGTAGTAGTAGTAGTAGTAGTAGTAGTAGTAGTAGTAGTAGTAGTAGTAGTAGTATCATCATTGTTATTATTATTACTATTATTATCATTACTATTATTATCGGTGCAGCAGGTTAATCGTTTGGACCATGCTGGGATGTCCTGTTTGTTTTATCATACCAAACAACCTACCATCTCAACTGGGTTGAGATTTTTTACTTTTTTCTCTAAATTGAGACACTCGTGCATGTTATTTCCTTTATCGTTGTTCTCAACAATAACATATAATTCCATTGTTGATGGCGGCAGTCTGCTCAGGCCTTGACACATTTCGCCACACGTGGGGATCTTTAAAGCATGTCATACTCAGCAATATAGGGAATCATGAAACAGCACCTTGACAACGGGTGCTAATACGTCGTCTCCTTGACAGCGGGTGCTAATACATTGAATGGTGACCGCTGTCAAGGAACATACAGAGACACAGGTTGCCAACAGTCCTGACATATGGCTCTCATCCATTAGGATAATCTTGAGTATCCTCACGTGAGGTATATTAAACCAGGTTGTTGTTCTAGAGGTCATCCAAGGTCAAAATGACCCCTTCCATGTCTAGGATGTACTAAGAAGAAACTTCCATATATGATCCGAGGGGCGATGCGGGAACTACTACTATGGTTTCAGGACAAATAAGAAAAAAGCGGTGAAAGGATGGAGGCGATAAAGAATCATTTTTTTTTTTATCTTTATCTGATCTCTAGCAAACTAGAAACTCTTTCAATGTTTAACCCTCTCAACATCATTTTACTGGTGTCAAAAAAATACTTCTTTAGTTAATCAACTTCTAAGAAATCATACAGTTTTCTGTCTATCTTGGGATGTTCACTAGTGATATTTTCTTCAATGGACAATCTATTGCAATGATAAAACTAAAAGAAACATCAGAAGGTGATCAGAAAATTTCTCAAGAGATCAAGCAATTCATCATTAAGGCTGATGAAGGAGAAGACTACCATTTCTACCACTATGGGTCTGAGATACCAATTGAAGTAATTTAATTGAGAATGCCCATTGGGAATGGTTTTATGACTATGTTTGGTAAAAATTGCTATATATGGGACACTGCACTACTTATGTTGCTTAGCAGTGTGTGAAGGGTGTGTGACATAGATAGTATATAGATCGAACATGCTGAGATTGACCAATCAGGATGAGTGTTTATGGCAGCAACGCTCACTTCCTGTTGATCATCACAGTGAATCCAGCACTCTCCTCATATACTGTAAAAGTTTATTTACTGTTTATTTATCTTATGGGACGTGGCAGAAATAGGTTCTTTAACTCGTGTGGTAGAGAATGATATTTCTTACACTCAGGTATAGATTTTTCATCTTGGATCGAGCCTCTGCTATCCCCTCATGTAAGAAATATCATTCTCTACCACACGCGTTGAAGAACCTCTATTTCCATTGATTCATACAATTAGTACTAGAGTTATAAGATTATAAAAGGCATCTTAAGTAGGGATGTCATCAATAGTCGACAAATAGATAAATCAACCTTTTCACTTTGTCAATTAAATCGAATCGAATGGTTGGGTATCGAATCGAAATAATGGATATTCTCTACCCCAATAATGGTGTATGAATATTAACAAAAAAATTCACTTTTCCAAGACATTTTCCTGTTAAACTAACGCAATGTGAAACTCTGACTTAATATACTAAGTATTTTCTGTGGCTTTTGTAAGGGAAATTGGAAGGAATGGTGTACTTTACTTAGGCATATGGCCAAGACATAGAGTATCAAACCGAATCGATATGTCGGAAAGAGTATAGCAATTAATAAAATAAAAAAAAGGGATATCAATGACATCCCTATAAATAATTGTGCCCTATGAGCACGTTGTGGCGTATCAAATCGAATAGAATCAAATATATCAATTAACCGAATCGATAAAATTTCATATCAATGACATCACTAATCTTGAGTTCTAACAATATCTCCTCTCATAGAATAGAGCATTTGCAGTAATTACTTGCGTCATTATCTAGACATTGCTCCACTACCATAACTACAATGACTTTGATTGATTATTTGGCCTTGGTTTGACCCTTAAATCTTGTTAAAACTTTTGCATCAAAATTTCATATCAAAAGGAAAAGATAAACCAATGGATATTTTTCCCATTCCATCAACATAAAACAGGCCTTCTATAAGTTATTAATTGGAAAGATATTTACCAGCTTCTACTAGCAACTGTTGGAGCAATTACTTGGTTTGTTCTTCTGATTGGTGAGTTCCTATCCATAATCATTGACCAGGGATCTTAAAATCCAGCATATGCAGAGAATAAATCAATATGGAGGGAAGGATATCATTTTTTTTTATAATTTTCTACTCTGTTCAAACTTTATAAAAATTTCATTTTGAAATCATGTTAAGAATGAGAAGGTGCATTTTTCAACTTTCAAATTCCATGCCTTTTGAGCAAAACCAAAATTGAAAAAGAAAAACGATAACATTATCTTAGGTTTAACTTGCCAACAAATGCTTGAAACGCCCATGTTCTTTGTGAAGTTCAATATAGAAAAAAGGACCAAAAACCTTAAAGTCTATGTGGAAGCCTATGGATCTTCTGTGAAAACAATTATTGTCTCTTACTCTGCTAATTGATAGCCTAGACCTTAACAGATGATATGGTCATGAGTAAAAGGTAGAGGCAATAACTTATGTACATATCTCAAAATGAGGAATTAAGAAACATTAAAAAAATACTGAATATTGAATGACTGATATATAACTGACATATAACAAACATTTTGATACTGAGTACTGTGCATAAATTTTGTTGAGATTCACTTAACCCAGCAAACACAAAATTTTTTCAAAATATTTTTAAAAGGACTGAAAGAAAATTGTTAGAAACATTCACAATAAACATGAATAAAACATTAGCAAAATGTTCAATAACCACAGGGAAAACATTAGTGAAATTATGAATGTAAATAATGTTATGCAATAAAAATATGATATTAGTAAAACATTTACGAGAATAAAGGAATATTTTCTTACAATGTTAGTCAATATTCTTTTCATAATAATGTCTGATAACATTTTGTTATCTTTTATCAACATTTTTAGTTAATGTTTAATGTCTGCGTATTACAAATGTTCTTTTTAACATTTATCGAATGTTTTATTAACATACTTTAAAATGTTTCTAAAACGTCTGAAAAAGTATAGATAAAATATCAATTTATACATTAATGAAACGTTAAACAATATTTTTCCAAAATATGTTTGAATATAGTAAACTGCAATTTTATTTAACATTTAAAATAAATCTTTTAAAGCTGCCTAATAAAGGAATATTTTCTCACAATATTAACCAATATCTTTTTCATAATAATGTTTGATAACATTATATTATCTTTTATCAACATTTATAGTTAATGTTTTACATCTGCGTATCACAAATGTTGTTTTTAACATTTATAAAATGTTTTATTAACATTCTTTAAAATGTTTCTAAAACGTCTGAAAAATTATAAATAAAAAAATGTCAATATTTACACTGATAAAATGTTAAACAATATTTTTCCAAAATATGTTTGATAATATTAAACTATAATTTTTCTAACATCTAAAGACAAATGTTTTAAAGCTGTCCATTACAAATGTTTCTTTAAATATTAATTAAGTATTGTATCTACAAAGTTACAAAATATTTCTGAACAAATTTAAAATTAAATATCTAAATATATATTTAGAAAATAATAACCAATAATTTTCTGCGAAAATGTATGATAACATTATCCTATCTTTTATTATCATTTTAAATAAATGTTATACATCTGCATATTACAAATGTTTTTTAAACATCGGTTTGATATCAAGAACACATCCTGTGAAATATTTGTGAAACATCTGAACTAAGCTGTAAAGAAATGTTAAAAATGACATTAACAAAATGTTGAATAAATGTTTTGAAATGTTTTTGCCGAATACTTCATTCAACATTTCTATAAAACAGTCCTTTAATAATTCGAAAACATTATAAAAATACCAATTTTAACACAAAAACCGTATGAAATATTTCAGAAATATTATTGAGGAATGCCCTATGATATTGCCACATAATAATGTCAAAATGCAAAAACAATAGCTACAATTCAACATTATTATCTTAATATTAAATAACATTAATATATAATCCTACAATTATTAGCAACTTCTCTGAAAAAGCAATATTTTATGCTATAATTAGATAAATATGATCGATAAACATGGAATATTGATTTGAAAATTTAGGAAAAAATATTTCCAAATAAATATATCATTACTGGCATTGGTTTAAAATTTTTGGTTTCTTAAAAAGCATGAAATATCAATATGTGTCATTCCGAAAGGCATTGATTAGGGCTGACAAAAATAATATAAGTAGCCTTCTCTTCTATCTTGAAAGCATGATTTGTACAGTATACTTTTCAAAGTAAGACTGAGCAAGAAATCCCTAAAATGGGGATTTCAAAAGTGTGTTAGTTATGGGCGATTGGTAAGTACATTTTCTTCTCTAAAGAATTTAAAACTCAACTATCTGGAAAGATAAATATTTCAAAAATATTGAAATAATGTTGAGTAAAATGTTACAAAAAATGTTGGCATAATATTCCAAGGCCAGCAATTTCAATGGGGATAAATATCTTCAACAACAATGTCAAAATGTTTCTTGGAAATAGTTTATGAATAATTTCAGCAACATTGTATACATATGTATTTAAAATATTGTGAAAATAATAATTTAAATGTTATAAGAAATGTGTTGGTAATACTTTTCAGGCCAAACGTTTTAATATTAATAAATATTTTTCAGAAACATTTGATGAATAATTTTTGCAATATTATGTTAATGAATCTTGGAAATGTTTTAAAAATAATAATACAAATATTATAAGAAACATTATGGTAATAATTGTCAGGCCAAACGTTTTAATATTAATAAACATTTTCAGTAATATTTCACAGATATTGGGTTAAATATTTTGTAGACATAGCACAAATGTTTTGTGTTTGCTGGGAAGTACCAACAAAGTTACCATGGCCAACATTGGTTTTTGTACAATAGTTCCGAAATTACTTCCATGTAAAATATTTGCACTATACACTCCTTTACCTCCAGCCACACTCCAAGCTACTGATTTCGATAAGGATGCAATACTTAATTGCAAATTTACTATGTTTCCTCCTCACTTTCAGGCTAATAAACCTTAACCTTAATTGTAAAAACCAACACACTCTCTCTTGTATCTCATGTAGCGGTCTTTAAACTACATTCCTGTATTCATTAATGCTTATCAACAAAAAAATGAAGTACAGCACTGAGGCATTTGCGTGCAAATCATTATTATGGTGATATTTGAACTTTTGGCCTTAAGCTTGTCTTGAACTTTTGTTTACTTTACTTTTTGTTTTCTTCAAACAATGAATAACCTAAGTATCATAGTGGACAATTGAATAGAGCGTGAAGTGTGGGTTACTTTTACCTTGATTGACTTCGAGAACCTCAACTGTGAATTGTAGCCTAGAAAGGTTCCTAGAAATGGGAAACTGTTGCATTGCTAAGACTGTCATACTAACAGTGGCCCATGATGTTTGTAGATCATTAACTCTGTGATCTAACATCAACGTGATAAATTGGAATGGAATAACCTAATGACAAAGTCAAAGTTTTATATCAAAACACCTAAATTTCTCAAGAAGAAAATATCTTATGGCATTTGTGTGACATCTACCAACCCTTTTAATTTGATAATAGCTTAACACTATCTTCCAGATTGCCTGTGTTCCAATATATGCTTCATTTCCAGTTGTATAACTTGCAATGTTTGGTATTGATTTTCAATTTAAGGCTGTCTTTGGGGGGGGGGGGGGGGCTTTCTAAATTGGGTGGGTATTCCCATATGTACCTCAGATTTGAATAAAAATAATTTGATATCAAAGTCTTTAACATTTCCAATATGTTGGACAGTACTACTAAAGGGCCTTTTTGTAAAGTGGGCACAGAATAGAAATAATTTCAAATAAACAAGGTCAAAACCACAAATAATTTGGAAATACCATATTCTTGGTATGATTCATTTTGACCTTGACTGACCTACCTCTGTAACACACGGTTATAAACTGATCCCTCTGTTGACCATTGAAAATGCTACTTGTATGATCCTTTTTATGATTAAACTAAACTAACTAAACTATCAGCTTACATAACTGTTGATAGTATTAAATAGGATATTACATGGATGCATTAATAGATTTGGAAGTCACATGTTGTGTAATACGCTTAACTCTAAGTACAGCAGCTTGGTCGCCACATTGAAATCCAATGTAGATGCCACCTGACAATAACAGATATAGAATATAGCTTTCACCAGATGATAATGGCTGTAGTGAACATTTCAAATGATACCTGTAGTCCAGATCAAACAATGATACCAAACACTAACCCTTCATTTTAAGGATAAACTACCTCCTTAAAGTAGGCCCTTTTCCTGATCCACCTGCTGGCCATTGGATTTCCATTATGGCAGCCAGTTATAACATGGCAACCAGCTTATGAATATATTAACATTTTGTTTTTGTTATATTGCAGCTTCTCCATCCCTTAACTGTTCCACTACCAGCTGACTTAATTGTTGATAGCTCGCGCAGTGAGCACTTACGGTATAGGATATCAACAATGCCATTGGCAATGGAAGTACACACTGAGGCCTGTGAAACCATGTCCGCACTTCCGTCCACACTTCTGTCTGTTCGTCTCTTTGTCTCGCGCGCTCCATAACGTTGCGAGAGATGAGCATAACTTTTTGCTTTAAGAGCACATTTTGCCGCCAGATCTTTTCATGTTTTAAATATTGCTTAATCAATGAATAAATATGGATTGTTTCCATCAAATTGTATTTGAATAACCTTTGGACGGCCGAAGATCAGAAAACAAACAGCGTTCTCTATTGGCGGAATGTGCCACTAGAATAACGTCATGGTACAAAGGAAGTCCGGCACGTGCAATGACGTCATGCAAAAAGCGATCACGACGCCATCTACAGTGATATGTCAATACTAGCGCCATCGATATTTCTGGTCAATTGCTACCCGTACTGTGTGGTCGTTGCACAAATATAAAGCTCATATCAAGGGGTATCACAAGTAAAGAATCACGTCACGTATATCAATTCGTAACTTTGTGAATATCTTTGAGCTGCGCGAGCATTTAAAGCTTTGCTTTCTCGTCATATTACTGTAGAGCGACATATCATATTCATGCATTTGTTTCATTAACACTAGGCTAAGATGTCAGAATTTCTGTAGTTAGGTTGATTTAGAATACTGCAACTTGGTAACCATGTCAAAATCAGGTTTAGATGACCCCTGATGATAACCACTGTTTCAGAATTAGATTCCATACCCATGAAAACCTACTTGTTGACACCAAGATCATGTTTCTAGCTGATCTGGATGCTTAGATATGCAGAAATATAGCTTTCAGTAGCGACCATTTTGAATTCCAATATGGCTGCCGGTTACTATTGCAACCAGTATAAAAATTCTTTCAGATTACGAAGTCGGTGTTTAACTAGGTTAATGCAAAGTAACATGGGCCCAGTTCAGTAAAAACAGCTTTATCCCTCAAGTGTTCTGCATGCATTTATTTCATTAAAAATGGCTTTGGAGGTCAAATTTGGTGAAAAAAGCTTAATTCTTAGTACAGCAGCTTGATCGCCATCTTGAAATCCAAATAAATGACATCTAATGCTATCAGTCCTTTCAGAATTAGGTTCTACACCCCAGAAAACCTATTAATAGACACCAAGATCATGTTTCTAGCTAATCTAGATGCTTAGATATGAAGAAATGAAGCTTTCGGTAGCGGCCATTTTGAATTCCAATATGGCCGCAAGTTGCCATGGCAACCATCGCGAAAATATATTCAGGTTACTAAGTCGGTGATAATCCGTGTCAATGCGAAGTAACATGGGCCCAGTTCAGTACAAACATCTTTATTCCCTCAAGTGTTCCACTACCAGCTAACTTGATAGTTGCGATTATGATATGTCTGAATAAGGCTGAAAATGTTCAATATTTTACTAAAAGGGGTTCTAGGTTCATAATCCAAAATGAGAACTTTCATTAAACTTCAACCAAGTTTGTGATAGAATAGACTTCTGGGCCTATGTGCCCATGCTTACAAGTGAAAGCTATTGTATTACTCCCTACATATATCATTAAAAAAGAAAACTTTCATTGAAAGTTGTAAAATTTAATCTTGATGCCAAACCTGCAGATTTGCATTTAGGCTTCCAAATAACCTCTATTTGACCTTGAACTCAAGGTCAAGGTCACAGTCAGTCATGCCACATATGTCATTAGTTAGAGTATGGTATGCCCTCTAAAATGAGTGGTCACTTTTATTGTTCAAATTTTTATGGCCAAATCTTCTACCCCCAACCCATCTTTTTTCCAGTATATTTGCCCTAAAATTGGTCACCAGGCTAATTCTGGGGTGGTCTGCTTATAATAACCGTTTCTAGAAAAAATCTGACCGTGTCCCCAGATGGTGGATTGGTACTTTCATAAATCCCAGATACTCCCCTTTCATTTGAGACCAAGAAAAAGGAGCTACTCGTTGGGGTAATTAAACTCTCATTTAAGAGCCTTTTGAGGATTTGGCCGCTAGACTATTAATATTACTGTTATTATTATCATTCGTATTGTTGTTATTATGATTAGTGGTAGTAGTAGTAGTAGTAGTAGTGTTATCAAAATTATCATTATTATTATTGTCATTATAATCATTCTATAAAATATAATTATTATTATTGGTATCATTTCATAATGGTTATTAATATCCTCAATATCATTTTTACTATTATCACTATGTTTATCATTCAGAAAGAATTATTTAAAAAAAATGTTAAAAAATGTATAAATGTCTTTATACAGTGCAAATAAAAAGGGTAGGTAGGCATAATTCTTGTTTGAGTGGGTCTTGCATGTTGTTTGTTGACTGGGAAATTGAAGGGCAAGATTTATCCGAGTAGAAACTTGTTAGGGTCAGGTTACAGGGAACAAACAAGATTTATCTTAGTTGTAAGGCTTACGCGGGTTCTTTGGTTGACATCAGCCCCGCTGTGGATAAGGCCATCAACTATTGCGCCATGTTGCCACCACGCTGCTAAATCTGAACCACTCCTTACACCCTGAGAAAATACAAGCAGGATTATTTGGAAAATCTGAAAATTTTATGGAGTTTTTTTTAATGGATTACCGATAAAGCTGTTATCATTTAAATCATAAATGCCTGTAAAAATTGCCAATATCTCTCAAACAAAAACAATTTCAAAAAAAAATTGAAGAAAAATAATGACCCACAACAAAGAACTCTCTTTCAGATATTTGATCTATTTATCATTAATTCTGAAGTCATGTCAAGACATGAATGGGTTAAAAAAAATAATCTTTATTGTACTATTTCAGGCAAAGCTTTTCCATGGGAACTCCAATTTAGGGCTTTGTACTGGTACTCGATACAAAACTAAATATTGATATCTGTTATGCAAATACAGCTTACTGATATTGGATTGATTTAACTGCTACCGGAACATCTTCACCCAAAGGCAGTTTGACAGAGCAAAATCTAACAGAATTTAGTTTCACCGAGGTAGAAAGTAACACTAAGAATATTGTATCATTAAGGAAATATCTATAATATATTGTATCATGACAATTGTACTGGAGCCAAAACTTTGCCTTAATGGATAATTTAAAACCTGCTTACCTCTGCCTGTTCATTGACCTTGACCTTTGGTTCGAGTAGTTCATCCATCATTACACAATGTCCGTTGTTGGCTGTGATGTGCAGAGTACATTCACCTTTATAAAAACAACGATAAAACACCAACAATATGATGCAATGTTTAGAGCAAATATAACTTTCTAGAGACAACAATAAAACAACAGATAAAATTCCACATTTCATTTAGCTTAACCCCTTCATGCCAATTGCAGCCCAAGAAGGTTAGATGAATTTAGAAATATTTCTAAAAATGTTCGCTAAGCATGAACAATATAGTTTTTCTAAAATGTTCAGGATATTTTTGAATAAAAAGTTGTTGGGATAGCTTTGCAGGAAACAAAGAACACTTTTTCAGCCTAAAAGCTTACTCACCTGGTCTCTCGGGTTGCCGTCAGCCCCAGCAGCCTGGATAAGTTTTTTTAAATATAGGGATATAACCCTACAAAGCAGCTTCATGTAAGTTACTCTTCCCTTCCTGAGAAAATACAAACAGGCTCCTCGATTTAAATAAATGTAGGAGAAAGCATAAAGCATAAAGTTGTGTTTAATGGATTACCAATAAAGCTGTTATCATTTAACCCATATTTCAGCCCCTAAAACTGCCTGACAAATTTGGCGATATCTATCAAACAAAAACAAGCATGACCAATATTTCCTTAAGGATAGTATCACTTAACAATATGTCATGTGATACTGCCTGGCTGCTTCTCAAGTGACTTTATTTGGTTGAATCTAGCACTGCCAGCTTCAGAAAGTGGGCTTGTAAATATGGTCCAGGCAATCAAGCTCATTTGCATACATCCAATATGGCAGCCAAAAAATGAGAAATGTCTTTATCTCTGAAACCGAATCAAGGTTTTGAGTAAAATAAAACACCTATACTGGGATTTTCAGGTACTCGAATTCATTTAAGATACCTTTATAAACGATTATCGTATAAGCTCATTTGTGTTCATCCAATATGGCTCTCACTGAGTGAGAAATAGCTATATCTCAGAAATCAAATCTCATTATTAAGTCAAGAACAGTTGTATGCTAAGGTCTTTAGGTGCTAAAGCTCACTCAATATGTCTTTCAACGCACATTTTTTTCTTCAGATTTGTATTTTCTCAGTTTGAGAAAATGCTAATTTGCATAAATCGAATATGGCCACCAACAGATAAGAAATGGCTATATATCTGTGAGAGCTGCACTCACCACTCACAAACTCGAGTAGCTCAGACACTAAGGCAGGCAAGCCGAGCTTGAGCTGAAGTGGTCAACTCACAAACTCGTCTATGTTGGAAACACAAACCTAACACAGGACACCTAACACACACTTCCTTATCACTTCTTATCACTGGCATGTCATGCTGACAATCTCCAATGTATGTAGGCAGTGTTGAGCGTTAAACTGGCCATTGTACCGCTATATAGAAAGCATTATTTGAATAAAGATATGAATTCTTCTATGCAAACACAATTTAAAATCAAATAACTATATAAATGTTAGCATATCTCCATCTGTATTTCTTTCTTAATTGGTGGGCTGAATAATGAATATTTATTTTCAAAAACCGCATTTCCATGAGCTCATGAGTCAAAGTGGTGGTGAGCTCATGAGTTGATCTCCCTTCGTGAGTGTAGCTCTAATATCTGTAACCAAACCATGGTTTTAAGTCATGAAAAAATCTATACTAAGATGTTTTCAAGTACAAGGATTCATTAGAAATGTGTTTCAATAGAATAAAGCCAATATGGCTGCCAATAAAGTAAATGAGAAACACTATATCTCAGCAACCAAGGCTAATCTTTTAGTCACGAAAATCTGTATCCTGAGGTCTTATACCCTGTTAAAATGTCTTTCAACACAATTATTTCTTTAGACATATACACAATCTTAGCATGGGAAAATGCTTATCTGCGTAAATCCAACATGGTGTCATATACATATTAGATGGCAATATTCAGAATACTTAACTCTAATTCTTTGGTAATTGAAATTCCCTGCCAATTTTTACCTGCTTGGTGAAGGTGGTAAACACAAGGTAAGGTAGTGATTAAAGAGGAGGAGTTCTGTAAGGGTAAACACTTACTGTTGACCAGTGATCTGGGCATGTATCTTAAACCTCCTACCCAATTCTTGCTACCAAGAGAAGGTGGCGAACACAAGGCTATCCTGTTCATTCAAGGCAGGGGGGGGGGGGTGTTTTGTAAGGCTAAACACATACTGCTGACCAGTGATCTGGACATGTACATTTCAACCCATACCAATTTCTACCTGCCTGGAGAACGTGGCAAATACAAGGCCTGCTAGTGATTTAAGAGGGGTCCTGTATAAGGGTAAACATGTACTGTTGACACAGGGTACATTTAATGGTAGCTTATTGCAGATGTAGTTGATTTAATCTACTCCCCTTGTTTCTCAGGTATTCCCCAGATGAAATTTAAGACCTTGCCTCCATTTCCCAGTCATTATAGAGATGTCAGGACCATGTCTTCATTTCTCGGTCATTCCCCAGATGACAGGGCTACGCTTTCATTTCTCAATCGTTCCCCAGATGACAGGACCCTGCCCACTAACTCTCTTTAACCTTTTCATGCCATTAGTGTCCCTCTGGATAAACATTGTCTGATTCCCTGATTATTGTTTAAGTTAACTTAGATATAAGGCATGATTTCACATTATATCTGAAGGATCTTTTTTGAGTTTACAGTAACATCTCTCCTTCAATCAGCTTTTGAAAGATTTTGTTATTAGAGGGATATCAGTGAAATAGGCAGGCTTTTTTGGGCACTACAGGCGTGTATGGGTTAAGACTTATCAGCGAGTGTTAAATACCCTTACCGTCTGGGATTGACCTTAATGATCATATAGGGTTATCTACCATCTGGAGCTTGTGATTTTGCGACCAGATCATCATGTTTAATATTTAGGAGCCAACTCTGCAAGTAGACATCAATTCTCAACAGGAGCACTTTCAATTATTTTCAATTTTCATCACTCCTCATTTTACCTTATACTCAAGACCCCCAGCCTGGACACTGTACTTTTGGCACACTGTTACCAGCACACAGGAATGTATTGCTCCTAAATTTAAATCCTGGAACCAAATCTGTACCTGCCTGAAAAAAGTTAAGGTCATGCAGTCCCTGTATAGAACACCCCACCCCTACCCTTAAATCACTAGTATGCCTTGTGTTTGCAATATTCTCATGGCAGCTAGAAATGAATAGGGGTATCAACACCCATGTTCAGATCCCTGGTCGACTGTACATATTTACCATAGAAACCATGCCCCCTCCCCTTTAAATCACTAGTATGCCTTGTGGTTGCACCTTTGGGCTCTCGCTGTTCAATTTGCTTAGACGTACGCAGCTTGTCAAAAGACCGTTAATTGGTCAAAAGTACACTGTAAAAATTATAAGTAAACGTTTACCCTATTTCGGTGCAACTGAGCTGCACCCGATTTGGGTATATGTTAACCCTGGTATATGTGAACCGGGTTAACGTTTCCTACTTCAATGGCAGTGCAGGTAAACCATTACTTTTGTCTAGTGGGTAAATGTTTACCCACCTAGGGTTATATGTCACCTTATAATATGGGGTAAACGTTTATTTCGGAGGGAGGGGCGAGTATTCATTATTGTGATGCATAACCTTTAACATATACTAATATCTTGAATTAAGATATCCAGGGTTGCTCATCTAAGCTAATATCAAGTACGATATAAGATACATAAAACATACATATACAATAAAACTGCCACGGCAGTCCAGTTATTAATGTCTATTCTTTGATATTTAAACATGGCTTATTTAGTTCTTTTCGTGCAGGTTTTTTCGTCTCTCTTCCTCTTCTTCTTCCTCGTCTCCTTTACTACAAAATCGTGTTGGTGGGATTACAACGACTCCTGGTTTTATGTTTTCACTCTGAAACATCATATGGATATGAATTCGCTATAATTGTGCGAGATTCTAAGATATCTTTTCTCTATCTCTACACAATGACCCTAAACTCCTTCTACAGTAAATGCTGAAACGTGGTTAAGTGCTAAGTGTACCCATTCATGCCGTGGTAGGTGATGTTCTATATGTAGGAAGAACACACCAAGTATAAACGTAAGTAATTCCAACGTTACAAACACATCTTAAGCCCCATTCTCACATTCACGATCTAGAACATGATCCGAACACGACCTGGCAGATGTAGTGCATACGACCAAAATCTATGTTTTGAGTACGATATTATGCAAATTTTCTTTATTTTTTGAGGTAGAGGACTCTTATTCGATTACCATTGGATATCCATAAGATGCCTATAAGTTTGACGACGATCGTCGCCGACTGATACACGACAGGTATTGGACAGTTATTGGACCTGAATATGTTTCTTCAAGATCAAACCCGCATTTAGTATGACCGTTATTCGATGTTCATAGGTAAACCCCGACTATTATACGATAGTAATACGATTACTATACGATGGGAGTACGTGGTGTACGTGCGTAATTTCAGGGGGGGGGCTTTTTCTCGCCCAGTATATAAGGGGTGCGACGCATCATTTTTTGTGGGAGAAAACGAAGATGGACCCTGTGGGGCGACGTATGTTGGCCCAGCAAACACAAAATATTTTCAAAATATTTTTAAAAGGACTGAAAAAAATTTGTTAGAAACATTCACAATAAACATGAATAAAACATTAGCAAAATGTTCAATAACCATAGGGAAAACATTAGTGAAATAATGAATGTAAATAATGTTATGCAATAAAAATATAATATTAGTAAAACATTTACGAGAATAAAGGAATATTTTCTTACAATATTAACCAATATTTTTTTCATGATAATGTCTGATAACATTATGTTATCTTTTATCAACATTTTTAGTTAATGTTTAATGTCTGCGTATTACAAATGTTGTTTTTAACATTTATTGAATGTTTTATTAACATACTTTAAAATGTTTCTAAAACGTCTGAAAAAGTATAGATAAAATATCAATTTATACATTAATGAAACGTTAAACAATATTTTTCCAAAATATGTTTGAATATATTAAACTGTATTTTTTTTAACATTTAAAATAAATCTTTTAAAGCTGCCTAATAAAGGAATATTTTCTCACAATATTAACCAATATTTTTTTCATAATAATGTTTGATAACATTATATTATCTTTTATTAACATCTATAGTTAATGTTTTACATCTGCGTATTACAAATGTTGTTTTTAACATTTATTGAATGTTTTATTAACATTCTTTAAAATGTTTCTAAAACGTCTGAAAAATTATAAATAAAATGTCAATATTTACACTGATAAAATGTTAAACAATATTTTTCCAAAATATGTTTGATAATATTAAACTATAATTTTTCTAACATGTAAAGACAAATGTTTTAAAGCTGTCCATTACAAATGTTTCTTTAAATATTAATTAAGTATTGTATCTACAAAGTTACAAAATATTTCTGAACAAATTTGAAATTAAATATCTAAATATATATTTAGAAAATAATAACCAATAATTTTCTGCGATAATGTATGATAACATTATCCTATCTTTTATTATCATTTTAAATAAATGTTATACATCTGCATATTACAAATGTTTTTTTAAACATGGGTTTGATATCAAGAACACATCCTGTGAAATACAGTCCTTTAATAATTCGAAAACATTATAAAAATACCAATTTTAACACAAAAACCGTATGAAATATTTCAGAAATATTATTGAGGAATGCCCTATGATATTGCCACATAATAATGTCAAAATGCAAAAACAATAGCTACAATTCAACATTATTATCTTAATATTAAATAACGTTAATATATAATCCTACAATTGTTAGCAACTTCTCTGAAAAAGCAATATTTTATGCTATAATTAGATAAATATGATCGATAAACATGAAATATTGATTTGAAAATTTAGGAAAAAATAGTTTCCAAATAAATATATCATTACTGGCATTGATTTAAAATTTTTGGTTTCTTAAAAAGCATGAAATATCAATATGTGTCATTCCGAAAAGGCATTGATTAGGGCTGACAAAAATAATATAAGTAGCCTTCTCTTCTTTCTTGAAAGCATGATTTGTACAGTATACTTTTCAAAGTAAGACTAGGCAAGAAATCCCTAAAATGGGGATTTCAAAAGTGTGTTAGTTATGGGCGATTGGTA
>OZ012699.1:20684568-20699403 GCA_963942565.1 Maea johnstoni | reverse complement strand
ATATATATATATATATATATATATATATATATATATATATATATATATATATATATATATATATATATATATATATATATTATATATATATATATATATATATATATATATATATATATATATATATATATATATATATGTGTGTATGTATGTATGTATATGTATCTATACGTAAAACGTATTACTCACTCAAGTTTTTGAATTTTCATATCATGTTATACGTCAAATTTTGTAAGTAAATTATTTTCTAAAACTAATACACGTTGAGTACATTGGGAAACATTGTTTTCATGCCCTCTGATGGATGCTTGCCTGGTGTGATGTGCTGCATACCAGTGCATAACTACTTCCTGTCAGAATCTCTGTCATTAGTAGGTGGTCAAAGTCAAAAGGCTCAAAATAAATACTCTCAGTCAGACGTATTCCTCACTCAGATATATGCATCCTTTGTAAAAAGAAGTGAACTGAAATTGTAAAAACCTGTTCAGAGGTTGGTTATTTTTTATTTTGGCAAAAGTAAGAAGTCTTACACCTTAAAAGCTCAAAAAACAAAGAAATAAAAAAACAAGGCCAATCAACTTTACACACTGACAACAGGTTGAAGCCATGGGTGTCACTCTTGGTACACAGATTATATTTTAACACGCGATATATATCCCATTAATGTGTCTGGCTTGTCTAGGGGAAACACTGTGCTTGCTGGGTTCAATTATCTCCCAACAAAAAGTTCTGAATAAGATTAAAATGGTTAAGCTATCAGAAAATGAGTACTCAAAGTTAAGAGCAAATAATCTTATATTTGGGAATTTTTTATAGCCAAGCCGGTTTGAAGTGGAAATTTGAAACTAAAAATGGTTCTCTGTTGACCATTGTACATGTATTGAGGTAAATGTTGGGTGGACATATTAGGATATCAAAATCAGAACTACAACTGGACCATCTTAAACATCCCCTAACCCACTGTTATGTAATATCATTGTATTTTTAGGAAGGTGCTGCACATTGCGGCCTCACTCATCCATTGTGAAATAGCGGATGAACTCCTCAAAGCAGAGGTCAAGGCCAAGAATTGGGAAATGGTGAGGATGTTTTCTATCAACCATTTATATAATGGATTGGTTCCTTTGAATGTTCACAATACCATACAAAATTTCCTCAATGATACTTCCGGCCTCCCCGAAACTTAATTAAATAACAAGCAGCCTTCATGTGGACATGTTCAGGCAGAGGTCGTCAATTTCACATCATTAAGCATTATCGGTATAACAAATCTTCAATGATTTTATGCTTTTATCAGTATTGATATGTTCCTCTTAAATCAAACCACAACTCTCAGTCAAACATCTTGCCATTTAATCCTTCTTTCCTTACTTTTTTCTGTAGCAACCCTAGCCATTTCAAGAGGATATCAAAGTATGAATTTGTTGGAACAACTTCAAACTTGTTATTGAATAATTTGAATTTGAGATAAAGTTTATGTACGGATTTCGAAAATTACACAATCAGTCATTTATGGAATGATAACAGTTTTAGATTTGCATAATCATTGAAAATATTTTTCAATTTTTCCTTAGAAGCCTGTTTGTATTTTCTCAGGATGAAGTGTGTAGTTACACATGTGGTTGCTTTTTGTTTGATAACGAGGCCGGGGCTGAGGTGAACTGGAGAGACCAGGTGAGTAAGATCTAATACAAGTTGTTTGTTTCCTGTAATTCAACCCTGACAAGTTTTACTGAAAAAGTCTTCCCTTTCGAACTCCAATTTAGCATAGAACATCCATGAAAGATGCATTTTGAAATATAGATTAAAGAAAATGATTTTACCTAGTTACCCATTTTTGGAATGTTACGGGAAGCACTTTTTTATGCCGAATGCTTGTATATGTCTTGATTGACAGAACGTCTACCCGCAATATCATAAAACAAATACTACTACTACCACTACTACTACTACTACTACTACTACTACTACTACTACTACTTCTACTACTACTACTACTAATGATAATGATAATAATGATAATATTAATAGTGATAATGATAACAAAGATTTATATATTTCAGCTTATAAATTCACAATAACCCAATGGTTTGTGTTGAAACCTGGAAAACGAAGCCAATATCTATAATATTTACACACTCATAACTCATTAAATTGTCAAATTATTCAATTTGAAGGAGCTGCAGGCATATCATAAAACAAATATGGCACTTTGGCCTCATGCAATATCATGCAATATGTGAATATATATATATATATATATATATATATATATATATATATATATATATATATATATATATATATATATATATATATATATATATATATATATATATATATATATATATACATATATATATATATATATATATATATATATATATATATATATATATATATATATATATATATATATATATATATATATATATATATATATATATATATATATATAAATATATATGTATATATATATATATATATATATATATATATATATATATATATATATATATATATATATATATATATATATATATATATATATATATATATATATATCAACTGCTCAGAACACAAGAATCCCTATAAGCCTTTTGCTCATAAGCGCTAGGGGTGCAGCAGGGGTGCAGATGCAGCCGGCTGGCAGCCTGCGCCCATTAGAATAGCATTGGGAAGCTAGCGCAGGCCCCCTTGAAGTTCCACATAATGTGCTTAAAATGTCACTTAGTATCATCAACTTTTCCTGAAAAGATGAATGTGACCTCAAGGGAATATTCTGTTGAACAATGTAAACTTTATTTGGGTAATTAGACTCAGATTTCCTGTTGTTACATGAGTGTAATTTGACTCCCTTCAGCTTCTCACTGGGTAAAGCATCTACCAGATCAAATCTGATGTCTGCCACAAATATGTTTCAAATCATTTACTCTCCCTGTTCTTTGTAATTTAGTCTATGGAATAAAGTCAATATATATTGTATCCCCCTTTTTAGATAGTTGTACACCTTTATATGCAGAATTCCTTCCCCACATGGCCAGTGTTAATTCTGTAGAAGCCACTGAGCAGTCTGGTTATCACACAGAAATGATTTGACTGATAAGATGTTATAAAAAATTGAAAAAATGTGAACTGTTCCCAGGTTTTTTATAGATTACAGGATAAGTGGTAATGAGGAACACCTTATTGCAAGAGCATTCTCTGTATGGAAATGAAAGCACCAGTTGTCATTTCTTAGAAAGAAAGGGAAAGGATGTTAGCCAGATCATGTAGGGATCTTCTCCTAAAGGGAACTTACTGGACCCTTTGACAGATATTGACTGTGTTGGTGAATAAAAATCCTGGTGCTAACAATACTCTGTTTTCGAATAAGCATAGTAGTAGTGTTTGACAGTGAATCTTAATTACCTAGCAATTAACTTAAATTGTCTACTGGACAATAAAATGAAGGAAACTGATTATCCTTTTATTTCCTATTAATTTATATTCTTAGTGTTGTCTTAAAGAGTTAATCCATCCTAAGTATGGGGTTATGAATACATTTCTTTTTGTCACCCCCCCCCCCTTCCCCCCTGCACACTCCTTGAACATATACATGCAAATTACAGAATTCCCCTGCCCATTTTCTTAATATCCGCTTGCTATTATGGTAGCCAAATACAGCACAATTAGTATTATGTAAGTATGATGGGAATCAATTACCTATATTTTCATTCAGCCCTGGAGAAGGAAAGAAAAGTGTTGAGAAGGTTTTGAATTGTATAAGTCTCTGGTATATATACATACATCCTGTCAGTATGTCTATCTCTAAATGCTTAATATTGAAAAATAAATTACAGTATTTATGCAAAATACATTCAATAGATGTTTGATAAGCTTGAGATATTGAATGATTTTCCTTAATACACCCTTGCATGTGTTGCATTCAATATGTTAACTGATAACTCAGCACAGTAATAAACTAGAATGTAAACAAGGTAGATGAACTCTTATGGGTGATATTTTAAACATAATATCTCATTTAAGGGCTTTTGAATGGATGCAAAATTCTCATCATATGTTCATAATATCCTTACTTCGCTAGATATTGCTGCTTATTCACAAAATCCAGGTACTTTTACTGCAAACACATCATTTATGATGGACCATGCATAAGCTGCACTGGTCGTCCTATGTGTTTGTATGGAAAGGAAGTACTTCCGGGTCAACATAGCACCCTTTGACATCTGGATTTACATAATGGCTGGCCACATGGGGGCTTCTACTCAAGTCGCTTATTGAACTGCTTTGACGCCAAAAACATTTCAAATTCTAATCATTTTCACCAAAATCCTGAAATGGCATTTTTCCAATAATTGCCAAAATCAGAAAGGCAAAAACCAGTAAGAGTATCACCACTACCAAATTAAGAGATCTATCCCAGCAGTGCAACCTGCGCATGCAGAACTGCTGGGAAAACAGTGTCCAATCGCAGGAGAAACTCAGATATCTATCTGTCTCACTATCTATCTATCTATCTATCTATCTATCTATCTATCCATCCATCTCTCTCTCTCTCTCTCTCTCTCTCTCTCTCTCTCTCTCTCTCTCTCTCTCTCTCTCTCTCTCTCTCTCTCTCTATATATATATATATATATATATATATATAATTATATATACATATATATGAATAAATATACATATATTTATACTGATAAAAAACTGTCCCCTTTGCAATGAAATATGTGATTACACATGGCTACCTATATATTTATATCAGTAACATACAATTGCTTCACTCGTTGTTGTTATATTTAAAATATATTGTGACCCCTCTAAATTTTCTTAATGAGTAAACACAGCAACCTGTTAAAACGACAAGTAATTTTATTCTTTTTAGTTATTCCATCAGAAAAATATGATCATTGAAAAAAGAAATTGTTTAGAATTGTAAGAAAAAAATTTTGCTTCTAGAGAACTCGATTATTACTATGTGATTATTAGGCCTAGGACAACACATTTTGTATATCTATAAATATATTAACATCCTTATCGTAGGCCTTATAGAAAGGCAGCATTATATTTTGTTAAAATGTATTAACCTCGCCATTATCACTGGTATATCATCACAATTTACAGACATTATGGTTTACATCGATTACGTTTGGCAACAGTCATTTTATCCTTTGACTCATGTGAAGTTTCATGTAGTTTTAAATATAAAGATATGGCACTACAGATTAACTTGCCTCAATCTTCTACGTGGGACCACATAAGTAGTTACAACTTTTGTATTTCAAGTTAGGGTGGACAAAATTGACTGAATCATAACCAAAATATGCCAAAGGTGCATGACCTACGAAGATTTCTTGAGTCAAAATATGACTTAAGCAAGAACATCTGCAGTATTGGTAGACTACCGGTATTTTTTCACAGTTTAACCAGTTAGGCTGAAATAACAGTTACGGAATGGCCCCTGAAAAACCATCACAAGCTGAAGGAAAGATATGGGAAGTGCTATAAGCAAACTGGCATTATATATGTAATAGATCAGATTGGAACAAAGATTTCACCTTTTTCCCACTCAGAGGCCTACCCTATGTGTAGATAACCCATGAAGGGATGTTATCTTAGAACAATTTTTCGCCGTTCACTTAGATCGATAGGTCATACCAAAACCTATCAAAGTAAGAATAAACATGCATGTAACTGATCGCCCATGTGTGTAACTACAGTAAAATGTGGGCGTTTACCAAAAGGTTGGTGCCAAAAATGAACGATGAGCATATTTCAGAAGGTGCTTTTGAAGGCAATAAATCTGGACCTAGTAAACATTTTTTAGATGCTCCAACAGTAGACTTTACTGTGATGCATTTAAACGAGTGTCTCTTACGCGATCTAGTGCCAGTTTCTAAGGGAAACAAATGGTAAACATCACAACACACGCGTATTACCATTGTTGATTTGGTGCATAAGGGGCCTCTTGCTTACTAAATTCAACTAGCAAACTTCACTGGTAACGTATGTATTTCTCCGTTTTATCAAGGGAGAAACAGGTTCTATCACTCACTCGTGCAAGATACCTTCTCTTTTCATCCGCTCTTGATAGAACCTCTATGTCTTAAGCAATATCTGTTCTTCACAGGTGAATGGTAATGGGACCAGAACATTTATCTAGGCGAGTATCTGTTTCATGGGCTATCCGTCATGAGCCGGTTTGCCTGTATGAACCATTACCTCAAGTGATAAAAGCCAATCATTGGATAACCCTTGCCCAGTGAGGACATGCAAGACTTAGGGAAGGATTAACATTTTATCTATCAATATCTTATCTAGAAAGTGAGGGACTCTAACATCTAGAATGATGCAGACAAAATATTAGAAACAAAATTTAAAGTAGAAATATTTTGATTCAAATAAAGTAATGCAAATGTTTAACCCAATTAAAATTTTGAGTGATTTGAATTTTAACGTCTGTCATTCTTGCACGTTTTGGTAACAGGATGAGACCTGCTACCATATCAAGGTATGTGCCAATAAATTTAATAAATATGATATAATTACAAATAGTAATCATAAAAATAGTAACAATAGCAACATCATTAACATTATCAACAACAGCAATAATAATAATAATAATAATAATAATAATAATAATAATAATAATAATAATAATAATAACAATAATAATAATAATAATAATAATAATAATAATGATAATAATAATAATGATAATAATAATAATAATAATAATAATAATAATAATAATAATAATAATAATAATAATAATAATAATAATAATAATAATGATAATAATGATAATAATAGTAATAATACAAAGAATGATGATAGTAATGATAATAGTAATGATAGTGATAGATAATTAAAGGATTAAATGGATAAATAGAGTATATAAACTAAAAAAGGGACCAATAACAACACAACTACAGAATTAGGAGTCTTTGATAACTAACACTGTCTTCCATATACTTTACATCATTCACTTACACAAGGTCCATTGCCCTACAATATCTCTAGGTATGTTACCTGCACCTCATTTCGTGATTTGAATTGCAAGGTCTGTCATTCTGACACGTTTTGGTAACAGGATGAGACCTGCTTCTTTATCAAGGTATGTGCCTCAGCGGGGATAGTAGAAAAATTCAAAAATTATAATATAATTATATATAATAATTATAATGGTGATAACAACAACAACAACATTAACGTCATCAACATCATCAACAACAGCAATGGTAATGATAAAAATGATAATAAGAACAATAATAATAATAATAATAATAATAATAATAATAATAATAATAATAATAATAATAATAATAATAGTGATAGATAAATAAATGATTAAATAGATAAATAGATAGATAGATAAATAGATAAAGTAAATAAAGCAAAAAGGGGAGCAATAACAAAACAACTACAGAGTTAGGAGTGTTTAAAATGATAACGAACACTGTATTTCGTCCAATCAACATCATTCACTTCCACAATTTCCTTTGCCCTACAATATCGCTAGGCATGTTATCCCTGCACCTCATTTCGTATAGGCGACAGTGCTGGTACTATAGTTGTAAATGCAAAACCTGATTTCTGATATCAAATTGAGAAAAGCGCCTTACCAACCCATCCAATCCTGGATCTCTCCAAATCTAGTGTCATCTGTTTATATGATATCTTTGCTAAAGAGATATAACTAAAAAAATGTGATTTTTGGACCCTAATACAGGTGGTTATTTACCAGCACACTTGCTGAAGTTGACAATGCTAAATCTAACGAAAGTATGCACTTGGGAAGCAGGCAGGCAGTACCATGTGTCATCCAGGTGAACTGGCTTAATCCAGATGGATGTGGACCCCAAATTTCTGTCCGGATTAGGCAAAATCCGGATTATGCATAGAGGCCTAAAATAGAAGAATTTAGAAAGCACTCACGGCAAGGCATGTACATTTCTAAAATCAAGACGGAATCGTGACTCATCGACTATATATTTACAACCCCCCATATCTCCCCTCTTTACCTGATGCTCCCACCACATCCCCCTGTCTATTTAATTGTCTGTCCTCTTCGTTTTTGTGGGAGAGGACATTATTTCTGCTCTCTGTGGCAATGACTTGGGCGTGTCATATCATGTGATTGGACACGTTCAATTCAGGATCGGCAATCCGGAATAAAGCATGCTCTTAAACCTTAAATGGTCAAGAGCGTGCTCAAAAATTGTCCGGTTTCGGCGAGGTACAGATTCCGTAATCAACTAAAATTTACATGTAAATGTATTCAGAGGGACCGGGTCGTTGAAATCTGTATGGTAAATACGAAAATCAGTATAAAACACGTCCGTATTAAGCCAGTTCACCTGTTTTGTGATAGTATTTTAAGGAAAATACCGTTTATCTGTTTCTTTAAGAGGTAATCTAATTTTGGCCTTTTTCGGCTCTCGATCTTGAAGAGCCAAAATTAATAAAAGCCAAGAATGCATACTTTGAACACCCCGACTTCAACCCTGAGCTCAGGTTGTGTTGAGCTTAGTTTCTAGTGTGGACACCAGATGTCAGTCACTGCCTGGCATGTTATGTGAGGTAATCTATTTAAAGTAACTAGTTGTCCACTGCAGTATTGTTATGCAAATTACAGTGTGTTGTGGAGTAGGCTTACTTACAAAACCAGTCAAAACAGCCATTGCACTAGCAGGCTCTGCACAAAGATGGCCTTGTTGAAATACTTGAAAAAAGGGATGGAATTCTACCTGACCCTTATGGGCGACTTAGTGATTTCATAGAGCCGTGTGTAATTCAGCAGATCAATGATGAAGTATCTGAGCAATCCAGTCAGAAAAAGACTACACCTAGAGGAAAGTATGCTGTGTATTCCCCCAGCCAGAGGGCAGAGGTGGGTAAATATGCCCTAGAAAGCGGACCTGCTGCTGCCTTTAGAAAATTCCAAAAGGATACTGCAAAGTTCGAAATATTGGCGTGGAACTATTATTGGCAACATTAGCGAGTGGGTCAGATTCGCTAATATTACGATCCGTTTATATTTGTTCCATTTTTCAACAATTTTTCTGTTTTTCTAGGTGGTCTCACAATCTCATAACACTTCAGGTTAGAGTATGTTCTACTAGTATATCGAATGAAAGTGAGGAATTGAAATGCTGCTCCGTGTATATAGAAGACTTTCAAATGGAAGATGGCGTTAAGGATACTGTAAAGAAATCACTATTGATATACTCGTATTTGAAATGATGATTTTATTTTGGCCAAACACTGACTGCGAACAGTTGAAATGACCATGAACTACAAGGCGACGGAGACGAATCAGAAACGAAATACATCCCCCCAATCTCTGTCAGTTACGTTTCCACTACTAGCTCAATAAATGAATACAGTAATGTCTATACTTTTATGATTTTATGTAATGTCCCCGTCACCTGGTAGTTTCTGTGTTTGGAGGCCATGTGCACCAGTGTGGATCAAGGCAAGTCCGCCAAAAGAAAATGCGCCACCTTTTGACCGTTTATCAAACCAGTCTAGTTTGAATATCTGTTGGCAGATGGCGCTTTTCGAAATGGTTCACACGCTAATATTACGATTCGCTAATATGGAAAAATTGATCAATTTGCTAAATTTAACCAAGCGAATATTTCGAATTTTACAGTATTCCCAGCCTTACACAGACATCAGTGAGAAGCTTTAGAACTGCCTACCAATGAAGCCTAACTAGCAAAGAGAGAAAACTAGATTTTGATAATGTTCAGGATGTGGAAATTTTAGAATTACCTACATCAAAACGATGTGGAAAAACTGTACTGGATGAAAATATGGATGAAAAACTGCAAGCTTACTTGCGAACATTGCGTAATCTTAATGGAGCTATTGTCAACAGTGCAATTGTTAAGGCCACTGCTAGGGGATTAGTTCGTGCATCAGACAAAAAACTCTTGGCAGAATTTGGAGGGCATGTTACCCTAACAAAGGCCTGGTCTCATTCATTACTGAGCCGCATGGGTTGGATAAAAAGGAGAGGGAGCAGTACAGAAAAAAACCACATACCTGAAGATGTGTTTCAGAAACCAGAAAATGAGTACCTTGAGAGCATTAGGGCTATGCTGAGGAGAATTCTGTCCCACCTGAACTCATTATCATCTGGGATCACACAGGGATTCACCTCGCCCCTGTGGGAGGATGGACTATGGAGCTGGAAGGTGTGAAAAAAGTCCCCATCATCAACCTTGATGATAAGCGTCAGATGACTGCCATCTTTGCAGGTAAGCCCATTTTCACTCACTATCATTGTTCTATCATGAGTCCCATTAGTACTGTTGCTATTTGTGTCACTGGCCTAAGTGGCTTGCTTCATGATTACAATCAAAAATCTCAGCAGCATGTTATGTATAGTTTGTTTAGAAATGTACATGTTTATAAACATGTACAGTTGTCTTTTGATCATACTCCTTTGCAAAATCCCTTTGTTTGTAATTACAAGGGGTGCCACTACCAACCTCCTGAGTTCTATTCACCATGGTTAACTTAATTACAAGTTAACCTCTTGATCAGGTACTCCCAATGCGTACATGATAAGTGCATTTTACACAGTGAGAACTCATCAGATTTCTTTTTCCAGGTACACTGAGTGGGGATTTTCTGCCTGTGCAGGTGATTTACAGTGGGAAAACCTCTGCCTGTCACCCATCCTACACATTTCCTGACACATGGAATATGACTCACACAGAGAACCACTGGGCAAACTCCACAACACAGATGGAATACCTGAATGAAGTCATCCTCCCTTACATAAGAACTGTTAAAAAAGAGATTACCAGCTAGAATCAGGAAGAAATCGCAAAAAGTGATCTGCATTGTTGGTGTGTTCAGGGGCCAAATGGGCCAGGAGTTCCTATCTGCTATGAGGGAAAATGATGTACTGGTAGCATTTGTGCCAGCCAACTGTACTGACCGCTTGCAGCAAATGGACCTATCAGTGCAGAAAGCTGTGAAAGACAGATTAAAGGACAAGTTCAATGATTGGTACAGCTCTCAAATCGTAAAACAGCTGGACAAGGGTACCGATGTTGAGGACTTAGAGCCTGTCAACCTCAAAATGTCTGCCATAAAGCCCCTCAGAGCAGGGTGGATGGTAGATGTGTGGAAATCAATTAAAGCTGACCCTAAGTTGGCATTTAATGGGTTTCACAAAGCAGGCCTAGCTGATATCCTGGACTATAACTATAAAATAGTGTCAAATGTTTCCTTTCCTAATACCTTTGATAATAACTCATGAATTGGATCTCTATTTGAAGGAGATTTGTTGGATACTTAATGCTTAGCATTTCGCCTTCAAATACCTTCTAAAAATCGAATTTTATAGATAGATACTGCTTAAATGGGTGATCTTTGGACACTACATGCATGAATGATGTGAGTTCTCCTAGACTTTTCCAATTGAAAGTAGTTGGCTCTTAAATAGCACTTTCCGAAGTTGGCAAAAGAAGACCAATTTTGAAGGAAGCAGGCAGTTTCAAGTGAAATATTGTTGGTTATGGTTGCCTTATGGAAATATCGTTAATGTTTGTTTTTGTCTGAGAGATATCAAAATTTGACAGGCGGTTTTGGGCGCTTCAGGCATGAATGGGTTAAATGATAACAGCTTTATTGGTTTTCCATTAAACAAAACAATTTTTCAATTCTTTCTTAGGAACCTGTTTGTTTTTTATCAGGATGGAAGGAGTAGTTTACATGAAGCTATGTTGGAGGGCGATTGCGGTTTAGTTGAAAAGATTATCCAGGCTGGGGCTGATGCCAATCTGAGGGACCATGTGAGTAAGCTTTGTGGCTGAGAAAATGTTGTTTGTTTCCGGTAACCCTATCCTAACAAGTTTTTACTGAGAAAAATCTTGGTCATCCCCAAATCAACATATAACATCCATGAAACATCCCTTTAGAAAAGAAAATACCTACCCATCTTACATATTTTGTTCAGACCGTTACACGAAACAATCAATTTGCTAGGCCTTATTCTTGTATATATCTTGATTGATCTAACACTTTTAGGCAAGGTCATATGAGAATTGCAAAATAAAAAATATTAACAATAATAATAATAATAATAATAATGATAATAATAATAAAAATAATATTAATGATAATCATAATAATAATAATAATAATAATGAGAATACTGCTACTACTACTACTACTACTACTACTACTACTACTAATAATAATAATAATAATAATAATAATAATAATAATAATAATAATAATAATAATAACAAAGATAAAAATAATATTTATAATTATAGTAATGATATTAATAATAATAAAATTCCCAGTCTGAGTGTGTTTGAGCATACACTACAATGAGAGATGTAGTGCGGGTCACAGTTAGAACTGCTTTTAAACTTTACAGGTGAAGAGATGCTTAGAATGAAGAGGTTTTATATCTGTGATACCATTTGTAAACATTGGAATCTTGAGATATAAACAGGATTTTAAATAAAAATGTTGGAATATTTTAATAATCTGATTTTTGTGTTACTTCTATTTTAGTCTAGGTATTTATGCCACTTTCCATTAACTTTGCAGGTAAGCCTACCCCTAAATAAAGGGAAATTGAAACAAAACTATTTCTGTACAGAGTTACTTTTAACAGAGTGAACTAGAATACATGCTATGCAGCGACAGACATTTTGTCACTTTAGGTAGTAAGATAATTTCGAAAGTAAGGTAATGTTGGCTCAGAACCTGGGAGAGCCAAAATTAATATGAGCCATAATTTCCTTAACCCCGTTTGGCCCAAAAGAGCCAAAACTTCACACAGCCAAAATAACCAGATATACGGTATATTGATCATACTTACTCAATAAAATCTTCACCATTTGGAAGACAGTTTATTGTTGATGCGTATCCAATACTCTTAAACTTTACTGAAAAGATAATTTTTAATTGATTTAGCCCTTTTTTTGCAATTGCAATAAAGAGGTCTGGCTAAATGAAATTTGCGATTTTGTTGTTTAGATATTGTTGTTTCATTTTTGCTTTATTGTTGTTTAAAGGAAGTTTTCAGAACGTCACATCATACTGTTGTTGTTTTATTGTTGTTTTTAGGAGGATAAATGTGATATATGTGGTAAAAGTGCTCTGTATATCGCGGCCCAAAATGGCCATTATGAAATGGTGGATGAACTCCTCAAAGCAGAGGTCAAGGTCAACGAACAGACTATGGTGAGCAGGTTTTCTCTCAAACATATAAAGAAAGTATTTGCCCCTTTAAAATTTTCACGATAAAATCCAATTTAGATATTTGCTTAATGATACAATATTGTTTATGATACTTTCTGCCTCTCTTAAACTTAATTTTGTTAGATTTTCCACAGTCAACCAAGTCGTTTGCCAATAAATAGCAAACTGCATTCATGTCGAGATGTTCGGGTAAATTTTTATCATTAAGAAGCATCAGTATAACAGATCTTCAACAATACTCTACTTTTTCTTTGATAGAGCTGTTTGGTATTGTATCAGTCCCAGTACCAATCCCTTTATTGGCATTCCCCTCGAAAATATTTGTCTGAAATAATACAATAACAATTATTTATTCACCCATTTATGTCTAAAAATCTGATTGATGAATCTTGTGTGGATCTCTGCTACTTTTGAACATAAATAGCAAAGATATCTTAAAGAGAGTTGTAGTTATAAATCGACATTTCTCCTTCAAATAGTATCTTAAATTTGATTCTGTTTGAGAGATATAGCCAATATTGTTATAGGGGTTTGGGCGCTGTAAGCATGAACAGGTTAAATGGTAGCGGTTTTATTGGTAATATATTATGAAAACTTCATAATTTTACAATTTTTCCTTAGAAGCCTGTTTATATGTTTTCAGTATGGAAGGAGTTGTTTACATGAAGCTGTGCGGCAGGGTCATGATGCTATAGCTGAGAGGCTTATCCAGGCCGGGGCTGATGTCAACCTGACAGACCAGGTGAGTAAGCCTCGAGGCTGAAAAGATGTTCTTCTCTTTTAATCTGACTCTAACATGCTTTTAGTCAGAACAAGCCCTGCTGGGAGGGTTCTGGCAGTAAGTTTGCATTCAGAGGACAGCGTTACACTGAACTGAAAATATGAAATGTAGATATCACTGATTCTTCAATGTTCCTGAAAAAGAGATTCATACAAATATCTGTCTCTATACAATTCTAACGTGGGGTCATTTATTGTATTTGTTGTCTATGTCAGATGTTAGAGCAGATTTTGTTACCCCCACCCCTTAATTCGTATTTACCACGGATTTGTAATGTTTTATATTCACACAAATTCAGGTCTCTCTAAACAAACTAAAGTGGGGTTCCCACACACACAATTCCTAACAAGGCTTCAACATGACTAACACACATGCAGTGAAGTGCGAAGAACAAGTAGATGTCGTGTGGTCAGGAATCACTGAACCCTATATGGGATTGCATTCAGAATGCAAAGTATTTGAATTTTTACTTTCACAACATTTAGAAATACAATTTTGCAAAAATCATTCATCAAATGTTTCTGAAAAATACATTTTACATTATGATTGAAAGATATTCATTAACATTTGAACTTTTCAAAGCTGTCGTGTTCGAAAAACAACTAAAAAACCGAAATGACTGAACACGACTGTAACACGGCTGCTACTTGCATCATTACGACAAGGCAGTCGTGTTGCAGTCAGGTTCAACAATTGTGTATGTGGGAGCCCCACTTTTACCTGCAAGAGAAAAGGCTAGCACAAGAAGATATAAAATGGGGGATGCTGCTCTTTCATTTGATGCCAAGAAACTTTCCTCCCCCTCTCAGCACGTT
>OZ012699.1:20664568-20679568 GCA_963942565.1 Maea johnstoni | reverse complement strand
GTTGTTTATTTACTCAACATTTCCACGCGGTTATTTGCCCTTCAAAAGGCTTTAGTTAAGTAATCCCTGAATCTTTTATCATGTATGGGAGTGTACTGATACTATGATTATTAATACTGATATCAATGTGGAAAAATACTGATATCAAATTGAGAAAAGCGCCTTATCAGTTAAACCATTCATGCCTTGATTCCTCCATGTGTAGTGTCATGTGGATATATGATACCACTGTCCCACATGGAAAACCAGCTTCTTGAGCTTGACGAATAAGGAATTGGGGCAAGGTAGGGATGGCGTCTTAGACATTTGACCTAATTCGCAGGAAAAGTGTCTCAATAACGAGTTGGAACGAGTTTATTACTTTAGGATTGAGGTAAAAATGCAAGTGTAGCGATACATAAACGATGGAAGTGCGATGACATAACGATGGCATACCGATAATGAACAACACTGTTGTTAAAATCTGGCACCCGTTGCCATGACAACTATTGGAACTACCAAAACTACACGCAAATGAATTCCCATAGTTAAGAGCTTTAATATTTTACCACATTTGGCATGATATGACAATGACCTAAGAAGTGCAGATTTACATACAAAAAAGTGCCAAAATCACCCAAAAATGCCTATTTTGCTTCTTCATTATGGTCGGTTTTCTATTGTGGGACAGGGGCTTTATGAAAATAACTTTGGGGTTGATCATATAGGAGATTTGTTAGATACTTTCTGATTACATTCCTCTTAAAATTATATCAGAACACAGAATTTGTTAGTGAGATAATTTTTATACGCCACAAGCACGAATGCATTAAGATCTGTTTTATATGTCCCCCTAATTGCCACAAACTTTACTTATCTCCAGTGATTTTTGGATGCTACATGCATGAATGCGTTAAGATCTGCTGCCTGGATTTTTCTGTTTGAAAGCAGTTGGCTATTCACTAGTAGACTTTCTGAAGTTTGCAGTGCTAATTGTAAGAACATTCGGTCACTTTGGAAGGAGGCAGGTAGCTCCACATGAAATATTTTTAAGTGATGGTATCCTCAAGGAACTATTGGTCATGCTTGTTTTTGTCTGAGAGAAACCGCCAAATTTGTCAAATGGTTTTGAGCAATGCACGCATGAATGGGTTATCTATTAATAGCTTTATTGGTAATCCATTAAACAAAACTTCTTTAATAGTTAAGAAGCTTTTCCAGGCTGGGGTTGACGTTAACCTCAGAGATCAGATGAGTAAGCCTTAAAGCAGGGCTCCCACAAACACGACTTCCAACAAGACTTCAACAAGACTTAAACACATGCAGTGAAGTGTGAAGAACAAGTAGCTGTCTTGCAGTCAGAAATCACTTGAACCCTATACGCGATTGCACTGAGAATGTAACACGATACCAACATGATTATTTAGACTGCAACAAGAATGCAAACATAAATTGAAATACACTTAACAAGACTGCATTATGATTCATTTTAACCAGAAACAACTGTAAAACGACACTAATGAGAATACAAATAATACAACACGAGTGAGATTTTTGATGGAGCTGTAATGATGGATTCAAGCGTTTGTGGAGTATTTTTGACATAAATCACTTAATTCACATCCAGATGATGCATTTTTTCTCCCAGCAAACACAAAGCGCATGTGCTATGTCTAAAAAATGTTTTACTCTATATCTGTGAAATGCTACTGAAAATGTTTAATGATACTAAAATGTTCGTTCTGACAATCATGTCCATAACATTTCTTATAGTATTTGAGCTTTTTATTTAAACAACGGTTTGAAATACAATATTGCAAAAGTAATTTATCAAATATTTCTGAAAAATATTTTTACATTATGATTAAAATATATTCATTAAGATTAAAACGTTTGGCCCGATAATTATTTCCATAACAATTCTTATAACATCTAAATTGTTATTTTCACAATATATAAGATATATATTTATACAATTTGCTTGGATTATTTATCAACCATTGCTATGAAACTTTTTTACATTGTTATTGCAAGATATCTATATATATTTAAATGCTTGGCCTGAAAAATATTATGCCAACATTTTTGTAATATTTACCACAACATTATTTAGATATTTTTGAAATATTTATCTTTTCCAGATAGGTGTGCCTTAAATCTTTTTTAAGAGAAAAAACATAGCAACCACATTTTAAAGTATGTCAATAATAGTCTCATAAATGTTTAAAACATCATTTGTAATAAGCGGGTGTAAAACATCAGCTATAAATCTTGATAAAAAATAAGGTTAGTGTTATCAAAAATTATCGTGAAAAAATATTCCATAATATGAGAAAATATTCATATTTTCTCATCAATGTTTACTATCATATTTGTATTGTATAACATTATCTATATCTATCATTTCACCAATGTTTTTACTCGGGTAATTGAACATTTTCCTAATGTCTTACTCATGGTTATTGTAAATGCTTTTGCACAATCCTTTTTCAGTCTTTTTTAAAGTTATTTTGAAAGTATTTTGTGTTTACCGGGCTTTCTCATCATTTTTGTGTTTAGTTTTCCTTGTCCCCTTCATATTAACCTTGCACTTATGATGTGAGCGATACTTGAGGAGCTTGGATCACGTGATCAAAAAAGAGTGGGAAAACTTAAAACAAGTGGTATTTTTCAAGACGCATCACAGTCTTATTGTTATCTTTTTGGTCAATATGCATTCGTATTGACATCATGTTGTTATCGTGTTACAGTCGTAGCAAACATTCCCACGGGTATATATATATATATATATATATATATATATATATAGTTTAAAAAAACAAACTTTAGACTGCATCACGACTAAAATAACTGTAACACGACAACAAATACAGTGACAAGATCGGAATACGACAACAAATACAGTAACAAGATTGCAACACGATGATTACGACCAGACTTCAAATATTACGACAGTTTTGAACTTTTCAAAGCTATCGTGTTGGTCACATGACTAAAAAAAACTGAAATGACTAAACACGACTGTAACACGACTGCTACTTGTTTCATTACGACAAGGCAGTCGTGTTGCAGTCGTGTTCAAAAATCGTGTATGTGGGAGTGCTGCTTTAAGCCCCCTTCCCACTGTCAAGAACGTCCCGAAGACCATAGCAAGACAGACCAAGAATTTAGAAAGTTTCCCGTTCTTGGAAAAATTCTGCATTTTTCTTGTTGATTCTTATATGTTCTTTGTTTGTTCGTCATAGGTTGTTGTATGTTCTTGAATGTTCTTGTTATGTTCTTGTACCCCCAAGAAAGTTTTGGAATGTTCAAAAGTTTCTTGGCAGTTCTTGTAATGCGAGGTTCCCACTGTCAAGAACCAAGACACTAGATTTTAAATTATTTGTACCAGAATTCTTGGTAATTCTTGTTTAAAACTAGGATTTGGTGCATGCCGAACGAGCCAAGACTGTACTACGCCTGTTCCAGGAAGGTGAGAGGACTGTTTGAAGAAAGTATTAAGACTGTCTAAGAATATGATAAGAAAGTGTTAGGATAATTTCAAAAAACTGTGAAGAATGTATCAGGACTAAATAAGAACAAGGTTGGACTCCAAAGAATGTATTAAGACCATAAGAACACTATATTAAGAATATACTATGACTGTTGTAAGACTTTACTAGGAATAGAAATAACATACACAAAGCAATGAACTTCAATTGTTTCATTACATGTCAATTTCCTGCCAAGTCACATGATACACTGACCTACTTTTCACTTCCGCCATTTGCAAAACAACTCTGATGTCACAGCACATTCAACTATGGATGATATGGAATAATGTGCCCTTTCAAAATGGACAAAGTTATGGGCGGGTATTTTTTTAAGTGCATATGTCCAGACTAAATATAAGTTTGCTTTTTTTGCCCTCACCACATGTTATAATTTTGAGATTTTTTCAACATTCGTTTTTCCCAATGTTTAGTGTTAACGATAGCCTTTGCTGCATGAAATAATCCCTTCTGTGGCTTATCTTTCATTGGTTTTAATTTTTCCAATTTCATTTCACGTTTTGTTTTCATTTTCTTTTCTCTATTTCTAGTATTTTTTTATCTTTCATTTTCTCATTTGGCATGACCAAACCCTATGAAAACGGATAGAGATACTTATATAGTTTGTCTGACTTGAGTTTGGCTAACTGCTTTATCCTCTTTTTCCTGCAAAAAATTCGTTTTTGCCTTCCAAACATGGCAAACCTCTCAAGTGCACTAAGACGTGTATGTATAAACTTCTTATCTCAACTACGTAAAATGTTGATTTTGCTCATTAGGTCCAATTGTAAGATTCGCCCATTGCCAACAATGACGATATCACGTGTTTGTAGTGCTGGCAATTGTAGGTCGGCTTTTCACCACACTAATCCATGCAGTAATCACTGCTAATATTGCCGATCAAGGTCACGGTCAAAGCAAAACTGCACTTTGTGATCCGCGACCCAATTACGGCAAACTGTGACTACTTAACTTGATGTGATTGTTGCACATTCAGAAACACGCGATGTGATGAATGCTTCTGATTCTGAGCGAGACCGGAAAGCGGCCTATGAGATTTAGCTCACCCTCTGGGGAGCAGTTCATAATCATGGGCGCTGATACGCGGTCCGTGGTATGCTTCATAATTCGATTTTCGTTTTGTGTTTTACAAATTGAAAATCGAATTTCGAACCCAAGTTCGTTTTTTGATTTTAATTTTCCGTTTTGAAAAACGAAAATCGAAGACGATGTTCGTTTTCCCACTTTCGTTTTGCGGTTTCAAAACAAAAATCGAAGACGATGTTCGTTTTTTATTTTTCGTTTGTAGTTTTGAAAAAAGAAAATCGAGCATGAAAAAATTAATAATTTTTCCAAGAACTTGCACATGTCTCAATTTTTAGAGTTTCTTGGTATGGTCTTGGAGGTGTTCTTGACAGTGGGACGGACGCTTAACACGCTTCAATGATTTGAGTTCCTAGTACAGTTGTAATACCTTCTTAACATGTTAGTGTTGCATTGTTGTTGATTCCTCTTGATTCTTGCTGATTCTTGTTGATTCTTTCCAGTTCTTGGGCGCATAATTCTTGCTAAAGGTGTGGTATATTCTTGAGAATGTGCTAGGAATGAAGAAGAATGTACTATGCAATCTATAAAAACTCATTAACATATCGCCAGATATTACGTGACTGACCTGTAAGTAGGTCACCACAAGTAAACATGTCGACCCAAGCAAGACCACCGAGACGTGCTACGGCGACTAATTCAGGAAATCATTTTCCAATAGGGGTATACGAATTAAAAGATGTCATACCCCAAAGCGATGTCCTACCTATCAAGAAACCAGAGGATAGCAACAGATGTGGTAAGGAAAGTGAGATTGGCGATAAATCAGCTGACGAAAAAGGTGGAAAAAGGTCGTGATCGCACGTGCAGATCCCTATGAGATTTTCAGAATGTCTACCTCTGCTTAAGACTCGGATTGGAAATCTATGATGAAACGGCAAAATCTAAGAAAAAAGGGAACAACTCAGACATCACACCAAACAAATGGGATAATGAAGTGGCTGTAAGGGATCTACAGATTGATATTCCTGACGAAAATGCTTTTGTGGAATATGTTGAGACCAACAAAGATGGGGAACATAATGATAATATACATGTGGAAGCACCTTTGGATACAGATAATAGGACAGCATCGAAAGATACCACCACCTCAACCCCTGAAGAAACGGACACTGAGAACAGTTCTACTGAAATCGTGGCTTTTGCTGATGTGGATGCTTCAGTGGTGGAGGACACAAAGATATATGATGAACCGCCCAAAGAAATCCCCAAAACAGTTAAGCTACCAGTCAGGAAAAGAATTGAATTCAAGATTCTGATACTGGTTTACAAGTGTTTGCATGGAACTGCACCTTCTTACCTAATGGAATTGCTGAAAGAGTATGTCCCACCATGGGCACTGAGATCAACATCCAAAAACTTACTCTGCGAGCCGAGAAACAACATGAAAACCTACAGCGACAGATCGTTTAGTGCCTGTGTCCCACAACTATGGATTCAGCTCCCAGATAATATTTGGGCAGCTGGGAGTGTGGCAATCTTCAAACGACAACTGAAAAACATCTGTTCAAAGATGTATATATCAATTGACTATGTGGATCTCAACATCTATCCTTTGAGAATGCGCCCGTAAACATGTTTATATGGAAAGGGCGCAATATCAAATGACAATATTATTGTTATTATTATCAAGGGGGCCAAGTCTTCAGCCAAAGGACTAACTAAGAAAAAGACCCAACCTGATGAATCCGACCCAAATTCATGTTGATGTTGAAACCGAGAAGCACCTGGCAGAATGGTACAGGGAGAATGAGATTTTCTATAAATAGTGGAAGTGGGAAGTAGGTCAGTCTATCATGTGACTTGACCCCAAATTGCCATAATAAAACAGTTAAATTTCATTGATTCTTGTATGTTATTTTTCATTCCTAGTATAGTCTTACAACAGTCATAGTATGTTATTAGTACAGTATTTTTATGGTGTTAGTACATTATTTGTAGTCCTGCCTTGTTCTTATGTATTCCTAATACATTTTTACACTTCTGGAAATAATCTTAACACTTTCTTATCATATTCTTGGACAGTTTTGATACTTTCTTCAGGCAGTCCTATCACCCACCTAGAACAGGCGTAGTTTAGTCCTAGCTCGTTCTGCATGCACCAAATCCTAATTTTGACAAGAATTTTGCTCTCAAAAATTAAACTTCTAAATTCTTCTTAAGTTCTTGTCTTGGTTCTTGACAGTGGGAATATAGCATTAGGGTGAAAAAAAAAAGTTTCGTTTCCTTTAACCTGACTCCAACTAGTGTTTTCTCTTCCTATTCTTTGAAAGAAAGTTTATTATTCATGCTTATTCAATCTTATTAAACTATATTTCTTAATTTATCTAGCCTTTTGAGCTGCAGATTGGCAATAAGGGCTTAAGCTAAATAAAAAATGTTATCTTATTGTTTTCTATTTATTGTCGATTTTAGGGTGGTAGATATGCTATGCATGTCGCATCATATCGTTGGTGTTTATTGTTATTTTATTGTTGTTTTTTAGGATGGAAGAAGTGCTCTCCATATCGCAGCTTTACTTGGTAATTGTGAAATTGTGGTTGAACTCCTCAAAGTAAAGGTCAAGGTCAACGAACAGGCGCTGGTAAGCATGTGTTCGATCAACCCTTTAGGGAATATATTGACTCCTTCACAATCTTCACAATACCATACAATGTAGATATTTTCATAATGACACTTCCTGCCTCCTAGAAACTTGACCTTTTTAGATTTTGCACTGTTAACTATAAATATTTTGCTAATGAATAGCAAACTGCCTTTATGTTGAGATGTACGGATAACAACTAAACCAACAGTTTATTGTTAAGCAGTATTGGTATAACATATCATAAACAATACTGTACTTTTCTTTATTCAATACGGATATTTGGTATCATATAAAGAACTAGTACCAATCCCTTAATTGGCATTACCACTTGAAAATATTTGTCTGAAATGATAAAAGAAATATGATTTGATATCCCATTCATGTCTTAAGATGTGCCTAATGAAACAAATAAAGAATAGGTAATAAAAAGTGAAAGAGAGTTGTTAGTTATGAATCAACATTTCTTCTTCAAATATTTTCTTAAAATTGTATTTATTAGAGAGATATAGCTAAATTTGTCAGGCGATTTTGGCACTTAAGTGATGAATGGGTAAAATGATAAGAAATCTATTGGTAATCCATTTCACAGAACTTCACAATTTTTAATTTTTTTCTTAAGAAGGCTGTTTGTATTTCCTCAGGGTGGAAGAAGTAGTTTACATGTAGCTATTGAGTGGGGTCACTACTCTATAGCTAACAAGCTTATCCAGGCAGGGGCTGACCCCAACCTGAGAGACCCGGTGAGTAAGCCTTAAAGTTGAAAAATGTTGTTTGTTTCCTGTAACCCTGCCCTAACAAGTATTACTTAGCTAAGTATTTCTCTGTAGAGAAATTTTGCACTTCCAAATGCAAATAAACATAAAACACAGATGATATATGCCTCGAGAAAAAATAACAATCCAGAGAAAAAAAAGTTAACCTTTTTGTCTAGACCATAACAGGAAACAAGCATGTTTTTAAGTTGAAGCTTGTATATGTCTTGACTGACCGAAGATCCGTCTGCATTCATCAAAAACCAAAGAGTAAAAGGAACAATAATACTAATGCTAATAATAATAATAACAACAATAATAATAATAATAATAATAATAATAAAGATGATGATGATGATCATGATGATGATGATAATAATAATAATAATAATAATAATAATAATAATAATAATAATAATAATAATGATAATAACGATAATAATGATAACAATATTACTAATAATATAATGATATTGATATAAATAATAATAACAAAAATAATATTTATACTAATAATACTACTAATGATAATAATAATAATAATAATAATAACAATATTATTAATAATAATAATAATAATAATATTGATAACAATAATAATAACAATGATAATAATAATAATAGTAACAGTAATAATTTAGAATAATAATATTGTAATAGTGATAATAAGAATAATGACAATAATGATAATAATAATAATAATAATAATAATAATAATAATAATAATAATAATGATGATAATAATAATAGAATAATGATAATAATGATAGAAATAACAATTATAATTATGCTATTGATGATAATGATACTATTTATAATAATAATAATAATAATAATAATAATAATAATAATAATAATAATAATAATAATAATGATAATAGTAATGATAATGATAATGATAATAGCAATAATAATGAAAATAACAATAATAATGATGATAATAATAATAGTAATAATAATAATAATAATAATAATAATAATAATAATAATAATAATAATAATAATAATAATAGTAATAATAGTAATAATAATAATAATAATAATAATAATAATAATAATAATAATAATAATATTAATAATAATAGTCATAACAATAATAGTAATAATAATGATTATTAAACTCTGAGTAAAGAGTCTTAAAACTTAGTAATTACATCGTCTTTTATTCACTCAAGATGTCCAATGAGGTTCTTTGCTTGACAATGTATCTAGTTATGTAATTCCCTGCACCCCATACCAAGTAGGGAAGAGTACTTTACCTTGTAAATAACACATGTAGATGTATACCTTATCATTTAAACAGATCGTGCCTGGATTCCTCCATGTCAAGTGTTATCTGGATATATGATACTTTTGAAAATAACTTTGGAATAAATCATAAATTGGATTTCTATTTGACGGAAATTTGTTAAATACTTTCTGATCAAATTTTCTCCTCAAAATATTTTCTGAAAAATTTATTTTGTTTGAGAGATATCACCAAAAAGGTGATCTTTTGACGCACTATGTATAGATGCAATAGGATCTGTTTTATTGGTACCACTACTAGGTATAAACTTGACTTACCTACTGTCTGGGCTTTTCTCTTTGCACTCTGTTGGCTATGTACTAGCAGACTTTCGGAAGTTTGCAGTAACACACCTAACAAAAATTAGGTCAATAGTGATGCAGGCAAGCAGTATCACATCAAATGGTGTTAAGTGATGGAATCCTTAAGGAAATATTGTTGTTTTGTCTGAGAGATATGTCGCCAAATTTGTTGGGCAGTTTGGGGCACTGCAGACATGAACGGGTTAAGGTGGGTCCAGCACTTATTTTAGTGTCAGATGGCCAAAATGGGTTTTTAGCATTTCTAATCTCTCTTTCCTATAGGTTGGTTAGACTAAAATTATAATTTTCCTTTCCTAAGTGCCATTTTCAGAAGGAAAAACACTAAGTCATCCCAATGCAGTGGAAGCACATGGTGAGTTCCAACATCCACATAGGTTTATTTACTAATATCTAAGCAGGGGTTTTAGCTAATGACTCTCTCAGCTTCAGTGTCTGAACATATAGTTAAGAAGCTAACCCCTCTCTCCCCATGAACTCGGAATTAGCATAGTCACTGAAAAGTAACTCTGAGTGCCTTTTTCACATTTGGACTTATCACAAAGGTCTAATGGAGATGGGAACTGTGTCAAATCCGACAATGTGAGTACATCAGCAAGGACATTAACCATGTCTGATGCCTTGAGTCAAGTTCCTCTAGTGGTGAAGAGGAATCAGGAGAGATTATGGATATCTCACAGTGCTGTTGTCAGCAGGAGAGTTTGGTGTTGTGCACACTACATTTTACACAACTGTTTTCCCATCACCTTCACATTTTAAAACTTTCTCTTTAGGCATTTAAACTGTTAGTTAAAATGCTATCTGCGATCTTAGACAGTTTATTCTAGTGTGACTGGATCAAGCTGGTCAGATGCACTGGGAGGATTCCTTCACAAAACTACAGAAACCATCTGATAATTGTCCAGGCTTGGCTAATGAATAGCCATTCATTTAAGCAGCGCTCCCAGATACATAATTTCTGAACAGGGCTGCAACAAGACTGCAGTAAAACAAGTATGAGTCGTGTTACGGTCGTGTTCAGTCAATTCAGGGATTTTAAGTCGTGTTTCCAGCACGACAGCTTTGAAAAGTTCAAAGCTGTCATAATTTTGGAGGTATGTTCGTAATCGTCGTGTTCCAATCTTGTTACTGTATGTGTTGTTGTGTTCCAATCTTGTTACTGTATTTGTTGTCATGTTATAGCCATTTTAGTCGAGATGCAGTCTAAAGGCTTTTTTTAAAGACTTAAACATTTAGCAGTGGGAATATTTGCTATGACTGTAACACGATAACAACATGATGTCAATATTAAAGCAAATTGACTAAAAAAATTACAACAAGACTTTAATGCATCTAAAGGAATTACTACTTGTTTTAAGTTTCCCGCTCTTTTTTGATCACGTGATCCAAGCTCCTCAAGTATCGCTCATAACATAAACGCAAGGTGAACATGTAGGGGACAAGGAAAACTAAACACAAAAATGATGAAAAGTCCAGCAAACACAAAATATTTACAAAATAACCTTAGAAAAGACTGAAAAGAGATTGTTAAAAACCTTCACAATAACCATGATTAAACATTATCCTATCTTGTATTAGCATCTTTTACATATGCTTATTTCAAATGTTTTTGTTCCAATATAGGTTCGATATCAAGAACACATCCTGTAACATATTTGTGAAACATTTGGACAAATCTGTAATAAAATATCAAAAATGACGTAAACAAAATATTTAAAAAATACTTTGAAATGTTTTGACGATTGTCTATCATTACAATGAAACATTCCTTAAATTACACGAAAGCAATGTAAAAATACCAATTACAACACAAAACCTTATAGAATATTTAAAAAATATTATTGAAGAACTCCCTATGATATTGCCACCTAATACCGTAATTTCGCGTGTATAAGACGCACCCGTATATAAGACGCACCCCTTGTCCAGGCCTTTAAAATGATGTATAGACCTTAGCTTTGTGTATAGTGCGCACCCCCTTTTGGGAATTATAGTAGGATATCAACTCCTCATGAATAACGCTAGAAACCCAGTAAAACGCATATTGAGATGAGTGAAATGTGACATCACCGTGACATCAATGCGTATCACGCCGTGTCGGTACTCACTACCCATTGTCCTAGGCATGTCACTTGGATTGTAATCAGTAAATTCTAGCGGAGAGTGGTTCGGTAATTACAATTCATCAATGACTAGGCAAACATCGATGGGCATTGTATTGGCCGAATTATTATTGTAATTGGCGATCTCCGAGTGGCCTGGTAACGATGTAAAACACCCTAGATTTCTAGCTTTGTGTATAAGACGCACCCCCTATTTGAGTGTAAAATTTAGTGTAAAAAAGTGCGTCTTATACACGCGAAATTACGGTAATACCAAAATGTAAAAACAAGGCAACAATTCAATATCATTGTCCTAATATTAAAAATGTTATTTTTCATTCTAAAATTGTAAGTAACCATGGGTCATGAGATACTTTGAAAAAGCAACATTCCTTGCTAAAATTAGATAAATAATTATTGATAAACATTATGTATTACTTTAAACATTTCTCAACAAGGAGTTTATATATTATTACCGGCTTTGATTTCAAATTGTAGGTTTCTTAAAAAGCATAAAGTACCAGTATGTATCTATGAGAAAGGCATTGGCTATGGCTTACCTTAGAATATCAGTAGCTATCTCTCCTATCTAGAAATCATGATTTGTACAGTTAACTTTTCAAAGTTCGACTGACCAAGAAAAGGATTTGAAAAGTGAAATAATGTTGGGTAAAATGTTACAAAAATGTTGGCATGATATTTTTCGAGCCAATTATTTGAATGTGGATAAATATATATGTAAAAATGTTTCATAGAAATAGTTGATGAATTATCTAAGGAACATTAATGTATAAATATATATTTTACAAATTTTGAAAATAATGATTTAGATATTATAAGAATTGTTATGGTAATAATTATCAGGCCAAACCTTTTAATGTTAATGAACATCTTTCAATCATAATGTGAAAATATTTCTCAGAAATATTTGATGAATAAGTTTTGCAATATTGTATTTCAGAATGTTGTGAAAATAAAAATTCAAATATAATAAGAAATATTATGGCACTAAATTTTAGATCGAACGTTTAAATATTAGTAAACATTTTCAGTATCATTTGACAGATATAGGGTGAAACATTGTGTAGACACTAGACATAGCACCTATGCTTTGTGTTTGCTGGAACTGGCCAATAAATAAAGAAAACAACACAAAAAGAACTTATCATCTGACTGTGAATAAAGAGATTTATGTCAAAAATACTCCGCAACGCTCGAAGTTGTACATTGAATACATTCTAACAATTCCATCAAAAATCTCACGTTTCGAATTGAAAGAGGCGCACGTACGTAACACATCATTTCAATCGTAATGCACACGCCCTACAGTCTCAAAGCAATCGTTTGACTTCAGGTAGCAGTTCTTTAACACGTGTTAGAAGCAACTTTAGATTTAAAGCACTCGGGTTGTACTATTTGTATTCTCATTAATGTCGTTTTACTGTTATTTCTCGTTAAAATGAATCATAATGCAGTCTTGTTCAGAACATTTCAATTTATTATTGCATTCTTGTTGCAGTCTAAATAATCGAGTTGTTATCGTGTTGCATTCTCAATGCAATCGCGTATAGGGTTCAGTGATTTCTGACCGCAAGACAGCTACTTGTTCTTCACACTTCACTGCATGTGTGTTAGTCTTGTTGAAGTCGTGTTAGAAATCGTGTATGTGGGACTTACTCTCCTGGTTTGTGGCCTCTTAAGATCCTCACAACCCATGCACGACTAGCTTAAGTGTTTATCGTTAGAGAACACACTACGTCACTTGGCGGGGGAAGTAAGACAACACTACGTCACTTGGCGGGGAAAGAGCAGCTCCAAGCTATTTTGGAAAAATCCAATGACTAGCTGGGATAAAATCAATGCAATCTCAGAAGTAATGTAAAGAATGTTATTATTAATGATGCAGACGTCATGTCAACTTCATAGAGTTGTCAACTGCCATGACAGAATTTGCTTCGCTCCCCCCATTTTTCTGTCATTGGACCATTTCTAAGTAGGAGTGGAAAATTGGCTTTCCCGAAGAACTGATTTATAGCAAAAGTAGGTTGCTGTTTGAAATTTCCCCTTCCCATTGAAATAGCAGACAATGACACTTAAACCCAAGTGGTCATCTCGACCAACAGATCTACATGACAGTGTGCAAATAAAAGGAAACCCAATCACCGTATCCTAGGCACATGTGTGAACTTTAAGCCAATACAAGTTAATTATGAGTTCTGCCCCTCGGCTGTGAGCTGAAAGTGACGTTATTGAAAAAAGTACATATTTGAATTTTTTTAGAAAAACACTGAAAATACAATAAATACATACATCAAAAATAGCACTTAGCTAAGAAGGTCATCTATCAGTAAATATATAGATTAATGGGTGCTACAACCCCCTGATAGCTCTTAATGAAGATAATGTTAGCTAATGTCCTCTGTGCTGGACCCATCATAACTTATAACAGCTTTATTGGTTATCCATTAAACAAAACTTTACATTTTTTCAATTTGGCCTAAGGAACATGTTTGTAAAGCTGCTCAGTTGGGTAAATTTCTCCAAGGAATCCTGTTTGTATTTTCTCTGGAGGGTAGTAGTTTACATGTAGCTGCTGAACAGCTTTATTGGTAATCCATTAAACAAAATTTCATAAATTTATCATTTTTTTCTGAGGAGTCTGTTTGTATTTTTCAGAATGGATGGAGTAGTTTACATGAAGCTGTGAGGCGCGGTCGTGATGCTATAGTTGAGAAGCTTATCCAGGCTGGTGCTGATGTCAACTTGCTAGACCAGGTTAGTTAGCCTTATGGGTGAATTTTATTTTGTTTCGTTTAACCCTACCATGACAAATTTTGTCTAAAAATATCTTGGCCTTCCAACTCCCAATCAACATTTGTAATGTCACAGGAAACAAACAGTTTTCAGAGTACCACTTGTATATATCTGAATTGACCTCACATTTTCTGCAATATTGTAACAAAACCTAATAATAATACTAATAATAATAGTAATAATAATAAAAATAATAAAAATGATAATAATGATAATCATAATAATAATAACAACATGAATTATCGAAATAGTAATAAAAATATTAATCAAAATAGTAATCATAATAAAAATAATAATAAAAATAATTATGATAATAATGATAATAATAATGAAATAATGATAATGGTAATAAGAATGTTGATAATAATGATAAAAAGAAGAATGATAATAATAATAATAATAATGGTAATAATAGAAATAATAATAATATTAATAATAATAAAAATAATAATAATAATAATAACATAAATAATAGCAACAAAAATAATAAAATAGCATTGATAACATTGATAGTGCTACTACTG
>OZ012699.1:20612068-20657068 GCA_963942565.1 Maea johnstoni | reverse complement strand
CATGTGTAGCACATTTTAACAGCAAGTGTAGTTTGTCCATCTTTGTTGAAAAGATGGACTATTGCAGATAATATATATACCCCACATCCGCCAGATAGCAGCACCACTTGTGGTTAGAGGTATTGGTGTTGATATGCCCACATCCGCCAAATAGCATCATAATTTGCGCTTCCAAAAAACGCAAAGGCCGAGCGTCAGCTTTACTAAATATTCTTACTTTTCTTTGTATGATATTGCCATGGCAAGGAAGATTGCGCATAGATTCGGATTTCATGATTTTTACAATTTCAAAGATTTAAATGCTTGCGCAGCTCGATATTTCTGCCTTTATAGTCAGATCCACGGGGGAAGGCTCACCCGGCGTGCCCCCTATAGTCTGTCTAACTTGAGTTGGCTAACCGCTTTTTCCTCTTCTTTCCCACAAAAACTTCGTTTTTGCCTTCCAAACTTGGCAAACCTCTTTGCAGCACTGCCGCCTGTATAAACATACTTTTTGTCTCAAATTTTTGTTTGTTGATTTTGTTCATTAGGTCCCATGGTAAGATTTGCCCATTGCCAGTGCCAACTTTTGACCACAGTACAAACACGCGAGATCGTCATTGTTGGCAATGAGCAATTTTTTCAATGGGATCAATGAGCTAAAAAGCTGACGGTGAATTCCAGCTTTCCAAAGATATAAATTTAAACTTTGTAGCCCATTTGTATCCAGAGATATTGCCAATTAAAATAGACCAGATCCTCCGTTTAAGGTCATGAGGAGCAATCCTTTATATGGTCTGGGATTACTTCCCTTAATGGCCAAATGAGAGGTCCAAATTGCACACCCCCCTACCGTGAAATCCTAGATCCACCGCTGGAATTCCCCTTCAAATGCTGTCAAAAAGTTATGAATTTGATATCTGTGACGTAATTCTTGACTTGTTCTTCGCTAAAACATGTCGGGTGCTCCATGATATAAGCTTTATATTTGTGCAATAACCACACAGTAGGAGTAGCGATTGACCGAAAATATGACATGAAATTACAAAGATTTCGATCTGTTGCAAAATCGTCATTTCGCAACAAATTTCAAGTTGAATGAAGAGACAAGTAAATTTAATTGTGGCGGTCCTAACAACTTAAACCGCATTGAAATTAATCGACGGAAAGACCAGCAATTCATTTTAGCAGTGTATCAGCATAACTTGTGCTAGTGTCGACATTTACCCGTAAATGTCGCCACTCGTCATTTGGCAAGATTCGATGACGTCATCTTTGTGCCATTTTCCGCCGATAGAGAGCGCTATTTGTTGCATGGTCATCTGCGGTCAAAAAGGTATTTTGATACAATTTATACAATCTAAAGGAATCAATCGTTACATTACGGCACGAATGGTCTACAGGCGCCCTCTATTTAGTATTCCCGCACACGCCAGGTGCGCTTCCTTAGAGGCCTCCCGAGATCGCGCGTTTGACGCCATTTTAAGCCCCCATTTTAAAATGGCGGCGACTGTAGCAGATGAGGCAATGAACTTCCGAGCTCATGATTTCGCTCGGAATCCTGCTGTGGTGAGAGCTAGTGCAGATAATATACCCCACATCGGCCAGATGGCAGAACCTGCTGTGGTCAGAGCTAGTGCAGATAATATACCCCACATCAGCCAGATGGCAGAACCTGCTGTGGTGAGAGCTAGTGCAGATAATATACCCCACATCGGCCAGATGGCAGAACCTGCTGTGGTGAGAGCTAGTGCAGATAATATACCCCACATCGGCCAGATGGCAGCACCTGCTGTGGTGAGAGCTAGTGCAGATAATATACCCCACATCGGCCAGATGGCAGAACCTGCTGTGGTGAGAGCTAGTGCAGATAATATACCCCACATCCGCCAGATGGCAGAACCTGCTGTGGTGAGAGCTAGTGCAGATAATATACCCCACATCGGCCAGATGGCAGCACCTGCTGTGGTCAGAGCTTATGCAGATAAACGACCCACCATCCACCTACCGGGATGTGGACAAATGCAGAAAATATACCCTTGACCAGCCAGGTGGCAGCTGCTGCTGAGGTGAGAGCTAGTTTAGATTCTCAATGCCACTAAGATACTATAACCCACATCCGCCTGCTGTGGTGAGAACTAGTCCAGATTACAGTGAAACCTCGGAAGAGTGAACGGCTTGGGACCGGGCCAAAATGTTCACTACAGGGGATGTTCACACTTTCGGGGTTTTTGCAATTTGGACCACTAGAGACAACATGACGTAAAGCATATATTCACCTTGCCATTCTACATTAGGTACATAGAACCTAATTCTTATAGAGAATTATAATTCATTGGCAGTCATAGACAAGCACTTTAAAACAAAAAAATGAACTCTGTAGCCACAAATGTCAATCACCTGAGCTGTAGTTAGTGATCTCTGATTTTTCCCACTGCTATGGTGGTGGATCGGCTTCACTATTTTCTCTAAGGGCAGGTCAACTCTTGGCATCTTAGTGCCTAGGAAGGTAATCATATCTGCCTCGAGCATTGTCACCTTTTACTGTGTAAAATATTGATTATTCACAATAATACTCTTGTGTGGTCTGTATCGAAGGAATGAGAGCTGGGGTTAGGCTTAGCTTTTAATCACTAACAGATCCTAAGTTTCTTCATTCACTGAACAACAGCAGTCACTCCTTTCCACGCAATAGTGATAATCCCTCGGCTTGTCTCAAGCAGCAAAATAATCTGACACAAATGTAATTGCAATCACTGATGCTAAACTTGACCTAGCTAGATCAATTAAAGTGGAAGTATCTGGTGTGGACAGTAAAAACTCCCACAAAATGCAATTGACTGTGGCCTACTTGTACACTGGTGTTCACATATAGGAGGTTCTCAGGACCATTTTCTACCCCCCAAAAGTGTTCACTGTTCGGATAAGGGGGGGTTCATACTTCAAAAAACTAAAGTGTATTAGAAAAAAACTGGGACCGGGGAAAAGTGTTCACTATAGGGGGTGTTTACACTTTCGGGATGTTCACATCCTGAGGTTTCACTGTATATACCCCACATCTGCCGGATGGCAGAACCTGCTGTGGTGACAGTTAGTGCTGATAATGTTATAATACACCCAACATCCCCCATGAGGTGGAAGCAAGTGCAGATAATATAGCCCACATCTGCCAGATGACAGCCCCTGCTGTGGTGAGAGCTAGCGCTGATAATATACCCCACATCTGCCAGATGGCAGCACCTGATGCATTGAGGGGTAGTGCAGATAATATACCCCACACCCGCCAGACGGCAGCACATGCTGTAATGAGAGTAACTGCTGATAATATACCTCACATCCACCAGATGGCAGCAGCTGCTGTGGTGAGAGCTAGTGCTGGCAATATACCCCACATCCGTCAGATGGCAGCACCTGCTGTGGTGAGAGCTTGTGCTGATAATATACTCCACATCCGCCAGATGGCAGCAACTGCTGTGGTTAGTGCTAGTGCATTTAACATACCCCGCATCTCCAGAATGCAGCACACGCTGTTGTGAGAGCTAGTGCTGATAATATACCACACGTCCGCCAGATGGCAGCACCTGCAGTGGTGAGGGCTAACGCATATTATATACCCCACATCCTAGAGCGACTAACACGCCTGCCTCAGTCCCTCTTCGGTCCTTCTCAAACTCAGTTGCAGAATCTACCCAGGACGCTGAGGGTTCCTCATTATGTGCCAACTACTATCGCACACTGATGGCATGATCATGGAATTATATAGATTGTGCTGCAGCAGTAAGGGGTATGACTGCAGGTATGTATGAGATTGCATGGGTTAGTCTTTGGTCATCCTTAGGAGGTCTGGTTTCCTCCACCATTAAGGTCTGGCTTATCACACCTGAGCTTTGGTATGTTGGAAAAAGGGATGTTAAATCAAATTACAAATTTGAGGTCAAAGATGATTAGGTGCAGACATTATTTGTCAACAATGGTATGGAGTCGAGAACTGTGACATATTTTGAAATAGCATTTGTATTTCATCATTGCATTTTCAGTCGGGCGGTTAGTACGGAACTATATTTGCAAGATTTATGAAAAGGTTGACAGCAGAAAAAATCAATCTAAGATTATACAGTTTTCGGTGTACCCGCTAGATGTCGCTATTTTGACCTAGTTCCTTTTCTCTCACTCCTGATCCAACTGTCCATAATGCAATTATTTAAGTGTGGGACAGAGTACCTACACTGCTCTGTGAGCACAGGAGCATTCTGCCATGTTAGAGGCAGAAACTTTCCCACAATCTGAAGGTATTTCAGATTTAAACTTCATAAATGAGTAAAGGTCATTTTATATTAGTCATTTCACAAATCTTCAAGAAAGAAAAATGAAAATTAGAAGATATTAAAATATATAAAAAACTTTCCCCTCTTTAGTTTGTAATGTGAGTCTTTACACCATGAATCACAATATACTATCACAGCACATTTCTTATTCTGGGGAGCAATAATAACAACCTTAATGACTGTTTACCAGCACAGTATGGTGTGTTATATGTGCGCCTTCAGGCATCCTTACAGACCTCAGGCCTCGGTCAGATCAGGATGCCTTTAGGTACACATGAAATACATATGTTATTGGAAAATGAATATACATTGGAAATTATACTTTCATAAATAGGAATATTGAAAAATGAACTATGAAAATAAAAAGAATCATTATGAATATTGAAAATTCAGCATCATTTTGCAATATTCGTAAGTTCATTTTTCAATATTCATAATTATTCATAACTTTGTATGAATATTTAAAAAATAAATAGCGAATATTAAGAAATAAGTTATCGAATAATCATTAATAAATATTGGAAAATAACCTTGCATTCCAATATTCCTCCTGATTTTTCAACATTCATAATTATTCTTCACTATTTAGCAATAATTATGAATATTGAAAAATGAATTACGCATATTGGAAAAATAATTATGAATCTTTATATATTTTTTTGCAATATTCATAAATAGGGATTAAAACATCGATCTCCACGATGAAAAATTGCCACGTTCAGGACAATTCCTTAGAATATGTGATCTTTTTTTCATTTCAAAATTCAAACGTATACTTTGCCTTTACTGTAGCCTTTAAAATGTAGTTTGTATGACATACTCTTATATCTACATGTACAGTAGTTTTGATCATCTATAGTAGAAACCTGGTGCATTTAAACGACTTGATATCGATTTGGATTTGCATTTAAGCTAAATCAAGAGCTATCCATTTCTTAACGATCCTTGCACCAGTTTTATTTTTGTCGAGAGTATACATTTTTGGATATATCATAGATAAATAGATAACACTAATGAAAATATAAAAAGTGTGGGGTCTTCCAGAAAGTGGCTAATTCGGTGTTAAAGAGGTCTAACTAGGAGCATCTTAAGATCTTCCCACCTATGGGTTATTTGTGCACAGAATTGTAAATTCTCGTTTGCGTACACTATTTAGAAAGCCTGCAGACCATATTTAGAAATATAAGCAGAATCTCTAAGAAAAATAAGTAGTTAAATTCCGTTTAGAAATTGGAGGCTTTCCCTGAAATTCACTTTTGCCATAACTTGAACGATTTGGAACTTTACATCATTAATGTATTGATGTATTTGATTAAAAGACAATCCACAATGAATAAAACACAGATCCAGGTAGTTCCTTAGGGTATTCTCTTTTTAAACTCGAGGTCCCACCACTGCCTACCTACAAACAAGGTGTATATTGCTGTTTAAACACATCCTAACCGACACAAAATGGAGGATTCCCCTCAACGCAAGTGTGAAGGCAGCTGACGGTGTTTTACCGGGAATCCTCGTGAGGCCAATAGTGAAAGCAGGAAGTACTTTGCAGCCCCGGTGGCCATTGAAGACTCGGCCTGCAAAGAGGAAGGTCCAGCAAGCTGAGACGAGAAACCAAGTCTAACAACGTACATGTAAGTGTCCTACTATTGAACAATGTAGAATGTTATTGACACATTCATGCTGTATTTATAAAGAGTACACCAGACCACAGATGCTTAACGTTAGTGTTAATTACCCCCAACGGAATCAAGGTAGCTTGTGGGGTTGATTTATCTAGCTCAGTCTTCCCTCTATCCAGCTTTGAATTATCATATAAACCGTTGCAAAGTTTATATTGCCTCAAAGGTCTTCTGATAGGAATACATTAGACTTGAAATTGTTGTCGAGATCATAGGCAGTAGCCAAACGCAAACAAGTTAAAAAAGATAAAGAAATACCCAAATGAAACAGTTAAAAATCATAACATTGTCTCCTGTCATCTGAAATAAGGTGATTATTACCATATTACAGATGACAGGAGACATTTTTACGGTTTTTAACTGTTTCATTTGTGTATTTCTTCATTTTGTTTGAACTTTGAGATATTTGATATTTTTCACAATAACGTTAGAAATAAGATTTTTTACCAAAAATATGCTTTAACGAGAGATATTTTTGCCGGAATTGTCAGTCTGCTTTTGGCTGCTTTAAGCATTAACCAAAATCTCACGAGTTCAAGTTCTGGACAGCCAAGGCGCTCACGTAATACAAGCAGATCATGTGAATATACACGAGCTCGCAGCTACCAGTTCCCTAAAGTAAGTAGACGTGCTACAAGTCTGTGTTATATGACTCTTTTCTTAGTCTCACTGATGTACCGTAGGTTGATCATTCCAGGTTTAGTTCTGTATCAATCCCAAAGGGGGACCCACTTGAGCTCTGTCTGTTACTGCAACCCTTGAAAACTGTACTGGCAGCTATAGATTCAGAGAGACATAATACCCTCTCCTCAGTTTCACTGATCTACCCTGTGTTGATACCAGGTTTATTTCTGTATCTATCCTCCAGGGGGACCCACTTGAGTTGTGTTTGATACTGCAACCCCTGAAAACTGTACTGCCAGCTTTAGGCTAGAAAGACTTCATAAATCTACTTAACACCCTGCATACAGAGCACTTGCTGGCAGTCTTAGAACCAGGCTATATAGTTAGTGGGTTAAACTCATCATTTTACTCACTTTACCAAACATGACAGCAACAGGGGATTCCCCTTGGCATATTGCCTACTCCGCGTCGTCATAAGCCCCTATCTGTGTTTTGTTTACTAGAGGTTACTAACGCTTACTCTTTTTGTGCTCTTTGTGCACAGTAGACTGGAACGGTAGTTCATAAAACACCTAGCCCTGCTCTATCTTGGCAAAGGGACCAGCTTACTGGAGATGGTTGCAGTCTAAACAGCTTAGAAGGGGGTAGATGTTCAAGAGTTTTACTCCCTTTTTCAGGAAATCCCCAATAAAGAGAGCAATTACAGGAATGATTTAACAATGTTTATTGTTATGACAGTGTGTTTAACTGATGTGATCCTAAATAACATGTCAAACAACGTAAGTATGCTGTTATCTGTTGGCGACCTTGACTCATACAAGTTTTATTGCAAAACTGCCCCTTTGCAAACCTCTACCAAACCTCAGTCACGTAGCTACTTCCTTTCTGGAGAGATCATATTGTCGTCTTTTATAGAAATACCAACTTCTAAATAACACCTCCTCTTTGGTTCGCTGTGGAAAGAAATGAATCAAATATTAGATCTTAGAAATAGGGGTATTTCATTTCATTGTTTTGTATTGTTTTGATTATAAAAATATAGGAGCTCCTCCTTTCAGATTCACTGAATTAAAATTAAGTAGATAATTCTATATATTTTTTCACAAATGGATAAAAATGACAAACTACACCAGATAGGCTCATTTTGAGCAGAAATTAAAACGAGAGTATTACAATTAGGTGGAAGTTCTGGTTTAAGAATAAAGGAATACTAAAGCTCGATAAATACTGCATTAATTGAATTAACATAGAAGAAAACACCCAATGTTGTGGAACCTCTGTACATTAAACATCTGTGCGAATTAATCATTGTACCCCCGCATACTAGTACATCAAACATTATATTTCTGATGTTCTAGAAAATCTGTAAATTTTATACATTTTTACTATTTATATATTTTTATGAGCGCTTAACTTGAGGTATGGAGGTAAATTAATATGACAAAATGGAGATAGCATTTCCCAAAAATCCCGAATTGAAAAAAAATTTAAACCGAGAAAATAGTTATCAAGGCCATCTGGCCGTACTCTAGAAATAATGAGTTAGGCACTCATGCCAAAGGTGCCAATTGCCTGGTGTCGACTTCATCTATGACCTTTTTAGAACTAATTTAGACTTGAAATTTTGAAACAAAAGATTAATTCCAAATTATTTCATGGAGAGTTATAAGTTATTTTAAGGCATTTACGTCCTTCATTTTATGAATCATAACTTTACATCTAAAATAGCATCAAATTGGTCAGGTCTTCGTAAGAGGTTAGAGGAATGCATGGGTTAAGAACCATTATATAAATGCCAGAACTTTCGCGAGAAACATACACTACCAACACAAACATTCATACATTTGATATTTTCAACCAGGTTGAAGACAGATAAATTCATCGTTGAAAAACACATGCAACATCCGTTTGAAAAAGTTGTATTTATGAGAGAATTTCAAAGTCAAAACAAATACATGTGATAACAATATAATCTTCTGAAAATAACAGAACAACACAATATTTTGTTGCGGGCGGATGCATCGATCTAAAACATCCACAGCCTGAAGGGAAAAACGATATCAAAACAATCATTTCCACTTCAATCCGTGATCGTGTTTTGGGTAGTTACCTGTGATTCCCCTCAGCTTAGGTGTGTAAGCAGGTCATGGTGGAAAAAACTGAAAGCATGAAGCAGGAAGTAGTTGGCTGTCCCCATCATTAAAGACTCGGCCTGCGGAGGGAAAGATCTAGCAAACTGAGACAGGAAACCAGGTCACACAACGTATATGTAAGTCTACTACTATTGAACAGTTTGTAATTCTATCTTATAGACATATATCTGTTATATAAAGGGTAGACCAGAGTACAGGTGCTCAGCGTTAGTGTCAACTACGTCCCTTCCCCCCCCCCCCCCCCCCCCCCCCAGGGAATGAAGGCTGCGTGTCGGGTTTGCTTCTCTGGCTCAGTTGTTCCTCTAACCTGCTTTGAATTATTAATTAAGCCTATGCAATGGTAATGTTGACTGAAAGATCTGATAGGAATACATTAGACTTAATAGTAGTACCCTCAGAATAGGGCGTAAGATTCGTTGGGTAAAAAGCGTATTTTTCAACTTTCAGATTCCATAACTTTTGAATGAATTCAAACTTGGGAAAACTGTGACAGCCTTCCATCGGAAATAACCATAGCCAAAAAGCAAATCCATTAACATGTAACACTCAAAATGCATGCTTAAAGTGATTGTGTTTTGGTGAAATTCGATATGTAGAAAAGGACCAAAATAATACCTGTTTGTGTGCAAACCTGTGGGATCTTCTGTAATAAATAGTCTCTCACTCTGCTCAGTAATAGCCTAGACATTGGTCTGAGTTGGAGGGAAAGGGTGTAGGCTTTAACAAAAGAAATCTTAGAAAATGTAACAATCTTGAAATGACCATACATTCACAAATAAAACCCACAGGCAACCTTAAAACGTTCACCCTTGCCTCGGATCAGATTTAAAACAAACCTTTGAACACCAAACTTACATGACTTTTCCTTTCCCTTTCTTTCAAATTAAAGCTAGCTAACCTTATAAAGGTTATTATAGCAGGGATTTTCATTCTGCGTGACGATCTCGTATAGAAAATGTTTTGTACCACTAATCAGGTTCACAGAGCGAAATGTAGTCAACGCGAGAGTGCTCAGCCAATTAAATGCATGTAATTAACCCATTCCTTCTTTAAAGTGAGACTTGAAACTGTCGTCAGGATCGTTGATATTTTTGACACTAACTTGGAATATGCACCAGGCTGCCAATACAAGTTCTCTAAAGATAGAAGACGGTATCAGGACAATATCACCCCGGACAATATCCCCCCTCACAATATCCGCCCTGGACAAAATCCCCCATGACAAAATCCTGTCCTGTCTCACTGATCTATCATGAGTTGATACCAGGTTTACTTCTGTATCAATCCTCAAGGGGGACCCACTAGAGCTATGTTTGAAACTGCAACCCCTGACCTTAGAAGACAGCAAAAGGGTATTCCCCTTGGCACATTGCCAAGTCTGCGTCATCAAAAATGTGTGCTTTTTTTACTAGCCGTGACGATCGCTTACTCTTTTTTAGTGTTTTTCGTGGCCAGCAGGCTGTAACAGTAGGTCACAAGCACCTAACCTCCCCCCCCCTCTCTCTCTCTCTCTCTCTCTCTCTCTCTCTCTCTCTCTCTCTCTCTCTCTCTCTCTCTCTCTCTCTCTCTCTCTCTCTCTCCGGGCGACAGCTAATTTACCGATTTTCAATTTACCGATCACACTTGATCGGTAATATAAGAATCGGCAAATTTTGAGAGTTTCTGATCGGCAAAACTTACGACATTAATGCCTTGCTCTTTAAGCTAAATGGAGGTGGGCTAGGACAGATACACGGGACACATATATTTCATTCTAGGAAAGGGTGGGTGTCCGTTTGTTGACTGCACTTGTCAAAAGCCGATACCAACCTTTGCCAACGCGAATCTCTCGGCGTATCAGTTCTAATTTCATCCGCCCGCCCCTGGCCCCTTTTATCATTTACTCAAGTAACGTAATTAAAATGCAAGTGGAAGTGCAATTCAGTACTCCTAGGGATACCGTACTAGTATCAATGTGAGAACAACTAACTTCTGTTTTTAATTTGCCGATCACTCATGGTCACGATTGGTAAATTAAGATTCGGAAAATTGTGAAGAAGGCCAATTCGGCAAATTTCGAACACGGCAAATTAACCAGATCTACGGTAACAAAATATGCCCATGGATTTGGACCACCGGATGAGCATCCATCAGATCTTGCACGAGAGCCTCGGCGCTGCCATGAGATAGTAATATTGTGTTCATGACGAATGAGTCTTAAGCCTGTCTCACACAGAGGCCGAAGTGAATATGTTTTTACACGAAGTTGGAAAATTTCACTTCGCAGTCAATGAACCATACCTAACGATTCAAGCACATACACAATACAAAGTAAAGATGCAGATATACGGACGAAACAGATAGATAAAACGAAATTAATGTGAAGTGTACGTGACCTGTGCTGAAGCTAACAAGAATGCAAAAACACCAAACACGACTTAACAAGAAAAGAATGTGATGGTAATGTGAAGTCTTCACTCTACATCGTGTTCTCTTCACAGTCACTTCATGGTCAATCGTGTTCAAAATTTGTTCACGAAGTCAACATGAAGGTCTGCGAAGTGAACCAGTAGTATCGCGAAGTTAGAACGTGGTGTATGGGTAGTGGACAAGAATTTCTTTACGTCAAACTTTGCGGTGAATTTTTGGAATTTTCAAAAATTTCCACGGCGGCCCCGAAGTGACCAGGTGTTATGCGGAAGTGGCCCCGAACTGATTCAGGTTGATTGGGAAGCCAGGAAGAAGCTCCGTTAACAAGTACTGGATTTTGGCCACTACGGGAAAAACACATTCATTTCGGCCTCTGTGTGAGACAAGCTTTACCAACCTCAAATGCCCCTTGACATACAGGTGATTCCGTAACAGGGTTACCTGTTATGGTGTCACACATTTCATTCCCAATAAAAACCTCTAAAGACTTTATTGTCAGAAAACAACTTAGATTTGATATTAAAAGGTCCCTTAAAGCTTTCTGTCAACAAGTTTAATGAAACCTATGTTAAGGTTAACACTACGAATTTTTTTGAATACCTGTTCTTTATGTTACAGAGTCACATGTTACGGAGTCACAAATCAGCTGATATAAGGTTTTTAAAACCACCTTTTCATTCAATCAAAATATGTGATTGTTTAAAGGATGATTATAAGTCTTGATAAAACATTTACATTGCATATGAAGCCTCTAAATAAAATTAAATGTATAAGAACATTTTAAGTAGGGTTAGCGTTAGCTATAACCGTTTTGTGTGATGACCAAAACATCTCTGAATAAACCTCAATTACTCTTTTATTTTTCTTGGAACTCAAATCCAAATACGGATCCTTCAAAACTAGAGATTATAAGCTTTCCAAGCATGTAAAATACCAAAAGGTTTGATAAATAACTCTTGCTTGACTTTATATATGTATATATATATATATATATATATATATATATATATATATATATATATATATATATATATATATATATATATATATATATATATATATATATATATATATATATATATATATATATATATATATATATATATATATATATATATATATATATATATATATATATATATATATATATATATATATATATATATATATATATATATATATATATATATATATATAGATAGATAGATAGATAGATAGATAGATAGATAGATAGATAGATAGATAGATAGATAGATATAGATATAGATATAGATAGATAGATATACATATAGATATAAATAAATATATAGATATTTTACACACACACACATATATAAATATATATATATATATATATATATATATATATATATATATATATATATATATATATATATATATATATATATATATATATATATATATATATATATATATATATATATATATATATATATATAGTTTTATAGTTATATATATATATAGTTATATATATATAGTTATATATATATAGTTTTATATATATAGTTATATGTCATTACACAGATTGAAATTGGTAAGGATTTTAAATTGTGTCGACACAGATTAGAATTCTAATTTGTGTCGACACAAATCGCGATTTCAATTTGTTACCAGGGTTTAGCTGACACAGGTTAGAACTTGATTTGTTACCACCCAATTTTAAATTGTGTCGACACAGATCTAAATCCTGGCTCAGTATTAATAGAGGGGTGGTAAGGATTTTAATTTGTGTCGACACAGATCTAAATCCAAGCTCTGTATTGATAGAGGGGTAGTAAGGATTTTAATTTGTGTCGACACAGATCTAAATCCTAGCTATGAAGGGAAGCAAGGATTTTAATTTGTGTCGACACAAATCTAAATCCTGCCTATGAAGGGAAGCAAGGATTTTAATTTGTGTCGACACAGATCTAAATCCGAGTTCAGTATTTATAGAGGGGTGGTAAGGATTTTAATTTGTGTCGACACAGATCTAAATCCTTACTATGAAGGGAAGCAAAGATTTTAATTTGTGTCGACACAAATCTAAATCCTGCCTATGAAGGGAAGTAAGGATTTTAATTTTTGTCGACACAGATCTAAATCCGAGCTCAGTATTAATAGAGGGGTGGTAAGGATTTTAATTTGTGTCGACACAAATCTAAATCCTGCCTATGAAGGGAAGGACGGATTTTAATTTGTGTCGACACAGATCTTAATTCGAGCTCAGTATTAATAGAGGAGTGGTAAGGATTTTAATTTGTGTCGACAGAGATCTAAATCCTTGGGTTAGTATCAATAAAGGGGATGGACGTAACCGGTATTTGGATATTAAAATCAGAACTTGTACACCAACAATCAACTGTTATGTAATAGCATTGTATGCTTTATTCCGGTTTTATTGTTGTTTTTTGGAAGATATAGGTGCTGCACATCGTGGCTGGACTCGGCCATTGTAAAATAGTGGATGATATCCTAAAAGCAAAGGTCAAGGTCAACAAATAGGAAATGGTGAGGATGTATTCCATTAACTATTTAGATAAGGAATTGTCACTATATGATACAATATGAATATATCATTGATGATACTTCCTGCCTCCCCAAAACTCTATTTAATAGCAAACTGCCTTGATGGGGAGCAGATCAGGCAGCGATTAAGTCAATTTTATATCATCAAGCAGTATCAATATAACGAGTCTTATATGATTCTCTGCTTTTTCATGTTCTATATTTGTTGTCGTATCAAATAACGATGCCAATCTCTAAATGGAGATCACCTTGATTTTTTTTGTCTGAATCCATTACATTTCTTAAAATATTTCAGGAGTAGAGCATGAATTATACATGTTTTTGAGGGAGAGTAGTTGGTAAGATTCAGAGAAATATGGCAGTTTATTTTTATTTCTAAAAAATACTAATTCTGAGGGGTATCACCAACATATCAAATATTGTCAGTCAATTGCTACATGATGATGTAATTAAATTCATAAAAGTTATTCTGAAGTCAAACCACAAATATCTGTCAAATATTTTGCAATTAAACCCTTCTTTCCCTTATTATTTCTATAGCAACCCGTACAACTTTAGGAGGAACTCAGATTATGCATTTGTTGAAATAACTTCAAATTAGACATTGAATAATGAGAATGTGAAAAAATGTTATGTACTGATTCTCAGTAAGTTTTTGAAAAGTCATAATAAGTTATTCATGAAATGATAACATTTCAGTTAGTATAACCATTAAATAAAACTTTTCCTAAGGAGCCTGTTTGTATCTTCTCAGGGTGGAAGGAGTAGTTTACATGAAGCTAATCAGCAGGGTCATGATACTAAAGTTAAAGGAGAACTTGGGGAAGAACAAATCATAGGTTTATATGAAAGTTCATGAACAGAGCTCAACATCTGTCATAAACAGGGAAGCCCTAGAGCTCCACACAAAGAGAAATCTAAAATTGCAATTAGTGAATAGCACCTCCTCTGAGCCAAGGCCGCCGCCATTGTAAATCCGGGTCAGCACCCCCTGCTGTGGTCAGTGTTATAAGCACAGAGCTAGGGGTAGGATGCACAGAGCTAGGGGCAGATTGCCACCCAATTGAAAAACATGGCCGCTGCCAGGGGCTGGCCAGGATGATGGCACTATGCAAAAATCTCCCCTCATAGGATTAGTGAGAGAAAGAAAAAGAAGGGCAGCATCCTGTTCCTGAAGTGTATTACTTTCATATAAGCTGATATGTATGTGAGCCTTTAGGGCCCCTTTAAGAGGCTAATACTTGTATATGTTTTGATTGACCAAACATCTTTCTGCGGGATCATAAAAAACAATCTGTAGAGTAAATGATAAAAATGATAAAAAAAATGAAAAAAAAAAAAATAAATAATAATAATAATAATAATAATAATGAAAATTATAGTAATTATAATAATAATAATAACAATAATAATAACAATAATAATACTAATAATACTAATAATAATAATAATAATAATAATAATAATAATAATAATAATAATAATAATAATAATAATAATATTTGCGATATTTCTCTTATCAAAATTATTGTATGAAATGGGAATTATAACACACAGATTAATATATATCCATATATTATATGCATGTACTCCAATAACTGTGTCACTGTGCAAAGAAATTGCTTTCTAGTAGAGCATACAACAAGGAAAGTTCTACTGGTACTAATCACAAGCCCAGGCCGTAACATTGCTGTTCCTTCATCTTATATAAAGAGATTATATAGAGATTGGTTTAATATTCTGTACTTTGTAGCAGAAATAGGTCATTTTCAGGATCCTGCATTAAGTTCAAATGCAACGTACAGATACGTCTACTACGATAACAAGAAAATGGCTCGATAGAAAATAGTAATAATGCCAGTGATAATGATATTGGTAATGATAACAATATTGATAATAATAATAATAACACTAACTATAATGATAATAATAATGATAATGATAATAATAACAATATATTAATAATAATGATAATGACAACGCCACCATCTTGTAGTTACGGACTTTCACAACAGATGGTGTAGCGATCGCGTAACACCGCAATCACATTTTTTCGAAAAAGAAAAAGGCCAAAATCCAAAAAAAAACAATAATAACAGAATAATAATTATAATGAAAATAATAATAACAATAATAATAATAATAATTATAATAAAATAAAATAATAATAATAATAATAATGATAATAATAATAATAATAATAATAATAATAATAATAATAATAGTAATAATAATAACAATAATATTAATAATCATAGTAATAAAAATGAAAATGATAATAATAAGGATAATAATAATGATAAATACATGAATAGATAAATAAAGTAAATAAAACAAGACACAAAGGAAGTAATAACAAAACCACTACAGAGTTAAATTTTGAAAATAATAGCTCACATTGTCTTTTATTCACTCATGTTATTTACACAAGTTCCTTCGCCCTACAATGTCTCTAGTTATGTAATCCCTGCACCTCATATCATGTAGGGGAGAGTACTGGTACTATGGTTGTAAACGCAACACCTAATACTGATATCAAATTATACCAAGCGCCGAGTCAGTTAACCCTTTCATGCCTGGATTTCTCCATGTCTAGTGTCATCTGTATATATTGTATTTTTAAAAACACTTTGGGAATAATCATGAATTGGAATTCTATTTACTGGTATGAACTTCATTTATCTGCTGCCTGTTTCTACAGTTAATAATTTCTGATTTCCTTTGTACAATATGAAATAACAGAAAACATTAATACAATCGATCACTTTTCCATATTCATTGCTATGTCACCAAAGTGCAGGTGGTTAGTACAGAAATATATTTGTATGAATAATGAAAAGGTTGACAACATATGAATACAACAACAATAGTAATAATAATGATAATATAAACTATAATAAAAATAATAATAATAACAATAATAATAATAATAATAATAATAATAATAATAATAATAAAAATGATAACAATAATAATAATAATAATAATAATAATAATAATAATAATAATAATAATTATAATAACAATAATAAAAAATAATAATGATAATAATGATAATGAAAATAATAATAACTATAATAGTTATAATAAAAACAACAAGAATAGAAGTAACCACTTTGTTATTTGTGCTATTTTCAAGTATAATGTTCAAAAGCGCTTAAGAATCTAAGAAATTCTGGGAACACATTTACGCAATATGTAAACAAATACTCTTCATAAAAATATCTGAGACATGGGGTCTACTTTTGAACATAATTATTATCAATATAATATTTTGTATTATAATTATTATTTTCATTATTATTGGTATTATTATTATCATTATTGTTATTATTATTTATATTATTATTATTATCATTATTATTATAATCTATCGATAGATCAGTATAACAGATCTTAAACAATTCTCTACGTTTTACTATTCGATACCCATATTTGGTATCGTAACGAGTGCTAGTATCAATCCCAAAATTGGCATAACCTTTGAAAATCATTGTCTGAAATAGTACAGTGGAGATTATTCATCAAGCTCCTGATTTCGACTTGGTCACCACTGAGCACATAACTTATGCTAATCCTACCATTGTTGACACTCTGACTTTACTCTTCAACCAATGCATTGGATCAGAGATAGTACCCGATAACTTTAAGAGAGGTGTCAAGGTCCCTATCTACAAAGGGAAAAACACCTGCAGCCTTGACCCAGGATATTGTAGAGGAATTTCGCTCCTCTCCTCCTTTAATAAGATGTTTGAAATAATTCTGTGGTCGAGGCTGGAGGTGTGGTGGCATGACAGTAATATAATCAACGACAGCCAAGGAGCCTGAAAAAGGGCCAGTCGTGTCTGCACTCATGCAAGAGGCTGTGGCCACATCGAGAGAAGCAGGAAAGCATTGCTTTGTTGCCTATTTCGATGTGGCCAAAGCTTTTGATTCGATCTGGATTAACGGTCTCTTCTATCAACTATATAAAGTTGGTGTCACTGGCAGACTCTGGGGAATTTTGAAAAAAGTTTACCAGAACTTTAAATGTAAAGTAAGAATCCAAAATAGCGCCTCCGAATGGTACACCATGAATTGTGGAATACATCAGGGGGGGGGGGGGGGGGTATCTCCCCTTGCTGAAATACGTCACCTTCATAAATTCCCTTCATATAGAACTCAAGGAATCAAACCTTTGCATTAGAATAAATGAAATTAAATGTGTTCCGGTAGGGTATGCAGATGATATGTCAGCTGCTACCACCTCCAAACCTAAGCTTGACAAGGTCATAGACATAGTACATAATCATGGGAAGAAATGGAGGTATGGGTATAATGCACGTAAAAGTGCAGTTCTTGTTTATAGAGAAACAAAAGGAGAGTGGGTTGAAAACTCGAAGCACAGAGTATTCAAACTTGGGGATCAAAGAGTAAAAGAGAAAGACAAATATGAACATGTAGGAGTAACATGTACTACCACCTACTGTGAAACTTCACAAATAGATGAACGCGTCAGCAAAGGTAGAAAAAGTTCTGAATGCGTCCGCTGGCCTTGGTGTAAAAAGGAATGGACTTAGTATGGCGGTCTGCAATCTCCTTTATTGGTCTGTCATAATCCCCACCACCCTTTTTGGCTGTGAACTCTGGGTCCTTACTGACCCTGAGATCGAAAAACTACAACTTTTCCAACGCCAGGCCAGCAGACACTTCCAAAGGTTTGACCCCGCCTCACCCACTGAATCATGTTTCTATGGGCTAGGCTGGATCGGTTTATGCACCTATATATGTGTAAAGAAAATGCTGTTTGCACACAGCATTGCACGGCTAGATGAAACGAATGTGATAAAACAAGTCTTTATAGCACGCGCAAAACACTTCAGAGAGCACTTAAAGGATAGCATTGAGAATAAGCACAATAGTCCGGCCCTCGATATCCTTAGAGTAGCCTACAATTCGGCATGTATGAGATACTCATTGATAACCTGTTTGACTGCATACCCATAAGCAAAAGCGAGTGGAAAAAGATGACCTGAGACAAAGCGTGGGACCTTGAAGAGAGACAGTGGACAAATGTTCTTATGAAGCGAGAAAAATGCCCCATCCTCTTCAAGACCTTACCTAAATCCCGGCCAAAATTGTCTGCGCTACTAGTAAGCTGAAAGCTGATATGAGAACAAGTGACCTCACACTTGGGGCACGTATGTGTATACACTGTGACCTTGGCATTGAGGAAACCGCTTTCCACTTGGTTATGCAATGTCCCGCAAATGAGGAATACAAGTGTAGAATGTTCAATGAAATTCAAAATATATCTAATGAAATGAGAGAAGAATTCTCCAAATTATGAGGTGATGAGATTTTCCTCTCCCTTATGGTCAGTCCAGAAGATATGCTAAGCATGTGGACTATAACTTGCTCCCATATCAGCTATATCTATCGACGTGCAATCCGAAACCGTTAATGATAAGCTGTTGGTGTCTTAATGCTCATCCCTGTCTTGATCAGGGCCGTATTTGTCCTTAAAAACAATTTAAACCTGTAACCTTCCAACGTTGTTATCCGCTAAAACAGGTTTATAACTGTATTTATTTTTCTACACGACATGGTTGGTGCATTATAGGACCAGGTCTAATACCCGGATCCTCCTTTCATGTAGACTCTCAATTAACTGGTAACACCAACCATGTCCATTTTGTGTATAGATACGTACCTTACAATTCAATTTTTGCTGATTTTCTTTATCAAGTTGTGCACTATTTTAAGTTATTAGAACCCTTCTGGTCCTCAATTTTGTTATGTTTATGTACCACTTTTCTGTTCCTGATTATTTTGCATATCACCATTTATTTTTGTATTTGTACGATTTTGTTGTAACAACAACAGTCAATAAATATACAATACAATTCATGTCTTAAGATCTGCTTTATGACTTTTATCTGAACCTATTCTACTTTTGAACATAACTTTAGAACTAATGATGAATAGACAAAATATTCAAAGCAGAGTTGTAAGTTATGTATTAGCATTTCTTACCGCCAAATTTGTCAGGCAGTTTTGGGCGCTGCAGGCGAGAATGGGATAGATAATAACAACTTTTATAGTAACCCATTAAACGAAACTTTGCAATTTCTCAATTTTTCCTCTTGTTATTGTTTGTATTTTCTTAGGAGGGAAGGAGTAGTTTACATAAAGATGGTCAGAAGGGTCATGACGCTACCGTTAAGGTGCTTATCCAGATCGGGGCTGATGTCAACATGAGAGACAAGGTGAGTAGGCCTTAAGGCTGAAGAAAAGTTGTGATAATAATAATAATAATAATAATAATAATAATAATAATAATAATAATAATAATAATAATAATAATGATAATTATAATAATAATTATAATAATGATAAATAGATAAATAAAGTAAATAAAGTAAAATACGAAGGTGGCAATAACAAAAGAACTACAGAGTTAAGAGCCTAAAAATGATAACTCATTCTCTTTTATTTACTCAATATTTATACGAGGTCCTTTGCCCTAGAATCTATCTAGTTAATTAAGCCCTATATCCCATATCATGTAGGGAAGAGTACTGGTACTCCCGGGGGGACACTCGGGTACAGAGGGGGGCCGCACCTTCGTTACGTATTTCGCGGAAGAAGGGGTCTTTTTTTAAGACCTCCGCATGTCCGCGATTTTGTAAAAGAAGGGTACTTTTTTGTACCCAGGTACGAAGTATGGGGGTCAAAATCCCCTTACAATCCACGAACTATACGCGGCTCTGACGCCGAGTGACTCAGGGCTTCCCAGTTTGCTGCCGCCACTTGCTGCCGCTAAACAAGCAGAGGATTATAAAAACTTAAGTTAAAATACGTGTTCCCGTTCATCCAATGTCAGTGTTTTGATAAAAGAAGGGGTGTTTATTTAGTGGAAAAAAATCAGCGTTTTATTAAAATATGGGTGCTTTTTTGGCCAGAAATCAGTGCTTTAGGGGTATTTTTTAATTTTGATAACGAACGTATGCACCCCCCTAAATACCCAAGTGCCCCCCCCCGGGCTGGTACTATGGTGGTAGATGCAATGCCTTATCCAGATAGCAAATTGAGAAAAGTGTCTTATCAGCAAGACTTAGGGTAGTGATAATAATAAAAATAATAATAATAATAATAATAATAATAATAATAATAATAATAGTAGTACTAATAATCATAATAATAATAATAATAATAATAATAATAATAATAACAATAATAATAATAATAATAATAATAATAATAATTATAATAATAATAAGAATAATAATAATAATAATAATAGTAATAATAATAATAATAATAAAACAAGAATAGCAATAAGCAATTTCTAATCTAAATAGTGTTATTATCATGTATAATGTTCAATGGTGCTACAAAATCTGAAAAGGCCTGCGAACGCATTCATGCAATGTGTGAATAAATACTCCTTAATTAAAAATATCTGAGACATTTTTAATTTTCAAAACTTTTTTGTTTTCCTTCTTCAAAAACACATGTCAATATACAGAGTGCAAATCATCATTTGATACCAAAACACATAGCGTTACACAATATATAAGTGTTTCGTTATCTATTTGCATAAATCCTAGTTAATAGCGAATATTGTTTCTCAAAGAGTCTACCCTTTCCTTTGACATAAGATCTGTATTTTTCAAGAAAATAAAAGGTTTTGACGTCATTTTTAATGGTGAAAATATTGGGTTGTTGTTCCTTTTTCATTGCATTATATATTGTCTTTTTTGTTAATAAAATAATTGTATTAATACATGTTGCATTCTCGGGATTGCCCAGTATTATCCTCTCTACAGATAAGTTATAATTATCCATACCTAGGTCTTGTATCCATGTTTTTACACTTCGCCACAGGTCTATGCTTTTACTTTTACTACAGAATAGTAGCATGTGAGAGACTGAATCTTGTTGTTCAGCACAAAATGTGCATAAATTGGAATGTTTTATTCCCATTTTATGAAGTAGGTTGTTCGTATAGAATCTGTGGTGAAGTGTTCTTAATTGGATATATTTAAGATATGTGTCCTTATATCTGAGATGGTGGTATTTAAAGGACTGACTTATACCAAAGTTAATGAGGTTTAATTGTGTCTTTTCATTCCATTTGTCTGTCGCTATTTCTAAAATAGTTTCAGAGGAGCCCTTTAACAAAATATATAATTTTGAAGAACCTTTTATGCTTAAATTCAATATTGCATTTAGGGCACTGTTTAATGGTTTTTCTTCCTCATGTGGAGGTAGTTCTCGGAGATGTATGTGTTTGTTAATTTTAGAAATCAGGGAATGATATTCCAAAAAGTTTGTCTTTATCTTATATTTGGTATGAATTCACTCATTGTCAAAGGAACATTCATAGTACCTAAAAAGTCAGCAATAGTTAAGATACCTTTGCTAAGCCAATCTCGTTTAATGTGAATGGAGAATACTGGATTAAGCCAAATTGGGGTGTATTTTATAAATTCCTTATGAAAAGGCACATCTGATTGCCAGAATACAAATAAAGTGTTAATAACATCCTTCCAAAAAGGATTAGATGTCATTTCGGAGATACGTGTAAGGTAATCCGGACCGAATTTAAATACTTCAGATAATTCAAAGTCATTTGGAATTTTTGTCCATTTACCTGTTGATTGTGAATATCTTCTCAACCAGCTCAGCTTTAGAGTTTTGTCAAATAATTTAATATTGTGGACTTCGAGACCTCCTTCAGAGTACTCCCCCTCCAAGATTTCTTTGCGCCATTTTGGGGGTTTACCACACCACAGAAATTTTGCAAAAGTTTCATTTAACTCTTTGATACACCAAACACTGGGGCTAGGGAGAGACAGCAGCATATGAGTTATTTTGGAAATTAATAATGACTTTATTATTACTACCTTCCCGTATGGAGTCAGGTTTCTGGAACTCCAGATTCTGATACGTTTTTGGATTTCTCCCATTTTTCTTTGAAGTTTAAGGTCTGTAATTCCATGTATTTCTTCATGCTGTACTGAATTCCCAAAATCTCGAAATCGTCTGTCCAATTAAAACCGAATTTGCCCTGCCATTGTATGCTACTGTCTCTCGTAGCCCAAAGTTTTACAAGTTTCGACTATTCTTTATTTATGTCTAAACCGGATACTGACTTAAACCATTTTAACACTCTGATTACACTGACAAATATCTGAGACATGGCTTCCTTGAAAATAGGAAATGATCATATAGATAAATAGACAAAAATCATAATAAAAAGTGAATTAACCTAAGTAAAACCACAAACTGCTCTGGAAAGATGACAAGATATATATACCAGAGAATTTATTTCTCACACCTCTATGGTACAATAGTTCTTTCCGTCTACCGATAAAAAAGGGTTGGAAAGATAAAGGAATATATCAAGTTAATGATCTATTACAAACAGATGGAACTCTTTTAAGTCAATCTGAATTTGAACAAAAATTCCATTTGAAAACCAATTTCCTTGAATATGGTGCTGTGTTAACTAAAATCAACTCTTTCATGCAAACAAGAGAGGTTCCTCTCCATATTCATAGCTCACCAAGCAATTGTATGTTAAATGTGATATTGCAAAAAGACTCAAAAGGAGTTTCAACAATATACAAAATGCTTCTGAGTAACAATAACTCAATTATTGAAAATGCGGTTTTTAAATGGAATTCAAAGTTGGGTGACATCATGGTTCTCTATGACTTCAAAAAATCTTTTTCAAAGATAAGTATGTTTGATGATATCTACTTGAGATATATACAGTTTAGAACATTACACCGTAGATTCTACACCAATAATTTACTTTTCAAAATGAAAATCAAAGAATCTCCAAACTGTAATTTTTGTAAAGAGCTTGAAGATTCTAATGAACATATGCTTCTTGAATGTGAGAATGTGAAAGACTTATGGTTAAAGGTTGAAAACTGGATATCAGATATAGGACTTGTGAACTATCACCTTAATAATAAGAATATCATCCTTGGTGAACTTTATAAAGCACATTGGATAAATGCAATAATATTAATAACAAAAAAAGTCATTTTTAACGCCAGAACAAATATTAATATTCCAACACTTGATAGTATTAAAATCCAGGTGAAAAATCTGTACAAGTATGAGAAATACAAGTATACACTTTGTGATAGAGAGGACAAACTTGAGCAAAGATGGGTTATCTTGCTGGATTATTTTGAAGAATAACAAGATACAATATATTTATATAATATGAATGTTTATTCTACTGTTGATGCAACGATCTTGTCGTATATACATTCCCTTATAGCAATCAAACTTGAATATTTGTAATATGCAGGATGTCTTTGGCATGGCCGTGATTGCCCGGCACGCAGGAAAATAAACAAAAAAGGCCTGTTCCTTTTTTTAGGCTTGCAAAAATAAAAAAAAGTAAAACCACAAATATCTGTATTTGCATAATGTTCAGGTGACTGGTGGGGTTCCAATTGAAATATAGGTCATATAAAATCTGGAACTTCATGTCAGGCTTCCTAAGAGGGAGACCTACGGCACCATAATCTACGTAAGTCGTAAGGTGTCTCTAGCTATTTGCAAATAAGAGAACCAACCTATATCTGTTTCAAGCACAGTGGAGCGTAGTTGACCCTCGCATCACAGAAAGGTGTAAGAAGTGAATGCTTGCATGCGTTGGATGCATTAAATAGGGCCATAGTGTTAATACTTAAATGAGTAAAAAGCAAAGCTTTAAATGTGACCACACCATGCCTTCATTCCTTGCCACTCTTAATCAATAGAGGTCGATATCAGTATAACAGATTTTAAACAATTCTGTACGTTTTACAAATCGATACCTATAGTTGGTAGTGTATCGAATACTGGCACCAATCCCTAAATTGGCTGCTTCCACTGAAAATCTTTGTCTGAAATTGTACTGTGATGATTATTCATCAAGCCATTCATGTCTTGATATCTGCTTGATGGATATTGGCTTGATCTATTCTTCTTTTGAACATAACTTTAGAATTAATGATGAATAGAAAAAATATTCAAAGCAGAATTATGACTTAGCCTTTCTTCTTCAAATATTTTCTTATAATTGTTATTCTTTGATAGAAATCGCCACATTTGTATGACAGTTTTGGGCGCTGCAGGCGAGAATAGGTTAGATGATAATAACTTGTATAGTAACCCACTAAGCGAAACTTCACAATTTTTCAATTTTTCCTAACGTTATTGTTTGTATTTTCTCAGGAGGGAAGGAGTATTTTACATAGAGCTGCTCATTGGGGGGATGACGCTACAGTTAAGGAGCTTATCCAGGCCGGGGCTGACGTCAACATGAGAGTCCGGGTGAGTAGGCCTTAAGGCAGACGAAAAGTTGTTTGTTTCCTCTAACCCAACCCTAACATGTTTTACTCAAAAGAATATTACCCTTCCAACTCACAATCAGCATAAAACAGACATGAAATAAGCATTTGAATAAAAAATAAATAATAATGAAACATAATTGATTACCTACCTACGAAACCCTTTTTAGAACCGTTCAAGGAAACAAATGTTTTTTTAAGCCTAATGCTTCTATATTAGTCAGGTGCAAATTCCAGAAAAGGGGCTCCGTTAAGGCTATTGAGGCATTTTGTGTTAAAAGTCGGTATCCAGTGTTTCTAACCTAATCTGGGGATGCTGAATCTGAAAATGACGGATACCAAGCTGAATTATTGGTTTTTAGTGTCCTAATCGCCATTTTTGGGTGATTTGGGCACTTTTTTGTATGTTAATTTGCATAATGTGTCATTTTTTCAGAACAGTGTCAGATCGTGGCAAATGAGGTATCAAATTGAAGCTCTCTACTGTGGGAGTTCATTCATGTATAGTTTTGGTACTTTTAATGGTTGCCATGGCAACGATAGCCAAGAATTAATCAAAAACAGAGGGAAAATGCTCATTTTTGTAATTTGTGTGATATTTAAGTGCGATTTATCCCCAAGCAACATATCTAAGGGCATCAGTTTGTTTATCAAAAACTTCCTTGCTCTTTTCTTGATCAATTCATGGCAATTTTATATGATTGAAATATTTTGGGTATGAAGTACAGTCCTTTGAAAATTACAATACTGCAAATGTGGAGTCTATCCACAATATGGCTTAAAATGAGTCATTATATCAGATCAGTGTCAGATCATGGCAAATATAGTATCATATTAAAGCTCTCAAATGTAGAAATTTATTCATGTGTATTTTGAATCAGATCAGTGTCAGATCATGGCAAATGTGGTATCATATTAACGCTCCCAACTGTAGGAGTTCATTCATATGTATTTTGAAAATTTTCAGTGGTTGCCATGGCAACGGGAGCCAAAAATTGATCAAAAACAGGGGAAAATTGTCATTTTTGTAATTTTGTGTGATACTTAAGTGCGATTTACGCCCAATGAACATACTTCTGGGCATCATTATGTTTGTTAAAAGCTTCCTTGCTCTCTTCTTGATCAATTCATGCCAATTTGATATGATTAAGATATTTTGGGTCTGAAGTAAAGTCCTTTGAAAATGACGATACCGCAAATGTGGAGTCTATCCACAATATGGCTTCAAATGAGTCATCTATTCAGATCAGTGTTAGATCATGGCAAATGCAGTATCAAATTTAATGTCTAAACCATGGGAGTTTATTCATGTGTAGTAATGATAGTTTCAGTCGTTGTCATGGCAACGGGAGCCAGAAGTTAATCAAAAACAGAGGAAAATGGTCATTTTTGTCATTTTCTTAATATTAAAGTGCGATCTACCCCCAATCAACACACCTCAGGGTATCAATATGGTTATCAAAATCTTCCTTACTATTTTCGTGATCAATTCATACCAATTTTATATGATTAAAATGTTTTGGGGTCTTAAGTACAGTCCTTCGAAAATGACGATCGAGTCTATCCACAGTATGGCTTAAAATGATTTATTTTATCAGATCAGTGTCAGATCATGGCAAATGCGGCATCAAATTAAAGTTCTCAACCCGGGAGTTCATTAATGTGTATTTTGGGATTTTTCAGTGGTTGCCATGGCAACGCCAGTCGGAATTAGTCAAAAACAACAAAAAATCAGCATTTCCCTGATATTAAAGTGTGATTTATCACAGGCCAATACACCTGTGGATATCTGTATCATTATTAAAAAGACTTCCTTGCTCTTGACCAATTCATGTCATTCTCTTTGTCTTAGGTCTTAATACAAATGACAATAATGCAAATGCAGTGTCTATCCACAACATGGCTTAAAGTTATATTGATTTTTCTATTCCCTCCTCTGAAAGTGAACTTCTCATCGTATTCCGCTAGATACATAAAGTCTTCCAATGAAAATAAATATTTTGATTAATATCAGTATTTTAGTAGAAACAAATATAGGAACTTTACTGTTTTAAGGGTTTTCAAACTAAAACAAACTAAAATACTCCCATGGCCTTATGCCCTGGTCCTAACTAACCTTTAAGTACTACTTACCACCACTGTAAGTAGAATGGTTAGGTAGTGGTTTTCTCCTGGTATTCTGGTTTCCTCCACCATTTGACACTGGCAAACCAGCTTCAAATGGCAGAAAAAGAATCGATGATTAAAAAATTCAAATTCATCTTCACGTCCATGTATCACTAAGCAGTGCCCATACATTTGAATATGAAGTCATTAAATAAATGACAGTTATTTGAGTTTTGTTAGTGTCACTAGGAATGGTTAAGAGTTATACATAAAACACACACACAAACATATATATATATATATATATATATATATATATATATATATATATATATATATATATATATATATATATATATATATATATATGTATCTATCTGATAGATACATGCATACATATATTGATATAGATAAGTAGATACATAGCTATAGATAGAAAAATAGATAGATAGGTATGTATTTATGTATATGCATGTATGTGCAGATAGATTGATGGATAGATATGTATCATTGAAATCTCCCACTACATCTTAAAACCAAAATAGATTTGTTATATTCCGAGAAATTGGGTGCTTCCCTTTCTCTTGTTAGAGACATTCTCCTTGGCCTGCTCTATACATCAGTAAGAGAGAGAGAGAGAGCAAGAAGAGGAGATCATGTGATCAGGTTGGGGTGACACACACGGTTTAGGGGCTAGCCCCCCCCCCCCCAAAAAAAAAAAGCTGAGAACAATATGGCCCTTGGGACCTCTAACCACAAAACCCATACTTTCTTAAGTGCTGGCTGGTGTGCTGCAGCGCAGCACAGTTAGTCATTAGTAAAATTACCAGCTAAGTACTACTTAGGTAAGCTCCAGCTAAAACTTGGTAAGTAGGATCAGTGCATACAGCCATACTACTGCAGGATGAGTTCTCCTTATCATCGAAATATATTGATCTTAAAAAGGTTCGATTTTTACCTACCACCAAATTAGATGAGGAAACTTTGATATATAAATGCTGCAGTTTCTCAGCCTTGCAATATGTGTACTTATACACGTGTTAGAGTGCATTGCTTAACCATTTCCCTTTAAATGGAAATGATCACTTAATTATCATATAAGTGCACATACAAGGCTAAGAAACTATAGCATTTGCAGGGCTCAACATTAAGAAAAACTTCATAATCCCGGCAGTGCTAGTTACCGAAACTTTTACTAGCCCTGAAATATTTTTGCTAGCCCTGATATTAATGACAACTCTTTTCAAATAGTGACCTCTGTTAATATCATAGCCTATGTTGATAACATGAAAGGAATACAGTGTATTGTGGTATATTGAGTTATATTATCATCTAGGTATGCAGAGCCAAAGGAGGGCTTCGTACTTTTTTAAGCGCTGATATTCTTATTCTATCTAGCCCCTCAGGGCTACTCACAGGTAGAATTTACTAGCCCCGACTTCCAATAACTAGCCCGGGGCTATGGGGCTAGCCTTAATATCGAGCCCTGATTTGTTTATCCAAGTTTCCTCATTTAATTTAACAGCAGGTAACTAATCGTTACTATATCTGTATTTACTAAAATACTGATATTAACCAAAAATAGTAATTCACATGGGAAGACTATATGTATCTAGCAGAATAAATTGAGATGTACCCTTTTAGAAGAGAGAGTAGATACTAGATCAAAATGACCGTTACCTTTTAGCCATATTGTGGATACTGGATAGACACCACATTTTCATTGTCTAAGAGAATTGATCAAGAGCAAGGAAGTTAAAATTAATAACCATACTGGTCCACATGTGTATGTACTCGAGGGAAATCACACCTAAGTATAATAGAAATGCTGATTTTTCGCTGTTTTTGACTTATTCAGGACTGCCGTTGCCATGGCAACCACTGCAAATTCCCAAAATACACATCAATGAACTCCCACGGTTGGGAGCTTTAATTTGATACCACATTTGCCATGATCTGACACTGATCTGATAAAATGACTCATTTTAAGCAGTTTTGTGGATAGACTCCACATTTGCGGTATCGGCATTTTCAAAGGACTGTACTTCAGACCCCAAATATTCTAATCATATAAAATTGGCATGAATTGATCAAAGAAAGAGCAAGGAAGTTTTTGATAGCCATACTGATGCCCTTAGGTGTGTTGATTTGGGGTAAATCGCACTTAAGTATCACACAAAATTACAAAAATGACCATTTTTCCTCTGTTTTTGATCAATTTTTAGCTCTTGTTGCCATGGTAACCACTGAAAATTTTCAAAATACACATGAATAAATTTCTACATTTGAGAGCTTTAATATGATACTATATTTGCCATGATCTGACACTGATCTGATATAATGACTCATTTGAAGCCATATTGTGAATAGACTCCGCATTTGCAGTATTGTAATTTTCAAAGGACTGTACTTCATACCCAAAATATTTTAATCATATCAAATTGGCATGAATTGACCACAAAAAGAGCAAGGAAGCTTTTAATAACCATACTGATGCCCTGAGGTGTGTTCATTGGGGGTAAATCACACTTATGTATCACACAAAATTACAAAAATGACCATTTTTCCTCTGTTTTTGATCAATTTTTAGCTCTCGTTGCCATGGCAACCACTGAAAATTTTCAAAATACACATGAATGAACTCCTACAGTTGAGAGCTTTAATATGATACTATATTTGCCAAGATCTGACACTGATCTGATAAAATGACTCATTTTAAGCCATATTGTGGATAGACTCCGCATTTGCAGTATTGTAATTTTCAAAGGACTGTAATTCATACCCAAAATATTTTAATCATATAAAATTGCCATGAATTGATCAAGAAGAGAGCAAGGAAGTTTTTGATAAGCAAACTGATACCCTTAGATATGTTGCTTGGGGATAAATCGCACTTATATATCACACAAATTACAAAAATGAGCATTTTTTCTCTGTTTTTGATTAAATCTTGGCTATCGTTGCCATGGCAACCATTAAAAGTACCAGAACTACACATGAATGAACTCCCACAGTGGAGAGCTTCAATTTGATACCTCATTTGCCATGATCTGACACTGTTCTGAAAAAATGACACATTATGCAAATTAACATACAATAAAGTGCCCAAATCACCCAAAAATGGCGGTTAGGACACTAAAAACCAAAAATTCAGCTTGGTATCCGTCATTTTCAGATTCAGCACCCTCAAATTAGGCTAGAAACACTGGATACCGACTTTTAACACGAAATGCCTCAATAAGTCACCTTTTTCTGGAATTTGCACCTGACTATATGTCTTGATTGACAGAATATCTTACTGCAAGATCATAAAAATAATAATAATGATAATAATAATAAAAATAATAATTATAATAATCATAATAATAATAACAATAATAATAATAATAATAATAATAATAATAATAATAATAATAATAATAATAATGATGATTATGAACCAGTTTGACACCATAAACATTACAAACCCATATCACTTTCACTGTAGTGAATTAGTTAATGCTTGCATGCGTTTGACGCCTTAAATAGGGCCATAGTGTTAATACTTAAATGAGTACAAAGCAAAGCTTTAAATGTTATCTCACAATGACGTCATTCTTTGCCATTCTCCATTGATAGAGGTCGATATCAGTATAACAGGTCTTAAACATTTCTGTACATTTTACTATTCGATACCCATATTTGGTATCGTATCGAGTGCGAGTACCAATCCCTAAATTGGCGTACCCGTTGAAAATCTTTGTCGGTAATAGTACAGTAAAGATTATTTATCAAGCCATTCATGTCTTAAGATCTGCTCGATGACTTTTGTCTGGACCCATTCTACCTTTGAACATAATATTAGAATCAATGAGGAATAGAAAAAATATTCAAAGCAGAGTTATAAGTCATGGATTAGCATTTCTTCTTCAAATATATTCTCATAATTGTTTTTCTTTGATAGATATTGCCAGATTTTTCAAGCAGTTTTGGCTGTTGCAGGCGAGAATGGATTAAATGATAACAACTTTAATAGTAACCCAATAAACAAACCTTCACAATTTTTGAATTTTTCCTAATATTATTGTTTGCATTTTCTCAGAACGGAAGGAGTAGTTTACATATAGCTGCTATGCAGGGTCATGCTGCTACAGTTAAGGCGCTAATCCAGGCTGGGGCTGATATCAACATGAGAGACGAGGTAAGTAGGCCTTAAGGCTGAAGAAAAGTTGTTTGTTTCCTGTAACTCGACCCTAACATGTTTTACTCAAAAGAATCTTACCCTTCGAACTCACAATCAGCATAAAACAGACATGAACCGCATGAAATCTCCAGATTTTGGATGGTTGAATGTTGACAGGTATGCTGTACGTACAATGTACGTACGGGTTCGTACGTACAATGTACGTACATGTCCGTACATATATTGCACGAACTAAATACGGTTAATGCAGTAAATGACCTTTTTTTGAGAAAAGCTGGTAGATATTTATGGCAATCTCCATTTCAAATTGTTTGAGAATTCTCTAAAATTTATTCCCTAAGTGTCTACAATACCAATAACTATGTTTGAGGAAGAGAATTGATAATAAAGCCTAGAAACTGAATGTAGGTCACATGGCATGATTTAGTGCAGCATCAAATGCTATAAGTTAACTTCAGATTCTAACATGGTATATACTTGAACAGAATACTCCTTCAAGGGGAACACTGATCAAGGAATTCCTATCTATTTGTACTTATTACAAATGATAATAGGGAAATCCTATGTGAGATTCACTTCAGAATTTCCTTATATGTAATGTAAAAACTCTGATTTAGTTATGGTATTGGACTGTACGTACAATGTACATACAGCTATGTACGTACATTGTACGTACGGCTATGTACGTACATTGTACGTACGTACCCGTGCGTACAAAAAACTTTCATTCCGAATGCTATCCGTACCAAATCCGTATGTACGGGCTTGTACGTACAATGTACGTACATTGTACGTACATTTGCCCGCTGGGATCTTATCAATAGTGACGTCAATGTCGGCTACAGTGAAATCCTCCCGTTGTAAGAAAGTAATTATGTCACACATAGCAACATCGACTGGGTGAGTATACTTGTTAAAGAGATCTTCACTCAACAACTAATCCCATTTCCTTAACTTGGCTTTAACTGGGCTGGCTAGGTTAGCTTTAAGGACTCCCAAGTTAGCTTCCATAGAGACAGGGTAATGATCAGAGACATTTAGGGGATCATCAAGTAAGACCCTGCTAGAAGTAGTTACACTATACACTTCATCAGGGACCAAGATGTGATCGATGACTGACGAGCCAATTGGTCCGAAAAAAGTGGTAGTAGGTCCTACCGCAACCTTACGAGAATTTACAGATATCAGATTGTATTTAACAGTAAAGTCAAAAAGGGACTTCCCATTCCTGTTGGGGTCATGGTTACATCTGGGACCCCCTAGTCGACCCATGTCTTCGTTCGTGTTGCCACAAATATTAGAGACTGACCCGTGTTCACCGCTATTTATGACCTCGGAAAAACCTCCAAACAAGATTCATAAGATTCGGGGGACCCCTGGGAGGGTAAGTATACACTATAGATGTTAAGAACTCTTCTATTACGTATCTGTAACCAAACACCACAAATGCTATCGTGGTTTATAGTGTCAATTTTGGAGATACCACTCAACTTTTTAGACCACAACAGTGCCACCCCTCCTTGACCCCTCTTGGTTCCATAGTTATCAGCACTAGAGAATTTACTAGCCCTAGTCTGGAAGGAGATTTTGTCAGAGACTTCGTTGAACGGGTTGAGTCTGTTACAGTGAAGCCAATGTTCGGAAACAGCCACTAGATCAAACTGGGAACATAGATTTCTTAAGTACTGCACGGAGCCAGCAATCCCTCTCATATTCCACGTTGTAAACCAGTTTGACACCACAAACATTGCAAACTCATAACTCTTTCATCGCCACCATTTCAAAGTTACGCAGCTTCACAATAGATGGTGTGGCGATCGCGCATCCCTGAAACCACAATTTTCTAAAATATTCGCTGAAAGGTCAAAATTAAATAGAGCAAAAGTCGCAATCCCACACCAAACTAGAGAGATCAATAAGAGCAACCTGGCACTGCACAAACAGCTAAGAAAGCCATGGCCATCCCCTGTCAAAATTATTCATAAATAGATAATAATTATATTATAATAATAATAATAATAATAAAAATAATAATAATAATAATAATAATAATAATAATAATAATAATAATAATAATAATAATAATTATAATAAGAATAAGAATAAGAATGAAAATTATCTTGATACAAAATATCTTAATCAAAATAATCATAATAGAAATAGTAATTATAATAATAATAATAATAATAATAATAATAATAATAATAATAATAATAATAGTGATAACAATAATAATGATAATGATAATAATGATAATAATAGTTATGATAATAATAATAATGATACCAATGAAAATTATAATAATAATAATAATAATGATAATAACGATAATATTTATGATATTTTTCATGTCAAAATTATTATATGATATGAGAATTATAACACAAATATTAAGATATATAGATGGTGTGGCGATCGCGCAACCCTTAAAGCACATTTTTTTGAAAAATCATCGTAGAAAAAGGCCAAAATCCAAAAAAGCAAAATGCAAAGGCACAATCACACACCCAAATATAGAGATTAACACCAGTAGTGCACACCCCACCCCCCCCCCCCCCCCTTCACACCTAGGTAGGAATACAACCAATCGCTGGGTTACTATACAGATACAAATACCTGTGGTAAGACATTGTTCCTGGTATTCGGCAAACTACAACAACATATCTACCTAAGAAGTTATGTGTCTCTATATATTTACAAATAAGAGAATCAATCAATATCTGTTTCACGCACAGTGGAGCGTAGTCGACCCTCGCATCACAAAAAGGCGTAAGTAGTGAATGCTTGCATGCGTTGGACGCCTTAAATAGGGCCATAGCGTTAATACTTAAATGAGTACAAAGCAAAACTTTAAATGTTGTCTCACCATGACGTCATTCTTTGCCATTCTCAATTGATAGAGGTCGATATCAGTAAAACAGATCTTAAACAATTCTGTCCGTTTTACTATTCGATACCTATAGATGGTAGTGTATCGAAAACTGGCACCAATCCCTAAATTGTCTGTTCCCACTGAAAATCTTTGTCTGAAATAGTACAGTGAAGATTACTTATCAAGCCATTTATGTCTTAATATCTGCTTGATGACTTTTGTCTGGACCTATTCTACTTTTGAACATAACTTTAGAATTAATAATAAATAGAAAAAATATTCAAAGCAGAGTTGTTAGTAATGAATTAGCATTACTTCTTCAAATATTTTCTTATAATTGTTTTTCTTTGATAGCTATCGCCAAATTTGTGAGGCAGTTTTGGGCGCTGCAGGCAAGAATAGGTTAGAAGATTACAACTTGTATAGTAACCCATTAAACGAAACTTTACTATTTCTCAATTTTTCCTAATATTATTGTTTGTATTTTCTCAGGAGGGAAGGAGTAGTTTACATATAGCTGCTAATCTGCGTAATGACGCTACTGTTAAGGCGCTCATCCAGGCTAGGGCTGATGTCAACATGAGAGACGAGGTAAGTAGGCCTTAAGGCTGAAGAAAAGTTATTTGTTTCCTGTAACTTGACCCTAACATGTTTTACTCAAAAGAATCCTACCCTTCCAACTCAAAATCAGCATACAACTGACATGAAATATGCATTTAAATGGAATAAGAATAAGAATAAAATTGATTTCACCCTACCACCGAACCATTTTTTAGAACCACTCAATCCCACAACAAACTAGAGAGATAAATACCATCAGAGCAACCTGGCACTGCACAAAAAGCTAAGAAAGCCATGGCCATCCCCTGTCAAAATTATTCATAAATAGATAATAATAATATTATGATAATAATAATGATAATAAAAATAATAATAACAATAATAATAAAAACAATAATAATAATAACGATTATAATAACAATAAGAATAAGAATGAAAATTATCTTGATACAAAATATTTTATTGATAATAATCATAATAGAAATAATAATTATAATAGAAATAATAATAATAATAATAATAATAATAATAATAATAATAATAATAATAATAATAACAATAATAATGATAATAATAATAATGATAGAAATAGTTATAATAATAATGATAATAATAATACCAATGAAAATGATAATAATAATAATAATAATAATAATAATAATAATAATAATAATAATAATAAAAACGATAATATTTATGATATTTTTCATATCAAAATTATTATATGATATGAGAAATATAACACAAATATTAAGATGTATAGATGGTGTGGCGAATGGGCAACCCTGAAAGCACATTTTTTTGAAAAATCATCGTAGAAAAAGGCCAAAATCCTTAAAAGCAAAATACAAAGGCACAATCCCACTCCGAAATATAGAGATTCACACCAGAAGTGCAACCCCCCCCCCCCCCCCCCCCCCACATAGGTAGGAATACCACCAATCGCTGGGTTACTATACAGATACAAATACCTGTGGTAAGACATTGTTCCTGGTATGCGGCAAACTACAACAACATATCTACCTAAGAAGTTATGTGTCTCTATATATTTACAAATAAGAGAATCAATCAATATCTGTTTCACGCACAGTGGAGCGTAGTCGACCCTCGCATCACAAAAAGGCGTAAGTAGTGAATGCTTGCACGCGTTGGACGCCTTAAATAGGGCCATAGCGTTAATACTTAAATGAGTACAAAGCAAAACTTTAAATGTTATCTCACCATGACGTCATTCTTTGCCATTCTCAATTGATAGAGGTCGATATCAGTAAAACAGATCTTAAACAATTCTGTCCGTTTTACTATTCGATACCTATAGATGGTAGTGTATCGAAAACTGGCACCAATCCCTAAATTGTCTGTTCCCACTGAAAATCTTTGTCTGAAATAGTACAGTGAAGATTATTTATCTAGCCATTCATGTCTTAATATCTGCTTGATGACTTTTGTCTGGACCTATTCTACTTTTGAACATAACTTTAGAATTAATAATAAATAGAAAAAATAATCAAAGCAGAGTTGTAAGTAATGAATTAGCATTACTTCTTCAAATATTTTCTTATAATTGTTTTTCTTTGATAGCTATCGCCAAATTTGTGAGGCAGTTTTGGGCGCTGCAGGCAAGAATAGGTAAGATGATAACAACTTGTATAGTAACCCATTAAACAAAACTTCACAATTTCTCAATTTTTCCTAATATTGTTGTTTGTATTTTCTCAGGACGGAAGGAGTAGTTTACATATAGCTGCTAATCTGGGTAATGACGCTACTGTTAAGGTGCTCATCCAGGCTGGGGCTGATGTCAACAAGAGAGACTTCGTAAGTAGGCCTTAAGGCTGAAGAAAAGTTATTTGTTTCCTGTAACCCGACCCTAACATGTTTTGCTCAAAAGAATCCTAGTCTTCCAACTCACAATCAGCATAAAACAGACATGAAATATGCATTTAAATGGAATAAGAATAAGAATAAAATTGATTTCACCCTACTACCAAACCCTTTTTAGAACCACTCCAGGAAACAAGTGTTTTTTTAGGCCTGATGCTTCTATATGTCTTGATTGAGGGAGCATCTTTCTGCAAGATCATAAAAAACAAATAATAAAAAAAACAATAATAAAAATAATAACAAAAATGATAGTAATGATAATAATAATAATGATAACAATTATGATTATGAACCAGTTTGACGCAATAAACATTATAGTAAGAATAACAATATGAATGAAAATTATGTTGATACAAAATATTTTATTGATAATAATCATAATATAAATAATAATTATAATAGAAATAATAATAATAATAATAATAATAATAATAATAATAATAATAATGATAACAATAATAACGATAATGATAATATCGAAAATAATAGTTATGATAATAATAATAATACCAATGAAAATAATGATAATAACAATAATAATACTAATAATAATAATACTTATAATGATAATAATAATAATAATAATAATAATAATAATAATAATAATAATAATAATAATAATAATAAAATAATGATAATAATAATAATAATAATAATAATAATAATAATAATAATAATAATAGTATTAATAATAATAATAATAATAATAATAATAATAATAATAATAATAATAACTATAATAATAACATTTTTATTATAATAGTAATAACATAATAATGATAAACGGATAAAGTAAATAGAGCAAAATACAAAGGAAGCAATAATAACAGTACTGCAGAGTTAAGCGCCTTAAAAATGATAACTCATATTCTCTTTTATTTACTCAAATTTCATACAAGGTCCTTTACCCTAGAATCTATCTAGTTAATTAACACCTTTACCCCATATCATGGTGGTAGACGCAACACCTAATCCGGATAGCATATTGAGAAAAGTGTCTTATCAGCAAGACTTATGATAGTGATATCAATGAGAATATTAACAATAATAATAAAAATAAAAAATAAAATAAAAAATAATAATAATAATAATAATAATAATAATAATAATAATAATAATAATAATAATAATAATAGTAATATTAATAATAGTAATACTACTACTACTAATAATAATAATACTAATAATAATCATTAAAATGATAATAAAACAAGAATGGTAATAAGCAATTTCTAATCTGAATAGTGTTATTTTCATGTATAATGTTCAAAGGTGCTAAAGAATCTGAAAAGTCCTGGGAACACATTAATGCAATGTGTAAATAAATATGTTTCTAATAAAATATCTGAAACATGGTTTCCTTGAAAATAGGAAAGATCATGTAGATAAAAAGACAAAAATCATAAACAAAAAATGAATTAACCTTAGTAAAACCACATATACGTATTTGCATAGTGTTCAGGTGACTGGTGGTTTTCCAACTGAAATATAGGTCATATAAGATCTGGAACTTCATGTCAGGCTTCCTAAGAGGGAGACCTACGGCACCATAATCTACATAAGTCGTAAGGTGTCTCTATCTATTTGCAAATAAGAGAACCAACCTATATCTGTTTCAAACACAGTGGAGCTTAGTCGACCCTAGCATCACAGAAAGGCCGAAGTAGTGAATGCGCGCATGCGTTGGACGCCTTAGATAGGGCCATAGTGTTATAATACTTAAATGAGTAAAAAAAGTTTTTTAATGTTATCTCACCATGACGTCATTCTTTGCCATTCTCCATTGATAGAGGTGGATATCAGTATAACAGATCTTAAACAATTCTCTACGTTTTACTATTCGATACTCATATTTGGTATTGTATCGAGTTCGAGTATCAATCCCTAAAATGGCATACCTGTTGAAAATCTTTGTCTGTAATAGTACAGTGAAGATTATTTATCAAGCCATTCATGTCTTAAGATCTGCTTGATGACTTTAGTCTGGACCCATTCTACCTTTGAACATAAGTTTAGAATTAATGAGGAAAAGAAGAAATATTCAAAGCAGAGTTATAAGTGATGGATTAGCATTTCTTCTTCAAATATTTTCTCATAATTGTTTTTCTTTGATAGATATTGCCAGATTTTTCAGGCAGTTTTTTGCGCTGTAGGTGAGAATGCATTTAATGATAACTACATTAATAGTAACCCAATAAACAAACCTTCACAATTTTTCCTAATATTATTGTTTGTATTTTCTCAGAGCGGAAGGAGTAGTTTACATGTAGCTGCTATGCTAAGTCATGACGCTACAGCTAAGGCGCTTATCCAGGCTGGGGCTGATGTCAACATGAGAAACGAGGTAAGTAGGCCTTAAGGCTGAAGAAAAGTTGTTTGTTTCCTGTAACTTGACATATTTTACTCAAAAGAATCTTACCCTTCGAACTAACAACCAGCATCTAACAGACATAAAATATGCATTTAAATAAAATAAGAATACTAATAAAAAAAAATTGATTTTATCCACCTACCGAACCCTTATTTAGAACCCCTCCAGGGAACAAATGTTTTTTTAAGGCCTGATGCTTTTATATGTCTTGATTGAAAGAGCATCTTTCTGCAAGATCATAAAAAACAAATAATAATGATAGTACTACTACTACTACTACTACTACTACTACTACTACTACTACTACTACTAACAATAATAATGATAACAATAATGATAATAATTATAATAACAATAACAATAATAAAATTGATTATGAACCAGTTTGACACCACAAACATTGCAAACTCATAACATTTTCATCGCCACCATTTTGTAGTTACGATAGATGGTGTGGCGATCGCGCAGCCCTGAAACCACATTTTCCTAAAATATTCGCTGAAAGGTCAAAATTCAATAGAAGAAAAGTCGCAATCCCACACCAAACTAGAGAGATCAATACCATTAGAGCAACCTGGCACTGCACAAACAGCTAAGAAAGCCATGTCCATCCCCTGGCAAAATTATTGCCTTTGTTGAAATCTGTTCATGCTTGTCACTCATGTCTATCAATTGTCAAGCATTGTAATCGCTGGTAGTTTGTGTGTTGGCCAATAGGTGTCAGGTCTGTTTATATGTATCACTATGACTTCTGCTCTCAGGGAACCTGCATTTTGGTTGTTAGGGCAGACATGACAGTTACTCAATTGTCAACATAGAAAGTTGGTGAAAGTGTTTGAGTTTGAAGGAGCTAGAGTCGCAAGTATTTCAGATAATTTAGTTGGATTGTAATACATAAAGGTTTCAGGAAGTATTAGAGCTTACATAATGACTTTGTATAGTAACTTTAAGTGAGTTTTGAAGCTACCTCTGAGTAAGACATTCTGTGTAGCTGTATTGTTCCTATTGTCTATATGTATGGAGATAGTACTTGATTGTATTGCTATTGATACTTAATTGTATGTTAATTATACTTTTGCAGTAATAAGACATTACATTATTCACGTCAGTCATTGTACATTTAGAGTGTGTTATTAGTCACTATTGTACTTTACTATCTTTGATATTAGAATATTTTGGGTTCTTTTGATGTGTCAGTGACTTAGTAGATTTTTCCTGATATTTTTGTAGATTGAACCCACCCGCATAGTTACCGCGTAGATACTCCATAGATACTACATAGATGCTGCGTAGATGACACTGCATGAGACATCTTTTTGTCATGTCATAGTTCTTAATTAAACAAGCTGTCAACCTATTTGGAGTGAATAAAGTTGTGGTATTCGAGTCAAGCTCCTTCGTCTCCTCGTCATTCCATCTCTTGACTCAAACTAATCAGCTACATTAGTTCAATGACTTAAGACGGCAACCGGTGGTGACATCATGGATATTGAGGAGGAACGGAGAACTAGATTTAATGGGAGTAAAGCTGCCAAGTCTGCAGTCACTCCCAAGGAAAATAAGATACTCTACGAAATGAGCAGGTTCAGGGATTCTGATGTGCAGCTTGTCAAACTAGAGGTGAAGGAGTTGGCTGACAACATGAGCCGCTTTAGACAGCAACATGCTGACTTCCATTCCTTGATAACATAATACTGAACTTAAAGCATCAGAAGACTATTATGATGATGTTGAGGAAAAATACCAACATATTTTGGATAAAGTCAGATATTATGAACAGTCGATGGAAAGAAAACTTTCTTCCGTTCCTCCATAATATCCATGATGTCACCACCGGTTGCCATCTTTAGTCATTGAACTAATGTATTTGATTAGTTTGAGTTGAGAGATGGAATGATGAGGAGACGAAGGAGCTTGACTTGAACACCACAACTTTATTCACTCCAAATAGTTTGACAGCTAGTATATGACTAAGAACTATGATATGATGAAAAGATGTCTCATGCAGTGTCAACTACGCAGCATCTATGTAGTACCTATGCAGTATCTAAGCGTTAACTATGGGGATGGGTTCAATCTACAAAAATATCAGGAAAAATCTACTACATTAGATCCACATATATTTGTATTTGCATAGTGTTCAGGTGACTGGTGGTTTTCCAACAGAAATATAGGTCATATAAGATCTGGAACTTCATGTCAGGCTTCCTAAGAGGGAGACCTACGGCACCATAATCTACCCAAGTCGTAAGGTGTCTCTAGCTATTTGCAAATAAGAGAACCAACCTATATCTGTTTCAAGCACAGTGGAGCGTAGTTGACCCTCGCATCACAGAAAGGTGTAAGTAGTGAATGCTTGCATGCGTTGGACGCCTTAAATAGGGCCATAGTGTTAAAGGGGCCCTAAAGGCTCACATACATATCAGCTTATATGAAAGTAATACACTACAAGAACAGGATGCTGCCCTTCTTTTTCTCTCATTGATCCCATGAGGGGAGATTTTTGCATATTTCCATCATCCTGCCCAGCCACTGGCTACCGCCATGTTTTTCAATTGGGTGGCAGAGATCACTTTGTACTCCCTACCTCTGTGCTTAACATATACACCACAAAGCTCATTTACCACCCAATAAGAGATTGATGACCCAGATTCACAATGGCGGAGGCCCTGGTTCAGAAGAGGTGCTTTTAACTAATTGCAATTTTAGATTTCTCTTTGTGTGGAGCTCTAGGGGTTCCCTGTATATGACAGATGTTGAACTATGATCCTGATCTTTCATATAAACCTATGATTTGCTTTTCCCCAAGTTCCCCTTTAATACTTAAATGAGTACAAAACAGAGCTTTAAATGTTATCTCACAATGACATCATTCTTTGCCATTCTCCATCGATAGAGGTCAATATCAGTACAACAGGTCTTAATAATAGTAATATTTATAATAATAATAATAATAATAATAATAATAATAATAATAATAATAATAATAATAATAATAATAATGAAAATAATAATAGATTAATAATACCAGTACAAGAGGTCTTAAACAATTCTGTACATTTTACTATTCGATATCCATATTTGGTATCTTATCGAGTGCGAGTACTAATCCCTAAATTGGCGTACCCGTTGAAAATCTTTGTCTGAAATAGTACAGTGAAGATTATTTATCAAGCCATTCATGTCTGAGGATCTGCTTGATGACTTTTGTCTGGACCCATTCTACCTTTGAACATAACTTTAGAATTAATGAGAAAAAGAAAAAAATATTCAAAGCAGAGTTATAAGTTATGGATTAGCATTTCGTCTTCAAATATTTTCTTATAATTGTTTTACTTTGATAGGTATTGACAGATTTTTCAGGCAGTTTTGGGTGCAGCAGACGGGAATGGATTAAATGATAACAACTTTAAAAGTAAACCAATAAACAAACCTTCACAATTTTTCAATTTTTCCTAATATTATTGTTTGTATTTTCCCAGGACGGAAGGAGTAGTTTACATATAACTGCTATGCTGGGTCATGACGCTACAGTTAAGGCGCTTATCCAGGCTGGGGCTGATGTCAACATAAGAGACAAGGTAATTTGGCCTTAAGGCTGAAGAAAATTTGTTTGTTTCCTGTAACCCGACCCTAACATGTTTTACTCAAAAGAATCTTACCCTTCCAACTCAAAGTCAGCATAAAACCAACATGAAATATGCATTTGAATAAAGATAATAATAATAATGCAAAAAAATATTTTACCTACCAAACCGTTTTTAGAACCGTTCCAGGAAACAAATGTTTTTAAGGCCTGATGCTTCTATATGTCTTGATTGACAGAACATCTTTCTGCAAGATCATAAAAAAACAAATAATAATAATATTAATAATGATTATGAACCAGTTTGACACCATAAACATTACAAATCCTTATCACTTTCCTCGCCACCATTTCGTAGTTACGCACTTTCACAATAGATGGTGTAGTGATCGCCCAACGTTTAAACCAAATTTTTCTTAAATAATCGACGAGAGGCCAAAATTCATAAAAGCAAAAAACGCAATCCCACACCAAACTAGACAGTTGACTACCATCATAGCAACCCAGCAATGCACAAACAGTAAAGAAAGCCATGTCCACCCCTTGGCAAAATTATTCATATAATAATAATAATAATAATAATAATAATAATAATAATAATAATAATAATAATAATAATAAAAATAATAATAATAATAATAATAATAATAACAAAACAATTAACAATAATAACAAAAATAATAATGATATTAAGAATATAATAATAATAATAATAATAATAATAATAATAATAAAAATAATAATAATTATAATAATAGTAATGTTTATAATAATAATAATAATAATAATAATAATAATAATAATAATAATAATAATAATAATAATAATGAAAATAATAATAGATTAATAATACCAGTACAACAGGTCTTAAACAATTCTGTACATTTTACTATTCGATATCCATATTTGGTATCTTATCGAGTGCGAGTACTAATCCCTAAATTGGCGTACCCGTTGAAAATCTTTGTCTGAAATAGTACAGTGAAGATTATTTATCAAGCCATTCAAGTCTGAAGATCTGCTTGATGACTTTTGTTTGGACCCATTCTACCTTTGAACATAACTTTAGAATAACTGAGGAATAGAAAAAAATATTCAAAGCAGAGTTATAAGGATAAGCATTTCGTCTTCAAATATTTTCTTATAATTGTTTTACTTTGATAGGTATTGCCAGATTTTTCAGGCAGTTTTGGGTGCTGCAGACGGGAATGGATTAAATGATAACAACTTTAATAGTAACCCAATAAACAAACCTTCACAATTTTTCAATTTTTCCTAATATCATTGTTTGTATTTTCTCAGGACGGAAAGAGTAGTTTACATATAGCTGCTATGCTGGGTCATGACGCTACAGTTAAGGCGCTTATCCAGGCTGGGGCTGATGTCAACATGAGAGACAAGGTAAGTTGGCCTTAAGGCTAAAGAAAAGTTGTTTGTTTCCTGTAACCCGACCCTAACATGTTTTACTCAAAAGAATCTTACCCTTCCAACTCAAAATCAGCATAAAACCAACATGAAATATGCATTTGAACAAAGATAATAATAATAATAATGTAAAAAAATATTTTACCTGCCAAACCGTTTTTAGAACCGTTCCAGGAAACAAATGTTTTTAGGCCTAATGCTTCTATATGTCTTGATTGACAGAACATCTTTCTGGAAGATCATTAAAAAACAAATAATAATAATATTAATAATGATTATGAACCAGTTTGACACCATAAACATTACAAATCCTTATCACTTTCATCGCCACCATTTCGTAGTTACGCACTTTCACAATAGATGGTGTAGTGATCACACAACGTTAAAACCAAATTTTTCTTAAATAATCGACGAGAGGCCAAAATTCAAAAAAGCAAAAGTCGCAATCCCACATTAAACTAGATAGGTCAAAACCATCATAGCAACCCAGCAATAAACAAACAGTAAAGAAAGCCATGTCCATCCCTTGGCAAAATTATTCATAAAATAATAATAATAATAATAATAATAATAATAATAATAATAATAATAATAACAAAACAATTACCAATAATAACAAAAATAATAATGATAATAATAATATAATAATAGTAATAATAATAATGATAATAATAATAATGATAATAATAATAATGATAATAATAATAATAATAATAATAATAATAAAAAAGAAAAGTATAATGATAATAATAATAATAATATTGAAGAAAATAATGATAATAATAATAATAAAAGTAATAATAACAATAGGTTGTGGTATCCTTGAGGAAAGATTAGTCGTGCTTACTTTTGTCTGAGAGAAAAAATCCACAAAAATGATGTTACCTTCCTGTTTTTGAAACTGTCACAACAAAAGGCAATTTTATAGGGCTAATGCTTCTATATGTCATTCTAGACAGAGCATTTTTC
>OZ012699.1:20607068-20609568 GCA_963942565.1 Maea johnstoni | reverse complement strand
AGGCAGGCAATATCACATTACATATTGTTAGGTCATGGTATTCTTAAGGATGCTTGTTTTTGTTTGGGAGATAACACCAAAATTGTCAGGCGGTTTTGGGCACTGGAGGCATGAATTGGTAAAATGCTAGCAGCTTTATTGATAACTGTTTAAACCTTACTTTGTAATCTTTAAATTTTTCCTGAAGTCCCTGTTTTTATTTTTTTTCAGAATGGAGAGAGTAGTTTACATTTAGCTGTACTTCTGTGTTGTTACAGTGTAGTTGAGGAGTTTATCCAGGCCGGGGCTGGTGTCAACCTAAGGGACAAGGTGAGTAATCCTTAAGGCTGAACAAATGGTCTTTGTTTACTGACCCTAACAAGTCTTGACTCAAAGAAATATTGAACGTTTGAAAAAAAAATTATGTTCATGCTTATTCCACTTTTTTTAGACTCTAGAAAAATATTTCAAAATGTATATAGCCTTCTTGGGCAGTAATTGGTATGAAGGTGTTAAGCTAAATTAAATTTGGAATTTTTTCGTTTTGTTGTTGAATTTAGAAAGATAAATATGCCCTGCACATAGCACCACAGTGTTGTTGCTTTATTGTCGTTTTTAGTATGGTAATTGTGCTCTATACAGCGCAGCCCAACTTGGCCTGTGTGCAACCAAAGGTCACGGTCAACAAACAGGCAATCGTGAGCAGGTTTTCTCTTGAACATTTAAAGAAGGGATTGCCTCCTTTGAAATTTCCCCATACAATATCGATATTTCTTTAATGATACACTTTTTCAGGCTGGAAGGACTAGTTTACATGTAGCTGCACAGGGGGGTCGTAACGCTATAGGCAAGATGCTTATCAAGGCCGGGGCTGATGTCAACTTGAGAGACCAGGTGAGTAAGCCACACAATTGGAAGTATGATGTTTGTGTCCTGTAACCTGACCCTAACGTGTTTGTACTCAAAATAATCTTGCCCTTCTAACTCCCAATCAATATAAAGCATGCACAATCCAAGAAGACGTATTTCACCTACCTACCTACAGTTTATTTTTCTTCGTTTATGATTCTAGATATTTAAATTGACTGAACATGTTCCTGCAATATCATAAAAGAACAAATAATAATAAAAAAAATAATGAAAATAATAATAATAATGATGATTGTAATTATGTTAATGATTAAAATGATAATGATGATGATAATGAAAATAATGATAATTTTTTTTAGTATAATAATGATAATAATAGTAATATTAATATCATTGATAATGATATTAATAATGGTAATAATTATAATAATAATGATACCTATAAAAATAGTAATGATAATAATAATAATAATAATAATAATAATAATAATTATAATAATAATAATAATAATAATAATAATAATAATAAAAATAATAATAATAATGATAATAATAATTATAATAATAATAATAATAATAATGATAATAATAGTAATGATAATAGTATAGTAATGATAATAATAATAATAATAATAATAATAATAATAATAATAAAATAATAATATTATTAATAATAATAATAATACTAATAATGATGATAATGATGTTTATAATAATAATGCTTAAGATGATTAAAAAAATTAGTGATGATAATGATGATAATATTTATAACAATAAAAAAACTAATAGTGATATCAATAATCCGATTATTTTAATAAGAAGAAGAATGATAAAGATAATAAGAATAGTTACAATAATAATAATAATAACAATAATAGTAATAATAGTAGTACTAGTAATAATTTTAATGATAACAATTATATAATAATAATAAAAATAATAATGATTATAATAAAATAAAAATGACAATATTAATACTAATAATAAAATAAAATTAAAAACAATGATCATTATAATAATGATAATGACAATAATGATAATATTACTTCTAGTAGTAATTTATGATGATTTGTACTAACATTAACAATAATAATAATGATAATAATAATAAGAAGAAGAACTGTTATTGTAGTAGTCAAGATGATAATAAGGATAATGATGATACTGATTAAAATAATAATAATAATAATAATAATAATAATAATAATAATAATAATAATAATAATGAAAATAATAATAATAATGATAATAGTAATAATAATATTAATAACTAGCAGGCCCCCCGTGCTGTGGTTTAGAAATTTAAAAAGAATTAAGACAAGGTATAGTCTACCCCCCCCCCCCCCTCCTTAAATTACAGAGTATTTTTAAGAAAGGGAACTTCAAATTAAATGTCAAGTGGAAGATGTGAGGATAATTGATGAGTCAAAGAGAGAGAGAATAACAATAAAAGAGAGCGAGAATCAGCTTCCAATCTATTCACTGGATTTCTCTCCCCCCTCCCGTTTTTAGCCCTCTCCCTCCATAGCTATAAAAGTCACAGAAGTCTCAGAGGAATATAAAATGGACTCCCCACCAGCAACTCCCACCAGGTGACCAGTGGTATAGGCCGCAGTAGGGGGTTTCGCTGATATACCCTGCGTGTATCAAT
>OZ012699.1:20582068-20602068 GCA_963942565.1 Maea johnstoni | reverse complement strand
TTGAAGGAAATTTGCTAGATAATTTCTGATCAACATTTCTCCTACATACGTTTTCTGAAAATTAAATTTGTTGGAGAGATAACGCTACAATAGGTGATTTTTGGACGCTACACATATGAACGTGTTACTATCTGCAGCCAGGACATTTTTCTGTTTCAAAAAGCAGTTGGATATTTACTATCACACTTTCCGAAGTTGGCAGTGCTAAATTAAACAATATAAGATTAGCAAGGAACGTCCTAAAATATTTTCAAGTGATGGTATCATAAGGGAAATATTGGTCATGCTTGTTTTTGTTTGAGAGATATCGCCACATTTGTTACGCGGTTTTGGGTGCTGCTGGGGTCAATAGGTTGAATGATAACAGCTTTAATGGTAATCTATTAAAAAACAATTTTTCCTAAAAGCCTGTTTGTATTTTCACAGGACTGAAAGAGTAGCTTACATGCAGCTTCTTCGCAAGGTCATAATGCTATACTTAAGAAGCTTATCCAGGCCGGGGCTGTTGAATGATAACAGCTTTAATGGTAATCTATTAAAAAACAATTTTTCCTAAAAAGCCTGTTTGTATTTTCACAGGACTGAAAGAGTAGCTTACATGCAGCTTCTTCGCAAGGTCATAATGCTATACTTAAGAAGCTTATCCAGGCAGGGGCTGACGTCAACCTGATTAATCCTTAAGGCTGAAAAAATGTTGTTTGTTTGTTTGTAACATTATCATAAGGGGAAGATGGTCAACTTTTATTTCAGTTATGTGTAATGAGACATGTGGCTCTTTTGGTTTGTTGGTTTATTTATGTTTAAGGTATGTCTTGCTGAATGAATGAGTACTGCATGTATAAAGAATCAGTTGTGTTATTTATTTTCAGTGTGAAAGTACCCCATTGCATGAAGCAATCAAGGCATACCAATACACAATGATGAGGACTCTTATAAAATATGGAGCTGATGTCAATTTGAAACCAAAGGTAAATCAAATGAGTTGACAGATCCTTTATTGACTTTTTTGAAAGAATGCACTTAGCTTCCTTTTGCCATTTTTTTGCTAAAATTGGCCAAAAACAAGCTATGAAGAAGGCATCTTTATCATACCTTGTAAACTCTTTTATTTCTAAAAATCTATTCAAGTGAATTTTGGATAGCTTTATACCAATAAGCAGGAACTTATTGGCATTATGAAATATTTTTGTGTCCAGGGTCTCCGATTTTCATAAAATTGGCCCTTAATCAAAATCGTTTTATTGCTTAAGTAGCAGTCCTTAATATTTCTCACCACTATTCATTTGCTGTTTCACCTGGGCTTTTCTATTTCTCTTTCAGTACACTGCCAGCTCATCTTTCCCCCATAGTGAGATTGACTTCTTTAACTAAGTTATACTTAGGAGTTCATTCAGATTCTGTTGTCTGGATAGATTATTCTTTTGAGGATAACTTTTGAATTGAGAATAATTTTAAGAAATATTTGCAGGAGTATTTTTGGATAAGTTCTATCCATCGCTCCACACGAAATGCAAAGTGGTGGCCAACGTTTACATTGGTCATCCTACTCTCCAAGGGAGACGGCTGTTGCGATGATAATAATTGATCAATTATTAAAGTACATATATGTGTATGTTGATAAATATCAGAATGATATATATGCCATTGCCTTTTCCACATTCATTCAGGATGTGCGAGTGATCACCAATCTTTATAGAAGAGTACAAAGATGGTGAGAAAGAGAAGCAAGGGTGAGAGATTGAGAGACAACATGCCGGAAAAAGAGACAAGATTTGAAAGATTGGGAGACAACTTGTCAAGAGGAGGCAAGGTTTCGAAAAGGGAACCAACATCTGAATAGTTATATGGGGAATGAATATTCATGGGCCTGGGGATGTTACATAAATGAAAAAAACAGAAAATCACATCTGTATTTATTGTGAGTCTTCTCCTTTGACCTTGTGCCTACAGAAGCATGTTCGCTCGTCAGCCGCGAATGATTACATTCAACATGAAGCTCGTTTTTCAATCTATGAAATGTCAGACAATTTTGTTAAATGCTAGTGTCAAGGACCTCTGACGATGTGTCTTATATTTTCTAAATTTAATCTCGAGTTGAAAATATGCAAAGTGCATGACAAATACAGCACTCACACCATGTGGTTAATCCTAGATGAATACACACATCAACATTCATGTGTTTATGTCTATGAGCCGCCTCTAGCTGGAGTTTGTATAGTAGAAATCAGGAATGTCAGAGTAGAGTGCCTATTGAAGACAGGAAGTGAAAGGTCAAGGCAGTGCTATATGGGACTTTCAACATTTTCAATGAATATGCAAAACGCATGCCATATATATATATATATATATATATATATATATATATATATATATATATATACATATATATATATACTTACAAATACCATCATTAGGGGACTTCACCCAAAAATTCAACCATTAGGGGACATTATAAAATTGTCTTTTTGGGGGGCTCTTAATGTCTGTAGACTGTTGTATGTTTGCAAGTGAACCACATATTACGTTTGCAGAAGGTATGATACAACTAGGCTGACAATAGGCAAAATAAACATGAAGGTCCCCTAAAGTACGTCCCCTAAGATACATGTGATTTGGGTCATGCAAAAAGCTTACCATTAGGGGACCTCGACTATATATACAATGTATATGTATATATATACATTGTATATATATATGTATCCACTGACAAATCCGATCATTAGGGGACCTTGAATACATATATACATATATTTACTAACAAATTGCATTATAAAGGGGACATATATACCAAAACAACAATTTGGGGAGGGGGGGGGGGGGGGTAGGTGGTCAGCTCTTCGAGTGTAGTGAGATTGACCTATCTGCACCAGTCGTGCGGTCGCGGGCGCCCTGTGTCCACACAACTTCGTGTGTCCCTCAATCCCAAAATTCACCTCTTGAATTGAGTCTTTCTGGGTGGTGTTTTACAGTATATGTTTACACATGTATATATATATAAATATATACAATATGATACATATATTGGACCCATATGTTTATGCAGGATTCGACATAAACACTCACCGCGGCTCATCTGCCGGGAAAAAGTGCTTACGAGCGCCGGGCAATCAGCTGCCGAGCTGGTTCGTTTGATCAGTGGAGGTTTCTTCCAATGATCATTGAAAAGAAGTCTGGCAAGTGCCCATGTAAACTTTTTGTGCAGACCGGACCCATTTTCAGCCATTTTCAGGCTCCTAAAGTACGTCCCCTAAGATACATGTGATTTGGGTCATGCAAAAAGCTTACCATTAGGGGACCTCGACTATATATACAATGTATATGTATATATATACATGGTATATATATATGTATCCACTGACAAATCCGATCATTAGGGGACCTTGAATACATATATACATATATTTACTAACTTTTTTTTATTAATCCATATATTTACATTCATAAATGCATTAATCAAACAAATAGAAATTCAATAACAATATCCCCGAATTTGTGCCTGATATATTTCCATTTTATGTCATTTTTACTAATATTTCGTAGGTCCCCTAAAGGTAAAAGTTTAAAAATTTCGATCACAAATTTCCACTATTTAACTGCGAAGTTATGGAAACGTGGAGACGCATCTAAATCTTTATTCAATTATGTTCATTCTTAGTTATTCATTATAGGCTACAAAGTCCTGGTCTCCATGAAAACTGGTTAAGGACATTAGGGGACTCTTGTACCATTAGGGGACCATGTCCCCTAACCCTACTCCAAATGTCCCCTAATGGTGGCATTCGTGCTAATATATATATATATATATATATATATATATATATATATATATATATATATATATATATACTTACAAATACCATCATTAGGGGACATCACCCAAAAATTCAACCATTAGGGGACATTATAAAATTGTCTTTTTGGGGGGCTCTTAATGTCTGTAGACTGTTGTATGTTTGCAAGTGAACCACATATTATGTTTGCAGAAGGTATGATACAACTAGGCTGACAATAGGCAAAATATACATGAAGGTCCCCTAAAGTACGTCCCCTAAGATACATGTGCTTTGGGTCATGCAAAAAGCTTACCATTAGGGGACCTCAACTATATATACAATGTATATGTATATATATACATTGTATATATATATGTATCCACTGACAAATCCGATCATTAGGGGACCTTGAATACATATATACATATATTTACTAACAAATTGCATTATAAAGGGGACATATATACCAAAACAACAATTTGGGGAGGGGGGGGGGGGTAGGTGGTCAGCTCTTCGAGTGTAGTGAGATTGACCTATCTGCACCAGTCATGCGGTCGCGGGCGCCCTGTTTCCACACAACTTCGTGTGTCCCTCAATCCAAAAATTCACCTCTTGAATTGAGTCTTTCTGGGTGGTGTTTTACAGTATATGTTTACACATGTATATATATATATAAATATATACAATATGATACATATATTGGACCAATATGTTTATGCAGGATTCGACATAAACACTCACCGCGGCTCATCTCCCGGGAAAAGTGCTTATGAGCGCCGGGCAATCAGCTGCCGAGCTGGTTCGTTTGATCAGTGGAGGTTTCTTCCAATGACCATTGAAAAGAAGTCTGGCAAGTGCCCATGTAAACTTTTTGTGCAGACCGGACCCATTTTCAGCCATTTTCAGGCTCCTAAAGTACGTCCCCTAAGATACATGTGATTTGGGTCATGCAAAAAGCTTACCATTAGGGGACCTCGACTATATATACAATGTATATGTATATATATACATTGTATATATATATGTATCCACTGACAAATCCGATCATTAGGGGACCTTGAATACATATACACATATATTTACTAATTTCTTTTATTAATCCATATATTTACATTCATAAATGCATTAATCAAACAAATAGAAATTCAATAACAATATCCCCGAATTTGTGCCTAATATATTTCCATTTTATGTCATTTTTACTAATACTTCGTAGGTCCCCTAATGGTAAAAGTTTAAAAATTTCGATCACAAATTTCCACTATTTAACTGCGAAGTTATGGAAACGTGGAGACGCATCTAAATCTTTATTCAATTATGTTCATTCTTAGTTATTCATTATAGGCTACAAAGTCCTGGTCTCCATGAAAACTGGTTAAGGACATTAGGGGACTTGGCTCTTGTACCATTAGGGGACCATGTCCCCTAACCCTACTCCAAATGTCCCCTAATGGTGGCATTCGTACTAATATATATATATATATATATATATATATATATATATAAATATATATATATATATATGTATGTATGTATATATATATATATATATATATATATATATATATATATATATATATATATATATATATATATATATATATATATATATATATATATATATGTATATATACATATATATATATACATATATATATATATATATATATATATATATATATATATATATATATATATATATATATATATATATATATATATAAATATATATGTATATATGTATATATAAACTAAAAAATTTATCAAACTTTTTTTTGACACAGTTTTTTTGCCAATCTTTGGCAAGAATTCAATTTGAGGTTGGCAAGTGTATATGCCAGTATAGCGTGATTTGCACCCCTTGCCGGTCAAAGCTAAAACGAGGCAAAATATGTAATACAAGGAATAACTTCATAAAACAATTATGATATGATACATTGGTAACTTATGAATAGGATTCCAAGATACATATTATAATTTGAATTTTTACCTGTCCAATTTTGACAAAACTTACCAAGTTAAGGAGCTATCTTTTTCGCTCCACACGAGATGGCGGCTCAACATTTACATTGATCATCATAGCCTCAAATGGGCGTTGCGATGGAAATAATGTATCAATTATCAACATACATTTATGTGTATGTTGATAATTTTCAGAATAATATATATATTCTGAAAAGTTACATTGTTCATACTGCAAATTGGATTATTGCAGATTTACGGCATAAATTTAATTTGCGGTTTTAAGAGGAATTTTTTTGTTTAGAATTATGAAGCCAAGTACTGAATGTAACGGACAGAGTTTGTATTTATTGGATTTGGTGTTTTTGTGTATTTTGGGTACTTTTGGGTATATTTCTTTATATGTCACAGGTAGCTAGAAGATTACAAAGGTCAGTTAGTTAGTTTAGATTCTTGAGTATAGGTGGCATTCAAGAGGTCAAGTTGTATATTTTGCCCACCAGAGGGCCGGGCTTTTGTAGGTCAAGATGGTGACATTTCCAATGTTGACAATTGTTTAAGGTGAAAGTTTAGGATTGCCTAAAGTTGTAAGTATTTATTTGTTACTTGTATTTGTTAGATTAAATGAAAGATAAGTGTATGAAGATTCATCTTAGGCAATTATATTTGGTTGATGGTCTATAGTTTTGAGTATTTTGAGCATAGTTTTACTTAGCAACATCACCTATATTTTTCACATACAATTGCCATTGCCATGTCAGTTAGAGATCATGTCAACTTAGATGTTACCTGTTTTGTATAACTATTATCAGGCATATGTATCATGTTATGTATTAAGTGTAGTTTATGTAGTTATTGTAATGACATTAATTGATTATGTGTAAGACTATGTGAAGTGTATTGTGCTATTGTATTGTAGTGTATTGTATAGTTAGTCATTTTTGGTTCTTCATTATTTTAGGTTGAACCGTGTAAATCGTGTTGTTCCTGTTGATACGTCACCCGTCAAAGTTTACCGTGTTACCCCGTCACCGTGTACATCATTTCGTCACGTCAATCAATAAACACGCGTTCAAGATCCATGGCATCGTTTTGTGGTTATTTCACCTGCCACCCGCCACATTTGTTCAACAACTAGGACTAGAATGGCAACAAGTGGTGTTCTCAACATGGATGAGGAGCAACGAAAGACATGCTTCAATGCAAGGAAAGCTGCAAAATCGGCAGTTACTAGAAAAGAGAATGAGATACTTGATGAAATGTGCAGCTTCGAGGAAACCAACTTACAGAGCGTCAAATCCAAGATGGATGAATTGGTTGAAAGCATGGAGCGCTTTCGGAAAAAACATTCTGACTTTCACTCGTTGTTGTTAGATGGCGCTGAGCGTCAAGCATCGGAAGAATACTTCGAAGATGTAGAAGAGAAATATCTTCACATTATGGACAAAATAAAAAACTACAAACAATCAGTGGAAAGAAAACTTGCATCTGCTGAAATCCTGCTCGGAGAGTCAGCAGGTGGCGCTGGCAGTCTTCGCAGTTCTCGAAGTGGGAGATCACGTCGTTCATCAGTATCAAGTGCGCGCGTAAAAGCGGCAGCGAAAAAGGCTGTACTACAAGCAGAGATGGCAGCACTGGACAAACAGACACAGCTTGAGGAAGAAGAAATGAGACTTACAATTTTACTTAAACAAAAGAAAGAAAAACTTCGGCTAGAAACAGAAATGGCGAAGGCGCATGCGGAGGAAACTGTGCTTGCCGAGGCAGAGGAGAGCTCATTGGCCGAAAGACTTTCTCAAAAATTGACAGTAGGTGACGCCACATTTGCGGAACCGGATTATCGTTTGCCATCAGAGGGCGCCACTGCCAATGTTAGACCAGCTCTTCAAGATACCACTGCCTCGCCTTCTCATCCTCGTCAGCTGCTAGAGGGCGCCACCCTCAACGCAACCTATGGTGACGTCATAGCTCCGTCTTCGCTTCCTCGTCAGCCACCAGGTGGTGCTCCTGCACATATTCATCAGTCACTGGAAGATGTTATCCTTCCGCCATCGCATACTCGTCAACCACCAGGGGGCACCACAGTCATGCCTCCTCGTGCCCAAGCATTGCCGTTCGCCAATGCGCCTGGACATCCTTATACAACGATAGAGGGCGCCACAGCCACGCCTCATGTGAATCATCCTTCGCTCGGTGTCACAACTCCGTCACTAGGGGGCACTGCTGTTGATCATCACATGCATCCGTCACGTGACACCACTGCTTTGCATCAACAGTTTAGTGCACCAACATGTGGCGTTATGGGATCATTCGCAACTGTTCCTACAATTGGCACTTCGCAGCCAATAGGTGGCGCTGCTGCTCTATCAAGAGACATTCCAGTTGAGCATACTCGCAGCAGGTTAAATCCTCATGCACCTGATTGGACATTTCGTCAACACCCTCTTGTGCCAACTGCCTCACAACCTTACAGTCATGGTACTTCGCCACATATGCATGGAAGTGATGATAGCTTAGTGCATATCATACAGCAGGGACAACAACAACAGAGACAGTTACTCAATGCTGTGCAGATTCCTAAAGTGGAATTAGTGACTTTTGATGGTGACCCACTCAGCTATTGGGGTTTCATCAGGATGTTCAATAACTGTGTCGAGAAAGATACTGTTGACTCTGGTTCGAAGCTGTCATGTCTCCTGCAGTATACGTCTGGTAAGGCGAGATCCGTCATCCAATGCTGCGCTGTGATGAGGCCAGAACAAGGTTACACAAGGGCACGTCAACTGTTAGAAGAGAGATTCGGCAATGCGTTTGTCATCACTGAGACCTGGATCAACAAGGTTACTAATGGTCCTGTCATAAAACCGCATGAACGACACAAGCTTCAAGAATATGCAGATGAGCTGCGCAGTTGTGCAGAGACATTGCAAGCCATGGGGAACTTTGCGGAGATTAGTTCACAAGGTTCATTAGTGAAAATCATCGGACGACTCCCATTCTTCATGCAAAATAAGTGGAAGTCAAAGGTCCATCACATACGCAAGCTGGAACAAAGAAATCCAAACATCAATGATGTGACAGCTTTTGTTTTAGAAGCTGCAAAAGTAGCCAATGATCCAGTCTACGGTGGACTTACTGACAAAATACCCAAACCTGACTATACAAGAAAGCCACTTAGGAAAAGTGGTAGTTTCAACGTTTATACCACAGACGCTGAAACTCAAGAACTGTGTAATGCATATGGCAGCAATGACTACGTCCCAACTTGTGTCAAGTGTAATGGTGCTCATTCCTTGTTTGGATGCAGTGCATTCAAAGAATTGAAGGTTCAAGATAGACTGAACTTTGCATTTGACAAGAAGTTATGCTACAATTGCCTTAAGCCTGGAAATTTCTCAAGCACCTGCAGGCTCACACGTACTTGTTCAGTTCCTGGATGCAATGCCAAGCATACCAAGTTTCTGCATCCATTGGATGGAGGTGAATCAAGTCAAGACAAGTCAGTGCCAGCTCCAACATCTAAACCTGAGGTTCTCAGTTCTTTCTCAGAAGTGGGTGATGATCAGAATTACAGCGCAACTGGGGCCAGTCATGTGCGTGTCGCCCTTCCAATACTTCCTGTCATTGTTCGAGCACCAGGATCTCAGCGACATGTTCGTACATTTGCATTACTGGATCCTGGATCGACAAGCACCTTCTGCTCTGAGGATTTCGTCAAAACACTTGGCGTGATTGGCAAGAAAGGACCTTTGTCACTCACTACATTAGAAAAGAAGAACAGTGAGACTGAGACTTTGATTGTGAACCTGGAAGTCTCTGATATGTCAAGTGAAAATGTCCTGGAGTTAACAGAGGTGTATGCAAGACCCCACCTGCCTGTCAACATCAACAATATGGGTCTTTCAGAGGATCTCAATGGTTGGGAACATCTTCGGGACGTGGAGATTCCAAAGGTTGATGCTGACAAAGTGACTTTGTTGATTGGCCAGGATGTACCGGAGGCTCTCATCCCTATTGATCTCAGAAGAGGCAAACCAGGTGACCCATACGCTACCAAAACTGCGTTGGGGTGGACATTAAATGGACCACTAGGTGGAACTAGCAGCAGTGGCAGGGCCATAGCAAACTTTGTGCAAGTGGATCATGACTTGAGCGAACAATTACACAAATTCTGGATAATTGAAGGTCAGGAGTCTTTCGCGGATGACAAGCGTGGTTTGTCATTTGAAGACAAACGTGCAGTTGCTATTTGGGAGGACTCTATTCGACAAGAAGAGGATGGTCACTACATGCTATCCATTCCGTTCAGGCATCGTCCACCATTGCTTCCATCCAACAGAGCAATGGCTGAGCAGAGGTTAGAATCCCTTCGTCGAAAACTATCTCGGGATCCTGATAAGCACAAGGCATATACAGACTTTATGGAAGACCTCTTCAAAAAAGGCTATGCGGAGAAAGTGGAAGATGATCAAGTCAACAAAAGTGGTACTGTGTGGAATCTTCCACATCACACGGTACATAACCCAAAGAAACCAGACAAGGTCCGTGTTGTGTTCGACTGCAAAGCGAGTTATCAAGGTGTGTCGCTGAATTCTCAAGTGCTTCAAGGACCTGACCTACTGAATATGTTGCTTGGTGTGTTGCTTCGCTTCAGACAGTATCCTGTAGCTGTCATGTCAGACATTGAGGCTATGTTTCATCAAGTGCGTGTTCATCCTGAGGACAGAGATGCCTTGAGATTTCTGTGGTGGCCGAGCGGTGACTTGGATAAAGATCCGGAAGTGTACCGAATGACAGTACATCTCTTTGGAGGAACTTGGAGCCCAAGTTGCTGCAATTTTGCTTTGAACCGCACTGCCGAAGACAATCATGTGAACTTTGATGCAGAGGCAGTATCAACAGTCCTAAAAGACTTTTATGTTGACGATTGCCTAAAATCAATTCAGAATGAAACCAAAGCCATTCGCATGGTTGACCAGCTGTGCACTCTCCTAAAACAGGGAGGATTCAGACTTACCAAATGGATAAGCAACAGCAGAAATGTGATGGCAACAATCAAAGAGGAAGACAAGGCAAAGGAGGTCAAAGGTCGAGATCTCAACTATGAAGCGTTACCAACAGAGCGGGCTCTTGGTGTGTATTGGGATGTGGAGTCTGACTGTTTCAGCTACAAGATAACAGCGTGTGAGAAACCACTCACCAAGCGTGGACTGTTAAGTGTAGTGAGTTCGGTCTACGACCCTCTTGGGTTTGCCTGCCCATTTACCATTCCAGCCAAGAAGATTATCCAAGATCTCACACGGCTGAAGATAGACTGGGATGATTTACTGCCAGAAGATGTGCTGGAAACCTGGCTGTGTTGGCGACAAGATTTACTGAAAATGGAGAATCTCAAAATACCCCGCTGTGTCCAGACAGGTGTCAAAGGTGACATAGTGCAGTTCCAGTTGCATCATTTCTCCGATGCTTCGCAGACTGCATATGGTGCTGTAAGCTACTTGCGATTGGTCGACGATGGTGGGCGTGTCTCCTGCTGCCTCCTGATCGCAAAATCACGCTTAGCTCCGATGAAGCAGATGACTATTCCCCGATTGGAACTTACCGCTGCAACATTAGCAGTTCAGCTAGATCACATGATTCAACGTGAATTGAATATACCGATTCACAGTTCCACCTTCTGGACCGACAGTACTTGTGTGTTGCAGTACATCAGGAGTGAAGACCGTCGTTTTCACACCTTTGTTGAGAATCGTGTTTCTAAGATCCGGAGCGGTTCAGCACCTACACAATGGAGATTTGTTGAGTCCAAGTCCAATCCTGCTGATGATTGTTCCAGAGGCTTGAATGCGGATGAACTGTTGAATCAACAAAGATGGCTTCAAGGTCCAGAGTTTTTGACTCAAGATGAAGACTCATGGCCTGAAATGCCCAACTTGAACCAACAAATCTTAGATGATGATCCTGAGGTGAAGAAAGCCAAGGTGTACCATACAGAGACAATTGACAGAAGTTCTGGAATCAACCAAATGTTTGAGCGGCGATCTTCATGGCATTCTTTGAAAAAAGACATTGCCTGGCTCATCAGATTCAAAAATTGGATCATGAAGAACGCCAAAACAGGTCCGCTGTCAGTTGAAGAGACTGAAAATGCTGAAATCTCAATCGTCAGATACATCCAGAAACAGCATTTTGGAAATGAGATGGCCACATTGGACAGTTCCGGCAAGCTGAAGCGGTCAAGTAGGCTCTTTCGTTTGGGGCCAGTGATGTCATCGCAACGTGTGCTGGTAACAGGCAGACGAGTTAAGAATGCGCCAATTCCGGAACATTCTGTACACCAGTTGATCTTACCACGAAATCATCCTGTGGTTGATCTGATTATCAAAGACTCTCACGAGAAGATAGGACATTGTGGCAGAGAATATGTTCTGTCAGACAGAGGTATTGGATAATTGGCATCAGATCAACTATCCGTCATGTGCTGAATAGCTGTTTTGACTGCAGAAAGCGTTGTGCACCGCTGCCATGTGAGCAGAAGATGGCTGATATACCTCAAAGTTATGTCACTCCTGGAGATCCGCCCTTAACTTATGTGTACGCCAGACGCCGTTGGCGCCAAGTTCAATATTTGGCCAATCTGTTTTGGTCAAGGTGGATCAAAGAATATTTGCCGATTCTACAAAGTAGGCAAAAGTGGCTCATGCCTAAAAGAAATCTAAACGACATTGTGCTTGTGTTCGGCTAGGCTACTCCACGCTGCATATGTGGCCCATTACGCGAGTGATAGATACCTTCCCTGGAAAGGATGGCCTAGTGCGTACTGTGCAAATTAAAACAAAGACATCAACCCTGATGCGACCAATCCAGAAACTGTGTCTACTAGAAGAAGCTGCAAGTCATCAGCCAAAGGACTGAATCTATGTGGTTTAAAGACACACATTAAGTGACATACGTGAAATAATGACAATATTTCTCAGTTATAGTGAATGATGGAGACGTTATTGAGTGATAGAGATATTTGGTATTATGTTTTGTCCATTTGATTATAGGAGTAAATGTTCCAATTGATGTTCTCACATTTAGGGGCCAGTGTAACGGACAGAGTTTGTATTTATTGGATTTGGTGTTTTTGTGTATTTTGGGTACTTTTGGGTATATTTCTTTATATGTCACAGGTAGCTAGAAGATTACAAAGGTCAGTTAGTTAGTTTAGATTCTTGAGTATAGGTGGCATTCAAGAGGTCAAGTTGTATATTTTGCCCACCAGAGGGCCGGGCTTTTGTAGGTCAAGATGGTGACATTTCCCATGTTGACAATTGTTTAAGGTGAAAGTTTAGGATTGCCGTAAGTTGTAAGTATTTATTTGTTACTTGTATTTGTTAGATTAAATGAAAGATAAGTGTATGAAGATTCATCTTAGGCAATTATATTTGGTTGATGGTCTATAGTTTTGAGTATTTTGAGCATAGTTTTACTTAGCAACATCACCTATATTTTTCACATACAATTGCCATTGCCATGTCAGTTAGAGATCATGTCAACTTAGATGTTACCTGTTTTGTATAACTATTATCAGGCATATGTATCATGTTATGTATTAAGTGTAGTTTATGTAGTTATTGTAATGACATTAATTGATTATGTGTAAGACTATGTGTAGTGTATTGTGCTATTGTATTGTAGTGTATTGTATAGTTAGTCATTTTTGGTTCTTCATTATTTTAGGTTGAACCGTGTAAATCGTGTTGTTCGTGTTGATACGTCACCCGTCAAAGTTTACCGTGTTACCCCGTCACCGTGTACATCATTTCGTCACGTCAATCAATAAACACGCGTTCAAGATCCATGGCATCGTTTTGTGGTTATTTCACCTGCCACCCGCCACATTGAATGTTTTGTGTTATGAAGCTGTGTTGAGCTGCTGTGGGTTTATATCAACTATAGATGACAGGATATATGTATGGAGACAATGATTTTGCTTAGTTGATGGTAGGGGTGTTGTGTAAGGCATACTTTGTTGTTTATTTCTTTTGCATAACTTTGATCCTGTGAAACTATTTGAATTGGGAAAATTATGAATTTGGTTGTAAGTGATGATCTTTAAAAACTAGGGGTTTGAAATTGTTAAAATTGTACAAAATTATGAAGCCATATACTAGTGTTATGAAAGCTAAATCGTTAGAGGAAGTCGATCTGAAGAATTGGGATCAGTGTAAGATTAAAGATACTACGAATTTGGTTGTTAGTAGTAATGTTTGGAAACTAGGTATTTGAAATAGTCTGTGGCAGTGTGTTTCAAGGTATATTCAAATGTTTTTGATGCAAGTCAATATATTTCTGTAGAAAAATTGTCTTGTTGTATTGAAATGGAGGGGTTTAGTGTAAATGTTTAATTTGATGTGTTACAGTTAATTGTTGTCAATCAATAAAAGCTGTGCTGAGCTGCTGTATACGGTTATATCAGCTAGGTGACGGGATATATGTATGGGGAGAATAATTTTGTTTAGTTGATGAAAGGGGTGCAGTGTAATTCAAAATGTGTTCTTTAGATTTTTTTGCATAACTTGAACTGAAGTGAATTCAACAAAAATACAATCACGGGCATGTAATTCTTGGAGACTTGAGCATTGGCCAATTCACAGCAGGGATACAACAGCCCAAAAGATTTCCAAAGAAAATCACCTACAACAAATCATTAAAGACACAACAGCAAATAGCAAAACTTTGATAGAGCATTTATGCACAAAGATTCTGTACAAAATCACCCCAGGAGTCAATAAAACTTCCTCTTCAGACCTTACTTAATTTCTTATAACTACGGAGAACATCATACCATTCGCCCCGGAACCAAAAAAAAGTAGAATGCGAGAAAAAAAAAGAAAAACAGAATTTTGCAATGTGCAGAACAGCAAAAAGTCAAAAAGTTTTAAAGAAAGCAAGGCCAAGCAACCATAAACATTTGCCGACACCCTGAGGCTATTGACGTCTCTCTTGTTATTTTAAATTTTTATTTTTTTATTTATTTTTCATTTTTTGCTTTTATTTTCAAGGTTTTCTTGAAGAGGTTAAGCTATCTAGACAATCTGGGCATGATGTGTAATTATGAAATCTTTTCTCTTTTATTTAGACTTTTCTTTCAACAATGGCACTGCTATTTCAACCGGAACGTCAGCCCACAGAATACGTTCACTTACTATTGAATGTTGGATACCGAGTCACAGCGGAAGATTTTGTATTAGCAGAAATAGCGGACGTATTACGTTCTCCTGCAGGAAATACACTGAAGAATGTGATATTACAACAACAAGGAAAAGTCCCAATTTTGAGTCAGATTTGCCGCTCTGGAATTCGAAAACATTTGAATTACTATCATGGAGGGTTGGGGTTGGTAAGGACAATTTCAGAGTTGCCCCTCCCACGTAAGTTGAAGGAATTTCTGTTGCTCAAAGAGGAGCTAAGAACAACTTGATGACGCAGTATTCTTATACTTAGCCTTGATTTAGTGCAGTACTGCACGAGATTTACAAGAAGACTGGGCATAGTTCACGACCTCATGCCTGATTGCCGCCAATTTTCTAAGCATGAATGTGACTACACGCCATAGTCGTCATAACTAATGTTATCTTTGATACCCAAATATGTGGGTCATTAATGTGCCTAGCTTTTTTGTTTTGACATGTTTGTACAACCAGTCGCGGACAAACATATGGTCGACTTGTGCAGTAAATAAATATCTTCACTGTAGGTCAAAAATGGGCTACTGGTTTGCTGTCTATTATTTAAGGTTAAAGATTGTTGCGGAAATAGTTGCTCAACTCGATTTTACCCCTACTGAAAGAGGGAGAAAGAGAGAGAGAGGGAGAGAGAGAGAGAGTGTGTGTGAGGCATTATCAGTAGATTTTGAATAATCTTTAGTTGAGAGGATAAATCCTGAGTATCCAGCAGTTGATATAGATGGAAAAGTCACAAAACAGACCTTAGTTACTGGCAAGTTTACTTTTATGCTTTGAGCTGGACTTAAAAAGTGTAAATAAAGAGAGACGGTGAGTGTTTATAGTGAACTCTATGAGACGGCTTTAGCACACAGGCTGACAGAACAGTGAGCAGTAAAAGAGGCCAAACAATTCTTCAAGTCTTCCAGCTCTGACAGATTGAACACTATCCTTCTACTTCAAATAGATACATTCATTCATGTAAATATAACCTAGATGCAATATTACACATATTAAAATGCCTTTCTGCACTCTGTATATTGTTGTTGTTTTTTGGCTAATGAACCTGAACCATCCACATATGCTTGTATTTTTTGAATTTGAATTTTGTTTTTCGTCACATTTATGCCAATTGTGGCTAATTCGTGACTAGCCAGTTGTAAGTAGTGGAGGAAACCGGAGTACCTGGCGAAAACCACCGCCTAGCCCCAAGTCACCGGCAACTTTCCCACATGCCCAGGCCGGGATTCGAACCCAGGCAGTGGTGAGAGACAGCGTGGAGTCAGTGGCGGCGCCTTAGACCACACGGCCGTCAGAGCAGGCTTGTACTGGTTCGTTGTTTATCCTTTACATTGTTTATAGCAACTTAAACAAACACCCGTAGATGGAGAGAACATACGTTGGTGACCACGGACAAATTACAATAAAGCCCTTGACAAATCTAATCTCATTTCGGTGTGACGTCACTAGGAGACCGACGAATGAGGGCTCTCGTATTCGTTTACATTTGGGAGGAGGTTGCACACACCCTTGCACAGTATATACCTCTCGTCAACACCGTGTCTGTTGGGGCTGTTGAGTAAGATCTGCTGGTTGCATAACCATTGATTGACATTGCTGATACTCTTAACGAGATCACATCATGTGTAGTACATTTTAACATCAAGTGCATCTTGTTAACTTTTGTTGAAATCGACAGGAAAAGGTATGCAGCTACCACAACATTACTGAATCTTTAATAACATCCTCTTTTATTCTCCTTAACAAAATTTAATCAAAATATGCATGTCTATTTATATGGAACGGGTACATTTTAGCCCAGAAACTGTATTACGAAAGACTTATTGACATGTTTCTGATCCAAATGATCCAATGCCCTTACAGTGAGGATGCACAACAAGGTAAAGGACAAACAAGAGGATGATAGCAAGTGTCCCTTGGTTATTCTTAAAGCAGAGAATGTCATTTGGTAAACTTCATGGTTGGCAAATGGCAGCACCTACTCTGGTAAGAGCTTGTACAAACAATATACCCCACATCCACCAGATGGCAGCACCTGCTGTGTTGAGAGCAAGTGCAGATGATATACCCCCCATCCGCTAGATTGCAGCACCTGCTGTGTTGAGAGCAAGTGCAGATAATATACCCCACATCCGCCAGATGGCAGCACCTGCTGTGGGAAGAGCTAGTGCTGATAATATACCCCACATCCGCCAGATGGCAGCACCGGAAACTAAGATTTTGCGACAGGTTGAAAAGAAATATTTAATTTGTGGAAAACCAGTATTAAGTATTCAAGTATGAAGAAACTTGTGGCCTCAACCTACTTGGGTAGTTCTTGGCGGGGGGTCTAGCGGACATCACATGTTGTAAATGTGGAATATACTACAATAAAGAAGGAATAGGAATATGCGACAGAATATACCAACCATTGACAAACAGTGAACATCGATTTAAAAAGCACTATGACTTTATAAAGTTTTATCATGGAAGACTAACAAAGTAACTCTCCACAGCAACTAATTGCACTAATAAAACATAAGGACCTTTATCTAGAGAGCTTCTCCGGCTTCAACATGGAGGAAGAATTCCTCATGGACAATCTATGATTAGACTAGACCCAACGACCAACAGAGACCCAAGAAACTCTTCGGGATTGACCGACCTGATACACTGGAATACCATAGCTCATATCATCAAGTATGCTAGTACGAATGGTGGTATCTGTACCACCCAAAATGTGCACACGGACCATTGACACCATATCCGACATCCCAGAACTGTACAAGAGAACTTAGTAGCTTGGCAAACTTTAACTTCGCCCAAGAATGCCATTGTCAGGGAAGCTTACTAACTTCAAACATGCTATCACAGACGTGAAAGGCCCTGGGATCAGGAATTTCCCCCCATTCTACAGAATAACCTTAAAACCTTATAACCCTGCTTTGGGATTTAACAACAATGAGATTAAAGGGGCCCTAAAGGCTCACAAACATATCAGCTTATATGAAGGTAATACACTTCAAGAACAGGATGCTACCATTCTTTTTCTCTCAGTGATCCCGTGAGGGGAGATTTTTGCATATTGTCATCCTCCTGGACAGCCTCTGCCAGCCACTGGGTGCGGCCATGTTTTTCAAGTGCTATCAGCTGTGACACAATTGGGTGGCAGGGATCACATCCTGTCTCCAAGCTACCTCTGGGCAGTGTATCTAACAGCAGTGCTCCTGACAAGAGCTTTCTGCACAAGTTGCATAAAAACGTATATCAAACAAGAAAATGGTGAAATCATGTGCAGCAATTGGCTCTAAAAAAGACACGGTAGTGGAGAAAGCTTTCATAGATTTCCTAGTAGTAAATTTAGACAAAAACAGTGGTTAGCATCCATGAAACTTTTAAACCCACCTGTCCTGAAGTATGCATATGTATGTTCAGACCACTTCACTGACGAGGATTATGTCAGGAATCACACACTGCAGTCAGGATTACTTCAGAGTACAGTTAACAAGGTTCTGAAGAGGGATGCTTTTTTAGAAGGTTTGGGTACTTGTGAAATAGGTGTGCATAATCTCTCACACTTCTTCAAAAAAGAAACAGTCACAATTGATACACCTTTTATCATGCTCCATGCGACTCCTGTTGCATCTAGTCTTACTTTCTTCAAGGATATGATATCTGGTAACCAATTTTCATAAATCTCTTATTTCAAGCGGAAGTGTTCTTGCAATTTATCAATTTCGGGATTTATTTACTTTATTGGTATACATTTACTAGTCTCAACATGATTTACCTTCATTCAGTTGCTCAACGAATATAAGCACAGGTGTATGCATTAAATGTTTAATATTAAGCCAGCATGAGAAGGGTAAATATCATTCCCTAACTTACGAAATTGAAACAGCTAAGGTTATAGTCAGTCAAGACCCCATTTTCAGTGGGAAGAAATACATTTCTAAATAGTAATGCAATATAGAGGAAGGTTGAAATCAAAATATCTCAAATTGCAAATGACCCTTTTTTTATTTATGATAGAATCAATGACATTTTCATTTACTTATTACAAACCTTCTCTTAATGACTTATGATTAGTAATCATACTCTTCATTATTTTGATCTGATGTACAGACTTTAGCAACCCTAACAGCTAACTTTCAGGGTGAATGGCAATTATCATAGGTACCTCAACATGGTCTTTATTAAACCACTGAGAATAGACTGTGCAGGATTTTGTTAGTTGTGTTACAACTGAGGTTTTGTCTTATGTCTAGGTCCCTAGGGTAATAACAAAAGTAAGTAAAGGAAAGGGACACACAGGGTAATTGACCTTGTCCAATTGGCATTACACATCTAGACCCCATGGGACACAAGGTAGTAAACACAGGAAGTGACTAGCAGTACTGGGAACAGCAATCATCTTCATTCCCTTTAGTAATTGTGTACATATTCATGAAGATTATAGAAAAGAAATGTCAAGAATACCTTTGGAAGGGGCCTGATAATTTAAAGAAGGAAAGAAGTCTGACAGGTGCACCACAACATGCTATTTAAGCGCCAGCCCTCTGTTTCCACATCTTGACCATCAAAGTCATCAACACCTTGAACTATGTCCATATAATCCACCTGATCACCTTCAGCCACTATTGGTTCAAAGTCGTAGGGATTTGCATACCTAAACATCCTGAATGTGCTTCAGAGCAGTGAAATATCTACCTTCTAGACAGAGCTACTGGCTTTATCTAATACACCCACTAAGCTGCTTGCCACCCAATTACATAGACTACAGCAGCATGAGTTGACTCAGATCCAAGATGGCGGCTGCCCTGCTTCAGTGGAGGTGCTATTCACTAATTGCAATTTAAGATTTCTCTTTGTGTGGAGCTCTAGGGCTTCTCTGTTTATGACAGATGTTGAGCTATGTTCATGAACTTTCATATAAACCTATGATCTGTTTTTCCCCAAGTTCCCCTTTAACCATTGGCAATACAGAAGTGAGACATTCGCCCAGAATACATGCTTGAGGAGCGGTAGGATTAGATCTAACCTATGGTATGAA
>OZ012699.1:20537068-20577068 GCA_963942565.1 Maea johnstoni | reverse complement strand
GTGTCTGCTGAGTAGTCTCGTGGACGCTGTATCTGTAGGCCATCAGGGTAAGGGTAGGATTTTATCCCAATTGTCGAGCTCATCTCCTATCAGGCTTCTAATCATAGCGCCCATCGTCCGGTTGAACCTCTCCACCATTCCATTTCCTTCAGGGTGATATGCTGTCATTCTCGTCTTGCATATTCCCAGCAATCTGCACACCTCCTGGAACAGCGTACTCTCAAAGTTTCTTCCCTGGTCGCTGTGGATGGAAATAGGAGTACCATATCGGCTGATGAAATCGTTCACTATGGCCTCAGCAGAAGTATCTCTCATGCAGATGTGCTACGGTTCTCTTCACCCCTAGATGCGCTGTCCATCTTTCACCTTGGGCTTGTTGGAGGATCTCTTTCCGCTTCCCAGTCGGAACCAACACTTGGGTGTGAACTTGCACTCCATCAGAACTTTCCCACTTCCTATAGATGACGCCATCCTTCATCACCAGGCGCTGCCACTCTCCCCAGTAGGCTTTTGTAGCCAGACTGACTACGGACATTTCGTTCCACCTGGGGTTTTCTCTTCCTTCTGCCAACATAGTCCAGATCGGCATGATGTCGGGGTCCTCTCTCTGTAATTCTTTCCTATCAGCATTCGACCACACTGCTGGCACTCTGTGGGTTTCCTCTGGACGCAGGCAGGTGATGTCTTCTTCAACCTCTTCAGGGGACTCTATTTCTGTACTCTTAATCTCTGGATCGCCGCTGTTGGAGCTTCTCCCTCTTTCCGGCTGTACGTTTGGTCGTCTGCTCAAACCGTCAGCATTGCCATGACTCCTGCCAGCCCTGTGCACAATCTCCTTGTTAAACTCTGCCAGGGTGTTTTGTCACCTGGCCCACATTCTAGTGGCGTCTTTGAAGGTCTGCAACCACCTCAGGGTGGCGTGATCTGTACGTAGCTTGAAATTCTTTCCTATCAGGTAGTGCCGGAAATATTTGCAGTAGAATACTACTGCCAACAGCTCTCCCTTAGTAACACTGTAATTTTGCTACGACTGGCATAGGCTATGGATCGTTCCACCCCGTCTTGTACCTGTGACAATACTGCACCAATTCCTATTGCACTGGCATCTGTATGCAAGATAAAGTCGGCTTCTCTGCTGGGGTAGGCTATGATGGGGGCCTCCACCAACTTCTTTCTCAGTGTATTTAAGAAAGGATTTGATTTTAATGCAGATGCTGCCATTTTCCAAAAAGTTGGTCTTAATTTGGAATAAATATTGAAATTTTTGTAACTCCATAGGCTTGCCGAAGGAGTCTACAATGTCGGTAATTGTTCTGACACCTTTGTCGAACCACGTTTTTAAAAATTCAATTCTTAAATTAGTATTAAACCAGATTGGTGTCTCATGTATAATGTCCATATGTGTGATTATGTCGGTTTTGAACAGTGTATCTACACTATTGATGAAGTCCGACCAGAATGGATTGTAAATTACACCCTTAATGCATTCCATTTTATCAGGGCCAAAGGTGAAAATATTGTATATGTCCCAAAAAGTTGGGAATATTGTCCATTTTGATTCACTTTTGAGGAGCTTTTTGACCCATCCAAGTTTTAATGCAAAGTCAAACTTCTCCTAAGTGTGTAGTCTGAGACCACCATCAAAGATATCTGCTTCAATTATTTCTTTCCGGAATTTAGGGGGTTTGTTATTCCAGAGAAAGTTTTTAAACAGAGTAATGATTTCACCAAAGAGAGTTTTAATGGGACTTGGAAGGGACAGGAGCATGTGGCTGATTTTTGATAAGAACAGGGATTTAATCACCGTTACCTTGCCGTAATGGCTCAGTTTCCAGGCCTGCCATAGCTTTATCAGTTTTTTTATGTCATTGATTTTTTTTCCAATGTTTAAAACTTTAATATCACCCATTTCATTTACATTGTAATCAATACCAAGAACGGTGAACTTGTCAGTCCACTCCATTCCATACTTTCCTTCCCAAGTCAAGCTCCTGTCCCTTGTCGCACATATTGTGACTGCTTTGGTTTTATCCACATTGATACCCAGACCAGATAATTTTTCAAACCATCCCAAGATACTCATTAACCTTTTTATTGCTTGTAACGAGCCTTCAAAGAACAATGTAGTATCATCTGTGCATTGTGAGATTACAATTTCAGTGTCATGTACCTCAATGTCCCTAATGTCCCCACACTCCCTGATACAGTGAGATAAAAGTTCCGCACACAATACAAAGATGTATGGGATGATTGGATCCCCCTGACAACCTCCCCTTAAGAGTGGAATAGTGTTCGAAAAGTGACCATTGTTCTCGATCACGGAGGAAGATCCATTATGAAGTAGTTTCACCATTATAATAAATCTCTCTCCGTATCCAAACATTTCCATACAGGAATATATGTATGACCATTCTATAGTTTCGAACGCCTTGGCGAAGTCCAACACTATAATAAGTCCTTCTTTAATTTCCATCTCACAATGGTTGATTGTGTCATATAGTAATCGAGTGTTATCTCCTATAAATTGATTTGCAATAAATCCAGTCTGGTCTGGGCTTACTACTGTCTCTAGGGTTGCTTTAAATCTGTTTGCTAGTATTGCAGAAAAAAGATTGTAAGTACAGTTTAGCATTGTCAGTGGTCTCCAGTTTTTTAGTATGTTTCTGTCTTTACCCTGCCTTGGAAAGCAAGTAATCGTTCCCTGTTTAATGTAGTTAGAGAGTGAGTCTGTATCTATAGCATCTTTGTATGCCCTAAAAATCCATTGAGTTGACTCAGAGCTGAAAGTTTTAAAAAATTCATTTGAAAAACCTTCTGGTCCTGGTGCTTTACTTAATTTTGACTGTTTGATTGCAAACAAGTTCTTCTATTGTAATCTCTGAGTCCATCATGTCTTTTTGGTGGTCTGATATTTTTGGTAAGTTTTTAATCAAGTGGTCATATTTTGAGTCTGGGATTGGGATTGTTTCTTTTGCAGTAAACAGGTCTTTATAAAAATTATACTGCATCTTTATGATTTCTCTCATGTCTGTATGAATGTCTCCATTCTGATCGATCCATTCAGGAATGGATTTATTGAGGAAGTTCTTTTTTTCAAGATTAAGAAAAAGGCTAGATGGTTTTTCCCATTGGGAATTAATAACTGCTCTAGAGCATATCATTGCTCCACTGAGTTTATTTTCTATCCATAGTTCCAGTTCTTCTTTTTTACTGTCCAAGTACTCTGGTAACACTTGTTTTTTTTTTGTTTTTTTTTTTTAATTTCAAATTGCATACATCATGCAACAGGGTTTTTATTTCCCACAGGCTCATCATGTCAAAATCAAGTACAAACAGTATCAAATACAACATGTATAACCAAAAAGGTCAGAAGGATATAACTGTAAGAAACCTTTACTATTCAATTTTTTGAATAGTTGTTGCATGTATAAAATACAACCTCGATTAAATCAAATACCAACTATTTCTAGTCGCCGGATCTATACTAAGAGTATTGATAAGCACCCTCCAATCGTTGTCAAAGTTGGATCGACTATTCTTTAGTAGTTCTTGTGTTTTTAATATATGCAAATTCTTGACAATTCTTCTTTTCACATCAAAAAGAAGCATGGTATTTCCTTGTTTTCTTTTTTGATAAATAACATCTTTTATGCTGATAATAATCAAATGTTTCAATTGATAGTTATACTTTTCACCAAAGATTTTCTCTGTATCAGAGATTTTAAAATGTGGGTAGTTCAATGATTTTACCCAGTTCTCTGTATCCTGCCATATTCTTATAACATTAGGACATTCCAAATATATGTGTTCTATGGTTTCTTGTGCATTGCAAAACTGACAGTTTGGGTTATCTGTGATTTTCATTTTATGTAGCAATTGGTTGTGTACTACCCTTTTGTGAATTAATTTGTACTGAATAAAATGCTGGTATACAGATGGGCTGTATTTTTTGGCGTTTTTAAATGAATTCGATATGGTGTCTATTCTTATATCATCATTCAATCTCTCAGACCATTTATTTTGTAAATTCACCATTATATTACTAATGGCCGGAAGTGAGTTGAAGTATGTGTTTTTGTTGCCTTTGGTACATGCTTCAATAATGTATAATATATATGGCAGTCTTGGTCTTATGATGTTATTCTCAAAGATTTGACTGTTTCCAATTAACAATTGAATTTTTTTCCTGATTCTATTATACAGTAAAAAATTACAGTTCAATTACATGATATTATGTATATGATCTAAGGATAATATTTCGCCATTATTATCCAATAAGTCCCCAATTGTTGTTATACCTTTGTCTACCCAGCTTTGAATTTTTTCAGATATCATTTTTGAATTGTACCATATTGGAGTAGACAGAAGATGTTCAATGCATTTAACGTTTGCATTAGAAAATATAGAATAAATTGAGTTTACAACATCTCTCCAAAAAGTATTTCTTATTGTGTTTTTCATTTGTAGAAAAACATCCCCATACTCATACACTCTATTAATACCATAATGGAAAGGAGTGGCTGCCCAGCCGTCATTTGATTTGTATAACCTTTTTATCCATGACGCTTTCATTGTTATGTCAATCTTCCTAATGTTTGGAAACTGTAATCCACCATTAGTAATTAGATTTTCAAGTATTGAATGACTAAACTTTGGAGGCTATTCGTGCCATAAGAATTTTTTGAAAATATTTTCTATTCTAATAAAGTATTCCTTGCTAGGTTTTGGGAGGGACAGTAGGATACGAATTATTTTTGAAATCATTAGTGTTTTGATGATAGTTATTTTGCCGATAAGTGTTCAGTTCCGAACATTCCAAACTGAGCTCATTTTTTCCATTTCCAAAATTTTTGATTCCAAGTTTAAGTCTGTAATTCTATCGAATGAGTTAATATTGTAATAAATTCCTTAAGAGGTAAATTCTTGAGTCCAGATAAGATTCAAATCTTTGCATAGTGTTATCCTACTGTCCCCTGTCACACCGAATTTGATGGCTTTGGTTTTCTCCACATTGATTTTTAGACCGGAGATTAAGAAAAAAGAGTTTAAAATGTTCATACATACTCTGAGATTTCTCTCAGTAGGTTTCATAAACAGTGTGATGTCATCTGCAAATTGAGAGATTTTATGCTCTTGTCTATGAATTGTTATTCCTGTCATTTCTGGATGTGACCGAAAAGCTTCACCCATAAATTCTACTGCAAGAACAAAGAGGTATGGAGATATTGGATCTCCTTCTCTGCTTCCCCTTCCTAAAATAATTGATTCTGATAAGTGTCCATTTTGAAGGATTTTTGATTTTGAATTTTTTTGAAGACTTTTTATTATTGAAATTGTTTTTTGACTAAAATTAAAAATTTCCAAAGTTTTAGAAATGTAATCCAATGATATTGCATCAAATGCCTTCTCAAAATCCACTTATACCATGAGGCCCCCTTCCCCATTCAATTTTGTCTCATTTAATATATCTAATGTTAATACGGTATTTTCACCTATAAGACGACCTTGTACGAAACCTTTTTGACTATCCCCTATTAATTTAGGTAAAAATTGTTTTATTCTGTTCGCCCATAGTCCTGAATAGAATTTGTATAGAGAATTCAATAGTGTAATGGGCCTCCAATTTTTTAGCAAATTCCGTGATTTATTCCCTTTGGGGATGCAGGTTATAATACCAGTTAGAAAGTTTTCAGGAATATGACTATTTTCCATAAAGGAGTTCATTAATTTAAGTAAAGGCAATTTCATCACATCCCAGAAAATTTAAAAAAACTCATTAGTGAAGCCATCCGGTCCAGGACTTTTGTTGTTTTTGGTGCTGAAAACCTGATCATATAGTTCTTTTATGGTTATATCTGAGTCTATTTTGGAACTTTCATCCTTACTTAGTTTATTTAAAATGTTTGTATAATTATTGAAAAGGGAGTCTTTCACTTCCATAACATCTCTTTTTGTGTAAAGATGTTCATAAATGACTCTCATTTCCTCAAGGATTTCATTTGGTTCTGTTATTTTTTTTTCTTCTGAGTTAATTAACTCTTTAATGTTTTTTGAGATAAAGTTGTTATTTTCTAAGTTTAAAAATAGTTTATTCGGTTTCTCTTCTTGGGATATCATTTGACTTCTCGATCTTATAAAAGCACCTTTAAGTTTGATATCCCTTAATTCTTCTAATTCAGATTTTTTTTTTACAAAGTTCATCCTCAAATTGTTTATCATTCATGTTTAGTAGGAACAATTGATTTAAGTCTTCAAGTTCATTAATTTATTTATTTTCTTTTTTATTCCTTTCTCTATTTATTTTGGCTGCATATGATACTAGTGTTCCTCTCAATTTAGTTAACAGCATTTCCCAAAATAATTCTATTGAAATCATTAAGTCTGGAAATTCTTGAGTATAATTTTTAATAAATTTAGGGTTATATGGTGTACACGCATGCACTTCTATCATTAAAGAAATGTCATCCACGATTTTATTGTTTAAGATTTTATCATTTAATAAGTCAGAGTTTAGTTTCCATACCCCCTTCCCTCTTTCTGATTTATCTTTGAACAGGGATAATCCTATTTTACAATGGTCTAATCTATATTTAGGCAATATATACGATGATGAATAAATATTTAGTATTGATGGTGTTATTAAGAAGTAATCTAATCTTGCAGCTTTATTAGGGTTTTTCCTATACCAGGTGAAGTTTTTTAATTTGGGGTAGGTGTCTCTCCAAATATCAATTAAATCAAATTGTTTCATAAATGTGTTGACTATTTTTGTTGCATTTGGGTTATTAAATGTATTATAGTTCCATGTGTCAATATTTTGATTTAGAACTAAATTCCAATCACCTGTCATTATCCAGTTTTTAATACCCTCTTTATTTATTAGTGCGAAAATATTTTCATAAAACATCGGGCTATCTTTATTTGGACCATATATATTTATCATTAAGAATCTAGCTACCCCAACTATTTCTAAGTCACATATTATACATCTCCCTTCGTTATCTTTAGTTACATTATGTATTTTATATTCAAAATTATTATATAGGATTATCATGACCCCTTGTGCTTGTCTATTTTCCCCAGCTATTGAAAATTTACAGTTCCAATTCTTTTTTAGCATAATTAGGTCCCTGGAAATTAAATGAGTTTCCTGTAGATTAATTATGTGAATCCCTCTTTTTTCAAAGTCGTCGAAAAAATCTATTCTCTTCTTAATGTCCCTAAGGCCTCTACAGTTGAGGGATTCAATCTTAATTTGGTTTATGTTGGTTGTACCCTTCATATATTTAGTTGTTTGTTGTATATTGATTCAGCTGTCAGCACCAAACACAATTGTATCACAATTGATACTATACTCAAGTTCTTTTCTGTTAGTACCACAGTATTCCCAGAAGACACCACATCTGTTCGACCCTTCCAAAGAGCTTTAAACAACTTAAAAGTGACATGTGCAAAACCTGGAGAGATTTTCTGGTTAAAATAAACAGAATTAGAAAACATATAATATAAATAAAGAAAAAGAAAAAACATAGAAACCAGTGTAGATAAGATAAAAGAAAGGCAAAATCGTTAAAGTGTAAGGACTACTTTCAATAAATGAGAATGCTGTTATTCTTATTGAAGAACTAAACTGTGCTTACTGAGAGAGTATGTTCTAATTAATCCAAGTAGTGTTCTGTTTCTAAGTATATGGTTTCCAACTGATATAAACAAAACCAGAACAATCTTTAGTTTGAGTATTAAGGTGTTGTATTCCAAACAACGTTTGTTACACTAAAGTGGTACACTTTTTAAGTTATTAAACCGTTTTGGAATAAGTGTTGTACTCCCTCTCACAGCAATAGCTCTCTATTATTCACTTGTTTGTTAGTCAGATTTTCATTGGAGTCAATTGATTTTTCAATTGATTCAATACTGTTTATTAATTTGTCTTCGTGCATTCTATTCTCCCATGCTATTTCTTTGGAGAATTTAATTGTTTCACCTCTAATTTGACGTAGTAAAGTGAAACACTTAAGGTAAATTAGTGTAACTAAGAAAAAGTAAAATTGAACAGAGAATTAAAGAAAAGTGTCAAAAGCAAGAAAAGGATAAACAAAAAAGAAAAGAAACTCAAAATGAGGTCACTATTGTGACCGTTCGCCTGTCTTCAATAATTAGGCTATCTTTACAGAGGAAAAACACAGATGTGTATTTTGAGTACAGATTTAAAACAACAGACAGTATTATTGCTTAGTCCATGGCAGAACCCCTGAAATTACGCAGGAAATAAAGGTAGAGGAATGATAATTAAGAAGAAAATACAGTACATCTTTGAAACCTCTAGGAAAAATATGCAAAAACCCTCGTGCTGTAAGGCTGATGAACTGAGTGTGCCGAAGAATCAGTACCTTAGGTGATATACCCTGAGGAGGTCATGTGACTCTTGAATGGACCTCCACTTTTGAAGAAACAACTCTAAATAGACATCAAGCTGACCAGGTGATTTTACATATAAATGGCAACATCTGTAACCAGGAACTTTTAATGAAGGGACTAGAAAGGAAGCTGTAATGCCACTCATCTCTAGGAGGTATGGAAGATAATTGGCCAGTCTCCTGCAAAAACTGCAGGCTCAATCCAATTCCAATTTGACTCTTTAAAGAAGGTAGAAGTGAACTACTTCCAGTAATGACTAACATCATCAATTCTTCTCTCAGATATAGCCAAGTACCGGAATCTATGAAGTAGGCTGTAGTCACTCCGTTGCTAAAGAAATCGACCATAAATCCAGATATTTTAGAGAACTACAGTCCCATCAGTAACCTCTCTTGCATCTCAAAACTGCTGGAGAGGGTGGTGGCGGGGCGACTAAATGACTACATGACTGAAAACAACTTGCGCAAACATTTACAATCTACTTACAAGCCTGGTCACAGCACTGAGACTGCCCTAGTGAAAGTACAGAATGACATACTAACTAGCATTGACCAGCATGGAATAGTTATACTGGTCATGTTAGATCTGAGTGCAGCATTCAACACGATCAACCATGATATTCTATTCAGCAGAATGGAAAATACACTAGGTATTACGGGTCAGGCACTTGCTTGGCTTAAGTCTTACTTGTCAGGTCCCACACCTGACAAGTCATTTTCTGATTTACAGGACGTTCTGTGGTCTGTACCACAACGATTAGTGTTAGGACCATTTTTCTTTCTGATCTACCTCCTACCCCTTGGGAAACTCATCAGAAAGCATGGTTTAGAGCTTCACATATATACAGATGACACACAGCTCTATCTGTCAATAAAACGCCTCACTCAAAAAGCAGTTGACATTGGAGTTCCAAGGCTGAAAGGCTGCCTCACTGACATATATACATGGATGTCCAAGAACAAGCTGAAACTGAATGCAGACAAAACAGAAGTCTTAGTGCTAGGCACCCCTAAGCAGCGAGCCAAAATATCTGTGCCTAGCATTTCCGTAAATGGTGAAATTGTCAAGATTCTCAATATACCTATCGGCAATCTTGGCTCTGTTTTTGACCCAAGCATGCATATGGCAGCACATGTGTCTAAGGCAGTCAAATCAACTATCACCTTCGAAACAACCGAAGGATCAGAAAATACCTGACTGCAGAATCACCCTAAATTGCTGTCTTATCCCTGGTAACCGGAAGATTTGACTACTGCAATGGATTTCTCTGTGGAATACCTGAAGAGCTAATATGTAAGCTCCAGAGAGTACAAAATAACGCTGCCAGGGTGATCACTCTCACAAAGAAGCACGACCATATCACTCCAGTACTAAATGAACTGCACTGGCTACCAGTCATGAAGAGAAATGAATTCAACATTCTGCTACTGGCGTACAAATGTTTGCATGGAACTGCACCATGTTACCTGAGGGAATTGATTGCTGAAAGAGTATGTCCCACCACGGACACTGAGATCAACATCCAATATCTTACTCTGCGAGCCGAGAACCAAAATGAAAGCCTACGGTGACAGATCGTTAAGTGCCTGTGCCCCAAAACTATGGAATCAGCTCCCATATAATATTTGGGCAGCTGGGAGTGTGGCAATGTTCAAACGACAACTGAAAACACATCTGTTCAAAGACGTATTTATCTATTAACTATGTGGATATCAACATCTATCCTTTGACAATAGAATGTAGTGCGCTTCTGAGCATGTTTATATAGAAAAGGCGCAATACCAAATGACAATATAATTGCTATTATTATTATTATCATTATTATTATTATTTTTATTATTATCATTATTATTATTATTATTATTATTATTATTATTATTATTATTATTATTACTATTATTATTATTATTATCATTATTATTAGTATTATGATTGTTATTATAGAACCGGCTGCAGGCCTTATAACATTTCTGCAGCAAGTAATAAACTGACCTGCCAGTGCTTGTATCAATTACAAATCTAGGTTAGATTTGTAATTTGGTATGAATTTACAAAGGTGTATATTGTGTAAACATAATTGCAATATATGCACAGAGGTGGATGCTATGGAAACGCAATTTATGAATTCATTAATATTATATTTAGCACTATGATATTGCAATTGAACATAAAAGTGCAATAAGGAAGATCCCCCTTTCTTTCCTGTAAACATGTGGATTCAACCTGCATTTTAGTTTCTCACCAAAAATTTAGATGGTTTTATCCGATTTATTTTTCCCCAAGACTAAAGGAAGATTGCCTCTTTCCTTGACAGTTAGAAACAAGTGTATCTGCATTTATTCAATAAAACGTGGCTCTATGTGGATTTTACTTTGAATATGCCCTCAAATTAAAATATTCCTACAGAAGTAGGGGGATTAATTAGGATATGGAACTTACTTCCAAATCATGGTTACCAAGCCTACTGTACTTTCAAACTACTCTTGATGCACTTCAATGAAAGGGAAAAGAGTAATTGGCCATAGCAGACAATGTTTAACAAGGGCTGAGCTGACAAAATGACCGCCAGTCTGTTACACACTTCATATAAAATAAATCAGATTCAACAAAATATTTGTACGTCATGCATAGAATTTCTTTAAAATCTGCTATCCTCTTACTTCTTTGAAAGCTATTAGACAACAAATGAAGGACTATTTGAACCAAGTTTACAAGCTAATAGATACATTTTATGGCTCCTGAGCTGATGTTTAAATAATCCGTTTTTAGGAACCTGCTTAAACAAGCATGTCTGTTTGTCAACTGGCCTTTGTTTACTCTGGTTTACTGCGGGATTGCAATTTACTCAGTATGTTGTTTGTTTACTTTATAGGATGAACTATACATTATTTATACTTCATAGCATCACACTGATATTTAGGGATCCGCCGTGGCCTGGTGGTTATGCCTGGCTCCCAAGCGTGAGCTTGCAGGTTCGAGTCTCCGCTGGATCCCTAAGCGAGTTGGCCTGGTCGCTCTATAAATGTGCGGCGTTGTGGAGGACTGTCTTTGGTCCTTCTGCAACTTAAAGACCCCTTGAAACTATTCGTAAAGAGTCGGGGATTTCTTCCCGGTTTCGGGTTTCTATTTCGGTGCGATATGACCTAAGCTGTTAAAAGCGACGTAAAACCCAATTCCTTCCTTCCTTCTGATATTTATTTTCGACATATTGGTGTCCAAATCATCATGCCGTTGATATACAGATATCATATTGAATTGTGACCGTCAATAAACGTAAAATAGCTATTTTGTCAAATCAAGATGGCATCTGGCAGTGAAGTGACATTTCTAATGAAGTTGTAAAGGACACACAGACACAGGCACTCAAGTCACAGGAATGCCATTATTTTGTTTGCCCGTGGTAGTCTTTTTTCATCTGCCTTATTCCTCTGCTGCCTAGCTCAAATTTTCTGCTCAAGTGATGTGACCCTTCCTCCAAATACCAGCTTCTTCTCTATTTTTCTATCTTCAAGGCTAATCCATCTTAGGTTACCACAGATTGCCTCACACCCTGTTACTTTGTCACCCCCTTTTGCCCTACTTTTTATGTCTTTCTATGATCTCTAGCCTATGCTTGTATGCCAAATCAAAGACCTCAGCTCCATATAGGATACTAGGGATGGATAAAGTCTCCAACAGCTTTGTCGCTACACCTGCCCTTTGGTATGTGCCTGGAGTTGTGTCTCTTATCACCCCCTTCAATCTCTTTCTTAATTGCATTTTCCACATGCGTTTTGAACATGCCCTTTATTCCTGAGAACTCTTTTATTATCGAACAGAAGACGTTCCCCTTCGGTATTTAGTCCCTTCTCAACCTGTCTTTCTCTATCTCCACAAATCTTACCCTACACGTTCCCTCTTTTATAGCACTTTTAAGAATTGTAAAAACTTCCTCCCAAACTATAGCGTCACATAACTCCGCCAGGCAGCTGCATGTAAACTACTTATCCCATTCTGAGAAAATACATTAATATCTGTTTTACTAGTACCACTAATTGGTATGAAATTATTTGCTGCCTGGGATTTTCTCATGGAAAGCAGTAAAGCAGTATCACATAATATGACTTGTTAGTTATGGATCAACATTTCTTTTGCAAATAGTTTGAATTAGTTTAGTTTAGTTGAAAGAGCTATAATGCTAGTTTTTGTTTGAGAGACATCGTCAAATTTGTCAGGCAGCTTTGCTCTCTTAATTGCATTTGCACATGCATTTGGAACATGCCCTTTATTCCTGATAACCAGATCCTGAGGTATTTGTTTTCTTCTTATTCTTTTACCTCCAAACAGTAGACGTTCCCCTCCGGTATTCTACCCTCTCCCACTTGCCATCTTTCGTCATTGTTACTTCTGATAATAAATCAATTAATAAAGTAAATAAAACAAAACACAGAGGGAGCAATATCAAAACAAACTCAGTGTTAAAATATATGATACTTTTGATAATTGCTTTGGGATTAATCATAAATTGGATTTCTATTTGAAAGATCTTTTTAGATACATTTCGAAAAACATTTCTCCATCACATATTTCCTGAAAATAGAATTTGTTAGAGATATTGATAAAGTAGGAGATTTTTTGACACTTCCCGCATGAATACATTGAGTTCTGTTTCATCAGAATTGCTAATTGGTATGAACTTGACTTACCTCCTGCCTGGGCCTTTCTGTTTGAAAGCAGGTAGCTATGTACCAGTAGCCTTTCTGAAGTTGCCAGCGCTAAAGTTAACATTAATCAATTAAACAAAACTTTCCTAATGTTCCCTAAGAAGCCTGTTTGTATTTTCTTAGAATGGAAGGAGTAGTTTACATGAGGCTGCTGAGAAGTGTCATCACGCTATTGTTAAGGAGCTTATCCAGGCCGGGGCTGACGTCAACCTGAGAGACAAGGTGAGTAAGCCTTAAGTTTGACAAAATGTTCTTCGTTTCCTGTTACCCTACCCTAACCATTATTACTCAGAAAATATTGCTCTTACAACTCCAAATCAACACAAAACATGCATGATCAAATGTTTCTTTTTACCTAGCGAGCTTTTATTCGCACTATAACAGGGAACAAACAATTTCCAATGCCTAACGCTTGTAGATGTCTAAATTTATTGAACATCCTTCTGCAATATAATAATAACAATATTGTGATATAATAATTACGATAGTAATAATAATAATAATAATGAAAATAAAAATAATGATGATATGGATGATGATGATGATAATAACAGTAAAAATAATAATGATAACAATAATAATAGTAAAATGATAATAATAAAACCAATAATAATAATAATAATAATAATAATAATAATAATAATAATAATAATAATAATAATGATAATAATAACTTTCTGCAACCCATTCACACCACAGGCTTTTACATAGCATCTTAGTTTCACGAGATCGATAAGAACACCTAACACCTAACACCTAGCCAGGGGAAGAGCTCTTTCTGCTTGTTTGAACATTTACAATTTTTATATATTCTAAATGATTATATTACCTTCCTAACTATATAATATTTGTTGTCTTAGGCCAAGTAATGAGTGAGAAATCATCATATGAAAATGGACATCTTTTGCCGAGAATCTCAGAAATCAAAACGTCTATTACAGGCGTTTTCATTTGATGATTTCTCCATGATAACTGCACCTACAGTTACGATTTTAATACATTCAAAAGGAACATATTACAAACTTCCTAGATGTATACTATTTGTTGTCTTAATCCCAGTAAACACAAAGTAATAATCGAATGAAAAAGGACATATTCTCGGCAAATCATCAACTCATTTGTTTTTCAATGATTATTATTTTTCTGAAAGAACTAATAGAAGACAACTTTTCTAAAAGTTAGATGAACTTTCAAAAAAATTCAAATGAAGTTAAAAATATCCAAAGAAAATCGTGGCAAAGAAAAGAAATTACATTGCACCGTGCAGGACTAGAACCCACATTATATCACACCTTGTCGCATATACCATGGGCACGTGACGTGATGGAAAGGAACATTTACTGCTATTCTCACCAAATAGACAAAGTTACAAAGCAATGGAAAACTTCAGACCACCAAGCATAGCAATTATGCAATGAATCTGTGCCAATAAGATCTAATATATGCCGATTATATGATGTTTTCCGGCTGAGGTGGTAGCCATGGTATATTTCGGCATAATAACCTCCTCCCTCAACATTGGGAGCGTCACACATGAACTTGCTTCCAACAATAGTAAATCATATTGTTCTCTGACGTTCTGATTGTTGCACAATCCAGAATGTTGCAACAATCTGCTTATGTCAAGTTAAGTTTGGATCTTCATTTATAGCAAAAAACTTGACGAAAACATGTATGTAAGTTATTTTTACTTCATACCTAGCTGTCACATAACTTCCCACTAATTGGCAGGCAAAGCCACAGCATCTGCCTTGCAGCCGTTTCGGAGGAGATGATATCGCAAAATATGCAGCTCGGTATTAATATATAGATAATAATAAATGATAAAGAAAATGATAATAATGATAACAAAAATAATCATGATGATAATAATCATTGAGATAATAATGATAATGATAAAAATAATCATGTTAATGATGATAATAGTAATGATAATACAAATAATGATAATAACAATAATGAAAAAATCAAAATAATGATAAAATAATTGTATTAATAATATTAAAAAACACATATGGCAGCACATGCGTCAAAGGTAGTCAAATCAACTATCACCTTCGAAACATCGAAAGGATCAGAAAATACCTGACTGCAGAATCACCTTAAAGTGCTGTCATATCCCTGGTAACCTCAAGATTTGACTACTGCAATGAACTTCTCTGTGGAATACCTGAAGAGCCAATATGTAAGCTCCAGAGAGTAAAAAATAACGCTGCCAGGGTGATCACTCTCACAAAGAAGCACGACCATATCACTCCAGTACTAAATGAACTGCACTGGCTACCAGTCATGAAGAAAAATGAATTCAACATTCTGCTTCTGGCGTACAACTGTTTGCATGGAACTGCACCTTCTTATCGGAGGGAATTGCTGAAAGAGTATGTCCCACCACGGACACTGACATCAACATCCAATATCTTACTCTGTGAGCCAAGAATCAAAATGAAAACCTACGGTGACAGATCATTAAGTGCCTGTGCCCTAAAACTATGGAATCAGTTCCCATATAATATTTGGGCAGATGGGAGTGTGGCAATCTTCAAACGACACATTTTCCACATGCGTTTTGAACATGCCCTTTATTCCTGAGAACTCTTTTATCTTCAAACAGAAGACGTTGCCCTTCGGTATTCAGTCCCTTCTCAACCTGAATCCAGTGTTTCTCTATCTCCACAAATCTTACCCAACACGTTCCTTCTTTTATAGCTCTTTTAAGAATTGTAAAAACTTCCTCCCCAACTATAGCGTCACATAACCCCGCCAGGCAGCTGCATGTAAACTACTTATCCCATCCTGAGAAAATACATCAATATCTAATTTACTAGTACCGCTAATTGGTATGAAATTATTTGCTGCCTGGGATTTTCTCATTAAAAAGAGTAAAGCAGTATCACATAATATGACTTGTTAGTTATGGATCAGCATCTCTTTTGCAAATAGTTTGAATTAGTTTAGTTTAGTCAAAATTGTTATAATACTAGTTTTTGTTTGAGAGACATCACCAAATTTGTCAGGCAGCTTTGCTCTCTTAATTGCATTTTCCACATGCGTTTGGAACATGCCCTTTATTCCTGATAACCAGATCCTGAGGTATTTGTTATCTTCTTATTCTTTTACCTCCAAACAGTAGACGTTCCCCTCCGGTATTCTACCCTCTTCCACTTGCCATCTTTTGTCATTTTTACTTCTGATAATAAATAAATTAATAAAGTAAATAAAACAAAACACAAAGGGAGCAATATCAGAACAAACTCAGTGTTAAGATATATGATACTTTTGATAATTGTTTGGGATTAATCATAAATTGGATTTCTATTTGAAAGATCTTTTTAGATACATTTTGAAAAACATTTCTCCATCAAATATTTCCTGAAAATAGAATTTGTTAGAGATATTGATAAAGTAGGAGATTTTTTGACACTTCCCACATGAATACATTGAGTTCTGTTTCATCAGAATTGCTAATTGGTATGAACTTGACTTACCTCCTGCCTGGGTCTTTCTGTTTGAAAGCAGGTAGCTATGTACCAGTACACTTTCTGAAGTTGCCAGCGCTAAAGTTAGCATTAATCAATTAAACAAAACTTTCCTAATGTTCCCTAAGAAGCCTGTTTGTATTTTCTTAGATCGGAAGGAGTAGTTTACATGAGGCTGCTGAGAAGGGTCATCACGCTATAGTTAAGGAGCTTATCCAGGCCGGGGCTGACGTCAACCTGAGAGACAAGGTGAGTAAGCCTTAAGTTTGACAAAATGTTTTTCGTTTCCTGTTACCCTACCCTAACCATTATTTCTCAGAAAATATTGCTCTTACAACTCCAAATCAACACAAAACATGCATGATCAAATGTTTCTCTTTACCTAGCTAGCTTTTATTCGCACTATAACAGGGAACAAACAATTTTCAATGCCTAACGCTTGTAGATGTCTAAATTTATTGAACATCCTTCTGCAATATAATAATAACAATATTGTGATATAATAATTACGATAGTAATAATAATGATAATAATGAAAATAAAAATAATGATGATATGGATGATGGTGATGATAATAATAATAATAATAATAATAACAGTAAAAATAATAATGATAACAATAATAATAGTAAAATGATAATAATAAAACTAATAATAATAATAATAATAATAATAATAATAATAATAATAATAATGATAATAATAACTATCTGCAACCCATTCACACCACAGGCTTTTACATAGCATCTTATTTTCACGAGATCGATAAGAACACCTAACACCTAACACCTAGCCAGGGGAAGAGCTCTTTCTGCTTGTTTGAACATTTACAATTTTTATATATTCTAAATGATTATATTACCTTCCTAACTATATAATATGTGTTGTCTTAGGCCAAGTAATGAGTGAGAAATCATCATATGAAAATGGACATCTTTTGCCAAGAATCTCAGAAATCAAAACGTCTATTACAGGCGTCTTCATTTGATTATTTCTCCATGATAACTGCACCTACAGTTACGATTTTAATATATTCAAAAGGAACATATTACAAACTTCCTAGATGTATACCATTTGTTGTCTTAATCCCAGTAAACACAAAGTAATAATCGAATGAAAAAGGACATATTCTTGGCAAATCATCAAATCATTTGTTTTTCAATGATTATTATTTTTCTGAAAGAACTAATAGAAGACAACTTTTCTAAAAGTTAGGTGAACTTTCAAAAAAATTCAAATGAAGTTAAAAATATCCAAAGAAAATCGTGGCAAAGAAAAGAAATTACATTGCACCGTGCAGGAATAGAACCCACATTATATCACACCTTGTCGTATATACCATGGGCATGTTACGTGGTGGAAAGGAACATTTACTGCTATTCTCACCAAATAGACAAAGTAACAAAGCAATGGAAAACTTCAGACCACCAAGCATAGCAATTATGCAATGAATCTGTGCCAATAAGATCTGATAAATGCCGATTATATGATGTTTTCCGGCTGAGGTGGTAGCCATGGTATATTTTAGCATAATAACCTCCTCCCTCAACATTGGGAGCGTCACACATGAACTTGCTTCCAACAATAGTAAATCATATTGTTCTCTGACGTTCTGATTGTTGCACAATCCAGAATGTTGCAACAATCTGCTTATGTCAAGTTAAGTTTGGATCTTCATTTATAGCAAAAAACTTGACGAAAACATGTATGTAAGTTATTTTTACTTCATACCTAGCTGTCGCATAACTTCCCACTAATGGGCATGCAAAGCCACAGCATCTGCCTTGCAGCCGTTTCTGAGGAGATGATATCGCAAAATGTGCAGCTCGGTATTGATATATAGATAATAATAAATGATAAAGAAAATGATAATAATGATAACAAAAATAATCATGATGATAATAATCATTGAAATAATAATGATAATGATAAAAATAATCATGTTAATGATGATAATAGTAATGATAATACAAATAATGATAATAACAATAATAAAAAAATAAAAATAATGATAAAATAATGTTATTAATAATATTAAAAAACAGATATGGCAGCACATGCGTCAAAGGTAGTCAAATCAACTATCACATTCGAAACATCGGAAGGATCAGAAAATACCTGACTGCAGAATCACCTTAAAGTGCTGTCATATCCCTGGTAACCTCAAGATTTGACTACTGCAATGAACTTCTCTGTGGAATACCTGAAGAGCCAATATGTAAGCTCCAGAGAGTACAAAATAACGCTGCCAGGGTGATCACTCTCACAAAGAAGCACGACCATATCACTCCAGTACTAAATGAACTGCACTGGCTACCAGTCATGAAGAGAAATGAATTCAACATTCCGCTACTGGCGTACAACTGTTTGCATGGAACTGCACCTTCTTATCTGAGGGAATTGCTGAAAGAATATGTCCCACCACGGACACTGAGATCAACATCCAATATCTTACTCTGCGAGCCAAGAACCAAAATGAAAACCTATGGTGACAGATCATTAAGTGCCTGTGCCCTAAAAGTATGGAATCAGTTCCCATATAATATTTGGGCAGATGGGAGTGTGGCAATCTTCAAACGACACATTTTCCACATGCGTTTTGAACATGCCCTTTATTCCTGAGAACTCTTTGATCTTCAAACAGAAGACGTTGCCCTTCGGTATTCAATCCCCTCTCAACCTGAATCCAGTGTTTCTCTATCTCCACAAATCTTACCCAACACGTTCCTTCTTTTATAGCTCTTCTAAGAATTGTAAAAACTTCCTCCCCAACTATAGCGTCACATAACCCCACCAGGCAGCTGCATGTAAACTACTTATCCCATCCTGAAAAAATACATTAATATCTAATTTACTAGTACCGCTAATTGGTATGAAATTATTTGCTGCCTGGGATTTTCTCATGGAAAGCAGTAAAGCAGTATCACATAATATGACCTGTTAGTTATGGATCAACATTTCTTTTGCAAATAGTTTGAATTAGTTTAGTTTAGTCAAAATTGTTGTAATACTACTTTTTATTTGAGAGATATTAACAAATTTGTCAGGCAGCTTTGCTCTCTTAATTGCATTTTCCACATGCGCTTGGAACAAGCCCTTTATTCCTTATAACCAGATTCTGAGGTATTTGTTTTCTTCTTATTCTTTTACCTCCAAACAGTAGATGTTCCCTTCCGGTCTTCGACCCTCTCCCACTTGCCATCTTTTGTCATTGTTACTTCTGATAATAAATAGATTAATAAAGTAAATAAAACAAAACACAAAAGGAGCAATATCAAAACAACCTCAGCGTTAAGATATATGAGACTTTTGATAATTGCTTTGAGATTAATCAGAAATTGGATTTCTATTTGAAAGATCTTTTAAGGTATATTGTGAAAAAACATTTCTCCATCAAATAATTTCTGAAAATAGAATATTGCTAAAGTAGGATATTTTTGGACACTTCACGCATGAATACACTGAGATCTGTTTCATCAGAATTGCTAATTGGTATGAACTTGACTTACCTGCTCCCTGGACTTTTCTGTTTGAAAGCAGGTAGCTATTTACCGGCACACTTTCTGAAGTTGGCAGTGCTAAAGTTAACATTAATCAATTAAACAAAACTTTCCTAATGTTTCCTAAGAAGCCTGTTTGTATTTTCTTAGGATGGAGGGAGTAGTTTACATTTAGCTGCTAGTTGGGGTTGGGTCGCTATAGTTAAGGTGCTTATCCAGGCCGGGGCTGACGTCAACCTGAGAGACAAGGTGAGTAAGCCTTAAGTCTGACAAAATGCTGTTCATTTCCTGTTACCCTACCCTAACCAGTATTACTCAGAAGATATTGCTCTTACAACTCCAAATCAACACAAAACATACATGATCAAATGTTTCTTTTTACCTAGCTAGCTTTTATTCGCACTATAACAGGGAACAAACAATTTTCAAGGTCTAACGCTTGTAGATGTGTAATTTTTTTGAACATCCTTTTGCAATATAATAATAAAAAGATCATGATATAATATATGTAATAATAATAAGAATAATGAAAATAATAATAATAATAATAATGATATGGATTATGATGATAAAAATAATGAAGATAATAACAGTAATAATAATAATAATAATAATAATAATAATAATAATAATAATAATAATAATAATAACAATAATAATAGTAATAATAATAATAACAATAATAATAATAATAATAATAATAATAATAATAATAATAATAATAATAATGATAATAATAATAATAATAATAATAATAATAACTATCTGCAACCCATTCACACCACAGGCTTTTACACAGCATCTTAGTTTCACGAGATCAATAAGAACACCTAACACCTAACACCTAGCCAGGGGAAGAGCTCTTTCTGCTTGTTCAAACATTTACAATTTTTATATATTCTAAAGGAGTATATTAACTTCCTAACTATATACAATTTGTTGTCTTAGGCAAAGTTATAAATGAGAAATCATCATATGAAAATGGACATATTTTGCTGAGGATCTCAGAAATCAAAACATCTATTAAAGGCGATTTCATTCGATGATCATTTCTCCATGATAACTGCGCCTACAGTTACGAATTTAATATATTCAAAAGGAACATATTATATAACATCTTGTCATTTATTCCATGGGCACGTGACGTGATGGAAAGGAACATTTACAGCTAATCTCACCAAATAGACAAAGTTACAAAGCAATGGAAAACTTCAGACCACCAAGCATAGCAATTATGCAATGAATCTGTGCCAATAAGATCTGATAAATGCCGACTATATGATGTTTTCCGGCTGAGGTGGTAGCCATGGTATATTTAACCATAATAATCTCCTCCCTCAACAATGGGAGCGTCACACATGAACTTGCTTCCAACAATAGTAAATCATATTGTTCTCTGACGTTCTGATTGTTGCACAATCCAGAATGTTGCAACAATCTGCTCATGCTAAGTTAAGTTTAGATCTTCATTTATAGCAAAAACCTGACCAAACCATGTAAGTTATTCTAACCTCATACCTAGCTGTCGCATAACTTCCCACTAATTGGCATGCAAAGCCACAGCATCTGCCTTGCAGCCGTTACTGAGGAGATGATATCGCAAAATTTGCAACTCGGTATTAATATATAGATAATAATAAATGATAAAGAAAATGATAATAATGATAACAAAAATAATAATGATGATAGTAATCATTGAGACAATAATGATTATGATAGAAATAATTATGTTAATCATACTGAGAGTAATAATAATACAAATAATGAAAGTAACAATAATGAAAAGATCAAAATAATGATAAAATGATTATATTAATAACATAAAAAAATAATAATAACAACAATAATAGAAATTATGAAAATATGAATTATAATAGAAATAGTAATAATAATAATAATAATAATAATAATAATAATAATAGTATTATAATAATAATAATAGCATTATCATTGATAATAATTATAATAGTAATTATATTGATACTTTCAATGGTTATGGTGATAAGGATAATAATGATGATCAAAAAAGAACATTAATGATTATAATGATAATACTACTACTGCTAATAATGATATATAAAAATAATGATAATAATATGAGAATAATGAAAATAATAAGAATAAGAGTAATAAGAATAATGAGAATAAAATATTAACAGCAATAATAAAGATAATAACAGCAATAATAATAATACTAATAATACCAATAATAATAATGATAATAATAATGAATATAATAATGATAATAATAATAATAATAATGATAATAATAATATAATAATAATAATAATAATAATAATAATAATAATAATAATAATAATAATAATAATAATAATGTAAATAGTGATAATTAAGTAAATTGAGCAAAATAAAGGAAGGGATAACAGAATAACGAAGGGTTTTGAGAATGGTAAATATCATATGCTTTTGTAGTTGAGAAATTACAGTTAATAAATATAGATACATATACATACTCAACATGTACACATGGTCCTTTGCCCTACAATATATATTGTTATGTAATCCCTGTACCTCATACCAAGTAGGGGAGAGTACTGCTAGGCTTGTGGTTTCTTGTAAATACTAATGTTAAATGTAGAAAAAAAACTTATCAGTTCACCCATTCATGCCTTGATTTTGCCATGTCTAATCTGGATGTATGATACTTTTGAAATCAAGTTTGGGATTAATTATAAATTGTATTTCTATTTGAAGGAGATTTGTTAGATTTTTCCTCCTTTAAATATTTTCCAAAAAATTGAATTTCTTAGGGAGATATCGCTACAATGGGTGATTTTTGGATGCTACTTACATGATTGTGTTAAGATCTGCTCCTCGGATGTTTCTCTTTGATACACTTTCTGAGGTTGGCAGTGCTGAATTTAACAAAATAAGGTCACTTGGGAAGCAGGCAGGATGTATCACATGAAATATTGTTATGTGATGGTATCTTTGAGGAAATACTGGTCATGCTTGTTTTAGTTTTGAGAGGTATTGCCAAATTTGTCTGGCCGTTTTGGCTCTTGCATCCGTGAATGGGTTCAATGATAACTGCTTAGTTGGTAATCCATTAAACAAAACTTTACAATGTTTCCTAAGAAGCCTGTTGGTATTTTCTCAGTGCGGAGGTAGTGCTTTACATGAAGCTGCAAACTTGGATCAACTCGCTGTTGTTAAGGAGCTTATCCAGGCCGGGGCTGACGTCAACCTAAGAGACAATGTGAGCTAACAAGCCTGAAAAAATGATGTTTGTTTCATAATAGTAATAATGAATATAATAATAGTAATAATAATAATGATTATATTAATAATGATAATAACAATAATAATAGTAATGATAATGATAATTATGTATCAATATAATTATGATAAAAAAATGATAATTAAAATGGTCATGATGATAATTATTTTTGTGAAAATAATTGCTTTGATGAATATAATTATTTCAATTACGATAATGGAATAGAAGAATTTTTTTTAAATAATGAAAATAATAATAATAATAATGATAATAATAAGGATTGAAATGATAATAATGGTAATTTTAAAAATGATAACAATAATAATCATAATAATCACAAAACTTAACAATGTTTCCTAAGAGGTCTGTTGGTCTTTTCTCAGAGAGGACAGAGTGCTTTAAGTGATCCTGCATGGTGGGGTCAACTCGCTGTTGTTAAGGAGATTATCCAGAGCGGGGCTGATGTCAACCTGAGAGACGAGGTGAGCTAGTAAGCCTAAACTCTGACAAAATGTTCTTTGTTTTATAATAATGATGATAACAATAACGATAATACTTATAATAGTAATTATAATAACAATAATAATAGTAATAATAAGGATAATAATGTATTAATAATGATAATGATAAAAAAATGATAATTAAAATGTTAATGATGATATCAATCATTGTGAAAATAATTGCTATGATAAATATAATTATTTCAATTACGATAATTGAATAGAAAAATGAAAGAAATGATTAATCTAATAATGATAGTAATAATAATAATAATAATAATAACAATAATAATGATAATAAAAATAATAATAATAATAACAATAATAATGATAAGGATTAAAAGTATTATAATGGTAATCTGAAAAATGATAACAATAATGATAATAATAATAATAATAATAATGATAAAAATAATAATAACAATAATAATAATAATGATAATAATGATAATAATAATGATTATGATAATAATAATATAAATATACGCTATAATTTTTAAAAGATTTGAAATGATAGAAATAAAAATAGTAATAATAATAACAATATTAAAAATATTAATGATTGTTATAATAATAATAGTAATAATAATGATATTAATATAAGTAATTAGTATATTAATGATAAATATAATAACGTTGATATGCATGATAATACTTAAAAATTATAATAGTAATGATAATAATAATTAAAATAGATGATGAAAATGACAAAAAATATGATAATAACAGTAATAATCATGTTGTTAATGTTTTACAAAAATGATAATAATAATAATAATAATAACAATAATAATAATAATTATAATAATAATAATAATAATAATAATAATAATAATAATAACAATAATAACAATAATAATACTAATAATAGTAACTTTAATAATAAGAAGTATAATAAGAATAATGATAATGATTATATTAATTGTATACCCCGCAAGGGGTATACACCCTCTTGGCTTGTTCAATGGTGTGTATTAGGAGCCAGCACCTCCCGGGGAACCCTACGCTTGTGTGGCACCCTGCTTGCCTTATAAAAGAATGGGGATGTGTGGATCTGTCTATGGATACCATGCACCTGAAACATTCCTTGATACTCTTTGGATTTGAAGGCTCTGCTCTTTCTCTTCCCCTTTCCTTATTTCATATTGGTTAACCATTGTTCTTCAACAATGGCAAAGAACTAATTTGCAAAAAAGCGTTATGGCACTGAGTGACCTAGCCTAGGGCCGTCATTGATATGGCAAGTATCGATCAATCGAAAAAAAAAATCTGATTAATCGAAAAAAAACAAATTATGTCAATTATTATGTCAATTAGTTGAAACACATTTTTTCGACTTTTTCCACCATTTTTTGCCAATTTTAGCCAACACTAATAGGAGTTTTGAAGAGAAACTGCAGTATTCAATCAAAAAGTGTTGAGAAAACCTTTGTTGTGTTTACATTGTGAGAATCTTAAGATCCTGGCCAAAAAGATAGTATGCAACGTGTGAAAATATTCTATTAGTGCAGTTCTTCAAAATCAAATAGAAATAATCATAATCAAAAAAAATATATATCAGCGATCGAATCGAAAAAAAAGTGGATATCAATGACAGTCATACTTAAGCCCCCATACATTCATTCATTATCTTAAATATGATAATGTAAATACTAATAATAAACATAAACATAATGATAATAATAATAATAAAAATAATAATAATAATAATAATAATAATAATAATAATAATAATAATAATAATAATAATAATAATAATAATAATAATGATAGCAATGATAATAATAATAATGATAAATGTAATAATATTGATAATGATATAATGATTACAAAGAAGTTAATAATAAAAATAATAAAAATAAAAATAATGATAACAATAAAAACAATAATAACAGAAATGAAAATAATAATAATAATAATATTAATAATAATAATAATAATAATGATAATGATAATAATTATAATAATAATAATATTTATAATAATAATATTAAAAATAATGATGGTAATAATACAAAAATAAAAATTATATTGATGATTATAAAATGATGGTAATAATAATAACAATAATGATAATAGTTATATTTATCAATAATACAAATTACAATAATAATACCAATGGTAATGGTAATGACAATGACAATGATAAGTAGAAGAAGGAGAAGAACATTATTGACTATATTGATACTACTAGTACTACTGCTGCTCCTGCTGATGATGATGATATAATAATAATAATAATAATAATAATAATAATAATAATAATAATAATAATAATAATAATAATAATAATAATAATAATGATGATAATAGTAATAATAACATTATTGATAATAATAATAATAATAATAATAATAATAAAAATAATAATAATAATAATAATAATAATAATAATAATAATGATAATAATAACAACAATAATTATGATAATGGTAAAAATAAAGAAAATGATAATAATAATAATAATTATAATAATAATAATAATAATAATAATAATAATAATAATAATAATAATAATAATAATAATTATAATAAAAATAATGATAATGAAAATAAAAATAATGAAAAGAATAATAATAATTTAATTTTAATACAGATAATAAAGTAAAAACAATAATCATGATGATGATAATGATGACAATAATACTAATATGATGATAATTAATAATAATAATAATAATAATAATAATAATAATAATAATAATAATAATAATTATAATAATAATGATATGATAATAATAACAATAATGATAACAACAATAATAATTATAATAATAATAATAATAATAATGATAATAATAATTATAATAATAATAATGATAACAATGATAATGATAATAGTAATAATCGTAATAGAAGGATTATGATATTAGTCATGATAATAATGATAATAATAATAATTATAATGATAATAGTCATGATAATAATGATAATATACAAATATGACATCCCTGTGTGGTGTACAACAGGAATAACTCCCCCGAGAGAGGAGTGTAGCCCGAGGGCGTAGCCCGAGGGCGACACTCCTCATTATTATCATAATTATTATCATATTAGTTTTTCCAAAAGGGGGAAAATTGACAAACACCAGAGATTTTGGATAAATACTCTTTTGTTAAAGATTTACAAATTACAATAACAGGGATTGTTGCATTGACGCATCAGAGTGAAAGAGAAGCCCCAACCCAGCAAACACAAAACGTTTTTGCTATGTCTACAAAATATTTAACCCAATATCTGTGAAATATTACTGAAAATGTTTATTAATATTAAAACGTTTGGCCTGAAAATTATAACCATAATGTTTCTTATAATATTTGTATTATTATTTTTAAAACATTTCCAAGATACATTAACACAATATTGCAAAAATTATTCATCAAATGTTTCTGAAAAATATTTATTAATATTAAAACGTTTGGCCTGAAAATTATTACCAAAACATTTCTTATAACATATAAATTATTATTTTCACAATATTTAAATACATATGTATACAATGTTGCTTAAATTATTCATAAACTATTTCTAAGAAACATTTTGACATTGTTGTTGAAGATATTTATCCCCATTGAAATTGCTGGCCTTGGAATATTATGCCAACATTTTTTGTAACATTTTACTCAACATTATTTCAATATTTTTGAAATATTTATCTTTCCAGATAGTTGAGTTTTAAATTCTTTAGAGAAGAAAATGTACTTACCAATCGCCCATAACTAACACACTTTTGAAATCCCCATTTTAGGGATTTCTTGCTCAGTCTTACTTTGAAAAGTAAACTGTACAAATCATGCTTTCAAGATAGAAGAGAAGGCTACTTATATTATTTTTGTCAGCCCTAATCAATGCCTTTCGGAATGACACATATTGATATTTCATGCTTTTTAAGAAACCAAAACTTTTAAACCAATGCCAGGAATGATATATTTATTTGGAAACTATTTTTTCCTAAATTTTCAAATCAATATTTCATGTTTATCAATCATATTTATCTAATTATAGCATAAAATATTGCTTTTTCAGAAAAGTTGCTAACAATTGTAGGATTATATATTAACGTTATTTAATATTAAGATAATAATGTTGAATTGTAGCTATTGTTTTTGCATTTTGACATTATTATGTGGCAATATCATAGGGCATTCCTCAATAATATTTCTGAAATATTTCATACGGTTTTTGTGTTAAAATTGGTATTTTTATAATGTTTTCTAATTATTAAAGGACTGTTTTATAGAAATGTTGAACGAAGAATTCGGCAAAAACATTTCAAAACATTTATTCAACATTTTGTTAATGTCATTTTTAACATTTCTTTACAGCTTAGTTCAGATGTTTCACAAATATTTCACAGGATGTGTTCTTGATATCAAACCGATGTTTAAAAAAACATTTGTAATATGCAGGTGTATAACATTTATTTAAAATGATAATAAAAGATAGGATAATGTTATCATACATTATCGCAGAAAATTATTGGTTATTATTTTCTAAATATATATTTAGATATTTAATTTCAAATTTGTTCAGAAATATTTTGTAACTTTGTAGATACAATACTTAATTAATATTCAAAGAAACATTTGTAATGGACAGCTTTAAAACATTTGTCTTTAAATGTTAGAAAAATTATAGTTTAATATTATCAAACATATTTTGGAAAAATGTTGTTTAACATTTTATCAGTGTAAATATTGACATTTTTTTATTTATAATTTTTCAGACGTTTTAGAAATATCTTATAAAGAATGTTAATAAAACATTCTATAAATGTTAAAAACAACAATTATAATACGCAGATGTAAAACATTAACTATAAATGTTGATAAAAGATAATATAATGTTATCAAACATTATTATGAAAAAAATATTGGTTAATATTGTGAGAAAATATTCCTTTATTAGGCAGCTTTAAAAGATTTATTTTAAATGTTAAAAAAATTACAGTTTAATATATTCAAACATATTTTGGAAAAAATATTGTTTAACGTTTCAATGTATAAATTGATATTTTATCTATACTTTTTCAGACGTTTTAGAAACATTTTAAAGTATGTTAATAAACATTCGATAAATGTTAAAAACAACATTTGTAATATGCAGACATTAAACATTAACTAAAAATGTTGATAAAAGATAACATAATGTTATCAGACATTATTATGAAAAAAATATTGGTTAATATTGTAAGAAAATATTCCTTTATTCTCGTAAATGTTTTACTAATATCATATTTTTATTGCATAACATTATTTACATTTATTATTTCACTAATGTTTTCCCTGTGGTTATTGAACATTTTGCTAATGTTTTATTCATGTTTATTGTGAATGTTTCTAACAATTTTTTTTCAGTCCTTTTAAAAATATTTTGAAAATATTTTGTGTTTGCTGGGAAAACGTACAACAGGAGAAAATTTTCTGTTTGACTCAGAAAAATTACTGAAAACATGAACAAATGAGTCTACTCGATGTTTCGCTTCCTTTTTCAAATTAAATTTGTATCAGAAAACGTTTAAACTGAATTTATTGATACCACCTCTTAATCAATCTATGTGCTTATGTATTAGTAAGACACTGAACCTTATTTGTTTGTTTGTACTTTTACTGTCTTAACAGGCGCTCATATGTATAACTTGAAACACCCCCAAAACCAGTCACGTTCGTACCATACCTTATTTGTTTGTATAATTCTATCTTTATTTGATAAAAATCCGTTGCATGGTGCCTGTTAGGCACGATTTTAAATTTGAGGCGGTCAGCCTTGTTGATTTCACGTCGGCGATGGCTGACGTTTGATATGCACGCATGTGCATCGAGCTCATTGCCCGGTAGCGGTGATTAACATGTTAATCACCTGCTGCATGTTGCCGTGATTAACATATTAATTCCCTAGCTGTGCAGGACAACAGCCTGTTACTAAGTAGTGAGGAAATCATGACGATTAATCCATGGCCCTTGACCAATCAGAATCAAGAATCTTCACGTGAGGTATAATAATGATTAATATTATAATGTTAATGATAATAATAACAATAATAATAATGATAATACTACTACTACTAATAATAATAATAACAACAATACATTTACCACAACCACTACTTCTTCTACTACTACTACTACTACTACTACTACTACTGCTAATCATTATATTGATTATTATAATGATAATAATATAATGATAGCAATTATAATAATAGTAATAATAATGATGATAAAATAATTATAATAACAGTATTTATAATAATAATGATGATAATAATAGTAATAATAATAATAATAATAATAATAATAATAATAATAATAATAAAAATAATAATAATAATAATAAAAATGACAATTATAATAATACTAATAATAATGATAATAATGATAATAATGATAATATTAATAATCATAATAATAATAATAATAATAATGATAATAATAAAAGTAATAGTACTTATAAAAATATCATGTAGTAAATGATAACAATCATAACTATAATAATAATAATAATAATAATAATAATAATAATAATAATAATAATAATAATAATAATAATAATAATAATAATAAAAATAATAATGATATTAATAATAATAATAATAATGATAAAAAAAATAATATTAATAATAATAATAATAATAATAATAATAATAATAATAATAATAATAATAATAATATTAATAATAATAATAAAAATAATAATAATAATAGCAGTAACTATAGTCATAATGATATTATAAATAATAATAAAAATTGCAATGATATTATAAATAATAATACTAATAATAATAATATTAATAATAATAATAATAATAATAATAATAATAATAATAATAATAATGATATCAATATTGATAATGATAATAACAATATAATCATAATAGTAATACTGATAATAAATAAATTAATAAAGTGAATAAAACAAAACACAAAGGGGGCAATATCAAAACAACCTCAGCCTTAAGATATGTGATACTTTTAATAATTCCCTTGGGATTAATCATATATTGGATTTATATTTGAATGAGTTTTTTAGATACCTTTTGAAAAACATTTCTCCATCAAATATTTGCTGAAAATAGAATTTGTTAGAGATATCGCTAAAGTAGGTGGTTTTTGGACACTTCACGCATGAATGTATTGAGATCTGTTTCGCCAGAATTGCTAATTGGTATGATCTTGACTTACCAGCTGCCTGGGCAGGTGAAAGCAGGTACCTATTTACCAGCACACTTTCTGATCTTGGCAGTGCTAAATTTAACATTAATCAATTAAACAAACTTTCCTAATGTTTCCTAAGAAGCCTGTTTGTATTTTCTTAGGATGGAAGGAGTAGTTTACATGATGCTGCTTGCCAGAGTTGTGACGCTATAGTTAAGGAGATTATTCAGGCTGGGGCTGATGTCAACCTGAGAGACAAGGTGAGTAAGCCTTAAGTCTGACAAAATGCTGTTCGTTTCCTGTTACCCTACCCTAACAAGTATTACTCAGAAAATATTGCTCTTACAACTCCAAATCAACACAAAACATACATGATCAAATGTTTCTTTTTACCTAGTTAGCTTTTATTCGCACTATAACAGGAAACAAACAATATTCAAGGTCTAACGCTTGTAGATGTGTAATTGTTTTGAACATCCATCAAATATTTTCTGAAAATAGAATATTGCTAAGGTAGGATATTTTTGGACACTTCACGCATGAATACACTGAGATCTGTTCCATCAGAATTGCTAATTGGTATGAACTTGACTTACCTGCTCCCTGGACTTTTCTGTTTGAAAGCAGGTAGCTATTTACCAGCACACTTTCTGAAGTTGGCAGTGCTAAAGTTAACATTAATCAATTAAACAAAACTTTCCTAATGTTTCCTAAGAAGCCTGTTTGTATTTCCTTAGAATGGAAGGAGTAGTTTACATATAGCTGCTTGTGGGGGTTGTGTCGCTATAGCTAAGGTTCTCATCCAGGCCGGGGCTGACGTCAACCTGAGAGACAGGGTGAGTAAGCCTTAAGTCTGACAAAATGGTGGTTGTTTCCTATTACCCTACCCTAACAAGTTTTACTTAGAAAATGTTGCTCTTACAACTCCAAACCAACACAAAACATGCATAATCGAAAGTGTTTGTTTTACCAAACTAGCGCTTTTATTCGCACTGTAACAGGAAACAAACAATTCTCAAAGGCTAACGCTTATAGATGTTTTGATTCATTGAACATCCTTCTGCAATATAGTAATTCAAAAGATTGTGATATAACAATAATAATAAAAATAATAATAATAATAATAATAATAATAATAAAAATAATAATAATGATAATAGTAATAATGATAATATTAATGATAATAATGATATTGATGATGATGATGATGTTAATAATATTAATGATAGTAATGATAATAATAATAATGATATGGATACTAATAATACTAATAATACTAATAATACTAATAATACTAATAATAATAATAATAATAATAATAATAATAATGGTAATAGAAATAACTAGCTGCAACCCATGCACAGCACAGGCTTATACACAGCATCTCAGTGTCTTGAGATAAGAACACCTAACATCTAACACCTTGCCAAGGGAAGAGCTCTTTGTGCTTGTGCTAACATTTACAATTTTTATATATTCTAAAGGAATATATTCCCGCCTTCCTAACTATATAAAATGTGTTGTCTTCGGCAAAGTGATCATAACAGAAAAATTATCATATGAAAATGAACATATTTTGCCCAGAATCTCGGGAATCAAAACGTCTATTTAAGGCGTTTTCATTCAATGATTTCTCCATGATAACTAGGGCTACAATTACGATTGCAATATATACAGAAGGAATATATTACAAACTTCCTAGATATATAGAATTTGTTGTCTTAATCCCAGGATACACAAAGTAATAACCGAATGAAAAAGGACATATTCTCGCTAAATCCGCAAAACCTTTGCATTTCAATCTTTTTTTTCTGAAGGAACTAATAGAAGAAAAAAAATCTTAAAGTTAGCTGAACTTTCAACAAAATTCAAATGAAATTTAAAATATCAAAGAAATATCTGTGCAAAGAAAGGAAATTACATTGTATCGTGCAGGAATCGAACCCACATTATATTACACCTTGTCGTATATATCATAGGCACGTGACTTGATTGAAAGGAACATTTACAGCAATTCCAACCACATAGACAAAGTTACAAAGCAATGGAAAACTTCGTACCACCAAGCAAAACAATTATGCGAAGAATCTGTGCCAATAAGATCTGATACATGCCGATTGTATGATGTTTTGCGGCTGAGGTGGTAGTCATGGTACATTTTAGGATACTTACCTCCTCCCTCTACATTAAGAACATCACACATGAACATGCCTCCAACACTAGTAAATTATATTGTTCTATGACGTTCTGATTGTTGCACCATCCAGAATGGTGCAAAAATCTGCTCATGCTAAGTTAAGTTTAGATCTTCGTTTAAAGCAAAGAAAATGACCAAAACATGTATGTAAGTTATTTTTACTTGAAACATAGCTGTCGAGAAACTTCAGCTCCCCACGAATTGGCATGCAAAGCCGCAGCATCAGGCTTGCAGCCGTTTAAGAGGAGATAATATCGCAAAATTTGCAACTCGGTATTAATATATAGATAGTAATAGTGATATAGATAAGGATATTAATGATAACAAAAATGATAATGACGATAATAGTCATTGAGATGATAATGATAATGATAAAAATAATATAGTTAATTATGATAATAGTAATAATTATGCAAATAATGAAAATAACAATGACAATGATAAAAAGGTAATAATAATCTTAAAATAATAATCTTAATAATAATAATAATAATAATAATAATAATAATAATAATAATAACAATAATAATAATAATAATAATATTAATAATAATAATAATTATAATAATTATAATAATAATACTAATAATAATAATAATAATAATAATAATAATGATAATAACAATAATAACAATAGTAAAAATAATGAAAATCATAATGATCATTAGATATGAATAATAAAAGATATAATAGTAATAATAATAATAATAATAATAATACTAATAATAACAATAATAATAATAATAATAATAATAATAATTATAATAATAATTATAGTAACCATAATAATAATAATAATGATAATAATAATAATAAGATGAAGAATGATGATGATAATGATAATTACTACCTATATAAAAGACACTTGAAAAAGCCCGAGCTACTCTGCCAGTTACGGGGAAGTGCAAAAAATAAGTCCAGCCCGTCAAAGTCTGCGTAATATTACTATAAACGAGGTCCAAGCTTCGAATTGGCAGCATATTCAACGGTTATTTTAATAATGCCGTTGAAGTTAGAAAAAAAATATAGTAAAGCACGCCATTTCTAGCGTAATGAACGGCCAGCTGCTTGCGGGGGTCGGAGCTGCTCTCAACTTCCGGTTGAGCACAATCCATAATTGCAGCGTGTAAATGTGCAATTCACACAGAATAGGTGAGATATGCATCTCACCTATTTCTAAATGTGTTTCTTTGCGAGATTAGCAAAGAAATTCATAAATCATGAGCAAAAGAACGATGTGTTCCGTTGGCATGTGAAATAAGTGTGTTAATTTCATATGGATTTCGCGGTTTAGGTTCGTGGCTTAGCGGATAGACGTTCGCCCCACGACTTTTGGTGCGGACGAGGCGGGATCGATTCCCCTTAGGGGAAGGTGACAGATCATAACTCCTCTTTTCTTTTGAGAGAGAGAAAATAAGACATTTTTGTCTGTCCATATCTGGCCAAAAAGATTTTACAATTTTTTATTGATGTAAATGAAAAAATCCATACATACACACACATCAAAGTGGGATACACTGTTTAACTGTCATTAGAGAGACCACATATTAGTAACAGGTAAAAATTGTGTAACTTTGTAAAATAATAACACACACACACGCACATATATATAAATATATATATATATATATATATATATATATATATATATATATATATATATATATATATACACACACTCATATATACAAATACAAGCATATATATATATATATATATATATATATATATATATATATATATATATATATATATATATATATATATATATATATATATATATATATATATATATACATACATTATACATACATTCTATATATATATATAACTATATATATATATATATATATATATATATATATATATATATATATATATATATATATATATATATATATGTATCTGCGTGTGTGTGTATCGTTATACATATATATATATATATATATATATATAGTTATATATAGTACAGTAGCCAGCCACCCATTTTTGGGATTCAGGTTAACCCGAGAGCTAGAAAATTTCCGTTGGTATCATGTTTTAGGCCCACACTTGGGGCATACCGCCAGGGTGGATGTAGACTTCAGAAGTGGTGCACATCTTTTTTATGGGGTCATGTCTTAGACACCCCAATATATTTAAAAAGGCCCCAAAATGGTCAAAATAATAGGTATAGGGATAGGAAAGGCACCCTAAAACACTCATAACTCAGCTTAGACCTAACATAGGGATGAGTGTTTGTTATCAAAATGTTGGTATGAAAGAGAAGTATCTTTTGAAATAGTAAACACATAACTAACTCAATCCCATGATGTAATAAAGGTCATTCAAGGTCAAAATGGCTGCCAAATCAAGAATCTGGGATTTTCTCATATTCTATAGTTTCCGTTTATAAACTTCTCAGTTTTTTTGAAGGTATGTATTTCTCTTTTGTAGCCACTTTTTCTAAAGGTATGTCTTTTGATGGAATTGTTGAACATTTTAGAAAGTTCATTGACTAGAATTTTAAGTCCAATTTTGAGCTGTTAGGTACAAAGTAGGGTACCAAGCCCTCCTGGAGACCCCAAAAAGTGCCTAAAATGGTAGAAATTTGAAAACTAAAATGATTGTATCTTAAGTTTTATAAGTAGGAAGGGAGCAGATGATGCACCAAAACATCAGGTTTAATTTTCTCCTCAATCTGGAAGATAATGGAAAAATAATATTGAAGTTAAGGGGTCGTTGAAGGTCAAATAAAGGTCAAAATATCATTTTTTCCCTAAAAAACTCAAATTTTTATCAAGAGATTTTGATGAAGTACTTGTGTTTTGTCATTTTATAATTTCCAAACCAAGTTACCACAATAATTGACAGATAAATAATCTCAACTGTGATCCAACAAATCATTTTCTACCATTTACCGGTGAAAATGAAGTAGTTTTAAGTCAATATGGAGGTGTGGAATGTGGCATTTGGCTATCCAATGCTTATGATAAGTGTTTACGGACGGGTTATGAGAAAGTGCTAATATGGGACCACTGTTTAGGTCATAAAAGTTGTGAGCACCAAACATTATAGGCATTGTTTGGTATCAAAATGTTTGTTGTAAGACAGTCATTCCATTCCATGCAACCAGCCTAGGGTAGGGTCAAGGTCAAACTAACCCCAATTTCATGATTTAAGGCATTTTGTCTTTGAATTTTCCATTAAACAGCTTATCAAATTCTCCTAGAATACATATTTTATCCTGGAAATATTTGTAGGTGAGAAATAATTTTTAAAAAGGATTCTGAGACATTTCTAGGTCATTTCAAGAGAAAGTCTGGACCAATCTGGAATATTTAAGGACCAAAATAACAAAATGACTGATTATTTAAATATTTAAGTGAGGCAGCAGAAAGTTGACATAACAGATCGAGTCATATCTTATGGTATGTCAGCTTTCATTTTCAATAGGGAGAATAAGCCTTTTAACCTGCGGCATTACTTGCCTATTGTGTTTGTCATGGAAGATTATGAAGGCAGTGTAAAATATCATTGAGATTTAAGGAAAAAATGAAGGTCAAATAAAGGTCAAAACGTCATTTTTTTCTCTTAAAGATTCAAATTTTGATGAAGAAATTTTGATGGAGTAGTTGTGTTTTGTTATCACATAATTTCCTAACCACATTACCACAATAATTGACAGACAAGATACCTTAAATATGTTTTACCATAACATTTTTACCCTTTAACTGTGAAAATGAAGTAGTTTTAAGTTAATATGCAGATGTGGAATGTGCTATTGGACAATTCATGCCTAAATTAATTCTTTAAGATTGAGCTGTGAGAAAGTGCTAGTATGGGACCACTGTTTAGGTCATAGAAAGTGTGAGCACCAAACATTATAGGCATTGTTTGGTATCAAAATGCTTGTTGTAAGACAATCTTTCCATTTCACGCAACTAACCTAGGAAGGGGTATTTTTTGTGATATTAGAGGTCATTCAAGGTCAAACTAACCACAATTTCATGATTTAAGGCATTTTGACTTTGCATTTTCCATTTAGCCGCTTATTAAATTCTCCTGGAATGCATATTTCTCCTGCAAATATTTCAGGTGAGAAATATCTTTAATAAGAATTCTCAAACATTTTTGCAGTCACTTCAAGACAAAGTATAGGTCAATCTTGAATATTTAGGGGTCAAAATGACGAAATGTCTAATTGTGCACCCAATCGTTAGTGAAGCTGCAGAAATTTGACATAATACATTCATATCTTATGGTTCATCCTTTCATTTTCACTGGGGGAAATAAGCTTTTTAACTTGCCTTTTGTGTTTTTCACAAACAAATAAATACTAAAATATTACTGTGATTTAAAGAAAAGATGTAGGTCAAACCAAGGTCAAAAGGTCAAATAGAGTATTCATGACTCTGGAGAAAATATCTGTAAATACTGCAGTTGCATCTTGTTCAAATGAGTACATTTTATTCACCTGGAAGGAATATTTGACAATCATGAACTAAAGAAATGATTAGTTTACAACTTAAATAACATTTTCAGATAAGAACAAGTTGCTTTCTATCTATTTGGAGGTCAAAGACTGAGAATTCCAGGATTTTACCTAGAAGCAACTTCTGAATTGTTCTAAAACAACAAGACCAATATTGACTTTTAGTGTCATTCATGTTCAACATACCAAACTTTATACACAAGGTTTAATAGTATAAAAATCATGTTACATTTAAAGATTAAAGCCAGTGTTAAATATAGATAGTGTAAAAGTTTAAGGTCAAACTAAGGTCAAAAAGAGTATTTGTGACTTTGAAGCAAATATCTCTATGCAGTAGTTACACTTTGGTAAAAAATAAAGCCAGGGTCTTAGTTCACCTGAAAGGAATATTTTCCAATTATGAAGTGGAGGAACTGAGGTAGTTTACAACTACATATTAACATTACCAGATGAAATAAGATGCTTTTGATTGTATTTGGCTGAAATAACTAACTCCACATGCTGGCCTTACATATGTCTGCACCAAACATTGAGTACATTGTAAGCCTTTAGGTGACAAATGTCTCTTTTTAAAGCTTTCAAAGTTGTTTGATGAAAGCTAGGCAGAAGATCATGAATCAAATTTAAAAAATAAGTATCATGAATTTCATATAATAAACTAGGTATGTATCTGTCAGTGGTTCCATTCGTTGATTGGAAACCATAACTGTAATTTTGAATAGTTCGGCATTATCTAAAATTATTTTACCTAATTTTGGTGTATACATCTTTTACTATCCATAACATTAATTCCTAGCTCAGTACCAACCTCTCTGATTGTTAGATATCTAACCTTTATTTGACCTCCAGCACGTGCGACCTAGAGTACATAAAATATGTGTACAATTACCTTAATCTATTTTGGAAAACAAGCCTATTTAGTTATATACACACTCCACTATCTAACTTGGTCAATTTAAAAATCCCCATTTAGGATCGAATCAATTTTGTGCTGACGGTCATGCTATCTGTGACTTTTGTATTTGCATTCATAAATAGTGGTAGCCTTTTAGATTTTTTCAATAAACAGCTAAATAAACTGATTAAAGAATTGTTTAAATAGCAATTCCTCTAACCTCTGGGAGAGATTCGACTTATCTAAGACATTAATCATTGACAATATATGCACATCAAAGGGATTTGTGAAATGGAGGACATCTTCTGGAGTGAAAGATTCAAAAACTTATACCAGAGCTCATCTTGATCTTCAATGACCTCTAAACCACAACAGGGACTGTCACACAAGAAATTTTACATAAGATTTAGAGATCATAAGGAGAAGCTAGCATTGTGTTAACAATTCTACCCCCAAAATTCTGTTTCTATGCATCAAAGAAGCCTAAGATAATTATGGCTGAAGTTGGCTTTACTGCATGAGTTGTGAAAATTATCCTAGGTTTGAAATGAGCTAATTAATCTAGCTGACCTCCAAATTCACAAAAATACTAAAGTTTGTACTGGTCAATAGTATCAATAAGCTATCCTTGAACTGAATGACTTCCCAATTTTCTGTACAGAGATTGGTAATAAATTTCATTGACAAGTAAACTACAGTAGGAAGACTAAAAATATATATTTCAATTTCATGAATAATTGAATTATTCCCATGTTTGACCTTTGATTATGTTACTACTGAATTTGAATCAGAAATCGCACTTAGGTAAAACCTTGGTAGTCTCAGTCTTTGACCTGGAAATAAATACAAAGCAACTTATTCTTATTATTGCATACTAACTATTCAATTAATTTCATGATTACCAATTATTCCTTTCAAGCGAATGAGCATTACTCGTTTGACAAAAAAAAACTGCAGTATAACGATCTTTGCTTCAAAGTCGAAAATGCTCTTTTTGACCTTTTGACCTTGGTTTGACATTCCATTTTCCCTTAAATCTCAATAATATTTAACGCTATCTTTATCCTTACATGGCAAACACAAATTGGCAAGTTAAAAGGCGTATATGCCCAATTGAAAATGAAAGCTGTCATACCATATGATAAAAATGTTGGGTCAACTTTCCGCTGCTAATTTGATATTTGGGTGCACCCAAAATGAGGCATTTTGTTATTTTGATGCCAATATATTCATAATTAGCACAGATTTTGTCTTGAAATAACCTTAAAAGGCATGAGTTTCTCTTTAAAAAGATATTTCTCACTAAAAATAATATTTTTTAGGAAAAAATATTTTTTGAAAAGTATTCTAGGAGCAATTGATGAGATACTAGACAGGCAATTCAAAGACAAAATGCCTTAAGTCATGAAATTGGGGGTAGTTTGACCTTGAATGACCTCTTA
>OZ012699.1:20522068-20532068 GCA_963942565.1 Maea johnstoni | reverse complement strand
ATTATAAATAATTATAATAATAATAATAATAATAATAATAATAATAATAATAATAATAATAATAATAATAATGATATCAAAATTGATAATGATAATAACAATATAATCATAATAGTAATACTGATAATAAATAAATTAATAAAGTGAATAAAACAAAACACAAAGGGGGCAATATCAAAACAACCTCAGCCTTAAGATATTTGATACTTTTGATAATTCCCTTTGGATTAATCATATATTGGATTTATATTTGAATGAGTTTTTTAGATACCTTCTGAAAAACGTTTCTCCATCAAATATTTGCTGAAAATAGAATTTGTTAGAGATATCGCTAAAGTAGGTGGTTTTTGGACACTTCACGCATGAATGTATTGAGATCTGTTTCGCCAGAATTGCTAATTGGTATGATCTTGACTTACCTGCTGCCTGGGCAGGTGAACGCAGGTAGCTATTTACCAGCACACTTTCTGATCTTGGCAGTGCTAAATTTAACATTAATCAATTAAACAAAACTTTCCTAATGTTTCCTTAGAAGCCTGTTTGTATTTCCTTAGAATGGAAGCACTAGTTTACATTACGCTGCTGGGCAGGATTATGACGCTATAGTTAAGGAGCTTATTCAGGCTGGGGCTGACGTCAACCTGAGAGACAAGGTGAGTAAGCCTTAAGTCTGACAAAATGCTGTTCGTTTCCTGTTACCCTACCCTAACAAGTATTACTCAGAAAATATTGCTCTTACAACTCCAAATCAACACAAAACATACATGATCAAATGTTTCTTTTTACCTAGCTAGCTTTTATTCGCACTATAACAGGAAACAAACAATTTTCAAGGTCTAACGCTTGTAGATGTGTAATTGTTTTGAACATCCATCAAATATTTTCTGAAAATAGAATATTGCTAAAGTAGGATATTTTTGGACACTTCAGGCATGAATACACTGAGATCTGTTTCATCAGAATTGCTAATTGGTATGAACTTGACTTACCTGCTCCCTGGACTTTTCTGTTTGAAAGCAGGTAGCTATTTACCAGCACACTTTCTGAAGTTGGCAGTGCTAAAGTTAACATTAATCATTTAAACAAAACTTTCCTAATGTTTCCTACGAAGCCTGTTTGTATTTTCTTAGGATGGAAGGATTAGTTTACATAGAGCTGCTCTTAGGGGTTGTGTCGCTATAGTTAAGGTTCTTATCCAGGCCGGGGCTGACGTCAACCTGAGAGACAAGGTGAGTAAGCCTTAAGTCTGACAAAATGGTGGTTGTTTCCTATTACCCTACCCTAACAAGTTTTATTTAGAAAATGTTGCTCTTACAACTCCAAATCAACACAAAACATGCATGATCGAAGTGGGTTTTTTCTTACCAAACTAGCGCTTTTATTCGCACTGTAACAGGAAACAAACCAGGAAACAAACAATTCTCAAAGCCTAACGCTGATAGATGTTTTGATTCATTGAACATCCTTCTGCGATATAGTAATTCAAAAGATTGTGATATAATAATAATAATAATAATAAAAATGATAATAATAATAATAATGATAATAATAAAAATAATAATAATAATAGTAGTAATAATGATGATAATAATGATAATAATGATATTGAGGATGATGATGATGTTAATAATAATAATAATGATAATAATGATAATAATAATAATAATAATAATAATAATAATAATGATATGGATAATAATAATAATAATAATAATAATAATACTTATAATAATAATAATGATAATAATAATAATAATAATAATAATAATAATAATAATAATAATAATGGTAATAGAAATAACTAGCTGCAACCCATGCACAGCACAGGCTTATACACAGTCTTGAGATAAGAACACCTAACATCTAACACCTTGCCAAGGGAAGAGCTCTTTGTGCTTGTGCTAACATTTACAATTTTTATATATTCTAAAGGAATATATTCCCGCCTTCCTAACTATATAAAATGTGTTGTCTTCGGCAAAGTCATAACAGAGAAATTATCATATGAAAATGAACTTATTTTGCCCAGAATCTCGGAAATCAAAACGTCTATTTAAGGCGTTTTCATTCAATGATTTCTCCATGATAACTAGGGCTACAATTACGATTGCAATATATACAAAAGGAATATATTACAAACTTCTAGATATATAGAATTTGTTGTCTTAATCCCAGGATACACAAAGTAATAACCGAATGAAAAAGGACATATTCTCGCTAAATCCGCAAATCCTTTGCATTTCAATCTTTTCTTTCTGAAGGAACTAATAGAAGAAAAAAAAATCTTAAAGTTAGCTGAACTTTCAACAAAATTCAAATGAAATTCAAAATATCAAAGAAAGATCTGTGCAAAGAAAGGAAATTACATTGTATCGTGCAGGAATTGAACCCACATTATATTACACCTTGTCGTATATATCATAGGCACGTGACTTGATTGAAAGGAACATTTACAGCAATTCCAACCACATAGACAAAGTTACAAAGCAATGGAAAACTTCAGACCACCAAGCAAAACACTTATGCGAAGAATCTGTGCCAATAAGATCTGATACATGCCGATTGTATGATGTTTTGCGGCTGAGGTGGTAGTCATGGTACATTTTAGGATACTTACCTCCTCACTCTACAATGGGAACATCACACATGAACATGCTTCCAACAATAGTAAATTATATTGTTCTATGACGTTCTGATTGTTGCACCATCCAGAATGGTGCAAAAATCTGCTCATGCTAAGTTAAGTTTAGATCTTCGTTTAAAGCAAAAGAAATGACCAAAACATGTATGTAAGTTATTTTTACTTGAAACATAGCTGTCGAGAAACTTCAGCTCCCCACTAATTGGCATGCAAAGCCGCCGCATCAGGCTTGCAGCCGTTTAAGAGGAGATATTATCGCAAAATTTGCAACTCGGTATTAATATATAGATAGTAATAGTGATATAGATAAGGATAATAATGATAACAAAAATGATAATGACGATAATAGTCATTGAGATGATAATGATAATGATAAAAATAATATAGTTAATTATGATAATAGAAATCATTATGCAAATAATGAAAATAACAATGCCAATGATAAAGTAGTAATAATAATCTTAAAATATAATATTAATAATAATAATAATAATAATAATAATAATAATAATAATAATAACAATAATAATTATAATAATCATAATAATGATAATAACAATAATAAAAATAGTGAAAATAATGAAAATCATAATGATCATAAGATATGAATAATAAAAGATATAATAGTAATAATAATAATGAAAATGATAATAATAATAATAATAATAATAATAATAATAATAATAATAATAATAATAATAATAACCATAATAATGATAATGATAATAATAATAATAATAAGATGAAGAATGATGATGATAATGATAATAATGTTATAATAACATCATTAATAATTACTTTAGTAATCATATTGATACTTTCAATGATAATGGTGATAAGAATAATAATGGTAATTAGAAGAAAAACATTAATGATCATATTGATGATACTACCGCTGCTAATAATGATATATAATAATAATGACAATAATATAGTTATAATGAAAATACTAATAATATTAAGAATAATAGTAATGATAATAATAAAAATAATAATACTAATGATACAAAAATAATAGTAATGATAATGAAAAAAATAACTATATTAATGAAAATAATAATAACGATGAAAGTAATAATGATAATAATAATGAAAATAATAATAAGTATGATAATAATAATAATAATAATAATGATAATAATGAAAATAATAATGATAATAATAATAATAATAATAATAATAATAATAATAATAATAATGATAATAAAAGTAATATTACTTATAAAAATATCATATAATAAATAATAATAATAGTAATAATAATAATAATAATAATAATAATAATGATAATAATATCAATAATAATAATAATTATAATGATAAAAATAATAATAATAATAATAATAATAATAATAATAGCATTAACTATAATCATAATGATATTAATAATAATAAAAATTGCAATAATATTTTAAATAATATAAATAATAATAATAATAATAATAATTATAATAATAATAATAATAATAATAATGATATCAAAATTGATAATGATAATAACAATATAATCATAATAGTAATACTGCTAATAAATAAATTAATAAAGTGAATAAAACAAAACACAAAGGGGGCAATATCAAAACAACCTCAGCCTTAAGATATGTGATACTTTTGATAATTCCCTTGGGATTAATCATATATTGGATTTATATTTGAATGAGTTTTTTAGATACCTTTTGGAAAACATTTCTCCATCAAATATTTGCTGAAAATAGAATTTGTTAGAGATATCGCTAAAGTAGGTGGTTTTTGGACACTTCACGCATGAATGTATTGAGATCTGTTTCGCCAGAATTGCTAATTGGTATGATCTTGACTTACCTGCTGCCTGGGCAGGTGAAAGCAGGTAGCTATTTACCAGCACACTTTCTGATCTTGGCAGTGCTAAATTAAACATTAATCAATTAAACAAAACTTTCCTAATGTTTCCTAAGAAGCCTGTTTGTATTTCCTTAGAATGGAAGGAGTAGTTTACATGAAGCTGCTGTGCAGGAATATGACGATTATGACCTTATTCAGGCTGGGGCTGACGTCAACTTCAGAGACAAGGTGAGTAAGCCTTAAGTCTGACGAAATGCTGTTCGTTTCCTGTTACCCTACCTTAACAAGTATTACTCAGAAAATATTGCTCTTACATCTCCAAATCAACACAAAACATACATGATCAAATGTTTCTTTTTACCTAGCTAGCTTTTATTCGCACTATAACAGGGAACAAACAATTTTCAAGGTCTTACGCTTGTAGATGTGTAATTATTTTGAACATCCATCAAATATTGTCTGAAAATAGAATATTGCTAAAGTAGGATATTTTTGGACACTTCGCGCATGAATACACTGAGATCTGTTTCATCAGAATTGCTAATTGGTATGAACTTGACTTACCTGCTCCCTGGACTTTTCTGTTTGAAAGCAGGTAGCTATTTACCAGCACACTTTCTGAAGTTGGCAGTGCTAAAGTTAACATTAATCAATTAAACAAAACTTTCCTAATGTTTCCTAAGAAGCCTGTTTGTATTTTCTTAGGATTGGAAGATTAGTTTACATATAGCTGCTTGTAGGGATTGTGACGCTATAGTTAAGGTTCTTATCCAGGCCGGGGCTGACGTCAACCTGAGAGACAAGGTGAGTAAGCCTTAAGTCTGACAAAATGGTGGTTGTTTCCTATTACCCTACCCTAACAAGTTTTACTTAGAAAATGTTGCTCTTACAACTCCAAATCAACACAAAACATGCATGATCAAAAGTGTGTTTTTTTACCAACCTAGCGCTTTTATTCGCACTGTAACAGGAAACAAACAATTCTCAAAGCCTAACGCTTATAGATGTTTTGATTCATTGAACATCCTTCTGCAATATAGTAATTCAAAAGATTGTGATATAACAATAATAATAATTATAATAATAATAATAATAATAATAAAAATAATAACAATGATGATAGTAATAATGATAATAATAATGATAATAATGATATTGATGATGATGATGATGTTAATAATAATAATAATGATAACAATAATAACAATAATAATGATATGGATACTACTACTACTACTACTACTACTACTACTACTACTACTACTACTACTACTACTACTAATAATAATAATAATAATAATAATAATAATAATAATAATAATAATGATAATAATAATAATAATAATGATAATGGTAATAGAAATAACTAGCTGCAACCCATGCACAGCACAGGCTTATACACAGCATCTCAGTGTCTTGAGATAATTTTTATATATTCTAAAGGAATATATTCCCGCCTTCCTAACTATATAAAATGTGTTGTCTTCGGCAAAGTCATAACAGAGAAATTGTCATATGAAAATGAACATTTATTGCCGAGAATCTCGGAAATCAAAACGTCTATTTAAGGCGTTTTCATTCAATGATTTCTCCATGATAACTAGGGCTACAGTTACGATTGCAATATATACAAAAGGAATATATTACAAACTTCCTAGATATACAGAATTTGTTGTCTTAATCCCAGGATACACAAAGTAATAACCGAATGAAAAAGGACATATTCTCGCTAAATCCGCAAATCCTTTGCATTTCAATTATTTTTTTCTGAAGGAACTTATAGAAGAAAAAAAATCTTAAAGTTAGCTGAACTTTTAACAAAATTCAAATGAAATTTAAAATATCAAAGAAAGATCTGTGCAATGAAAGGAAATTACATTGTATCGTGCAGGAATCGAACCCACATTATATTACACCTTGTCGTATATATCATAGGCACGTGACTTGATTGAAAGGAACATTTACAGCAATTCCAACCACATAGACAAAGTTACAAAGCAATGGAAAACTTCAGACCACCAAGCAAAACAATTATGCGAAGAATCTGTGCCAATAAGATCTGATACATGCCGATTGTATGATGTTTTGCGGCTGAGGTGGTAGTCATGTACATTTTAGGATACTTACCTCCTCCCTCTACAATGGGAACATCACACATGAACATGCTTCCAACAATAGAAAATTATATTGTTCTATGACGTTCTGATTGTTGCACCATCCAGAATGGTGCAAAAATCTGCTCATGCTAAGTTAAGTTTAGATCTTCGTTTAAAGCAAAAAAAATGACCAAAACATGTATGTAAGTTATTTTTACTTGAAACATAGCTGTCGAGAAACTTCAGCTCCCCACTAATTGGCATGCAAAGCCGCAGCATCAGGCTTGCAGCCGTTTAAGAGGAGATAATATCGCAAGATTTGCAACTCGGTATTAATATATAGATAGTAAAAGTGATATAGATAAGGATAATAATGATAACAAAAATGATAATGACGATGATAGTCATTGAGATGATAATGATAATGATAAAAATAATATAGTTGATTATGATAATTGTAATAATTATGCAAATAATGAAAATAACAATGACAATGATAAAATAGTAATAATAATCTTAAAAATAATAATATTAATAATAATACTTATAATAATAACAATAATAATAATAATAATAATAATAATTATAATAATAATAATAATAATTATAATAATTATAATAATAATAATAATGATAATAACAATAATAACAATAGTTAAAATAATGAAAATCATAATGATCATAAGATATGAATAATAAAAGATATAATAGTAATAATAATAATAATAATAATAATAATAATGATAACCATAATAATAATAATAATGATACTAATAATAATAAGATGAGGAATGATGATGATAATGATAAAAATGATATAATAACATCATTAATAATTATTTTAGTGATCACATTGATACTTTCAATGGTAATGGTGATAAGAATAATAATGGTAATTAGAAGAAAAACATTAATGATAATATTGATAATACTTCTGCTGCTAATAATGATATATAATAATAATGACAATAATAAAGTTATAATGAAAATACTAATGATATTAAGAATAATAGGAATGATAATAATAAAAATAATAATACTAATAATAATAAAAATAAAAATAGTAATGATTATGATAAAAATGACTATATTAATGAAAATAATAATAACGATGAAAGTAATAATGATAATAATAATGATAATAATAATAAATATGATAATAATAATAATAATTATAATAATAATAATATCATTAATAAAAATAATAATAATAATAATAATAATAATAATAATAACAATGATAATAAAGTATAATGATAGTTATAATAATAATAATATACTAATAATAACATTAATATCAATAATCATACTAATGATAATGATAAAAAGAGTGATAATAATAATAGTAATAATGATAATAATAATGGTAATAATAATAATAATAATAATAATAATAATAATAATAATAATAAGTGTAATAGTAATAATAATAATTATTATAACAAAAATAATTATAATAATAATAAAAATGATAGCATCACCCGTAATATTGTCAAGTGATGGTATCCTCTAATAGTCCACCGGATAACGGATATGTTAGTTTTATATGCAGGGGGAGTTGCAGTGTTGTTGATGATGGGAGGCAATCTGGCTCTGACCAGAATGTCCCGTAATTTTTGGCCCTTCTCTTCCCCTTAATCAATTTAAGATTAAGTAGGGGTCTGGTTGAGCTGGATTTTTCTAATATATCCCAGTTCGCTTGTACTATATTGTTGCACTCCCTGAAGTTGGGGTGAAAAGTAGTGATGAGAAAAGTACGTTCTTCTCCATTCTTGTTATCATCCTCCTCTTTCTGTGGTGGATTGAGGAGGGTTGTTCTGTCTGTGTGGAATACCTTAGAGAACGCACTTCTAATGACGTTAGCTGGGTATTCAGCCTTGATAAAGTTTTTAGACATTTCTCTACATTGGTGAGTGAATGTCTCCTCGCGCGGTACTGCAGATTCGCTTCAGGCGTAGGAACTGGCTGTATGGGATTCCATCCCTGCAATGGCGAGGGTGGGAGCTTTTGTAATTGAGGTAACTATGACTGTCTGTCGGTTTGGTGTACAGATCAGTCTGTAGTTTGTGATCTGAGTCCATGAATACGGTCACATCCAAGAAGTGTACTTCAACAAGTGAAGATTCTGCTTCGAATTTGATGCTTGGTAGGCATCCATTCAAATGAGAGACAAAGTCATTGAGGCTCTCTTGTCCGTGGGTCCAGATGATAAAAATATCATCTATAAATCTCTTCCAGACTAGCAGTGCTGGATTGTGAGTATATACAAAGGTGTTTTCAAACCAACCCATGAAGGTATTGGCGTATGAGGGGGCTACTCGCGTGCCCATTGCTGTCCCACCTGTCTGTAAATGGTGCTTTTCATTAAAATCAAAGTTATTTTTACTCAGGACAAGTTTTAGAAGTATGATGAAGCTGTAGTTGAAAGGTGCACGTGCGAGTGGTCTTTCAATATATACGAAATGATGTTCAACTATGTACGTCAAAGTACAACAAAAAACAAATCACTACGACATAAATTTTGTCGCACACAAAAGTTTTATCTAATGAATTTGATGATTTAACACAGTTTCAGAAAAATATGTATGATTATTCATGTGTATAAGATGGAGTTCCCTTGCTTAACAATATCTTATATGAGAATGGGCACATATGATACCGATTGGATGACTCTTTAAACATTTTTACGAAAATCTGCTAAAAGGACTTAAAACCTCAAAACCATCTGTGGTTCGAAAAACTAACACAATAACCTGTCATTTTCTTTATCTTCTTGTTACGAGCATTGTTAAAATAGTTTAGAGAATTGTTGTTGAAAACTAAACTCTGCAATTCTGACTGATACCAATTTTGGGTTAAAAACCAGTTTCTTGAATTCCTTTATTTTACCCCATAATTCCTATATAACTAACAGCAAAATAATAATTTCAATATGACCGGCCTGTATTTTAGGCGTTGACAGAATCTCTAGAGGGATGAATTTAGCAAAGAAAGAAAACATTTTTGGAGTAGATGTTCATGATATAAATGTCATTATCTTTTCAAAAAGTCAAGACACCATGATGAAAAGTTGTCATTATTGTGCCCTCACCCATTAAAGAGAAAACCAGAAGATATGCGATGCAATACTTAATGCAACACAGAGGAAGGGAGATAGAATGTAAACAATCGGAAGAAAAAAATCATGTAATACATGATTTAAGGAAAGTCTGAATGCGCGGAGAGGCAAGAGGGAGAGAGTAAAAGAAAAATAGGATACAAAAATTTCAAAAAAGCCAAATTTGTGCCAAAAGAAAACAAATACAGTTAGGAGGAAAAGAAACAGAGGAAACTAGAAATGCACAAAGTAAAAGAGAGAGAGAGAGAGAGAGAGAGAGAGAGAGAGAGAGAGAGAGAGAGAGAGAGAGAGAGAGCAAAAATGGCAAAGTACAGAGCTGCTTTA
>OZ012699.1:20504568-20517068 GCA_963942565.1 Maea johnstoni | reverse complement strand
CAGGCCTTGGTATACGAAAGAACGGCCTAACAATGGCTACTTGTAATATCATATATTGGTCCATTACTGTTCCAGTTGCCCTATATGGTTGTGAGGTATGGCGGTTAAACGACAAATGTATCTCAGAACTTGAAAACTTTCAGACCTACACGTGTAAGAAAATACAACGGTTTCATCAGAGGGTCCCAAACGCCAGTAGCCTATATAGCCTAGGGTGGATGAGACTCGAGCGGTATGTACAAATTAAGAAGCTTCTTTTTGTAAGGTCTATAATGATGATGAGTGACGAAAAAGTGGCAAATGTTGGTTTTATTGAAAGGGCCAAAAGATTTTTCCGTTCAGGAGACAGAGATTGGCCTGGGCAATGGAGTGTAGTGTATGATATCCTAACAACCGCAAGTCTTTTCAACTTAAGAACTGAAATATGGAACATGGTAGAACGGGGTTATTATTATGAGACGTGTGCGCGGAAAAGGATGGTTTGGGAAAAAGCCTGGGCTCTAGAAGATCTTTATTGGTGCATCGAGCTAAACTTGAGAGGGAACCTGGATCTTATAAGTACAATTAACGTAAACCTTAGGTACTTAGTGTGGTGGGTGCTATCTGATAAAGACCACACCTGTATGTATTTCTGCGAGACGATGGCTCGGCTCGTCTGCCACGCCAGTCTGTTAAAAACAGATGACCTGAGACTGGAAAACCAGTCTAGGTATGCAAGGGTATGCTCACATTGCGATCTCGCGGCACTTGAAAATGTTAGGCACTTAATTTTGCAGTGCCCCAGTTTACAGGACAAGCGTGCAGTCATGTTCTCAGAAATAAATTGGGTGGCGATAAGTGCAAATTGTGTGATTTTTGATGCAGGAGATGATATTCTCCCAATCTTACTGGGCAGAGCCATTGCTAACCTGCCTGATGATCTGATGACTCAAGTATGGAAAATAGCCGGTAGAAATATTCGTAAGATGTATAAGTTGTTAATCCAACGTAACAAAGGTATTGGATGATCTGGTTTTTTTACTCCAGGCAATCTCTGGCGACAATAAATCTTTTCCGACAAAAGTTTCCCCACTTGAGTATCCTTGTATTGATGCTATAACGTCACGTTTTTGATATATTTTTGGCACCATTATATGTGGGAATTAACATCTCTTCTCTCTGTTATGTTTCTTTTTGATATTAACATTTTTGTTGTTCTTGATATGTTCTTTTGTATTATTGAAATATATATGTGTTTTGTAGTACTTCTACAGTCAATAAAGTATATATATATAATAATAGAAAAATTCATAATAAAAAAACTTACAATAATAATATTAAAAATAATAATAATAATTATGATAATATTTATAATAATGATAATAATAATAATAAAAAAAATAATAATCATAATAATAATGATACTGATAATGGTAATAACTAATAATAATGATGATAGTAATAATAATTATAACAACAATAATAAAAAATTCAATGATGACAATAATAATATCAATAAAAATGATAGTAATAATAATAATAATAATAATAATAATAATGATGATCATAATAATTATAGTGAAAATAATAATAACAATAAAGGTTATAATAATAATTATAATGATAACAGTAATAATAATAATAATATTAGTAATAATAAGAGTGATAATAAAAATAATAATGATAATGATAAAAAATAAAAATGATAGAAATAATGATAATGATGATAATGGAAATATCAAAAATATTAGTACTTTAATGGTGATAATTCTTACAATTATATTAATAACATTTTTCTTTTTAATAATCAAAATAGTGTTTATTATAAAAAACCTTAATCATAATAATAAATATAATGATAATAATGAAAGTAATGATAATATTAAAAAGACTGATGTTGAGAGTGATAACATAATGAAAATAATATTAATTTATTATGATGATAATAATAATAAAAATAATAATAACAATAATAATAATAAAAATAGTAATAATAATAGTAACAATAATAATAATAATAATAATAATAATAATAATAATAATAATAATAATAATGATAATTGTAGCTAATGAAATAATAAGGATAAGCATGGTAATGATAATGATGATAAAAAAAACCACAGAGTTAAGAATCTTAAAAATGATAGATTTCATTTTCTCCCACTCTGAGGTATGTTTTATGGTTAAGGATAAGTTGTCTCCAATCGGTTGTCCTCAATGAAGTTAAAGGTCGAACTAGTGTCATTGTCCAATCAGATCCCTCAATTTCAATCAAGGGGTCACTGCTGCTGTGTCAAAGGTAGACCTAATTACAATAGCGTGCATGGATTTATAGAAGCGTCACATACGTGATCTAGATAAAACAAACGATGCCCGTCACAACAAACACGGATTACTATTGTTGAACTAGTGCACAATTGACCTTTGGCTGACTTAGTTTAGCTAGCTAACTTTACGGTAAAACATGTAAATTTCTCCTTTTTATCGTGGTAGAAACAGGTTCCATCACTCATGAGTGATTTGGTCTATTGGGACTCGGCAAGCCTCGTACGAAGACACAAATCACTCAATCTTGCAAGATTCCTCCTCTTTCCTTCCACTCGTGATGAAACCTCAATGTCTTTCATACACTTGTATACACAGAAGAACTGCAGGGTGTTTTATTCACTCAACATGTACAAAAGGTTCTTTGCACAACAATTCTCTAGTTATGTAATCCCTGTACCTCATACCTTAAGGATGAGAAAATGTTGTTTGTTTGTAACATTATTATAAGGGTAAGATGGTAAACTTTAATTTTAGTTATATGTAATGAGACATGTGGCTCTTTTGGTTTTTGGTTTATTTATTTTTGATGTATGTCTTACTGAATGAATGAGTACTGCATGAATAAGGAATCAGTTGTGTTGTTTATTTCAGTGTGCAAGTACCCCATTGCATGAAGCAATCAGGGCAAGGGAATACACAATGATGAAGACTCTTATGACTCTTATAAAACATGGAGCTGATGTCAATTTGAAAAAAAAGGTAAAACGCATGAGTTGACAATCCTTTATTGACCGTTTTGAGAGAATGCACTTAGCTTGCTTTTGACATGATCTATCCATCGCTCCACACAAAATTCAAAGTGGTGGGCCAACGTTTACATTGGTCATCCCACTCTCCAAGGGAGACGGCTGTTGCGATGATAATAATTGCTCAATTATTAACATACATATAGGTTGATAAATATCAGAATAATATATATGGCATGCCTTTTCCACATTCATTCAGGATATGCGAGTGATAACCAATCTTTATAGAGGGAGTACAAAGAGTGTGAGAAAGAGAACCAAGAGTGAGAGATTGAGAGACAACGTGCCAGAAAGAGAGACAAGATTTGAAAGATTGAGAGACAAGGTGTCAAAAAGAGGCAAGGTTTCGAAAAGGCAATCAACATCTGGATAGTTATATGGGGAATGAATATTCATGGGCCTGGGGATGTTACATAAATGATGTCAACAAAAAATAGAAAATCACATCTGTATTTAATGTGTGTCTTGTCCTTTGACCTTGTGCCTACAGAAGCATGTTCGATTGTCAAACCTGAATGATTACATACAACATATTGTACGTTATTCAATCTATGAAATGCTAGATAATTTAGTTAAATGCTAATGTCAAGGCCCTCTATCATAAAGCTCTCTGACGATGTGTCTTATATTTACTAAATTTAATCGCGAGTTAAAAACATGCAAAGTGCAGGACAAATACAGCACCCACACCATGTGGTAATGTTAATATTGGATGAATACACATATCAATATTCATGTGTTTATGTCTATGAGCTGCCTCTAGCCATATTTTGTATAGTAGAAATCAGGAATGTCCGAGTAGAGTACCTATTGAAGACAGAAAGTCAAAGGTAAAGGCAGAGGTAAACGGGACTTTCTGAGTTGTGATGACGTTAATAGTGTAACCCAACTGGACTCATGAATATTTGTAACTCATATATTTATCTACATATTGTGTTGGCTCCTTTTCCAAAGACCTTGCCTCTCTGTTTGACATGTTGTCTCTCAATCTGTCCCCTCTTGTCTCTCTTTCCGGCAGCCTTTCTCTAAATCTATAAATCTTGGTTATTTTTCTGACCATCTTGGTTCTCCCTTGCACATGTTCAATAAATATGCAAAACGCATGCCATATATATATATATATATATATATATATATATATATATATATATATATATATATATATATATATATATATATATATATATATATATATATATTTATATACATATATATATATATATATATATATATATATATATATATATATATATATATATATATATATTTATATATATATATATATATATTTACAAATATATATATATATATATATATATATATATATATATATATGTATTAAAAGAAAGTATGAATTTTTTGTGCCACAGTTTTTTTGCCAATCTTTGGCAAGAATTCAATTTGCGGTTGGCAAGTGTATATGCCAGTATAGCGTGATTTGCACCCCTGGCCGGTCAAAGCTAAAACAAGGAAAAATAGGTAATACAAGAAATAACTTCACAAGGCAATTATGATATGATACATTAGTAACTTTAGAATAGGATTCCAAGATACATATTATAATTCGCATTTTTACCTGTCCAATTTTGACAAAACTTACCAAGTTAAGGAGCTATTTTTTCGCTCCACACGAGATGGCGGCTCAATATTTACATTGATCATCATAGCCTCAAATGAGCGTTGCGATGGAAATAGTGTATCAAGTATCAACATACATATATGTGTATGTTAATAATTTTCAGAATAATATATATATTTTGAAAAATTACATTGTTCATACCGCAAATTGGATTATTGCTGATTTACGGCATGAATTCAATTTGCGGTTTTAAGAGAAATTTCCTCTGGAATTTCGAAGTACATTTTTTTGTTTCAAACTATGAAGCCAAGTTCGTAACGTTTTGTGTTATAAGGCTGTGTTGAGCTGCTGTGGGGTTATATCCACTAGATGACAATATATGTATGGAGAGAATAATTTTGTTTAGTTGATGGTAGGGGTGTTGTGTAAGGCATATTTTGTTGTTTATTTTTTTGCATAACTTTTTGATCCTGTGAAACTATTTAAATTGGGAAAATTATGAATTTGGTTGTAAGTGATGATGTTTTAAAACTAGGGGTTTGAAATTGTTAAAATTGTTCAAAATTATGAAGCCATATACTTGTGTTATGAAAGCTAAATCGTTAGGGGAAGTCGATCTGAAAAAGTTGGATCAGTGTAAGATTAAAGATACTACAAATTTGGTTGTTAGTAGTTATGTCTAGTAACCTTGGTGTTTGCAATAGTCTGTGGCAGTGTGTTTCAATGTTTATTCAAAAGTTTGAGGCAAGTCAATATATTTCTGTCGAAAATAAGTTTGTTTTGTTGTATGGAAGTAGAGGGGTTTAGTGTAAATGCTTAATTTGATGTGTTACAGTTAATTGTATGTAAATCAATAGAAGCTGTGCTGAGCTGCTGTATACGGTTATATCAGCTAGGTGACAGGATATATGTATGGAGAGAAAGATTTTGTTTAGTTGATGAAAGGGGTGCAGTGTAATGCAAAATGTGTTCTTTAGATTTTTTTGCATAACTTGAACTGAAGAAAATTCAACAAAAAGACAATCACAGGCATGTAATTCTTGGAGACTTGAGCATTGGCCAATTCACAGCAAGGATACAACAGCCCAAAAGATTTCCTAAGAAATTCACCTACAACAAATCATCAAAGACACGACAACAAATAGCAAAACTTTGATAGACCATTTATACACAAATATTCTGGACAAAGTCACAACAGGAGTCATCAAAACTTCCTCTTCAGACCTTACCTAATTTCTTATTAACGAGGGGGAACGTCATACCATTCACCCCGGAACCAAAATAAAGTAGAACGTGAGAAAAACAAGAAAAACAGAGACTCACATTTTGCAATGTGCAGAACAGCAAAAAGTCAAAAAGTTTTAAAGAAAGCAAGGCCAAGCAACCATAAACTGTGGCCGACACATTGAGGCTATTGACATCTCTCTTTTTATTTTGTATTTTTATTTGTTTTTTGTTTTTTTTCATTTTTTGCTTTGATTTTTAAGGTTTTCTTGAAGAGGTTAAGCTATCTAGACACTCTGGGCATGAGGTGTAATTATGAAATCTTTTCTCTTTTATTTAGACTTCCTCAACAATGGCACTGCTTTTTCAACCGGAACGTCTGCCCACAGAAGCCGTTCACTTACTATTGAATGTTGGATACCGAGTCACAGCGGAAGATTTTGTATTAGCAGAAACAGCGGAGGTATTACGTTCTCCTGCAGGAAATACACTGAAGAATGTGATATTACAACAACAGGGAAAAGTCCCAATTTTGAGCCAGATTTGCCGCTCTGGAATTCGAAAACATTTGAATTACTATCATGGAGGGTGGGGGTTGGTAAAGACAATTTCAGAGTTGCCCCTCCCGCGTAAGTTGAAGGAATTTCTGTTGCTCAAAGAGGAGCTAGGAACAGCTTGATGACGCAGTATTTTTATACTTAGCCTTGATTTAGTACTGCACTAAATTCACAGGAAGACTGGTCATATTTCACGACCTCATGCCTGATTGCCGCCAATTTTCTAAGCATGAATGTGACTACACGCCACAGTCGTCATAGCTAAGTTATCTTTGATACCCAAATATATGGGTCATTAATGTGCTTGGCTTCTTTGTTTTGACATGTTTGTACAACCAGTCGCGGACAAACATATGGTCGACTTGTGCAGGAAATAGATATCTTCACTGTAGGTCAAAAAGGGGCTACTAGCTGACTTGCTGTCTATTCCTTAAGGTTAACGATAGGTGAGGAGATAGTGGCTCAACTCGATTTTACCCCAACTGAGAGAGAGAGAGAGAGAGAGAGAGAGAGAGAGAGAGAACAATCGGGAGGCAATATCAGTAGATTTTAAATAATCTTTTGTTAAGATGATAAATCCTGAGTATCTATCCGTTGATATAGATGGATAAGTCACAAAACAGACATGAGTTATTAGCAAGTTTACTTTTATTACTTTTAATTGTATGCTTTAAGCTGGACCTAAACATTGTAATTAAAGAGAGACGGTGAGTGTTTATAGTGAAATCTATGAGACAGCTTTAGCACAGAGGCTGACAGAACAATGAGCAGTAAAAGAGACCAAACAATTCCTCAAGTCTTCTAGCTCTGACAGATTGAACGCTATCCTTCTGCTTCAAATAGATACATTCAGGTCAAAAGTAAAGACTAGTGATTCTTCTAAATATATTAATATATATATATATATATATATATATATATATATATATATATATATATATATATATATATATATATATATATATATATATCTTGCTATATATATATATATATATATATATATATATATATATATATATATATATATATATATATATATATATATATATATATATATATATATATATATATATATATATATATATATATATATATATATATGTATATATATATATATATAACTGGATGTAGTATTGCACATATTAAAATGCCTTTTTGTACTCTGTATATTGTTGCTGTTTTTTGGCTAATGAACCTGAACTATCCACATTTTACTGGTTCGTTGTTTATCCTTTACATTGTTTATAGACAAACTGCAATAAAGCCCTTGACACATCTAATCTCATTTCAATGTGACGTCACTAGGAGACTGACGAATGATGGCTCTCGTATTTTTTTATATTTGGGAGGAGGTTGCCCACACCCACGCACAGTATATACCTCTTGCCTGGTTTTTGTCAACACCTTGTCTGTTGAGGCTGTTGAGTAAGATCTGCTGGTTGCCTAACCGGTGATTGATGTAACTGATACAATTGACCAGATAATATCATATGTAGTCCATGTTAATGGCAAGTTAATCTTGTTAACTTTTGTTGAAAGCGATATGAAAAGGAATGACGCTACCAAAACATTACTGAATCTTCAATAACATCCTCTTTTATTCTCCTTAACAAAAGTTAATCAAAATATGCATGTCTATTTATAAGGAATGGGTGCATTTTAGCCCAGAAACTGTATTACAGGGTGTCCAAAACAAATGCAACGAGCTACATTTTCCTAGATTACAGGGAAGATAGGTAGCCGGTATTTATTATTTATAAACTGTTGAAAAGCTTCATATCTCAGCTAAGCACCATGAAAAAATCACAATGAAATGATATTCCTGTGGGTAGATATCCCCCCAAATATGACAACCCCTCTGAAGTGCAATCGCGCGCGACCGGTACTGGCCTCTCAGTACACAAGCTAGCAATGAGGTACATTTTCCCTAATTGCTGGAAAACTATGACACCGATATGCATTGTTCTTACATCCTTGAAAAGCTACATATGTCGGCTAACTAACATAGAAGAATCAAAATCAAACAATACTCCTGAGGGGAGATATCCCCCAAAAGGTCACACAAAATGGGAATTCGGACCAAGTAATTTTGCTCATGATTGATTGGACATCCCTTTGCATTTTGACAGGTAAGCCAGGGCTTTGTTTCACACATGGTTGAAGCAGGTTAAACAGGTGAAAGCAGGCAAATCAGTGCTAGCTTGTGTATTAACAGGCCAGTACCGGTTGCGCGCGATTGCACATCAGAGGGGGTGTCATGTTTGGGGGGATACCTCCCCACAGGAATATTATGTCATTGTGATTCTTTCATGGTGCTTAGCTGAGATATGTAGCTTTCCAACAGTGTATAAATGATAAATACTGGCTTCCTATTGTCCCTGAAATCTGGGGAAATGTAGCTCGTTGCATTTTTTTGGGACACCCTGTACAAAAGACTAATTGACATATTTCTGATCCAAATGATCTAATGCGCTTACAGTGAGGTTGCACAAGAAGGAATAGGACAAACAAGTATGATAGCAAGTGTCCCTTGGTTATTCTTATAGCAGAGAATGTCATTTGGTAAATTTCATGGTTGGCAAATGGCAGCACCTGCTCTGGTTAGAGCTAGTACAAACAATATACCCCACATCCGCCAGATGGCAGCACCTGCTGTGGTGAGAGCTATTGCAGATAATACATCCCAAATCCGCCAGATGGCAGCACCTGCTGTAGTGAGAGCAAGTGCAGATAATATACCTCATAACCCCCAGAGGGCAGCAATTATAATAATAATAATTATAATAATGATAATAATAATAATAATAATAATAATAATAATAATAATAATAATAATAATATAAATAATAATGAGAACTAGTGCAGATAATATACCCAACCTCTGCCATATGGTAACACCTGGTGTAGTGAGGGCTAGTACAGACAATATACCCCACATTCGCAACATCCGCCAGATGGCAGGACCTTCTGTGATGAGAGCAAGGGCAGATAATATATATATATACCCCATATCCCCCAGAGGATGTGTGGATCTGTCTATGGATACCATGCATCTAAAACATTCCGTGTTACTCTTTTGATTTGAAGGCTCTGCCCTTTCTCTTCCCCCTTTCTTCTTTCATATTGGTTTACCATTGTTCTTCAACAATGGCAAAGAACTATTCTGCAAAAAAGGTGTTATGGCACTGAGTGGCCTAGTGTGCCCATGTGCCTTAAGCCCCCATTCATTCATTCATTATCTTAATCATAATAATATAAATACTAATAATAAACATAATAATAATAATAATAATAATAATAATAATAATAATAATAATAATAATAATAATAATAATGATAAAAATAATAATAATGAAAATTATGATAATACTAATACTGATATAATGAAAACAAAGATGATAATAATAATAATACAAAAAAATAATAATAAAAGTGATAATGATAATAATAATTGCATTGATAATGATAATAATAATAATAATATAATAATAATTATAATAATAATAATGATAATAATAAAAATAATAATAATAATAATAATAATAACAATAATAATAATAATAACAATAATAATAATAATTTAAATAACTATGAAAATAATGATAGTAATAAAATAATGAAAATTATATTGATGATTATGAAATAATACTAATGATATTAATAATAATAATAATAATAATAATAATATAATAATAATAATAATAACAATAATAACAATAATTATAATAATAATAATTTTGATACATGATAACAATTACAATAATAATACCAATAGTAATGGTAATAACAATGACAATACTACGTAGAAGAAGAAGAGCATTAATGACTATATTAATACTACTACTACTACTACTACTACTACTACTACTACTACTACTACTACTATACTGCTACTCCTGCTGATAATAATGATATTAATAATAATAATAATAATAATAATAATAATAATAATAATAATGATAATAATAATGGTAATAATAAAAATAATATCAATAATAATAATAATAATAATAATAATAATTATAATAATACTAATAATAATAATAATTATAATAATAATAATAGTAGTAGTAGTAAGAATAATAATAAAAGTAATAATAATAATGAAAATAATAATGATAGAATACTAATAATAATTTACTTTCAATACACATAATAAAATAAAAACAATAATGATGATGATAATAATGATGACAATAATACTAATATGAAAATATTAATAATGATAATAATGTAATAATGATAATAATAATAATAATAATAATAATAATAATAATAATAATAATGATAATAATAATAATAATAATAATAATAATAATAATAATAATTAAAACAAACAATAACAATAATAATAACTCTTCAACACAGGTTTTACACGAATGATCTTCTTTTCAAAATGGGAATTAAAAACTCCAATCTTTGCAGTTTTTGTATTGAGCATACTGATTCTATTTCCCACATGCTTCTATTCTGTAATAATTCTGTAGACCTGTGGGGAAGATTTGAGCTTTGGATTAGAGAGCTAGGTATGGCCAATTATAATCTATCTTCGGATAAGATTATATTGGGAAAATCTAGAATATGCAACATGTATTAATACCATTATTTAAAAAAAAAAAGACAATTTACAATGCCATGAAAAAGGAACAAATACCCAGTATATTTAGTATCAAAAGATGTGAAGAACTTTTGTTTTCTAGAAAAGTACAGACATTATGTGAAAGGTGAAGGAACACTGTTTGAAAAGCAATACTCATTATTATCCAATATTTATATAAATAGACCATGATATTTGTAACACTGTATATTATATCATACAAGTGCCTTGATGGCAATTTTTGTACCCTGTTTGTTGACATGTCTTTTTGAAGGAGGAAATTAAAAAAGGATTGAAAAATAAAATAATAATAATAATAATAATAATAATAATAATAATAATAATAATAATAATAATAGTGGTTATAATAATAATAATAATAATAATAATAATAATAATAATAATAATAATAATAATAATAATGATAATAATAATAACAATACTATTACCACTCCTACTAGTACTTCTACTATTACTACTACTACTTCTTATAATTATGATTATTATGATGATAATTATATAATGATAATAATGATAATCATAGTAATAATAATGATGATAAAGTAATTATTGTAACAGTAATAATAATAATAATAATAATAATAATAATAATAATAATAATAATAATAATTAAAATTATGATGATAATAGCAAAAGATGATAATCACACTTATAATAAATAATATATACTAATACCGAGTTGTAAATTCAAATCTTGCGACTCTATCTCCTGATGGCCGTGTGGTCGATGGTATTTTTACTGACTGGTAACTGCCCCTTACCAGTGCCCGGGTCCAAATCCCAGCCAGGGATTGTGAGATAGTTGCCAGTGACTTGGCGTTAGGCTGTGGTTTTAGCCGGGTACTCTGGTTTGCAGGCAGTCTTGTCTACGGGCATGTGATGCATATGACTTAACTCTTTTAATGCTGAGGCTACTTTCGCCCACAGCAGAAGAACGCAAAGATCTTTGAAAACCATCTAAACCCTGTCTTGTTGGTATTCATTGGATAGTTCTCGCGGAGTACTCTCAGATGAGTACCCATTTGCCAGGGTTTCGGTGATTTCTCAGGGTTTTTTGCATGATTTTGCATTGACAAAATTAGCCACAAGCAGCATAAGGGTTAAGATCAATCCATAATCATACTTTGACCGTTTAAGATCATTTCCCATTCTCTTATCTTTGGATTCCTGTCATACAAAACACGTCTACAGGGTCATCGTACAGTTGATTTTCCTCTGAGCGTGGTGTCAGTTTCGAGTTATAACTAAGATTTATTTGTGATATTTTCAGCCGAAACATTCTAAGGTTATATCATCTTTAGTTTATAAAGTGACAGTACCATTTCACCATATTGTCAATCGCATTATATGTGCTTAGATTTCCTGAAAAAGATATATACCTTTTATTTTTTGCAAATCACCATGACTTTAATTATTGGGTCTTTGTATCCAAACATTGACAAATTCCCATTGTCACCTGCCACTGCATC
>OZ012699.1:20499568-20502068 GCA_963942565.1 Maea johnstoni | reverse complement strand
TTTTGTCATGCCCTGGTAGGCGAGTAGTCTGAGGGGTCACCACTGACAATCTGATAATCTGATATCATATAAGTTAGGAATGATCACTTTTAGTAGGTAGTTGCATGAGTAACACTTATCATTGGTATTTATCAAGATCCCCATGTATTTAGCTTGAATTAAGAGTTTTTTGAAATTTCACTTTCAAGCACATATTTGAACCATTTTAGTTTCCATGACATTTTGTATGGATAGTATGCCTTCTTCCATGAAGTAAATGCATGTTCATGTTCATGTTTGTATTCTGAGTATATTGTGGACTCCCTGTAAAAATAGGACGCCTAGAAATTTTACCACATCCAACTTTGGGCACCCAGACCCACTAAGGGCCTGCCCTGATGGTCAAGTGGTCCGAGTGTTGCCACTGACTGTTTCCTGTCACTAACCACTACCAGTGTTCGAATCATGGCCGGGGCGGGTAAAAAGGTTTCCAGTGACTTTTGATACGACCGCCTAGAGGTATTGGTATGTCAACTATTACTAAACACACATCTGCAGTATCACACCAACTATGATCAATAAACATTCTGTATTAACCCATTCAGAGTCAAAGCGGCCAAAACAGGCCTGACAATTTTAGAAATATTTCTCTAACCAAAGCATTTTTTGAGGAGAATTTGAAGGAGAAATGATAACCAGATGTTATACAACAACTCTCCTTCAAATATTTTGTGAACTTTGACTTCATACCCAAGTTATTTTCAAAAGTATGAAAGTTGCAGACGATACTCTCTACAGGAACTCTGAGTGTGGATGAGTTAAGACTCATTTCCTCCGCAAGTTAACTTATTAATGCCTAACAGTTCATACAAAAATTGTCGTCTGGATCTATGACGATTTTGACAATAACTATGGAATTAAGAATGATTTTACGAAATATTTGTAGGAGATTTATCGGCAGCTGTCTGGTTGTTTGTTTACCATCAACTCTTTTCCTGTTGATATTTTGATCAAAATTGTCAGGTCGTTATTGCCCGCTGGGAGCATTCATGGGGTAATAGTCCTGAAGGATTCTCTAATTCACATTGCTGTTCCGTCTTTGTCTCACGCCCTTCTGTCTAAAGATATTTTCATACTTACAGATAGCCATTTTGATAATATGTAAATCAACAGGGGAGGTGAAGAAACTCCACTCTGCGGTTATTAACTCCGCAAAGCCAAATAAAAAACGTATACTTTATCGTATCTCGTAAAACTTAATTGTACTTCCGAGTATTACGTGTTAGTTAGGCCCAAAGGAAGGTGTGGTGTACGTGATTTACCCGAGGAGTTGATAGGCGAAGCCGAGGTGTGCTGAGGGATATCACGCACATTTCAGCCTCTGAGGGGGTTATATGACCACTGAGGGCCTGTCCCGATGGCAGAGTGGTCTAAGGCATTCCCACTGACTGCTAGCTGTCTCTCACCACTGAGGGCCTGTCCTGGTGGCTGCGTGGTCTAAGGCATTGCCACTTACTGCTAGCTGTCCCTCGCCATTGAGGGCCTGCCCTGATGGCCTAGTGGTCTAAGATGTTACCACTGACTGCTAGCTGCCCCTCACAACTGAGGGACTGCCTTGATGGCCGAATGTTCTAAAGCATGGCCACTGACTGCTAGCTGTCTCGCACGAGTGAGGGCCTGCCCTGATGTCCTAGTGGTCTAAGATGTTACCACTGACTGCTAGCTACCCCTCACAACTGAGGGACTGCCTTGATGGCCGAATGTTCTAAAGCATTGCCACTGACTGCTAGCCGTCTCTCATCATTAAGGGCCTGCTCTGGTGGCCAAGTGGTCCAAGATATTTGACTGCTAACTGAGGGCCAGTCCTGATGGCTGAGTGGTTTAAGGCATTGTCACTGACTGGTTGCTGTCTCTTATTACTGAGGGCCTGCCCTGATGGCCGAGTGGTCTAATGCATTCTTACTGACTGCAAACTGTCCCTCACCACTGTCCGTGTCCGAATCCCGGCCGGGGCATGTGAGACAGTTGCCAGTGACTCGGGGTTAGGCCGTGGTTTTCGCCAGGTACTCTGGTTTCCAGGCAGCCTTGTCTACGGGCATGTGATGCATATGAATTTAGATCAATCCATAATCATACTTTAACCGTCTTAAGATAGTCTCCATTCTTTTATCATTGGATTCCTATTATACAAAAGACCCGTACTGTTGATCATCCAGTGTCAGTTTCACACGAGACATAACTAAGACTTATAGTTGGCATTTCCAGCCGATACTTTCTGTGGTTATCTTATCCTTAGTTTACAAAGTAACAATACGATTTGGCCATATTGTCAATCGCTTTATATGTGCTTAGATTTTTTGGAAATATATATACCTTTTGTTTTTTGCATATCACCAGGATTTGAATTATTGGTTCTTTGTATCCAAACATTGACAAACTCCCATTGTCACCTCCCACTGCATCCCATTTTAAACAATAGAATATTTTAAACGTTTTCATTAAATAAGAGATGTATTTAACA
>OZ012699.1:20491619-20499368 GCA_963942565.1 Maea johnstoni | reverse complement strand
CATATTTTAATTAACTTTTGTTGAGGAGAATAAAAGAGGATGTTATTAAAGATTCAGTAATGGTGTGGTAGCTGCATACCTTTTCATGTCGCTTTCAACAAAAGTTAACAAGATGCACTTGCCGTTAAAATGTACTTACACATGATATTATCTGGTTAAGAGTAGTAGCAATGTCAATCAATGGTTATGCAACCATGTATATATATATATATATATATATATATATATATATATATATATATATATATATATATATATATATATAATATATATATATATATATATATATATATATATATATATATATATATATATATATATATATATATATATATATATATATATATATATATATATATGTATGTATATATATATATATATATAAATATAAATATATATATATATATATATATATATATATATATATATATATATATATATATATATATATATATATATATATATATATAAATAAATGTATTCAGAAGAATCACTAGTCTTTACTTTCGACCTGAATGTATCTATTTGAAGCAGAAGGATAGTGTTCAATCTGTCAGAGCTAGAAGACTTGAAGAATTGTTTGGTCTTTTTTGCTGCTCACTGTTCTGTCAGCCTCTGTGCTAAAGCCGTCTCATAGATTTCACTATAAACACTCACCGTCTCTCTTTATTTACAATTTTTAAGTCCAGCTCAAAGCATAAAAGTAAACTTGCCAGTAACTAAGGTCTGTTTTGTGACTTTTCCATCTATATCAACTGCTGGATACTCAGGATTTATCCTCTCAACAAAAGATTATTTAAAATCTACTGATAATGCCTCACAATGGTTCTCTCTCTCAAACACACACACACACTCTCTCTCTCTCTCGCTCTCTCTCTCAGTTTGGGTAAAATCGTAAACCATTAGCCATTTTTTACCTACAGTGAAGATATCTATTTCCTGCACAAGTCAACCATATGTTTGTCCGCGACTGGTTGTATAAACATGTCAAAACAAAAAACCCAGGCACATTAATGACCCATATATTTGCGTATCAAAGATAACAATAGTTATGACGACTATGGCGTGTAGTCACATTCATGCTTAGAAAGATCATGAACTATGCCCAGTCTTCCCGTGAATTTAGTGCAATGCTGCATTAAATCAAGGGTAAGTATAAAAATACTTCGTCATCAAGCTGATCCTAGCTCCTCTTTGAGCAACAGAAATTCCTTCAACTTACGTGGGAGGGGCAACTTTGAAATTGTCCTTACTAACTCCCAACCTCCATGATAGTAATTCAAATGTTTCCGAATTCCCGAGCGGCAAATCTGGCTCAAAATTTGGACTTTTCCCTGTTGATGTAATATCACATTCTTCATTGTGTTTCCTGCAGGAGAACGTGACACTTGTCGTGTTTCTGCTAATACAAAATCTTCCGCTGTGACTCGGTATCCAACATTCAATAGTAAGTGAAAGGCTTCTGTGGGCAAATCGTTTTGTTGAAGTAGCAGTGACATTGTCGAGGAAGTCTATAAAAAGAGAATAGATTTCATAATTACACCTCATGCCAAGAGTTTCTTGCTTGGCTAACCTCTTCAGGAAAGCCTTAAAAATAAAAGCGAAAAATGAAAAATAAACAAAACAAATGAAAATATAAAATAACAAGAGAGACGTCAATAGCCCTCAAGGTGTCGGCCAATGTTTATGGTTGCTTGGCCTTGCTTTCTTTAAAACTTTTTGACTTTTTGCTGTTCTGCACATTGCAAAATGTGTGTCTCTGTTTTTATTTTTTTTTTCTCGCATTCTACTTTTTTTTGGTTCCGGGGCGAATGGTATGATATTCTCCCTAGTTAATAAGAAATTAGGTAAGGTCTGAAGAGGAAGTTTTTGATGACTCCTGGGGTGATTTTGTACAGAATTTCTGTGCAAAAATGGTCTATCAAAGTTTTGCTATTTGTTGTTGTGTCTTTAATGATTTGTTGTAGGTGAATTTCCTTGGAAACCTTTCGGGCTGTTGTATCCCGGCTGTAAGTTGTTCAATGCTCAGGTCTCCAAAAATTACATGCCTGTGATTGTCTTTTTGTTGAATTTACTTCAGGTCAAGTTTTGCAAAAAAATCTAAAGAACAAATTTTCCATTACACTGCACCCCTTTCATCAACTAAACAAAGTTATTCTCTCCATACATATATCCCGTCACCTAGCTGATACTGTATAAGTGGTAATGTTAACGTGTGCTTAATGTTCCCTAATGGGTTTGAGACGGTAAAATTTAAAATGTTATCTTAAATTATTTTTGTTGGTATGGTGTGGCAGATGATGTGTCAGAGTCTGAACTCAGATACTACTACTAGTTAATGTGTGAATTTGTTACGCTATGCATACTAGTTTTTTTGTCAATAAATGGATAGTTAAACTGTATGAAAATGAATTTACTTGAATATAAATCCTAAAATAATGAAAAAGATATAAAACAATAGGAGAAGTATTCAGATCGAGTAGTTATATGTTTAAAGTACTCGCTTGTCCAGATACATGTTTGTAGTAATCACTGTCTGTCATGAGCAGGTTATCAACCTGTCCACAAACCGGTCAGCGTATTAATACAGGTGGGTATGTTGCACTAAGTGCTATTTATGTGTAGAACAATAGAGCCTGCCTTGCCAGCTCAATTGAGCTGACGTATGACTGGCTTTTTTGTTCTGCACATACGAATTCAGCACACAAACGGTCGTCAGAATTTATGCTAAATTTAGTATCACTGCAGACGTATGCCGGCCGGGAAAATAAAAAAAAGGGAAAAAGTTGAAATCATCATTTTCGGGAAATAAAAGTCCCGGGGAAATATACCCGTTATACAGTATAACCGTATTCAGCAGCTCAGCACAGCTTATATTGATTGGCCTACAATAAATTGTAACACATCAAATTAAGCAACAAAATAAAAAAAAATTCTACATAAATATATTGACTTGCCTCAAACTTTTGAAAGTCATCTACCTTGAAACACACTGCCTCACACTATTTTAAGCACCAAGCTTCTAAACATGTATCACTAACAACCAAATTCGTAGTATCTTTAATCTTACACTGATCTAAATCTTCAGATCCACTTCCCTAACGATTTAGCTTTCACAACACAAAACGTCAAGTATATGGCTTCATAATTCTAAACAATTTTAACAATTTCAAAAACCTTAGTTTTTAAACTTCATCAACTACAACCAAATTCATAATTTTCCCAATTAAAATAATTTCACAGGAACAAAAAAGTTATGCAAAAAAATTTGCCTTACACTCTACCCCTTCCATCAACTAAAAAAAATATTCTCTCCATACATATATCCTACCATCTAGTTGATATAATCCTACAGCAGCTCAACAAAGCTTCCATTGATTGAACCAAGTCATACAATGTAATTGTAACACATCAAATTAAATATTTAGACTAAACCTCTCCACCTCCATACAACAAAACAATTTTATTTTATACAGAAACGTATTGACTTACCTAAAACTTTTGAAAATCATCTACCTTGAAATAAATCGCCAGAGACTATTTCAAATCCTTAGTTTCTCAATATTGTCACTAGCAACCAAATTCATAAAATTTTTAAACTTACACTGATCCAAATTCTTCAGATCCTCTACCCCTAACAACTTAGCTTTCATAACACAAAACATTAAGTACTTGGCTTCATAATTTTAAACAAAAAAAGGTATTTCGAAATTCCAGAGGGAATTACTCTTAAAACTGCATATTGAATTCATGCCGTAAATCGGCAATAATCCAATATGTAATTTTTCAAAATATATATATTATTCTTAAAATTATCAACATATTCATAAATGTATGTTGATGATTGATACATTATTTCCATCGCAACAACCGTTTGAGGTTACGATGATCAATGTAAATATTGAGCCGCCATCTTGTGTGGAGCGAAAAAGATAGCTCCATAACTTGGTAATTTTTGTCAAAATTGGACAGGTAAATATGTGAATTATGATATGTATCTTGGAATCCTATTCATAAGTTACCAATATATCATATCATAATTGTTTTCTGAAATTATTCTTTGTATTACCTATTTTACCTCGTTTTAGCTTTGACCGGTCAGGGTGCGAATCATGCTATACTGGGGTATACACTTGCCAACCGCAAATTGAATTCTTGCCAAAGATTGGCAAAAAAAATTGTGGCACAAACAATTTCATTTTATATATATATATATATATATATATATATATATATATATATATATATATATATATATATATATATATATATATATATATATATATATATATATATATATATATATATATATATATATATACATATATATATACATACATACATACATACATACATACATACATACATACATACATACATACATACATACATACATACATACATACATACATATATATATATATATATATATATATATATATATATATATATATAATATATATATATATATATATATATATATATATATATATATATATATATATATATATATATATATATATATATATATATATATATATATATATATATGTATATATATATATATGTATATATATATATATATATATATATATATATATATATATATATATATATGTATATATATATATATGGCATGCCTTTTGCATATTTATTCAAAATGTGCGAGGGAGAACCAAGATGGTCAGAAAAAGAACCAAGATTGATAGATTTAGAGACAAGCTGCCGGAGAGAGAGACAAGAGGTGAGAGGCAAGGTTTTCGGAAAAAGGAACCAACACAATATGTAGATAGATATATGAGATACAAATAATCACGAGTCCAGTTGAGTCCACTATTAACGTCATCACAAGTCAGAAAGTCCAGTGTGCATTTAGCTCTGCCTTGACCTTTAACTTTCCGACTTCAATAGGCACTCTACTCTGACATTCATGATTTCTACTATGCAAACTCCGGCTAGAGGCAGCTCATAGACATAAACACATAAATGTTGATGTGTGTATTCATCTAGCATTAACATTACCACATGGTGTGGGTGCTGTATTTGTCATGCACTTTGCATATTTTCAACTCGAGATTAAATTTAGAAAATATAAGACACATCGTCAGAGAGCTTTATAATAGAGGTCCTTGACATTAGCATTTAACAAAATTGTCTGACATTTCATAGATTGAATAATGAACTTCATGTTGAATGTAATCATTCACGGCTGAAGATCGATCATGCTTCTGTAGGCACAACGTCAGAGGACAAGACTTGATGTGATTTTCTGTTTTTTGTTGACATCATTTATGTAACATCCCCAGGCCCATAAATATTCATTCCCCGTATAACTATTCAGATGTTGGTTCCCTTTTCGAAACCTTGCCTCCTTTTGACAAGTTGTCTCTCAATCGTTCAAATCTTTTCTCTCTTTCCGGCATGTTGTCTCTCAATCTCTCACTCTCGGTTCTCTTTCTCGCCATCTTTGTACTCCCTCTATAAAGATTGGTGATTACTCGCACATCCTGAATGAATGTGGAAAAGGCTATGGCATATATATTATTCTGATATTTATCAACATACACATATATGTACTTTAATAATTAATCAATTATTAACATCGCAACAGCCGTCTCCCTTGGAGAGTAGGATGACCAATGTAAACGTTGGCCACCACTTCGTATTTCGTGTGGAGCGATGGATAGAACTTATCCAAAAATACTCCTTCAAATATTTCTTAAAAGAAATCTCAATTCGAAAGTTATCCTCAAAAGAATAATCTATCCAGACAACAGAATCTGAATGAACTCCTAAGTATTACTTAGTTAAAGAGGTCAATCCCACTATGGGGGATAGATAAGCTGGCAGTATGCTGAAAGAGAAATAGAAAAGCCCAGGTGAAACAGGAAATGAATAGTGGTGAGAAATATTCAGGACTGCTACTAAAGCAATAAAACGATTTTGATTAGGGGCCAATTTTATGAAAATCGGAGACCCTGGACACAACAAGTTTTCGTCATGCCAATAAGTTCCTACTTATTGGTATGAAGCTATTCAAAACTCACTTGAATATATTTTTAGAAATAAAAGAGTATACAAGGTAAAACAAAGATGCCTTCTTCATAGCTTGTTATTGGCCAATTTTAGCAAAAAATGGCAAAAGCAAGCTAAGTGCATTCTTTCAAAAAGGTCAATAAAGTATCTGTCAACAAAAGTGTTTTACCTTTGGTTTCAAATTGACATCAGCTCCATGTTTTAAAAGAGTCCTCATCACTGTGTAATGGCCTGCCTTGGTTGCTTCATGCAATGGGGTACTTGCAAACTGAAAATAAATAACACAACTGATTCTTTATTCATGCAGTACGCATTCATTCAGTAAGACATACATTAAAAATAAATAAACCAACAAACCAAAAGAGCCACATGTCTCATTGCATATAACTGAAATTAAAGTTTACCATCTTCCCCTTATAATAATGTTACAAACAAACAACATCCATCTTCCCCTTATAATAATGTTGCAAACAAACAACATGTTTTCATCTTTAAGGTATGAGGTACAGGGATTACATAACTAGAGAATTGTTGTGCAAAGAACCTTTTGTACGTGTTGAGTGAGTAAAACACCCTGCAGTTATGTGTATAAAAGTGTATGAAAGCCATAGAGGTTCCATCACGAGTGGATGGAATGAGGAGGAATCTTGCAAGATTGAGTGATTTGTGTCTTGGTATGAGGCTTGTCGAGCCCCAAGAGACAAAATAACTCATGAGTGATGGAACCTGTTTCTCCCATGATAAAAAGGAGAAATTTACATGTTTTACCGTTAAGTTAGCTAGCTAAACTAAGTCAGCCAAAGGTCATTTGTGCACTAGTTCAACAATGGTAAAACGCGTTTGTTGTGACGCGCACCGTTTGTTTTATCTAGAAACTGGCGCCAGATGACGTATGTGATGCTTGTATAAATCCATGCACACTATTGTTAGGTCTACCTTTGACCCAGCAGCAGTGACCCCTTGATTGAAATTGGGCGATCTGATTGGACAATTACACTAGTTTGACCTTTAACTTCATTGAAGACAACCGATTGAGGACAACTTATCCGTAACCATAAAACATACCTCAGAGTGGGAGAAAATGAAATCTACCATTTTTAAGAATCATAACTCTGTGGTTGTTTTGTTATCATCATTATTATTATCATTATCATGCTTATCCTTATTATTTCCGTAGCTATAATTATCATTATTATCGTTATTGTTATTATCATTATCATTATCATTATTATCATTATTATTATTATTATTATTATTATTATTATTATTATTATTATTATTATTATTATTATTATTATTATTATCATTTTAATTATTATTATTATTATAATTATTATTATAATTATTATTATTATTATTATTATTATTATTATTATTATTATTATTATTATTATTATTATTATTATTATTATTATTATAATTATCATCATATCATTGTTATAATGATATCATCATCATTATAGTTATTATCATAATTAATACTATCATTATTACTATTATTATCGTTATTTTCATTATTATTATCATTATTATTATTATTATTATTATTATTATTATTATTATTATTATTATTATTATTATTATTATTATTATTATTAATATTATTATTATTATTATTATTACTATTATCATTGTTATTGTTATCATTATCATTATTACTATTATAATCATTTTAATTACTTCTACTTTTACTATCAGTATTAATATTATTAT
>OZ012699.1:20456619-20486619 GCA_963942565.1 Maea johnstoni | reverse complement strand
CTTTCCTTTTTCTGCATTTGCTGTTTATAGCCTCTCTGATTTTCATTAGTTTACTCATGTTTTCTCAGTTTCCGGCATTTTTTGTCTTTTATTCACCTTTTTGCATTGCTCTCCCCTGTATTGAAAGTCTATTCATACTCACTATTACTTCCTTTTGGTATTCTTTTTTTCTTCTCTCTTTTTTTGCATTCTCTTTAATGCAGCTCTGTATTTTGCCAATTTTGCTCTCTCTCTCTCTCTCTCTCTCTCTCTCTCTCTCTCTCTCTCTCTCTCTCTCTCTCTCTTACTTTGTGCATTTCTATTTCTATTTCCATTCTTTCTTTTCCTCCTGACTGTATTTGTCTTCTTTTGGTACAAATTTGGCTTTTTTTTAAATTTTGGTCTCCTGTTTTCTTTTTCTTTTACTCTCTCCCTCTTACCTCTCCGTGCATTCAGACTTTCCTAAAATCATGTATTACATGATTGTTTTTTTGTTTATCTGATCTTTTACATTCTATCTCCCTTTCTCCGTGTTGCATTTAGTATTGCATCGTATATCTTCTGGCTTTCCCTTAAATGGGTGAGGGTACAATAATGACAACTTTTCATCATGGGTTCTTTACTTTTTGAAAAGATAATGAAATTTATATCATGAACATGTACTCCAAAATGCTTTCCTTCTTTGCTAAATTTATCCCTTCAGAGATACTGTCAACACCTAAAATACAAGTCTGCCATGTTGAAATACTTTTTTTGCTGTTAGTTATATAGGAATTATGGGGTATAATAAAGGAATTCAAGAAACAGGTTTTTAACCCAAAATTGGTATCAGTCCGAATTCCAGAGTTTAATTTTTAACAACATTTCTTTAAACTATCTTAAAAATGCTCGTAACAAGAAGATAAAGAAGATGACAGGTTATTGTGTTAGTTTTTTTCGAACCACAGATGGTATTAAGGTTTTAAGTCCTTTTAGTAGATTTTCGTAAAAATGGTTAAAAAGAGTCACCAATCGGTATCATATATGCCCATTCCCATATAAAATATTGTTACGCAAGGGAACTCTATCTTATACACATGAATAATCATACATATTTTCTGAAACTGTGTCAAATCATCAAATTCAATAAATAAAACTTTTGTGTGCGACAAAATTTGTGTCCTAGCGATGTGTTTTTTGTCGTACTTTGACGTACATAGTTGAACATCATTTCGCATATGTTTGTATATTTTCGTATATTATCGTACATTGTTGTGGGTTGTTGAACATCGATTCGTGGCATATCGTACACTTTCGTATGTAGTCGTACCTTAATGTACATTTTCATACTGAAAATAAATGTACACTCTGACTTGAACATTCAAAATAAGTTTACATGACCCACTTCATGATATGATAACAGGTTATTCGGCCAAAATTAACATACGAAGTCATGTATATTGTCGTAATTAGACGTATAAGTAGCGTATATATGCGTATGTATGTCGTATCCATTCGTACTTAGTTCGTATATATTCGCACACATTCGCGTACATGCACACCGTCAAGTTTCGTACACAAGTACGACTATGTTCGCCTATTAACGACAAATTACGAAATAAAACGTCCTATGTCGCACAAACAAGGATGTTGTCGAACATCATTCGTAGTCAGTGTCTTGGGATTTCGTAAAATTTCGTATCTTTTTCGTACAATTCGTATACATAGTGCGAACGTTATTTTCAACAGATTTTGAATAATTCGTGGCTTTTCTCGTAGATTTGACATGTTCAGAAATTCGTACATAAAATTCGCAATGGGACAACCCCTTTAATGCTGGTCTTCCACATACGAATGTTAAGGTGCGACAAGGTGCGAATTAAAAAGTCGTATTTTTTCGTGTGTTGTCGTGATTTATCACGGTTGTTCGGAGTGAGTCTTAGGTTTTCATGGGCAATGCTGCAAATTTAGAAAAAAGTTTTACATGTTAAACTTTTGCTGCGACAAAAATGCTGTCGTAGGGAAGTCATTTTTGTCGTATATTGTCGAACATCGTTGTACATTGTTGAACATCGTGTCGTACACTGTATACGCTGTTGTATGTAATGGTACATTCACGTACATTAGCGTACACTCATTTAAGGCACGAAAAGGTGCCACTATATACATAACCCACTTCAGAATGGAAAAATAGGTAATTGGCCAAAATTTATCCTACAAAGCCACGAATTGACGGTGATTTCACCACAAATCGTAGTAAACTTACAAATTTTGTTATTTCTAGTTTGAACATATTGGTAATTATTCGAATAGTGTCGTAAGTAGACGTACAACTGGCGTATATATGCGTATGATTGACGTAAATATTCGTGTTTATGTCGTGCATATTCGCACACACTCGTATACATACCAGCCTTCATATTCGTAGCCAACTACGAATATGTTCGACTATTTACGGCTTATTATGATAGAAAACCTACAATGTTGGACCTCTGATGTTGTAGTCGTACATCAATCGTACATGATGTCAAGGGATGTCGTATACTTTCGTAGTTGAACGTAAATATCTCACGAATGAAGAAAAAGAGCAATTTTATAGCCAATTCGTGGCTTCATGCGTACATTTTAGATCGTGTATGTTCGTATGTGGGAGACCAGCATAAGTCACCAAGTGTTTTAAGGATCCTTTGCCATTACTTTCAAGCCCATGAGAGCTAAATGCTTAATCCAAAATTGTATGTGTACATCATAGGCTGAAACAATTTTTTTATGTAGGGATCCTTGATTTATCGCATTCTTGAAATTACAATCATTGGCCATTATATCCAAACTGGGTTAATTTAAACTTAAGGATGTCATTTTTGGGGAAAATAAGCAAGATATTTAGATACCATCTTTTTGAAAGTATCAAATACATGCACAGTATCTTTCAGTGCTGACTTAATTAACATTCACATTGAAATAAAGTACTTTAGTGGTAGGATGTGTAATCAAGAAAGGCATGAGTGTCCAAACAACACCTAGACAGGGCAGATGTCTTTTACAAAGTGAAGAGGTAGTCCATGCTTATAATGCCAGGCTTTGTGCAGGAAACCACACCTTCAAGGGCCATTTTGATTAAGTTAGACAAGTACATGAATCAGGTTGCTCTACTGCATGCTGATAACACTGTTGAATTTTAAGACTCTACAAAAACGTGTCACCATTTTAACAGTTTTTACCCTAAGAATGACCTAGACTCATCACAGGTCAATCAAACTGAAACCCTGTTACATACTTAATAAGCTTTGTTGATAGATGATTGCAGAAGAAAATACTGCAAGGGAAAAAATACAATTCGAATGCCTAAATTTTATATTTTGTAGCCATTATGACATGGTTTTACCCTAAAATGACCCTAAAGTCATCAAAGAACAACCCATTAGGAAACCCTCTACCACATAAGGTGCTTGAGTGTAATTGATGGATGAACGAAAATATCATCTGAGGGACAAATTGAAAATGAAATGCTTTTTCTTTCATTTTTGTGCTCATCTGAATGAGATTCTAACCTAAAGTGACCCTGAAAGCTGATATAGGTCAACAGAGGTCAATTATGTTGTACCTAGATAATTGTTAATTGGTTGTGAAACTACTGGAAGAACATGAAGTTCATTGGCTAGTTGTTTTGAGGTGATAGAAATTCATTTAACTCCATAGGTAATGACCTCTGGTTGCCATCTTGAAAATGGCCACAAAAGCTGACTGAGGGCAATTTCAGAGTGCCTCCAATCTTTAAAATAGTAACCATAAACTACAACTGTACCAAATTTGGTGCTTTTATCAAAAAGTGCATGATTTTATCTGTAATCCAGTTGACTATTAAGGATACCATCACTTGACAATATTACAGGTGTTGCTATCATTTTTTATTATTATAATTATTTTTATCATTATAATTATTTTTTTTTTCATTATTATTATTATTATTATTATTATTATTATTATTATTATCATTATTATTATTATTATTATTATTGTCATCATCATTATTAATATTATCACTGTTTTTATTATTATCATTATAATTAGTATTATTATTAATATTTTTGTTATTATTATTATATTAACGATATTATAACTATCATTATACTTTTAATATTATTATTATTTTCATTATTATTATTACTGTTATTTTTATTTTCATAATTATTATTATTATCATTATTATCATTATTATTATTATTACTATTGTTATTATTTTATTTATCATTATTATTATTATTATCATTATTATAATCACTATTACTCTCATTGTTTTTATTATTTTCATCAGTATAGTCATTGTTATCATTATCATTACTATTATTATTTGAAGTGTTATTAGTATTATTATTTTTATTATTATTACTACTCTTATTCTTAATATTAGTAGTATTTTCTTTATCATTATATTGTCATTATTATTATATTTCATTATTATTAGTAGTAGTATCAATATAATCATTAATGTTTTTCTTCTAATTACCATTACTATTCTTATCACCATTACCATTGAAAGTATATATATGATTACTAAAATTATTATTGATGATAATATTATTATCATTTCATTATTATCATTATCATTATCATTCTTCTTCTTCTTCTTTTATTATTATCATAATTATTACTTTTATTTTTTATTACAATTTATATTTTATGATCATCATCATTTTATTATTGTTATTGTTATTTTTACTATTATCATTATTATTATTACCTTTTTTATTTATTTTTTAAAGATTATTATTACTATTTTTTCATTATCATTGTTATTTCCATTATTTGTGTTATTATTACTATTATCATAATCAACATATGTATTTTTATCATTATCAACTCAATGACTATTATCATCATTATCATTTTTATCATTATTATCCTTATCTATATCATTATTACTATCTATATATTAATACCAAGTTGCAAATTTTGCGATACTATCTTCTCTTAAACGGCTGCAAGCCTGATGCTGCGGCTTTGTGTGCCAATTAGTGGGCCGCTGAAGTTTTTCGACGGCTAGGTTTAAAGTAAAAATAACTTACATACATGTTTTGGTCAAGCTTTTTGCTTTAAACGAAGATCTAAACTTAACTTAGCATGAGCAGATTGTTGCACTATTCTGGATGGTGCAACAATCAGAACGTCATAGAACAATACAATTTACGATTGTTGGAAGCAAGTGCCTGTGCTGTGCATGGGTTGCAGCTAGTTATTTTTATTACCATTATTATTATTATTATTATTATTATTTTTATTATTATTATTATTATTATTATTATTATTATTATTATTATTATTATTATTATTGTTACCATTATTATTATTATTATCATTATTATTATTATTATCATTAATATCATTATTATTATTATTATTATTATTATTATTATTATTATTATTATTATTATTATTATTATTTTTATTATTATTATTATTATAATCATTATTATTATCATCATCATTATTATTATTATTATTATTATTATTATTATTATTATTATTATTATTATTATTATTATTATTATTATTATTATTACGATTATTGTTATATCACAGTCTTTTGAATTATTATATTGCAGAAGGATGTTTAATGAATCAAGACATCTACAAGCGTTAGGCTTTGATAAATTGTTTGCTTCCTGTTACAGTGCAAATAAAAGCTCGTTTGGTAAAAAAAACATTTGATCATGCATGTTTTGTGTTGATTTGGAGTTGCAAGAACAACACTTTCTAAGTAATACTTGTTAGGGTAGGGTAATAGGAAACAAACACCATTTTGTCAGACTTAAGGCTTACTCACCTTGTCTCTCAGGTTGACGTCAGCCCCGGCCTGGATAAGCTCCTTAACTGTAGCATCATGACCCTGCTCAGCAGCTTCATGTAAACTACTCCTTCCATTCTAAGAAAATACAAACAGGCTTCTTAGGAAACATTAGGAAAGTTTTGTTTAATTGATTAATGTTAACTTTAGCGCTGCCAACTTCTTCAAGGGTGCTAGTACATAGCTAACTGCTTTCAAACAGAAAAGCCCTGGCAGCAGGTAAGTCAAGTTCATACCAATCAGCAATTTGGCGATGTCTCTTAAATAAAAACTAGCATTATAACTCTTTTAACTAAACTAAACTAATTCAAACTATTTGCAAAAGAAATGTTGATCCATAACTAACGAGTCATGTTATGGGATTCTGCTTTACAGCTTTCAATGAGAAAATCCCAGGCAGCAGATACGTTCGTACTAATTAGTGGTACTAGTAATACAGATATTAATGCACTTTCTCAGGATGGAATAAGAAGTTTACATGTAGCTGACTGGCGGGGTCATGTGACACTATAATTAGGGAGGAAGTTTTTGCAATTCTTAAAAGAGCTATAAAAGAGGGAACGTGTAGGCTAAGATTTGTGGAGATAGAGACATACTGGATTCAGGTTGAGAAGGGACTAAATACCGAAGGGGAACGTCTTCTGTTTGATAATAAAAGAGTTTTGGGAATAAAGGGCATGTTCAAAACGCATGTGGAAAATGCTATTAAGAAAGAGATTGAAGGGGGTGATAGGAAACATAACTCCAGACACATACCAAAGGGCAGGATTAGCAAAAAAGCTCTGGGAGACTTTATCCATCCCTAGCATACTATATGGAGATGAGGTCTTTGATTTGGCATACAAGCATAGGCTAGAGATCATAGAAAGACGTAGAAAGTATGACAAAGAGGGGTGACAAAGTAACAGGGTGTGAGGCAATCTATGGTAACCTAAGATGGATTAGCCTTGAAAATAGAAGAATAGAAAAGAAGCTGGTATTTGGAGGAAGGGTAACATCACTTGAGCAGAAAAGTTGGGCTAGGCAGGACAGGAATAAGGCAGAGGAAAAAAGACTACCACGGGCATATGAATATGCTCAGAAGCGCATTACATTCCATTGTCAAAGGATAGATGTTGATATCCACATAGTTAATTGATATATACATCTTTGAACAGATGTGTTTTCAGTTGTCGTTTGAAGATTGCTACACTCCCAGCTGCCCAAATATTATATGGGAGCTGATTCCATAGTTTTAGGGCACATGCACTTAACGATCTGTCACCGTAGGTTTTCATTTTGGTTCTTGGCTCACAGAGGATGTTCTTGGATGTTGATCTCAGTGTCTGTGGTGGGACATACTCTTCCAGCAATTCCCTCAGATAAGAAGGTGCAGTTCCGTGCAAACAGTTGTACGCCAGTAGCAGAATGTTGAATTCATTTCTCTTCATGACTGGTAGCTAGTGCAGTTCATTTAGTACTGGAGTGATATGGTCGCGCTTCTTTGTGAGAGTGGTAGCGTTATTTTGTACTCTCTGGAGCTTGCATATCAGCTCTTCAGGTATTCCACAGAGAAGTACATTGCAGTAGTCAAATCCTGAGGTTACCAGGGATATGACAGCACTTTAAGGTGAATCCGAAGTCAGGTATTTTCTGATCCTTCCGATGTTTTGCAGGTGATAGTTGATTTGACTGCCTTTGACACATGTGCTGCCATATGTGTTTTTTAATATTATCAATATAATCATTTTATCATTATTTTGATTTTTTCATTATTGTTATTTTCGTTATGTGTATTATTATTACTATCATTATCATCAACATAATCATTTCTATCATTATCATTATTATCTCAATGATTATTATCATCATGATTATTTTTGTTATCATTATTATCATTTTCTTTATCATTATTATTATCTATATATTAATATCGAGTTGCAAATTTTGCAATATCATCTCCTCAGAAACGGCTGCAAGGCAGATGGTGTGGCTTTGCATGCGACAGCTAGGTATGAAGTAAAAATAACTTACATACAAATTTTGGTTAAGTTTTTTGCTATAAATGAAGATCTCAACTTAACTTGGCATAAGCAGAAACATTCTGGATTGGGCAACAATCAGAACGTAACAGAACTATATGATTTACTATTGTTGGAAACAAGTTCATCTGCGACGCTCCCATTGTTGAGGGAGGAGGTTATTATGCTAAAATATACCATGGCTACCACCTCAGACATCATATAATCGGCATTTATTAGATCTTATTGGCACAGATTCATTGCATAATTGCTATGCTTGGTGGTCTGAGGTTTTCCATTGCTTCGTAACTTTGTCTATTTGGTGAGAATAACAGTAAATGTTCCTTTCCATCAAGTCACGTGCCCATGGTATATACGACAAGGTGTTATATAATATGTTCCTTTTGAATATATTAAACTCGTAACTGTAGGCGCAGTTATCATAGAGAAATCGCCTTTAATAGATGTTTTAATTTCTGAGATCCTCAGCAAAATATGTTCATTTTCATATGATGATTACTCATTTACAACTTGGCCTAAGACAACACACTGTATATAGTTAGGAAGGTAATATACTCCTTTAGAATATATAAAAATTGTAAATGTTGTAGCGTAGACATGTTCCTCCAACCATGCTAGCTAATCTTAGTGTATTAGTGGCTTAACCCACTGTATTATCCTTCCCCTATTCTAGTGTATCTAGGGAGGTAAAGGGTGGAACCTGTTGACTCTGTGTGCGCACTAGATGACCCTGCTGCCAGCAGGGTCATCTAGCAGTGCTGGGGCTTGCCTCCTTATCAACCCACATTCCTCTGTTGTTACGACCCTTTAGTTTTACTTGCTCGATGAAGGGCCCCTGTGTGAGATCTGTGTATGTGATAGGGGATGATGTTGACTTGTAGTGTTGTTGTCAGGATGTAAAGACTGTGTGCGCATGCTCGGGCACTATCAGAGACTTGCGAGAACAGTGAATTCCACGATGTAGCGAGGAGAGGGTTGCTTTGGGTGTGGGCCGGTGCCTAGGGGCTATATATATGTAAATACCTTTCTGTTTGCCTGCCAGGGTTAGGTTATATATGTATGCAACACTCACTATTAGTTTCCTGTATATCAATGTATTCTTAGTTACTTATTAAACCTTACAATAGTGTATACCCTTGTGTTGTCAAGTTACTCTAGGTTAATCCATTCAGGTCAAGCCCTTCAGATCAGTCACGAACTCCTGTCTTATCTAACACCCTCAGATAGATGGCGTAGCCTTAAAACACCTACGCTACAAAACTGGCGCCCAATAAGGGACTGATCAGGGTTTTGAACTTGATTTCTGATAGTTTTCTTTGTTGAGAAGCAACTTTTTGTCAAGAATTTCAATATGGCTGCCACTAAATAAACACACCCCTCCCCATCCCCTGAACCTCGTGGGGATGAGATTAATGCCCTCGGACTTGGGAATTTGATTAGGGGGCATCATAAAAAGTGGGAGGAGGGTTCGGGTGGTTATGGAGTGGGCATATAGAAATTTATGGAGTACTTAATTGAAACAGATAATAATGTGAGCGTTTTAAATCCTGGTGGGGGAATGGGGAGGTTAGTTAGCACACATAAGGCACCGGCCACCCCAAATGTTAACCCTTTCCTGCCTGTGGCTAAGGAGAGTGAAAATGGGGAGTCCCAGTTTTGGAATTTTTCTCCCCCTGGTACAGAGAGGATACCAGGTGCGGGAGTTAATTCATGAAATAAAATCATTATTGAATGTGAATTTTTTTACAGCGGCGAGACGGCGGCGAACCGCAGCAGCATGGTGGTGGCGTGGAGGAAGGTGCAGAGTGCTCCCCAGGCAATTCTTGCAGGAATGCCTTGGTTGGTAGCACACTTGCAGAGGAGGACTGCTCCCCCGGCAATTCTTGCAGGAATGCCTGGGTTGGTAGCACACTTGCAGAGGAGGACTGCTCCCCAGGCAATTCTTGCAGGAACGCCTGGGTTGGTAGCACACTTGCAGAGGAGGACTGCTCCCCAGGCAATTCTTGCAGGAATGCCTGGGTTGGTAGCACACTTGCAGAGGAGGACTGCTCCCCAGGCAATTCTTGCAGGAACGCCTGGGTTGGTAGCACACTTGCAGAGGAGGACTGCTCCCCAGGCGATTCTTGCAGGAATGCCTGGGTTGGTAGCACACTTGCAGAGGAGGACTGCTCCCCAGGCAATTCTTGCAGGAATACCTGTGTTGGTAGCACACTTGCAGAGGAGGACTGCTCCCCAGGCAATTCTTGCAGGAATGCCTGGGTTGGTAGCACACTTGCAGAGGAAAACTGCTCCCCAGGCGATTCTTGCAGGAATGCCTGGGTTGAGAGAAAAAGTGCCATGGATAAGACGAGATCATCAGCACTTTCGGAGAAAAAAAAATAAAGAAGAAAAGGCAAGAATGCCCGGGGTGAGAGGAGAAGTGCAGACGTCAGGGGGTGCACGGTGCAGACCACGACATGGGGGCATTGCGACGAAGGCAACGCCCTGACACTTCGGTGTGGCAGACGTCTGTACTGCTTGACTCTACAGAGTTACCGGCATAATTCCTTCCGGACAGCGAGAGGAGGCAGGTTCGGAGACTTGTCGGGAGAACTACAGAGCCGATTTGCGCTCAGCAGAACCCATTATAGGGTCTCTTATTGCAATAAATTTCATTTTAGAAGTTTTTTCTTTCGTTTCTTTGTGCTTTGCGGCAGTAAATTGTGACTTTCTGAATTTTATATATAAATATGTGGGCACGCACAACCTTGAGTCGTCGAGCCTATATTTTTTATGGATTTCTGCATGGCATCCAAAGTCCAGCGTCCCTTCAGGCTGATCACCCCTAGAGAGGCTGGGATACCATCCAAAGACACCAAAAGACTGGCATTCCTTCGGACTGATCATCCTTAGGGAGGCTGAGTCAAAACACAAAGGCACCCAAAGACGGGCATCTCTTCGGGCTGATCACCCCTAGGGAGGGCCGAGTCAAAATGTAATTAAAAAATAAATAAATACAAAAATAAAACACCATGTGGCGAATAAAGTCGAGTATAAATGGAGAGTATGTATGAGGAACATAGCATACTGAGATAAGACGAAGCCATAGCAAGGTGGCCATTGAACATATATACGGCATTGGGCATAGCCTACAGCACCTGGATAAGTGGCTGGCACTGCTGGTTGCAGTTGATATTGCTGAACCTGGATCGGACAGGGCCATGTCCGTGGTCGCATGCAACAGCAAGCTATACCCAAAAAGCGCATATTGGGTTGGCGGGCTGTGTGCATGTCAGAGTCGACACCACTATGGGACTCCAGACTATACCCATTGCCTGTCATTCACTATTATATATTTTTTTCTTAACTTTACACTGAGTGCACCGGATGAAAAATGCAAAATGACTGTGGCAGGTGGTTATGCCCGGAGTCTTGAAGGGCTGTAATGGGGCATACCCTGCCATGATGTCAGGTTGTGGGACACACTGAAGGTGTGGGAAAAAAAACAATAGAGGACTGTGACAGGTGGTTATACCCAGAGTCTTCTGTGACTGTAATGGGACATACCCTGCCATCAGGCCAGGCTATTGGACACACTGAAGGTGTGGAGATAATTTAAAAACAAAACAAAAAAAATACAGAGGACTGTGACAGGTGGTTATACCCAGAGTCTTCAGTGACTGTAATGGGGCATACCCTGCCATCAGGTCAGGCTGTTGGACACACTGAGGGTGTGAAAAATATTTTAAAATGAGAAGATAATGACGATGTCTCAGACTAGTAGTCAAGAATGGACACTTAATCCGTTAAAACGTGTGCAAAAATAATGGGCATACATGTTAGGAGCCGCAGGAGGTGACCGTTTGCTGAATGAACTCACGGAGAAATTTCCCATGTCCCATCGGGGCTACTGTTTGAAATAAATAAATAGCAATATTGGGAGGGTAAGTATACATTTTGAGTTTGTTGCTTTGGGGCTGTATACAGATCTCACCGCTTGATCCTGATCATGTATTGGACCGAAGGGTGAAATCTCTGTACACACCTCCAAGCATTCTCAGGGTGGGGCAGACCAAGTTGCGCCATTACCCAGGACCACACAATCACAAGGAAGAGAATTCCATGGACGTTGGATGAGGATTGGAAGCTGTTTGTGAACCGTGAGATGAGTGGATACTTTCAAAGTGACATTTTAAAAAGACATTTGAATAGGAGTTTCTGAATTGACATTTTTAGTGCTAAATGATTAGACTTAGTATATGTATGAGCTACGAAGCAGGCTAGTGGTAACCTATATTCATTCTAGTGATGTTGTGCTTATTCGGGTGACTTACTAAAGGTTGTCTAGTGTGTGATGAATTAAATCGAAATGCTATAGTTCGAAATATTCTGACATGGGCTAGAATAAGTAAATTTTTCCGAATTAGCCAAGTGCGACGGCAAGTTTTTGGTATTGAGCTCTGACTACAAGTGATTCATCTCTTCCTTAGTGAAGGGATGTTCCTTGCTTGTAAGCGCAGGGTATGTGCGCATGATCTGACCGCAGGTGTTTTCCCCTACCACATGGGCAGGGATATCAGGCCTGCGGTAGTTGTGTGTGTTTCAGTGTGTTTCAGAAAATAAAATGAGCTGGGCCATGGTTTCGTGAGTGATCCGTGCAGTAATTTTCGTTTCGCTTATTGCACTGATTGCCCACACCCTTGACCATCCAGGCATGGCTGTCTAACTCACTATTTTGAACTACCAGTGAAAGTATTGCTTTATTATTTTTCTATTTCTCTGTGTATTTGCCAGTTAAAATTTAAATTGTATGATGGCGTCTCATGTTTCAGAGCTAAAAATGTTTATAAAATTATGATGCATATGAGTTTTGTACTGTGCTGGAGATATAAGATTGTATGATTACCTTATATATGTGCAAGCGATATTGTTATGAGTATTAACCATATTATGATTAGTCTTGCTTGGGCCCTTATATTCATGTAGCCATTTTCTTTAAAGAGAGTATGATTTCTTCGATTTTTGAATGCGCGTATCACTTAAATATGGAAAAGATATTTTAGGCTATGTAAAGTTACCTTTAATTAAAGGCTGTTCTCTCAGTGTCATAATGCGCTAAGAACTGTATGGTAAAACTATGGGTTTGAAGTGCTGTTTTAGAATAACATCTGGATTTTTTTCTTGCCTCGACATTATGTTATGTTAAGAGTTCCTGTTAAAATTTCATTTTCAAATTGGTAAACTTTTTGTGAATAAAGTCTCTGATATGAGTACAGTCATGAAAATTGAAAGGTATTTTCAAGTTTTGAAAGATTATTTGCTGTGACTGAATTTTTGTAAAGAAGTATTTTTGGTAATTTTGTATGTGTTTTCGGTGATACGAGGGCGTATCACAGTCCAACTGGGGGGGAGTGTAGCGTAGACATGTTCCTCCAACCATGCTAGCTAATCTTAGTGTATTAGTGGCTTGACCCACTGTATTATCCTTCCCCTATTCTAGTGTATCTAGGGAGGTGGAACCTGTTGACTTTGTGTGCGCATTAGATGACCCTGCTGCCAGCAGGGTCATCTAGCAGTGTTTGGGCTTGCCTCCTTATCAACCCACATTCCTCTGTTGTTATGACCCTTTAGTTTTACTTGCTCCATGAAGGGCCCCTGTGTGAGATCTGTGTATGTGATAGGGGATGATGTTGACTTGTAGTGTTGTTGTCAGGATGTAAAGACTGTGTGCGCATGGTCAGGCACTATCAGAGACTTGCGAGAACAGTGAATTCCACGATGTAGCGAGGAGAGGGTTGCTCTGGGTGTGGGCCGGTGCCTAGGGGCTATATATATGTAAGTACCTTTCTGTTTGCCTGCCAGGGTTAGGTTATATATGTATGCAACGCTCACTATTAGTTTCCTGTATATCAATGTATTCTTAGTTACTTATTAAACCTTACAATAGTGTATACCCTTGTGTTGTCAAGTTACTCTAGGTTAATCTATTCAAGTCAAGCCCTTCAGATCAGTCACGAACTCCTGTCTTATCTAACACCCTCAGATAGATGACGTAGCCTTAAAATACCTACGCTACAAAACTCACCCTCAGAAAGATGGTGTAGCCTTAAAATACCTACGCTAAAAACGTTAAAACAAGCAGAAAGAGCTCTGCCCCTGGCTAGGTGTTAGGTGTTAGGTGTTCTTATTGATCTCGTGAAACTAAGATGCTGTGTAAAAGCCTGTGGTGTGAATGGGTTGCAGATAGTTATTATCATTATTATTATTATTATTATCATTATTATTATTATTATTATTATTATTATTATCATTATTATTATTTTTATTATTATTATTATTTTTACTGTTATTATTATCATTATTATTATCATCATCATCCATATTATTATTATTATTATTATCTTCATTATTATTATTATTATTACAAATATTATATCATTATCTTTTTATTATTATATTGCAGAAGGATGTTCAATAAATTTATACATCTACAAGCTTTAGACCTTGAAAATTGTTTCTTCCCTGTTATAGTGCGAATAAAAGCTTGCTAGGTAAAAAGAAACATTTGATCATGCATGTTTTGTGTTGCTTTGGAGTTGTAAGAGCAATATTAACTGAGTAATACTTGTTAGGGTAGGGTAACAGGAAACGAACAGCATTTTGTCAGACTTAAGGCTTACTCACCTTGTCCCTCAGGTTGACGTCAGCCCTGGCCTGGATAAGATTCTTAACTATAGCGACACAACCCCCACAAGCAGCTAAATGTAAAATACTGCTTCCATCCTACGAAAATACAAACAGGCTTCTTAGGAAACATTAGGAAAGTTTTGTTTAATTGATTAATGTTAACTTTAGCACTGCCAACTTCAGAAAGTGTGCTGGTGAATAGCTACCTGCTTTCAAACAGAAAAGTCCAGGGAGCAGGTAAGTCAAGTTCATACCAATTAGCAATTCTGATGAAACAGATCTCAGTGTATTCATGCGTGAAGTGTCCAAAAATATCCTACTTTAGCAATATCTCTAATAAATTCTATTTTCAGAAAATATTTGATGGAGAAATGTTTTTTCACCATGTATCTAAAAAGATCTTTCAAATAGAAATCCAATTTGTGATTAATCCCAAAGCAATTATCAAAAGTATCATATATCTTAACGCTTAGGTTGTTTTGATATTGCTCCCTTTGTGTTTTGTTTTATTTACTTTATTAATTTATTTATTATCAGAAGTAACAATAACAAAAGATGGCAAGTGGAAGACGGTAGAATACCAGAGGGGAACGTCTACTGTTTGGAGGTAAAAGAATAAGAAGAAAACAAATACCTCATAATCTGGTTATCAGGAATAAAGGGCATGTTCCAAACGCATGTGGAAAATGCAATTAAGAGGGCAAAGCTGCCTGACAAATTTGGTGATATCTCTCAAATGAAAACTAGCATTATAACAATTTTGACTAAACTAAACTAATTCAAACTATTTGCAAAAGAAATGTTGATCCATAACTAACAAGTCATATTATGTGATACTGCTTTACTGCTTTTAATGAGAAAATACCAGGCAGCAAATAATTTCATACCAATTAGCGGTACTAGTCAAACAGATATTAATGTATTTTCGCAGGATGGAATGAGTAGTTTACATGTAGCTGCCTGGCGTGGTTATGTGACGTTATAGTTTGGGAGGAAGTTTTTACAATTCTTAAAAGAGCTATAAAAGAGGGAACGTGTTGGGTAAGATTTGTGGAGATAGAGGCAGACTGGATTCAGGTTGAGAAGGAACTAAATACTGAAGGGCAACGTCTTTTGTTTGAGGATAAAAGAGTTCTCAGGAATAAAGGGCATGTTCAAAACCCATGTGAAAAATGCAATTAAGAAAGAGATTGAAGGGGGTGATAAGAAACAGAACTCCAGACACATACCAAAGGGCAGGAGTAGCAACAAAGCTGTATATATATATATATATATATATATATATATATATATATATATATATATATATATATATATATATATATATATATATATATATACATATATATATATATATATATATATATATATATATATATATATATATATATATATATATATATATATATACGCAGGAAAGGACACTAATCAAACATTTAAAGACTATGGCCTACGTGTGACTGTTGAGATTCTCCTGCATCATCATTGATGATTGATTTGCCAACAGGCCGCTGTTGGTCTTTTTGTAAACCAAACAATAAACACCTCTTCATCCATACAAAATCCATAAACACACCATCCTTAAGCATCTACCGAATGCCATTTGCAGCAGACTCTGCTCCCCATCCCGTGACAGTCAAGCCTTTAAAAAGGCAAAACCCATCCATGAAGAAGCCCTTAAAAATAGTGGTCACCAACATAACACGGAGTATTCAGCACCACAGAGGAAATTGACACTACTTGAAATTTTTGACTTTGAAAAAAGCAATGATAGTAGATAAAGCAAAGAAAACGTTTGCACAGACTATCTTTGTCCAAAATTTGAATGGTTTCTACTGACCAAAAGTGTAGCATTTATATTGACTCCGCCCTCGATCAGCCTGCTGGACATCTTGGCATCGCCTGACGATACTGCCACCATCAACAGGTGGGCAAGACTGTGATCCTGAGGCGAAGCCATGGCCTGATTCAATGCGCCAAAACCAACTCTGCACACATGGACCTAATAGCGATATAATTATATAGGTTCACTACATCCGCATTCTTTGCTAGGTCGCTCAGAACCCAGTATATCTCGGTAGTCACTTATGATTGCAAGCGTCAGAAATGATGGCATTAATTAGATTTATGACGCATTTGTACTAAATCAATGACAACGATAATAGCTTAATTATACCAAACTATGGGATCAGCTACCAAATAATATCTAGGCAGCTGGTAGTAGGGCAATCTTCAAACGGCAGCTGAGAAAACATCTGTTCAAAGATGTATATATCAAATAACTACATGGATAGCAACATCTATCCATTGACAATTAAATGTAATGTGCCTTCGAGCTTGTTTATACGGAAGGTGCACAATATCAAATGACAATATCATTATTATTATCATTAATAAAACTATTAATCATTTTTATTATTACTATAAGTAGTAGTAGTAGTAGTAGTAGTAGTAGTAGTAGTAGTAGTAGTAGTAGTAATGGTAGTAATAGTAGTATCATTATCATTTTCATCATCATCATCATCATCTTTATTATTATTATTATAATTATTATTATTATTATTATTATTATTATTATTATTATTATTATTATTATTATTATGTCTGGGGTTTGTTTTAACATCTTACTACCATTGCCCAAATATCCATTTGGGAAGCCGAGTAAAAAAAATGATAAAGCTTCGTTCTGTGAGCCTTGGAAGTTTATGTATTGTATGAAGGGTGTTTTACACAGACCTTTCCCCATTTCCTTGAGCAGCTCACTGTGATATCCTACTGTGGAGACTCTGATCAGCTTCCTAGATAAATCTGAGGCATTTAGGAATATTCTCAGGGTCCTGATCTGAGTTCGTATCATATTCATACCATAAGTTAGATTTAATCCTACCGCTACTCAAGCGTGCATTCTGGGAGAATGTCTCACTTCTGTATTGCCAATGGTTGATTTCATTGTTGTTCAATCCCATAGTAAAGCAGGGTTATAAGGTTATTCTGTAGAATGGGGGGAAATTCCTGATCCCAGGGTCTATCACGTCTGTGATAGCATTTTTGAAGTTAGTTAGCTTCCCTGACAATGGCATTCTTGGTTGAAGTTAATGTTTGCCCAGATACTAAGTTCTCTTGTACAGTTCTGGGATGTCGGATATGGTGTCAATGGTCCCTGTGCACATTTTGGGTGGTACAGATACCACCATTCGTACTAGCATACTTGATGATATGAGCTATGGTCTTCCAGTGTATCAGGTCGGTCAATCCCGAAGAGTTTCTGGGGTCTCTGTTGGTTGTTGGGTCTAGTCAACCTATCTTTTTCAGGAAAAAACTCTACCTCCATGTTGAAGCCGGAGATGCTCTCTAGACAAAGGCCCTCTTGTTTAACTAATGTAATTAGTTGCTGTAGAGAGTTACTATGTTAGTCTTGGTAGTCTTGGCTGGTCTCACTTGACTAGGAGATCTTGCTATCTGATAGGAGTATATGTTAGGATAAAGAATCTTGGTGCTGGTGAATGATTCTGTTCCTGGAGGTGTTATAGGCTTTTTGAAGTTTTATACTAGTGTGTGGATGTATTGCTAAGTTGAGTATGTTCCATGGCCATGATTGTACTCAATATATTCCTTTGTTGGTCTAGAGATGTCGCTATCTGTCACCCTACAGTTGGAGATTTCATCCTTCTAAAAAGATTCTTCTTTTGCCTGGCTTAGAAGTGCTTCTGTGGATTCTTTGAGATGTATGTTGTTTCTTTTACCGGTTGTTGGAGTCGCTGGTTTTGGAGGGTGCTGAATCTGGTTGTTGTAGAGTCGCATAGTGGGGATATAGAGGTTCCATCACGAGTGGATGGAAAGAGGAGGAATCTTGCAAGAGTGAGTGATTTTGTGTCTTGGGACGAGGCTTGAGGAGGAATCTTGCACTCGTGAGTGATTTTGTGTCTTGGGACGAGGCTTGCCGAGTCCCAAGACACAAAATCACTCACGAGTGCAAGATTCCTCCTCTTTTCCTCCACGAGTGATGGAACCTGTTTCTCCCACGGTAAAAAGGAGAAATTTACACGTTTTAACGTGAAGTCAGCTAGCTAAACTAGGTCAGTCAAAGGTCGCCTGTGCAATAGTTCAACAATGGTAATACGCGTTTGTTGTGACGTGCACCGTTTGTTTTCCCTAGTAACTGGCGCCAGATCACGTGCGTGACGCTTGTTCAAATCCACGCGCACCATTGTTAGGTCTACCTTTGACCCAGCAGCAGTGACCCCTTGACTGAAATTGAGGGATCTGATTGGTCAATTACATTAGTTTAACCTTTAACCCCATTGAGGACAGGCCATTGAGGACAACTTATCCTTAACTGTAAAACACACATCAGAGTGGGGAAATAACAGTCTCATGCCAGGCTGAGAGGGTACACGCTTGATTTTGTGGTCTCATAGTGGTAGGTAATCTCTTGTTGTAAGAGCAATGCTGTTACTTAAGGGATCTTTTTGATTTGTCACAAAATCTTCATTTCGCAATAGATTTAAATGAGGATCACAAAGACTAGTAGAATAAATTGTGGCAGTTCTAACGATTTAAAAAGCAATAGAATTGACTCAAAGAAAGACGATTAATTCATCTTTACATTGAACATAGAGGCAATTACCGTGGCAACATTTCCCGCTACTAGTAATTGATGGCGAAAAATACTTTGATTTTAACCTCACGCAAAATCGTCATTTTTTGCAGCAAATTTAAAAGAGAATTAAAAGACAGGTGGATTCAATATGAATATGGTGGTTTTAAATATCTAAACTGCATTAAAATTGAACTACGGAAAGGCAATTTTTGAATGTTTATCGTAAACATAGTGGCAACAGTTTTGTCGGATTTTACCTCTATTATAATCATGATGTCGCTTGAACATTCATTACACTTAAAGCATGTGTTACGTAGTTGCACGTGTTGCATGATCATGCGTCTAGTTCATTAGGTTGAAGGAATATGACATCATATTTCATTTTCCAATATCATGTGTATTACATGTGTACCTGAAGGCATCCTTGTCTGTAAGAGAAGGCGCACATTTAATACACATACTGCCCTGGTAAGCAGTTATTAAGGTTGTTATTAATGCTCCCCTGAATAAGTAGTATGTAGTAATAGTATCTTGTGATTCGTGGCGTAAAGACTCACATTACAAACCAAAGAAAGCTTTTTACATATTTTAATATCTTTTAATTTTCATTTTTCTTTCTTGAGGATTTGTGATATGACTAATGTGAAATGGACTCATTTATTAAATTTGATCTAGTGGGCACATCGAATATCATCTAGATTTAGATCGATGTTTTTCTCTGTTGTCAACCTTTTTAGTAATCTTACAAATATATATTCCTGTACCAACCACACAACTTAAACTGCAATGATGATTTCTTAACAATGAAAGAAATAAACCTGATTTTTCAGAATAAAAATCTTTCACACTTCTCAACTCCGCGCGTTGGTTGGCAAATGATGATGTGACGGATGTGGGGTAAATTGTCAGCAGTTGCTCTCACCACAGCAGGTGCTGCCATCTGCAGATGTGGTGTATATTATCTGCAGTAGCTCTCACTACAGCAGGTCCTGTCATCTGGCGGTTTTGGGGTTTATTATCTGCACTTGCTCTAATCACCGCAGGTGCTGCCATCTGGCGGATGTATGGTATATTATCAGCACTAGCTCTCACCAAAGCAGGTGCTGCCATCTGGCGGATGCAGGGTATGAATTCTGACCTAGCTCTTGCTCACGAGAGCATGTGCTGCTTTCTGGCGAAGTAGAGTATATTGTAAGCACTAGCTCCCATTACAGCTTGTGCTGCCATTTAGCGGATGTGGTGTTTACTATCTTCACTGGCTCTTTCTCACCACAGCAGGTGCTGCCGTCTGGTGGCTGTGGGCTATATTATTTGCACTAACCCTCACCACAGCAGGTGCAGCCATCTTTCGGATGTGGTGTATATTATCTGCACTAGAACTCACCACGTCAGCTGCTGCCATCTGGCCGATGTGGGGAAGATTATGAGCACTACCTCTCACCCCATCTGGCGGATGTGGGAAAAATTACGAGCACTAGCATTCACCCCATCAGATAATGCCATCTGGCGAAAGCGGAGAAGATTATGAGCACTAGCTCTCATCCCATCAGGTGCTGCCATCTGGCGGATGTGGGGAAGATTATCAGCGCTAGTACTCACAACAACCTTCCCCAAACCAGGTGCTGCCATCTGGCGGATGTGGTGTATATTATCTCCACTAGCCCTCCCAAAAGCAGGTGCTGCCATCTGGCGGATTTGGGGTGTATTATCTCCACTAGCCCTCCCCACAGGAGGTGATGCCTAGAACTCACCACATCAGGTGCTGCCATCTGGCGAAAGAGGAGAAGATTATGAGCACTAGCTCCCAGCACGTCAGGTGCTGCCATCTGATGGATACAGGGAAGATTATGAGCACTAGCTCTTACCAAATCATGTGCTGCCATCTGGCGAAAGTGGGGAAGATTAGGAGCATTAGCTCCCACCACACCAGGTGCTGCCATCTGGGGGATGTTGGGTATATTAACTGCACTAGCTTTCACCACCGCAGGTGCTACCATCTGGGGTATGTGGGGTATATTAACTGCACTAGCTCTTACCTCAGCAGGTGCTGCCATCTGTCGGATGTGGGGTACATTATCTGCATTTGCTCTCCTCAAAGCAGGGGCTGTCATCTGCCAAACATGGAGTTAACTAAATGACATTCTCTGTTATAAGAATAATCAAGGGACACTCCCTTCTATTGTCAATTGTCTTGGGCCATGTTCAGCAACAGCGCCTGAAGGGCATTATATCATTTGAATGAGAAATGTGTCAATTTGTCTTTTGGAATACAGCATTTGGGCTCAAAATGCATACATTGCGTATAAACAGAAATGCATCTTTTCATTTGCTTTTGTCAAGCAGAATAAAAGAGGATTTTGATAAACACTAGCAATCTGCCCGTGCGATGCACGGGTTTGGATTGTAATTCCAAATAAGTGATAATTAGTGGAAGAAGAGAGTCAACATTTACGACACTGAAAATGAATACAATACTGGAGATAAAGAAGTTATTGAAGAGATATAGTGCAAAAAAACAAAGACCCAAGAAAAACAATAAATATGTGCAGAGAATTTTAAAAAGATGATTTTAAGATGCACAAAAAATGAGAGAATGATAAACCGTAAATTAAAGAAAATGCAATAATGAATAAACACCGAAAGGATGCACAGAAATATAAGAGAGCGAATTGAAGAGTGAAAAACAAAAATAAGTAGGAAGATAAAATGAAGAAAAGTAAAAAGTAAAACGATGCAAAGACAAATATGAGAAAGGTCAAGAGAGAAAGATACAGGATACAGAAATAGCATGAGTGAAAAAAGTAAAGGCAGGATACAGCAGAAAGCATTGGAAAAAGATCTGAGTATAAAAAGACTTCCAATACAGGATAGAGCATTGATAAAAAAAGAAGAGAAAATGCAAAGAATAGTTGAGAGAACAAAAAAGTGAAATAATGAACTTCAGATGATATGAACAGCAAATGCAGAAAAAAGGAAAGGGGGATGTGGATAAGACAATTTTTGAAAAAAAGGTTAAAACGCAAAGAATCATGCAGGAAATTGAGAAAACAAAGTTAAATGATGAAAATCCGATTATATAAACAGCAAATGCAGAAAAAAGGAAAGAAGACAAATACAAACTATCAAAACTTGAGTGCTCCAATATTGGCGCCCCTCCCCAAATTTCGAAATCTATTTTCTTAAATCCCCCCCACTCCCTAGATTTCTGAATACCCATGACACCCCTGCCGCCCCCCCCCCCCCCCCCCCATTCTGAATTGATATTATTACTGACGTACCCCCTTATGCCGATTTGCAAATTGTTTTCCGCGCCAACTTTTTGCCCCTTTCCCTCCTCCCCCTAACCCCAATTCTGAACTACATTTATCTTTTTTTACCAGCCCCTATTACCCCAAGTTCTGAATACTAAGGACTTGCCACCCTCCCCCTAGATACTGAATTGTCAGTATGCCCCCCACCTCCCCAAACTATAAATTGTTTTCTGCCCCCTCCATCACATTTTTAAGTGAATCAGCTCAGGGGACATGTGCCCCTTAACCCCAAAAATCTAAATACCCCCTAACCCGAATTTAGAAATCTATTTTTCTTTTTTTAACGACCCCCACTCCCCTGAGTTCTGAATACCCTTGACCCCCACCCCTATCTCTCCATGAGTTTTGAATAATTTTTTGTCCCGCCCCAACACTTTTTTTAAAAGGATCAGCTTGTAGGCGATTTTGACTTCCCAATTCTGAATACCTAGTAAGCCCCTCCCCCCTCCCCCCCCCCCTTCAAATCTGAACTCTATTTTCTTTTTTTTCTAACAATCCCCACTCCCCTGGGTTCTAAATAAATATGCACAGGATTTCATCCACAAAGTAGAGTACGGGGTGAACGAATCCAAGTCTAAAGGGGGATGGGGGGGGGGGGGGTTTGCGGAGAAGGGAAGAGTGGGAAAGAATTTGCCCATACCTCCCCCCCCCCCCCCTTCCCTAAATTCCCCAACTCCCTATTAATTCTGAATTGTTTTCCACTTTCTAAAATGCCCCCCGAATTCTGAATTGGTATTATTTCACCCCACCTTCTTCCGCTATATTCTGAATTGTTTTTCGCCCTCCTCCCTCAGCTTGGAGGAAATTTTGCCCCTTACCCCCTCACTCTAACGGTCTAACCCCAATTCTGAACTGTTTTTTTCTTATTTTAACAACCCTCATCAACCCAAGTTCTGAATACTCAGGACCTGCCCCCTCCTCCTAAAATATAAATTGATATTATTCGTCCCCCCCCCCTCCCCAAGTTAAGAATTGCTTCCCGCCCCCAACACGTTCTTAAGTTGATCAGTTCGGAGGATATGTTGCCCCTTATCCCCCCAAATGCTGATTACCCCCTAACCCAAATTCTGAAATCTATTTTTCATTTTATTCCTTTCTTAACAGATTTGAAGGCAAACTGAGGAGCATGTAGAAGAACTTGTGGCGGTTCTAATAATCTAAACCGTATTAAAATTGACCCACGGAAAGGCGTAGCTTCCGATGATTTCAGTTCATACTGGGCAAAATAAAGCATAGATTCAGCGAAAAATATTGCCATAAAAATTACAATTTCAACCCGTCGCAAAATGTTCATTTCTTCACAGATTCGAAAGTAAATTGGGAAGCGTGTAGAGGAACTTGTGGTGGTTCTACCAATCTGCTTTAGAATTGACCCGCGGAAAGGCATAGCTTCGGATGCTTTCATTTCATACTGAGCAAAAGATGGTATAAGTTCAGCGAAAAAGAATGCCATAAAAATTACAATTTCAACCTGTCGCAAAATCTTCATGTCTTAAAAGATTTGAAAGCAAACTGAGAAGCATGTAGAAAAATGATTCTAACAATCTACAACGCATTAAAATTGACCCACGGAAAGGCGTAGCTTCGGTTCATTTGATTTCATACTGACCAAAAGATAGCATAGATTCAGCGAAAAAAAATTGACAAAAAATTACAACAATTTCAACCTGTTGCAAAATATTCCTTTCTTAACAGATTTGAAAGCAAACTGAGGAGCACGTAAAAGAACTTGTGGCGGTTCTAATAATCTAAACCACATTAAAAATAAAATTGACCCACGGAAAGGCGTAGCTTCCGATGATTTCAGTTCATACTGGGCAAAATACAGCATAGATTCAGCGAAAAATATTGCCATAAAAATTACAATTTCAACCTGTCGCAAAATGTTCATTTCTTCACAGATTCGAAAGTAAATTGGGAAGCGTGTAGAGGAACTTGTAGCGGTTCTAACGATCCGCTTTAGAATTGACCCGCGGAAAGGCATAGCTTCGGATTATTTCATACTGAGCAAAAGATGGTATAAGTTCAGCGAAAAAGAATGCCATAAAAATTACAATTTCAACCTGTCACAAAATCTTCATGTCTTAAGAGTTTTGAAAGCAAACTGAGGAGCATGTAGAAAAATGATTCTAGCAATCTACAACGCATTAAAATTGACCCACGGAAAGGCGTAGCTTCGGTTCATTTGATTTCATACTGACCAAAAGATAGCATAGATTCAGCGAAAAAAAATTGACAAAAATTTACAACAATTTCAACCTGTTGCAAAATATTCCTTTCTTAACAGATTTGAAAGCAAACTGAGGAGCATGTAAAAGAACTTGTGGCGGTTCTAATAATCTAAACCGCATTAAAAATAAAATTGACCCACGGAAAGGCGTAGCTTCCGATGATTTCAGTTCATACTGGGCAAAATACAGCATAGATTCAGCGAAAAATATTGCCATAAAAATTACAATTTCAACCCATGGCAAAATGTTCATTTCTTCACAGATTCAAAAGTAAATTGGGAAGCGTGTAGAGGAACTTGTGGCGGTTCTAACGATCCGCTTTAGAATTGACCCGCGGAAAGGCATAGCTTCGGATGCTTTCATTTCATACTGAGCAAAAGATGGTATAAGTTCAGCGAAAAAGAATGCCATAAAAATTACAATTTCAACCTGTCGCAAAATCTTCATGTCTTAAAAGATTTGAAAGCAAACTGAGAAGCATGTAGAAAAATGATTCTAACAGTCTACAACGCATTAAAATTGACCCACGGAAAGGCGTAGCTTCGGTTCATTTGATTTCATACTGACCAAAAGATAGCATAGATTCAGCGAAAAAAAATTGACAAAAAATTACAATTTCAACCTGTTGCAAAATATTCCTTTCTTAACAGATTTGAAGGCAAACTGAGGAGTGAAATTGCAATAATATGAGAAAATGCATAAATGCAAGGGAGGATGAAATAATAAGCATGAAAAAAGACAATACAGCAGAGATAACTGAAAAGGTAAGAAAGAATGGAAAACATCTTAGACATAAAACAAAGAATTAAGAAACCAAATACAGCTATTACAAACAAAACAAAGAATGAAAAACTATTAATCAAATAGACAGTTAATACAAAAAAGAATAGAGTATGACAAATAGGTAGACATTCTGAACATGAGAGAATTAATCAAAAGAAAACAAAAGAGAAGTTTTAAAAATGCAGGACAGAACTAAGATAAAATAATGGAAAGGAGGAAGGTACATAGAAAATGAATGCAATTTACCATGAGAACTGGAGTGCTACGGTATTGAACTTGGCGTACTGTGTTCTGTACAGCACACGGTAGAACTTACCTCAGATGGCCTGTCAAAATTAGATCGTTTCTTTGGGAATTGTTGAATCAAAGGGAAGTTAAATAATTACCTTCAACTCCGCGGCCAGTCCTGTGGCATTCAAAATAACGTGTAAGTTTTGACTAACAGTAAACTTTATACTCGGCGTTGGAACTTGGAATGAAAGTTGGATGGCTCCGAGTTCCGTGAACCACCTATCATTCACTGAAGCAACCGACGTAAATTCAACTGCCCATAGGTAAAAATGATCCGTGTATCAAGTAGGGTTCGCCGGCAACCTCAAGCAGACGGCCGTGTGTGAGACCAGCGTCACGGCAAGCAAGCGCGTGAAAAAAATTCCCGCCAATACCGAGCAGATGACGCTGCGAGCGGCGGACGTTGCCGAACATATCATAAATTGCATGTAGAGGAACTTGTGGCGGTTCTAAAAAATCCAAACCGCATTAGAATTGACGCACGCAAAGGCGTAGCTTCATATGATTTCATTTCATACTTCAAGCAAAACCTGACATATTTTAGTTACGGTCACTGTCAATAGAGGGCGCTGCAAATTTCCCGCCAAATCGCCGAGTAGCAGACGCTGCACGCGGCGGACATCGCCGATGAAACGAAAAATCAGCAAATCATAAATTGTAAAGTTGGAAAACTATAAACTATGACTCGGAAAGTAATAATACAGGTATTTTAATATGAAAAATAAAACTCTCTGGGAGAAATATAAAAAAAATAGGGTACCCAGCTGCCTCGGCACCGGAACAAAATGGCGCGGACCATGAAGTGCACGGCGATTCATAATATAGATTGTGTATTGTGGTAACTCCATATATTTTCATATCCCTTTCAACAAAGATGGCCAAGCTACAGATGCTGTTAACATGTGCTATAAATGACACTTTAATGTGTGTTTGGATTGCCATAAACATTATGTGGAACACCCAGAGAACCAGTGCAAGTAAATGTGGACAGTTCTGATTTATTAGCCAAAAAAACAATACAGATGATGCTGGGAGGCATTTTAATTTTGTAGGACAGCTAACAGGGTCTTGGCCAGTGTTTAGAAAATGGGTGCCCAAAATTGGCTGTTGTACAATTTCTGGAAATTTTCCAGGGAGACCACAATATACTCAGATTACAAACATGAACATGTATTTAATTAACAAAAGAAGGCATAATACAGTATCCTTATAAACTTTCATGGGAATTAAACCGGTTCAAATACATGCTTGAAATTGACATTTTAAGAAAACTCAGTCTTAATTTAACCTAAATACATTGATATCTTGATAGATTTCAACGATAAATGATACTCATCATGCAACTACCTTCTTAAGGTGATCATTCCTTACTTATATGATATAGGATTATCCACAGCATATGTTTTTAACTGTTAACATCTTTGGTCTGAAGTTAATGACTGGATTATCGAACTTGGAATGGAGGACAACAAGATTACAATCTATCTGACTCTAAAATATCATTTGGAGACTTGAGAAACGCCATTGCAATAAGTACCATCATATTAGTAACAATGAAGATAATATACAATACAATGAGGAAAGAACAGGAGCTGCATATTATACTGGGTGTTAAAAATGACGTGAAGAACTTTTATTTCCAAGAATAATATGACATTAGGGGCAACAAAAGTTTTTTGACGAAGACTACATTCTTTTATGAAACATACATGAAAAGAAAAAATAAACATGTTACACCATAACAGTGGCCGGGGCACTTTGGTCTGTCCCTGGGCAAGACAGTTTATTCCATATTGCCTCAGTCTACCTAGGCTGCAAAATGGGTACCTAGCATAGATAAGGCAGTGCTTAGAGCGTGTGCTCTATATGCTACCAGTTGCTCTGGAATATCCCCCGGGGATTAAAATGGTTTCCGCTTGTCATACAGTGCCTGCTAGGGGAGGAAGGTCGTGTGAGCGCTTTGGTGGATACAAGACTATAAACCGAATACCTTTACCTTTATAACATATATACAGGTTTATGTAAACAAGGTTTTTATCATGTAATATCCACCTTAAAATCCTTTATTGCTTCAACAATTACGATGCCTTATACACTATTTGGTACCACTGTATGTGTTGACATGTTGGAAAATTAATAGAAAAACTATGTACAAATTTTTAAAAATGCTGCAGACTAAGCATAGCCAATTAGCCAAATGTAGGATTATACACATGAGACAACTGAGAGGCATTTTCCAATCCCTACATATACATCCCTGATTACCACAGAATGACATAGCCGCTGAGCAAAGTTGAATGGTATTCTTAAACCAAAAAGAATTAGTATGTAGCGAATGCATTCCCTTACTATGTGCCAATGTTGTATATCCTCAAGGCTGTCACCAATAGTTTCATTCAAGTCCTGCACCAGTTGGCCATATGCCTGTCACCGACTGCTTGGACAAATATCTACTGATAACATTTTTAACAAATTTAGCCAGGCATATTAAAGACTCACTTAACTGCATATCCAAGCTACATTCAGCTATGACGACAGTGGCCTGTGGTCATTCCCATGCGTAGGAATTTTCCTAGTGCCTCTTTTAGCAACAGAAATTCCATCAATATAGACTGGGAGTGCATTGTGAATTATGACCAGTCTGCCTGCGCATCTGGTGCAGGAATTATAACTGGTACAGCAGCAAATCAAAGGTATGTACTAAACTACGACGTCATCAAGCTGTTTCTAGCTCCGTTTTGAGCAAAATAAATTCCATCAACTGAGGTGGGAGGGGCAACTGTGAAACTTTCCCTACCAACCCAAACCTTCCAGGACAGTAATTCAAATGTTCCCGAATTCGAGTGCGACAAATTTGGCTCAACAATGGGACTTTTCCTTGTTGTTGTAATATTGCATCCCAAATAAGTGTATTTCCTGCAGGAGAACTTGAAACTTTCCATGTTTCTGCTAATACAAAATCTTCCGCTGTGACTCGGTATCCAATATTCAATAGTAAGTGAAGGGCTTCTGTGGGCAGAGGAAGTTGTTGAAGTAGCAGAGTCATTGTTGTAGAAGTCTAAATAATAGAGAAAAGATTGGATATTTACACCTCGTGCCCAGAGTGTCTAGATGGCCTTACATCTTCAAGAAAACCTTGGAAAATAAAGGCTAAAAAATGAAAAAAAAAATGAAAGAAAAAAAATTCAAAATAAAAAAATGTATAATGTATTTGAAGAATAAAAATGTTTACAAGTAGGAGACATGACCAGCGTATTATATATATATATATATATATATATATATATATATATATACATATATATATATATATATATATATATATATATATATATATATATATATATATATATATATATATATATATACATATATACTTAGCTAATTTCTCTGTGTGACAATTTCCCGTGATTTCTCATTTTTTGGTGTTTCCGTTTATAATATTTCATAAAAGAAGACATATGTTTTTCCATTTACAATTTTCCCATTTTATGTAGACCTTTAATTTTAGTATACCAGAGAGTGAATATTAATGGGTACCTGCACGTGCAGGGCCTTAATTGAAGCGACGCACGTGGCGATGGGACTATAACCAGTCTAGAGAGGCGTCCAAAAATAGATCAATGGCGATGTAATCTGTGAAGTGGCACATAGTTGAGCAGCAGTCACCGCATGATCAGTGGTCATCCAGTGCAATTAGCGATTATTCCCCGCCACATGTAGATTGCAATGAGTGATGACTGCTACCATTCTGAGTAAACGCTGGTCAGACATTTCAGAGATAAAGCTGGGCCAGTCCATCAATTATTCCCGTTTGTTAGCATTCGGGAAAAAACGGGAAAATAAAACACACGGAAAAATTAGCCATTCTACAGTATATTGAATGACTTAGCACTACACTATTTTTAGATATATCCTCTCTCTTTAAGGATGACCACACCAGTTTAATTTTTGTTCTCAGCTTTTATTTATTTTGGATGTGTTAAACCTTGTAGGACATAATGTAAGGAAATGTAAAAGGAAATGGGCTTACTTTTTAGCTAGAGATTAATTTATGATGTTTCAAATGTGGCCATTTTATAAGAGAGGCCACCACATTGCAGATTTTTCTATTTTTCAGTTATTTTGGGTTGTTTTTCGTGCAGAATATGAAAGAATCCCACTACTGCGAACAGCTGAGCTGCCTAAATGTTGAATGGGAAATAGGAAAGCCCAAGTGACATAATAAATAAATGGTGGTGAAAAATATGCAAACATGCTAATTGAGCAATAAAACAATTTTGATTAGGAGCCA
>OZ012699.1:20446619-20449119 GCA_963942565.1 Maea johnstoni | reverse complement strand
TGCACGTGCTTCCAACAATAGTAAATCATATTGTTCATATTGTTGCACCATCCGAAATCCTGCAACAATCTGCTGATGCTAAGTTTAGTTTAGATTTTCATTCAAAACAAAAAAAAACACAAAAACATTTTTGTAAGTTATTTTTACTTCAGACCTAGCTATCGCAAAACTTCAGCCCCCCACTAAACGGCATGCAAAGTCACAGCATCAGTCTTGCAGCCGTTTCGGAGGAGTTAAGGTCACAAAATTTGCAACACACTATTAATATAGAGATCATTATTATTATTAGTATTATTATCATAATTATTTCTATCATTTTCTTCATCATCATTAATAATATTATTAACATTATTATTATTATTATTATTATTATTATTATTATTATTACTATTATTATTATTAATATTAGTATTATTATTATTATTATTATTATTATTATTATTATTATTGTTATTATTATTCTTTTTTCATGATATTACAGAAAGATGTTCAGTCAATCACAAAATCTAGAAGTGTAACCGTGAAGATATAGTACCCTGCAAAGGTGCTAAAGGAAAGTTTAGGTAGGTGAAAAACATTTTTCTGGATCGTTCATGTACTATGTTTATTGGAAGTTGGAAAGGCAAGCTTTTTCTAAGTTCGAACTTGTCAGTGTCAAGGTTACAGGAAACAAACTAAATAAATTCAGACATGAGGCTTTCTCACCTGGTCTCTCAGGTTGACATCTGCTCCGGCCTGGATAAGCTTCTTAACTATAGCGACATGGCCCCACCACGCAGCTTCATGTAAACTACTCCTTCCATCCTGAGAAAATACAAACAGGCTTCTTAAGAAACATTGAAACATTGAGAAGTTTTATTTACTGGGTTACCAACAAAGCTGTTAATTAAATCATGCCTGATGGGCCCAAAACCAACAGCCAGACTTGGCAATATCCCTCAAACAAAAACAAGCATGACCAATATTTCCTTCAGCCTTAATGTGTCAGGGAGCTCATTAAAGGCATGGTGCATAGGCACAGAATGCTCTGTCACCAAACCTATTCAGATTATTGTGCGGTATCTGTAATAAGTTCTAAGTGTCCCCAGAGCAATGTGGCCTACATGCCCGCGCCCGTCCCTGGTCAATGATTTCACTTCAGCAAACTCGACAGGCTTTATAAAACCAATATTAACAGTATTTTTTTTATTATTATAATAATAATAATAATAATAATAATAATAATAATAATAATAATAATATTATTATTATTATTATTATTATTATTATTATTATTATTATTATTATTTTTATTATTATTATTATTATCATTATTATTATTTTTGTTATTATCATTACAATTATTATAATAACTATTATTATTATCATTATTATTATACTTATTATACATATTATTATTAATATTATTATTATTATTATTATTATTATTATTATTATTATTATTATTATTATTATTATTATCATTATTATTATTATTTTTGATGATAATAATAAAAATAATAATGATAATAGTAGAATTTGCTTGTTTCCTGTAATGGTGCCAAAAAGGGCAAGTGGATTAAAAAAATCATTGGATCATGCATATTTTATGTTGATTAAATGTTTGAAGAGCAAGGTTATGATAATGAAAAAAGAACTATACTAATACTAATATCATGAGTATACCTATTATCAATATTATCATTATTACTATTAATATTATTATTATCATTATAATCGCACCTTGTTTGTCAGGTTGACATCAGCCCCGGCCTGTATAAGTTCCTTAAGTATAGCGTCATGACCCTCCTCAGCGGCAACATATAAACTACTCCTTCCACCCTGAGAAAATACAAACAGGCTCCTGATGAAAAATTTCCAAAGCTTTGCTTAATAGATTACCAATAAAGTTGTAATCATTTCACCCATTCATGCCTGCAGCAGGTATAAAAAGATCATAACAATTAGCAATACCAATCCAAAAGATCATACCACATTCATGTGTGAATTGTCCAAAAATCACCTTTTTTAGCAATATCTCTCTAACAAATTCAATCTTCCTAGAATGTTTGATAGATGAATGTTAATCAGAACCTGTTTCCTGTCATAATTCATGAACCATTTGGACTTTTGCGCTGAGACTTTGCATGCAATCTTAGACTACATAGTGGCACACATGAGTAAAGTTTCATAAGAATCTGAGATGGTCGCCTGGCGACCTTTTCTGATTTTGATCCACTTGAGCCGGAATGACGCAACACTATAGTCATTATTTTCATTATTACTATTATTGTTATTATCATTAATATTATAACTATTATTATAAGTAGTAGTATTAGTATTATTAGCAGTAGTAGTAGTAGTAGTAGTAGTAGTAGTAGTAGTAGTAGTAGTAGTAGTAGTAATCGTAGTAGTAGTAGTAGTAGTAGTAGTAGTAGTAGTAGTAGTAGTATCAAAATCTGCAGTAGTGTTAGTATTGCCATCACTATTACGATAATGATAACATCTTTATCATTATTAT
>OZ012699.1:20424119-20444119 GCA_963942565.1 Maea johnstoni | reverse complement strand
TTTTAAGTAGCTGAACACCCGTGCACAGCACAGGCTCATGAAATACACAACATATTACTTTTTATGAGATAAGAACAGCAAACACTAGCAGCCAGGGGAAGAGCTTTTCAAATGCATTTTCCAAAGATGTCATGATTTTGGGACTCACAATTATAATTCGAATATATCTTAAAAGATTATATAATCATTTTTTTTAAATCACCAAATGAAAACTAACATATTTTGCCAAGAATCTTTGGAAATCAAAACGCTTGTTCAGCGTCTTTCATTCAATAATTTCTCTGTGATTATTCGGCCTCAAATTACGATTCTAATATAGTTAAAAAGAATATAATACAGACTTTCTAGATAAATAAAAGTTGTTGTCTGAGTGACATCTCCTTGGCAAATCAGCACATCATTTGTATTTCTTATGATTCTTAACAATGATTTTTAACAATTATTTTCTTTTTATTATTATTATCATTATGATTATTATTATTATTATTATTATTATTATTATTATTATTATTATTATTATTATTATAATTATTATTATTATTATTTATTTTATTTTTTATTATTATTATTATTACTATTATAATCAATATCATTGTTATTATTCTTATTATTTTTAGTATTATCATTATTATTAATATTTGTTTTACGTTTTGTTTTTTATGATCTTGCAGAAAAATGTCTGTCACTAAAGACGTATACAACCATTAGCCTAAAAATTGGTTGTTTCCTGTAATGGTCTGAACAAAAAAGGTAGGGTAGGTAGGTAAACTATTTTTTCTTTGGAAACTTTCTTTCAAATAAACAAGATTTTTTGAGTAAAAAAATTGTTAGAATCAGGTTAGAGGAAACAAATAACATTTTCCCAGCCTCAAAGGCTTACTCACCTTGTCTCTCAGGTTGACGTCAGCCCCAGCCTGGATAAGCTCCTTTACTATAGCATCATGACCCTGCCAAGCAGTTCCGTGTAAACTACTCCTTACCTCCTGAGAAAATCCAAAAAGACTTCTGAGGAAAGTTTGAAAGATTGTGATGCTTTGTTTAACGGATTAGCAATAAAGTGGTTATATAACTTAACCTGTGCATGCTTGCAGCGCCCAAGATGCCCAGAAAAACTTGGCGATATCTCTCAAACAAAAAAAAGCATGGCCAATTTTTTCTTAAGGAAACTATCACTTAGCAATATTGCATGTGATACTGCCTACCTGTTACCTAATTATGTTAAATTTAGAACTGCCAACTTCAAAAGTGTGTCAGTAAATAGCCAACAGAAAAATTCAGGCACCATATCTTAAAACATCATGCGTCTAGCATTCAAAAACGCCCTATTTTAGTGATGTCTCTCTAACAAATTCAAAGCTGTTTTTCTACATTTGATAGCAGTATATATCATCGGCTCCTCTCTCATCGCCATGGCAACTAGAAATTTAACCTCAAGTTTTTATGTCGCAGCCTCCTTTTGGATGCTTAGCAAAAGCACAATTAAAATGCTGAACATTGCTCCTCTCACCACAGCTAGAAATCTGACGAGTCTGACGAAAAGTTTTCTCCAATGTCCGCTGCATGTATTTAGAACTTATACTTATCATAATCTAAAACTTATGTCAGGGTAAGGGGGAGCTGATGATGGTGGCAGGAAGTAATTGAGATGGATTAATGTTCGTGATTTAAATAAGAAATCCTTGCCATTTACTCTGTGTCAGGTGACTCTGACAATGTCCTTGGATGTCCTCAGAATGAACCTAGAGCTTGTTGTGCTTATCGCAATTCAAGATTGATGTCAGGTAGAGAGAAGTGGTACTCTTCCCAACTTGGTATGAGGTACAGAGATTAAAAACCTAGAGAGATTGTAGGGTAAAGAACCTAATGTACATGTTGAGTATATGACAGTAGATGAGATTTACCATTTTTAAGACCCTATATGGTGGTTTTCTTATCGCTTACTTTGTATTTTAATAATCAAAATAGTTATTATTATTATAATTATTATTATTATTATTATTATTATTATTATTATTATTATTATTATTATTATTTTTATCATTATTATTATAATATTATTATTACTTTTATTATTATTGTTATTATTATGAATATCAATATTATTATTATCATTATTATTATGAATATTAGCAGAATAGTTAGCAGTTTAGTAATTTTTATTATCATGATCAATTTCGTTATTAGCTTTATCATTATATAATCAATATTCTTCTTCTTATTTTTATTATTATTTCTGTTAATATATCTATTATTATGATTTTTTTATATTGTATTATCATTATTGTTTCTATCATAATCATTATAATTATCATTATCATCATTATTATGATAAATATTATTGCTCCTATTATTCTAGTTGTCATTTCCATTACTATCATTCTCATTCTCATTATTAATATTATCATTATCATTACTATTACTATTATTATTTCGCAGTGTAGTTAGCTGTTTAATTATCTTCATTATAATTATCAATTTTATTATTTTTATTACATTCATTATATTATTTTTTTATCATTACATATATTTCTATTAATATCATTATCATTACTATTATTTATATCACTTTTATTATTGCATCATCATATTGTCTCTATTATTATCGTTACAATTATCATCACCATTATTATTATCATTAATAATATTATTATTACTAGTATTATTTTTGTCATTATCATTTTTACTATTATTATTATAATTATTATTATTATTATTATTATCATTGTTATTATTGTTATCATTATCATCAGTATTATTATTATTATTATTATTATTATCATTATTATTATCACTGGCATGAAGTTATTTTAACTCACTTGCACAGTTTTTAGAGATAAAAGACTATACAAAGTATGCTATCGTCTGCATACCTTGTCATTGGCCAATTATAGCCAGAAAAATGTTGATAGCAAGCAATGTACATTCTGACAAGTAAATTCAATCACAAAGGCAGTAAAGGATCTGTCAAATTGATGTGTTGTTACCTTTGGCTTCAGATTGACATCAGCTCCGTGTTTTTTAAGAGTCCTCATCAGTGTGTACCGGCCTCTCTTTATGGCTTCATGCAATGGAGTACTTTCACACTGAAAATAAACAATAGAAATGATTGTTTATTCATGCAGTACTCATTCATATAGTAAGTCACACTCTTCAAATTAAACCAACAAACCAAAAGAGTCACACGTCCCAGTACATATTAAATCAAATACATGTATATACTATATTCCCCTTATCCCCGATGCCATGGTAGCTGCGACAAGGTAGTATCTTTCCCTGTATGTTGCCTAATCTCTTGTATTGACTTTTGCTTCTCAATCTATAAGGCTCTGCGCAGAAGCTCTGCTAGACACCATGGCACCTGTGTCATAGTACTGTCTCCCCCTTTATGTTACCTTATCTCTGGCATTGACTCTAATTCCTGCCTCTATAAGTACCTACACTGAATCTCTGCTAGACGCCAAAAAAACATAAAATAGTAGGATTTTGTAATTTCCCACAACTTGAATGTCATCCTGTGGACTATTCCACACTCTCTACTAAAAAGTTCTGGTTTAGAAAAATACCCAAGAAGGTGTAGATAGAGGGAGTGAGTCATGTTCGCATATTTTCATGACATGCTAAGTTTTGGAGCAAATTACAGAAAAGATGGCATAAAACAGGTGATTTTAGGGATTTCCTTCTGGAAGGTGCAAATTTCATAGAAGAAACTGAAAAATTGCCTTAAATGATTCTATAAGGAAGTATATGATAATCATATGATTTTTGTTAGTATGAAATGTATCTGACCCCTGCTGTGAGTGATTCAGGGGTAAAAACCTTTAAAATAGTAGTATATTTGTAATTTCTCATTTACTTGAACAAAAGGTATATTACAGAACATGTATATAAGGGATATAAGTTATGTTAGCCACCCTATGACTTGCTAAATTGTCGGGTATTTTACTGAAAAATCACCAAAAGCATGTGTTTTTAGAAATTTGCTTCTGGAAAATGCAGCCTCCAATGGAGGTGTACTAAACAAATATGTTCACATTGATGCCTATATGGATGTAGGATGTTTTGTGATAGTTAAGCATACATTTTGCTCCTGCCGCGAGTAATATTTGGGTAATATCCTTTAAAATCATGCATTTGTTTGTGTTTTTCCAGGCTTAAACTGTCAGACTATTTAAAGAATTTAATATCCCAATTTTGCCTAACAAACCACCTAAGAATGTGTTGGTGAAGGAACAGGGTTAGGTTTACTAGCTTTCAATGATAATCCATGGTTTCTGGCATTTTATGGAAAAAGTAATGAAATGTGAAAACTTCCAGAAATGTGATTTTTGTAATTTCATAGGCTCTATCATTCTATGGAATTTTGAATTAATACCTCAGTTATGGTGGGTTTTGGATCATTTTGCTGTAATATAATGGGAGATGGATATTTTTGATAGTACCTACTTAGCAATCACAGTGGAACCTGTAAACATGGAGCACTCATACAAAATTAGGCAGTGCTCCATGTATGCAGGTACCTGACATCAAAGGTCGTACAGATCAAGAAACAGAGTCGTTGAAATAGCATCAATATCAATTTATGGTAGAGAATAGTAGTAGAGCTCCAACTTTTACTCTCAGAGTCTAAGGTATATCTGACTTAGTTATATTCGTATCATTCTGTGAGATTTTATATCATTTATAATATAATACACATATGAGTCATTCATGTATGAAAAACAAAACACCCACATTGACCTGTCAAATCCAAGTCACTATGTGAGAAAGTTCCCAGTGACTTGGAGTTAGCCAGTGCTTTTTGCTGGGTAATCTGGTTTCCTATGGCAGAAAAAGTGACAGAAAAACAAAACTCCCAAATCCCAAATATCTGTTTATTCCTTAAACCCAGACATGGCAAGTGAGAAAGTGATCACTGACTTAGGGTAAAATGGTTTATCACTGGGTTACTATAGTTTCCTCTATCACTAACAACAGGCTAGTTATAGTTTAGCCTAAGTATGGCAAAAAAGAAGGATAATCGAAATTCAAAATTATTGCATGAATTAGGATTCATTTTGACTCCTCCCTATTAATATCTCCATCATAATACTCTTAATACTTCCTATTTAGCAGATTATAGGTTGTCGCTGCAAAAACACTCCACAATTAGGACCACACCTTCTGTCAGTTTGTTGCCTAAAGTTTAGATGCCCTCCACTCTCCTAGCACACGGAAATTGGGCTCCTATCGCTCATGGTTACCAAAATATTCCACTAGCCAGTGATGGACTACATGTCTCCAACATTTAGTAATCCTTACACCTCTTCCCCTTATATAATAACTAGCCTATGAGCATATTATGTACTTTGACAAGACACCTAAATATACAGTACTTAGCCCAATGGACCTACAAGCCCAATGTTTTAAACGATTTGTATAGTTGCAGGCTAGAGGGTTACCTTGCACTGTTACAGTATGAAGGTACTGTTATGAAAATGCTCTATGTACAGAGGTAATCTACCAGGTTCCAGTGTACATTTTCCTCAAATACAATTTTCCACCAATCAATCTCAACATTTATCGAATAATTAAAATCAGGTCTATGTATTGATACTTATACCAGAATATTAATGCAGCTTGCATTAGTATGGTAGTACATTTTTCTTGTTCCAACACATCTGAGGTAGCATTACAAGAATGCATAGTCAAAGTAGTGCACATGTGCATAATGACCCGTATTAATGATGATATTACTAGTACTTTTCAGGTTCAGTTTCTGCATCTAACCCCCCAAGACAGCAATCACCCAATTACATTCAGAAGGCTGGGTTTTTCAGAAACACCTTCCAGCATTTCTTTCTTCTCCTTCTGTTTAATAACAACAAGAAAACATTAGATGTTTTTACTTTGTTGATTTTAAAATTTGTCAAAATTAAAACCACTACTAGGGAGTATTTCCTGGTCATCAACTGGCCCAGTCCCTTATACTACGAGACATTCACTCAGGAAGAATGCTTTATCGCACTCAGGAAAAAAAGCTTTAATTCTTTTTATGTGTGATGAATGGGGTACATCCTCGAGGTAAAACCACGTCTTCATAAATCACTATTTTGTGAAAAGACTTTGTTTCCTGCGTTTTCATTCTTATGGGACCTATATAGGATAATTTTTAATGATGAAACACCACATCTACCAGTAAAGTCCTGTTCTTGAAGTGTATTACTTTCATATAAGCTGATATGTATGTGAGCCTTTAGGGCCCCTTTAATCCATCCACTACTAAAGGTACTTTCGCCCAAAAAAACAAGGATGCAAAGATTTTTGAATACCATCTAAACCCTGTCATGTTGGTATTAATTGGATAGTAGAGTGCTATCAGATGAGTACCCATATGCCAGGGTTGCCATTATTTTTTCAGGTTTATTGAATTATTTTGTAATGCCGAAATTAGCAACCAGGAGGGTAAGGGTTAATATAGCCGCATTCTTCTACCCGTAGTGCCAGCATGTATTGCGAGCTATGTAGTTAATGCTGAAAAAACATTGTTGCGCATGTATCATGTACGCGATTTGGCGCCAGTTTTTAAGGAAAATAAACCCTGCATGTCACAACAAACACATATTACCATTGTTGAATTAGTGCATAGGCTTCATGGTAAAATGCGTATATTCTCTTGTTTGTCCACTACTGTGGGTGGCTAAAACATATCCATAGTTTATATTTTGTAGGACAGAGAACTGGACCTGGGAATGAGCATAACAAAGCCCAGTGTTTACCCATTTCATGCGACTCTGACGACACTTCCTTTTTTACAGCAGGACCCAGACGTAGGATAATTTGGTTGATAGAAATTAAAGGCCATCGTACTCCCGACAACAATGATGTATCTTGCGCAAGTCCATTTTACGCACTACGCTTGGTAATTGCGCAGCTGCCGAGGTTCGCTCGTTATTATTATTATTATTATTAATATTTTTAGTTTTATTATGATTATTATGATTATTTTGTTTATGATCGTGCAGTGTGATGTTCAGTCAATTAAGACATATTAAAGAAAATGCGTAAAAATATTATTTCCTGTAATGTTGCTAAAGAAAAAGGTAGGTAGGTGAATTCCCTTCATTTGGATCGTGCATGTCTTATGTTGATAAGGAGTTGAGTACCAACTTGTTAGGGTCATGTTACAGAACACAAACAAAGCGTTTTCAGCCATAAGGCTTACTCACCTGGTCTCTCAAGTTCACATCAGCCCCGGCCTGGAGAAGCTTCTCAACTATATCATCATGACCCTTCCGCAGAGCTTCATGTAAACTACTCCTTCCATCCTACCAAATACAAAATGATTTATTTGGAAAAATAGAAATATTGTGAATGCTGTTTAATGAATCACCCAATAAAGCTGTTAACCCAATCACTTCACCCTATCATGTTGATGGCCCCAACACCGCCTGATAAAGTTGGTGATGAGGCTCAAACAAAAACAATTTGAAGACACTATTGAGAAAGAAATGGTGATCCATAACTAACAACTCTCTTTCAGATAATTTTTCTGTGTATCATTGATTCTTAAGTTATGTTCAAAGGTAGCATAGATCCAGACAATATTCACAGAGCAGATCTGCTACCCAAACATCTCAACATGAAGGGAGTTTGCTATGTATCATTATTATTATTTTTATTATAACTATTATTATTATTATCATTATTATTATTATTATTATTATTATTATCATTATTATTATTATTATTATTATTATTATTATTATGATAATTAGTATCAATATTATTATCATTATTATTATTATTATTATTATTATTATTATTATTATTATTATTATTATTTTTATTATTATTGATATCATTATTATTACAATCGTCATCAGAAGCTGACAGTGCAAAATCTAACAAAAATATGTTTCGGGGAAGCAGGAAGTATGATTAAGTTGATTATATCATTAAGGAAATACCTATATTGTATTGTATTGTGAAAATTTTAGAGAAGCCAATCCCTTCCCTTAATTGTTGATAGAATTCTACTGACCTCTGCCTGTTCGTTGACCTTAACCTTTGCGTTGAGGAGTTCATCGACCACTTTACTATGGCCTCTTTTAGCCGCAATGTACAGAGCAAATCTACCATACTAAAAACAATGATAAAACTTCAACATTATGATGCGATGTGCAGAGCATCTATCTTCCTAAAAACAAAAATATAACAATAAAAAACAAATTCCCGAATTCATTAAGCTTAACACATTCATACTAATTGCAGCCCAAGAAGGCTAGATAAATTTAGAAATATTTTTCTAATGAAGTTTGAAAATATTGGAGAAGCATTAACAGTAAACTTTCTTTCAAAATTTCAAGTTTCTTTAGGGTAAAAACTTATAAGGGTATAGTTACAGAAAACATTTTCATAGCTTAAAGGCTCACTCACCTTGTCTCTAAGGTTGACATCAGCCCCGACTTGAATGAGCGTCTCAACTATGGCGTCAAGACCCCCCCACACAGCTACATGAAAACTACTCATTCCATTCTGAGAAAATACAAACAGGCTTCTTACGAAACATTGATAAATTGAGAAGTTTTGTTTACTGGATTACCAATAATGCTGTTATCATTTAACCCATTCATGTCTGCAGCACCCAAAACAACAAGACATAATTGGTTATATCTCCCCAACAAAAACAAGCATGACCAATATATCCTTAAAGACATCAACACTCATTTATGTTTCATGTGATACTTTTAAACAGAAAAGCCAAGCCAGCAGATAAGTCAAGTTCATATCAATTAGCAGTACCAATATAACAGAGCTTGTACCACAGTTGCTTGCCTTCCACCAATCAGAGGCCTCGAAAAGTGTAGGGTTATAAGACATTACCCACACTTTTCAAATCTTTGTTCTCTAAGCTGCCTAAAACCAAAGGTGTTACCCAAGGGTATACTTTTCTCGGCCTGTGATTGGTGGAAGGCAGTCAACTGTGGTACAAGCCACATAGACTCCTCGGAAGCTGTGGTGTATGGGATACCCTTGGGGTTACTCGGCTTCGCCTCGTAACACCTTGGGTATATCCCATACACCACAGCTTCCTTGGGGTCTATCTATCACTTAATGCATACATGCATGTAGCGTCCAAAAATCAACTATTTTGATAATTCCCTAGCAAATTCAATTTTCAGGAAAGATCTGAGAGAGAAATATTGATCAAAAAGTATCTAACAAATCGCCTTCAAATATAAATCCAATTTATGATTCATCCCAAAGTTATTTTCAAAGTATCATCTATCCAGATGGTACTAGAAATAGGGAAATATAGGACTGAATGGGTTAACTGGTAAGGTGTTTTTGTTAAAGTTCATATTTACAACCATAGCAACAATACCCTCTTCTACCCTCCTCTTACTTGCTATGTGGTGTAGGGTTTATTTAACTAGTGAAATTGTATGGGGAAGAACCCTTTCTACATGTTGAGTGAATGAAATACAATGCTATTCATTATTTTAAGAATCTTAAACCTATAGTTGTTTTGTTATCACTTCCTTTAAAATTTTGCTCTATTTACTTTATTTACTTTATTAATCTTTGTATTATTATTATTATTATTATTATTATTATTATTATTATTATTATTATTTTTATTTTTATTATTATTATTATTATTATTATTATTATTATTATTATTATTATTATTATTATTATTATTATTATTATTAATATTATTAGTATTATTATTATTAGCAGTAGTAGTATTAGCAGTAGTAGTATTATCGAAAGCATGAATATCAATATAATAATTATCATTATTATTATTATTATTATTATTATTATTATTATTATTATTATTATTATTATTTTTATTATTATTATTATTATTATTATTATTATTATTATTATTATTATTATTATTATTATAATCATCATCAGTATTGTTATTAGCATTATCATCATTGTTTTGAAAAAATGTCACAATTGGGGCACGTTGCCCATGGCAACTGACTGCATTTGAAATGATACAATTGTTGCAAAAATGTATCTCTCTGACGTACTGACCAATGCAACGTATTACTTCTCGCCTTCTTTTAGTAGGAGAAGGAATAAAATTCTCTTCCATTATTTCTCAATTTTCATCCTTAATGTTTTTTCGATGTTTGGGCGATTCTCTGTCCTATCTATAATCTGTGATCACATTTAAGAGCCAGATATTAATTTGGCCAAACAGTTTATTGGCCTCTCTCTCTCTCTCGCTCGCTCTCTTGTGCACGTGCTCGCATATTTCCTCTAAAAATAACAATTTCCTGTTGGGGGTGATGAGTTTACCTGATTTATGCTTAACTGATTTATCTATCTCTGCAAAATAGTTTTTCTTATCTTTGTCACAAAACTGTGTGAGAAAGTTGCCAGTGACTTGGCGTTAGCCAGTGGTTTTTGCTGGGTAATCTGGTTTCATCTGGTAGTCATGACTTAACTATGGTGTGGCAGAAAAAGTGGCGAAAAAACAAAACTCCTAACTCCCAAATATCTGTTTATTCCTTAAACCCAGACAGGGCAAGTGAGAAAGTGATTAGTAACTTTGGCTAACGTGATTTATCACTGGGTTACGATAGTTTACTCCATCACTAACAACAGGCTACTTATAATTTAGCATAAATATGGCAAAAAAGAAGGATAATCGAAATCCCAAATTATTGCATGAATTAGGATTCATTTTGACTCCTCCCTATTCATTTCTCCATCGTACTACTCTTAATATTTCCTATAACGCAGATTATATGCTGTCACTGCAAAAACACTGCACGATTAGGACCACACTTTTTGCCAGTTTTCTGCCTAAAGATTAGATGCCCCCACTCTCTTAGCACAAAGCTTTGGGAGAATGGGCTCCAATCAATCATGGTTAAACATTACCAAAATATTCCATTAGCCAGTGATGGACTACTTGTCCCCAACATTTAAGTAATGTAAACACCTATTCCCCTTATTTAATAACTAGCCTATGAGCATAGTATGTACTCTGGCAGCCCTACCATTATTTCTTTAAAGATTTGTATAGTTGCAGGCTACAGGGTTACCTTGCGCTGTTACAGTATGCAGGTACTGTTGTGAAAATGCTCTATGTACAGAGGTAATCTATCAGCTTCGACTGTATATTATCCTCAAATACAATTTTTCATCAATCAGGCTCAACAATTATTGAATAATTAAGATCAGGTCTATATTGTGATACTTATACCTAAATGTTAATGCAGCTTGCAATAGTTTGGTAATACATTTTCCCTGTTCCAACACATCTGAGGTAGCATTACAAGAATTCAAAGTCAAAGTAGTGTACATGGGCATAATGACTCATATTAGTGATGATATTACTAGTAATTTTCAGATTCAGTTTCTGCATTTAACCCCCCAAAACAGCAATCACCCAATTACATTAACAAGGCTGGGTTTGTCAGAAACACCTTTCAGCATTTTCTTTCTTCTCAAACTGTTTAATAACAACGTTGTGTCGCAGCAAGAAAACATGAGTTGTTTTCACTTTGTTGATTTTGAAATTTGTCAAAATTAAAACCATTACTAGGGAGTATTTCTTGGTCATCAACTGGCCCAGTCCCTTATACTATGAGACATTCACTTAGGAAGAATGCCTTATCGCACTCAGGTAAAAAGCTTTATTCTTCTTTATGTTTGATGAATGGGGAACATCCTCGAGGTAAAACCATATTTTTATTAACCCATATTTTGTGAAAAGACTTTGTTTTCTGTGTTTTCATTCTTATAGGACCTATATAGGGTCATCTTTAATAATTAAACACCACATCCATTGCAAGATATGTAGTTAATGCTGAAAAAACAATGGCGCGCGTGTATCATGTACGCGATTTGGCGCAAGTTTTTAAGGAAACTAAACACTGCACGTTACAACAAACAAATATTACCATTGTTGGATTAGTGCATAGGCTTCACAGTAAAATGCGTATATTTCTCTTTTTTGTCCGCTACCGTGGGTGGCTGAAACATATTCATAGTTTATTTTGTAGGACAGAGAACTGGGCCAGGGAATGAGCATAACAAAGCTCAGTGTTTACCCATTTCACGCAACTCTGACGTCACTTCCATTTTAACAGCAGGATCCGGACGTACAATAGTTTGGGTGATAAAAAATAAAGGCCATCATAATCCTGACAAAAAATCTCCCGCAATACGATTTTACGCATTACGCTTGGTAGCTGCGCTTGTCATCATTATTATTAATATTATTAGTTTTATTATGATTATTATGATTATTTTGTTCATGATCGTGCAGTGAGATGTTTAGTCAATTAAGTCATATTAAAGAAAAAGCGTTAAAATCATTTTTCCTGTAATGTTGCTTAAGAAAAGGGTAGGTAAGTGAAATCCTTTTATTTGGATCGTCGTGCATGTCTTATGATGATAAGGAGTTGAGAACAAGCTTGTTAGGGTCAGGTTACAGAAGACAAACAAAACGTTTTCAGCCATAAGGCATACTCACCTTGTCTCTCAAGTTCACATCAGCCCCGGCCTGGAGAAGCTTCTCAGCTATATCATCATGACCCTTCCGCAGAGCTTCATGTAAACTACTCCTTCCATCCTACCAAATATAAAAAGGTTTATTTGGAAAAATAGAAAAAGTGCGAATGCTGTGTAATGAATTACCCAATAAAGCTGTTAACCCAATCACTTAACCCTATTATGTGGATGGGCCCAAAACCGCTTGATAAAGTTGGTGATGTGGCTCAAACAAAATAATTTGAAGAAATTAGTGAGGAAGAAATGTTGATTCATAACTAATACCTCTCTTTCAGATATTTTTTCTGTGTATCATTGATTCTTAAGTTATGTTCAAAGGTAGCATAGATCCAGACAATATTCATAGAGCAGATCTGCTACCCAAACATCTCACCAAACAGAGTCGTTGAAATAGTATCAATATCAATTTATGGTAGAGAATAGTAGTAGACCTCCAACTATTACTCTCAGAGTCTAAGGTATATCTCACTTAGTTACATTCGTATCATTCGGTGAGATTTTATTTCATTTATAATTTACTACACATGTGAGTCATTCAAGTATGAAAAACACAGTCACTATGTGAGAAAGTTACCAATGACTTGGAGTTAGCCAGTGGTTTTTGCTAGGTAATCTAGTTTCCTAAACCAATTACAACTGGTTAATCATGACTTAACTATGGTATGGCAGAAAAAGTGACGAAAAAACAAAATACCCTAATCCCAAACATGTCTTTGTTCCTTAATCTCATACAGTGCAAGTAAGAAAGTGATCACTGACTCAGGGTTACCTGGTTTATCACTGGGTTACTATAGTTTCCTCCATCACTAACAAAAGGCTAGGTATAATTTAGCCTAAATATGGCAAAAAAGGAAAATCGAAATTCCAAATTATTGCATGAATTAGGATTCATTTTGACTCCTCCCTATTCATTTCTCCATCGTACTACTCTTAATACTTCCTATCTAGCAGATTATTGGTTGTCGCTGCAAAAACACTGCACAATTAGGACCACACCTTTTGTCAGTTTGCTGCCTAAAGATAAGATGCCCCCACCCTCCTAGCACAAAGCTTTGGGATATTGGGCTCCTATCACTCATGGTTAAACATTACTAAACTATTCCACTAGCCAGGGATGGACTACTTGTCCCCAACATTTAGTAATCCTTCCACCTATTCCCCTTACATTATAGCTAGCCTAAGAGCTAATTATGTACTCTGACAAGACTCCTAAATATACAGTACCTACAAGCCCATTGTTTAAGCAGCCCTACCATTATTTTCAAAGAGATTTGTATAGTTGCAGGCTACAGGTTTACCTCGCGCTGTTACAGTATGCAGGTACTGTTGTGAAAATGCTCTATGTACAGAGGTAATCTATGAGGTTCCACTGTACATTATCCTCAAATACGATGTTCCATCAAACAGTCTCAACAATCATTGAATAATTTAAATCAGGTCAATTTTTTTATACTTATACCAGAATATTAATGCAGCTTGCATTAGCTTGGTAATACATTTTCCTGTTCCAACATATCTGAGGTAGCATTACAAGAATTCATAGTCAAAGTAGTGTACATGTGTATATATACTCACATTAATGATGATATCACTAGTATTTTGCAGATTCAGTTTCTGCATCTAACCCCCCAAAACAGCAATCAGCCAATTACATTAAGAAGGCTGGGTTTTTCAGAAACACTTTCCAGCACTTTTTTCGTCTCAAACTGTTTGATAACAACGTTGTATCGCAGCAAGAAAATATGTTTTCACTTTGTTGATTTTGAAATTTGTCAAAAATAAAACCACTACCATATCGACCAGTAAAATCCTGTTCTTGAAGTGTATTACTTTCATATAAGCTGATATGAATGTGAGCCTTTAGGGCCCCTTTAATCCTTCCTCTGCTAAAGCTACTTACGCCTAAAAAAACAAGAATGCAAAGATTTCTGAATACCATCTAAACCCTGTCATGTTGGTATTCATTGGATAGTAGAGTACTCTCAGATGAGTACCCATAAGCCAGGGTTGCAGTTAATTGTTCAGGTTCTTTGAATGATTTCGTATTGGGGAAATTAGCAACCAGCAGTGTAAGGTTTACATAGCCGCAAACTTCTACCCGTAGGGACAGCATGCATTGCAAGCTATATAGTTAATGCTGAAAAAAGCAATTGCGGGCGTGTATCATGTACGCAATTTGGCGCCAGTTTTTATGGAAAATGAACACTGCACGTCACAAAAAACGCATATTATCATTGTTGAATTAGTGCAAAGGCTTCAAGGTAAAACGAGTATATATTTCTCTTTTTTTCCGCTACCGTGGGTGGCTGAAACGTATCAATAGTTTATATTTTGTAGGACAGAGAACTGGGCCTTGGAATGAGCATAAAAAAGCTCAGTGTTCACCATTTCACGTGACTCTGATGTCACTTCCCTTTTAACAGCAGGCCCCGGACGTACGCTAATTTGGTTGATAAAAATTAAAGGCCATCGTACTAATGACAACAATGAGGTATCTCGCGCATTACCCTTTTTACGCGCTACGCTCGGTAGATGCGCAGCTGCTGAGCTTTGCTCATTATTATTATTACTAATATTATTAGTTTTATTATGACTACAATGATTATTATGATTATTTTGTTCATGATCGTGCTGTGAGATGTTGTCAATTAAGACATATTAAAGAAAATGCATAGAAATCATTTTTTCCTGTACAGTTGCTAAAGAAAAGGTTTAAGGTAGGTGAAATCCTTTTATTTGGATCGTGCATGTCTTATGTTGATTGGGAGTTAAGTAAAAACTTGTTAGAGTCAGGTTACAGAACACAAACAAAACGTTTTCAGCCATAAGGCATACTCACCTGGTCTCTCAAGTTCACATCAGCCCCGGCCTGGAGAAGCTTCTCAACTATATCATTATGACCCTTCCGCAGAGCTTCATGTAAACTACTCCTTCCATCCTATCAAATACAAAAAGGTTGGAAAAATAGAAAAATTGTGAATGCTGTTTAATTAATTACCCAATAAAGCTGTTAACCCAATCACTCAACCCTATCATGATGATGGGCCCAAAACCGCCCGATAAAGTTGGTGATGTGGCTCAAACAAAGACAATTTGAAGAAACTATTGAGGAAGAAAGGTTGATCTGTGTATCACTGATTCTTATTATTTTATTATTATTTTTCTTCTTCTTCTTCTTCTTCATCTTCTTCTTCTTCTTTTACTTCTTCTTCTTCTTCTTCTTTTTCTTCTTCTTATTATTACTATTATTATTACAAATTATTATCATTATCATTATTATTATTATTATTTTTATTATTATAATTATTATTATTATTATTTTATCATTATTATAATCACCAACAGAAGGTGACAGTGCAAAATCTGACAAAAAATATGTTTTGGGGAAGCAGGAAGTATGTTTAAGTTTATTATATCATTAATGAAATATCTATATTGTATTGTACTGTGAACATTTTATAAAGCCAATTCCTTCCCTTAATTGTTGATAGAATTCTACTGACCTCTGCCTGTTCGTTGACCTTGACCTTTGCGTTGAGGAGTTCATCGACCACTTTCTTATGGCCTTTTTTAGCCGCAATGTACAGAGCAAATCTACCATACTTAAAACAATAATAAAAAAACAACATCATGATACGATGTGAAAAGCAAATCTATCTTCCTAAAAACAAAAATATAACAGTAAAAAAAACAAGTTCATGAATTCATTTAGCTTGACACATTCATGCTAATTTCAGCCCAAGAAGGCTAGATAAATTTAGAAATAGTTTTCTAATGAAGTTCGAAAATATTGGATAAGCATGAACAATAAACTTTCTTTCAAATTTTCAAGTTTCTTAGGGTAAAAACTTATAAGGGTATGGTTCAGGAAACAAACAACATTTTTTTAGCCCTAAGACTTACTCACCTTGTCTCTCATGTTGACATCAGCCCCGGCCTGAATGAGATTCTCAACTATGGCGTCAAGACCCACCCAAGCAGCTACATGAAAACTGCTCATCCCTTTCTGAGAAAATACAAACAGGCTTCTTACGACACATTGATAAATTGAGAAGTTTTGTTTACTGGATTACCAATAATGATGTTATTATTTAACCCATTCATGTCTGCAGCACCCAAAACAACAAGACATAATCGGTGATATCTCCCCAACAAAAACAAGCATGACCAATGTATCCTTAAAGACACCAACACTTATTACTGTGTATTGTGATACCGCCTTCCGCTTTCTAACAGAAAAGGCCAGCCAGGAGATAAGTACCAATAAAACAGATCTTACTGCAGACTTGCATGTAGCATCCGAAAATCAACTATTTTGATACTTCTCTAACAAATTCAATTTTCTGAAAAGATCTGAGAGAGAAACATTGTTCAGAAAGTATCTAACAAATAGGGCAAAGAACCCTGTCAAAATGTTGAGAGAATAAAAAACAATGCAATTCATTATTTTAAGACCCTTAAATCAGTAGTTATTTTGTTATCACTTCCTTTGAGTTTTGCTTTATTTACTTTATTTACTTTATTTATCATTGTATTATTATAATCATTATTATCTACATATAAATACACACTTCCCCCAGCCGTAGGACAAGCTTTTCTCGGCGGTTGTGCATGTGCGGGTCGCGCTGTTGCCGTGAAATGGTTGCCTTGGGTCTCCTACAGTAGGAAACACTTTTATATTTTTAAATTTTGGGCATTTAATGCCTTTATTTGCGAAAAAATGCCACGTTGTCAATGGCAACTGAAATGATATACAATGTTGCGCTCCCCCTCTTTTAACTCTACCTGCCTGATACAATGTATTTCATACACTGTGGTAAACTGTATCTATAAGTATTATACAATGTTGCTCTCCCCCTCTTTCAACTCTATCTATAAAATAATACAATGTTGCAAAAAGGTTCCAACTCAGCAATACAGCACTAGGCTGAGAATAAGTGCATGTGTACTCAGACATGACATTAGTGGTTTTACAACTCTCCTCTCTATTTGACTGCCCCCTGTCTCTCTACTACCCCTTTATTGACTGCCCCCCTATCTCTCTACTGCCCCTTTATTGACTGCCTCCCTATCTCTCTACTGCCCCTTTATCAACTGCCCCGTGTCTGTACTGTCCCTTTATTGACTGCCCCCTGTATCCCAACTGCCCCTTTATTGACTGCCCCCTGTCATTGTACTGCCCATTTATCGACTGCCTCCTCCTGTCACTCTACTGCCCCTTTATTGACTGCCCCCTATCTCTCTACTGCCCCTTTATTAACTGCCCCCTGTCACTCTACTGTCCCTTTACGGACTGCCCCTGTCACTCTACTGCCCCTTTATTGACTTCCCCCTGTCTCTCTACTGCCCCTTTATTGACTGCCCCCTATCTCTCTACTGCCCCTTTATTGACTTCCCCCTATCTCTCTACTGCCCCTTTATTGACTGCCCCCTGTCTCTCTACTGCCCCTTTATTAACTGACCCCTGTCTCTCTACTGCCCCTTTATTAACTGACCCCTGTCTCTCTACTGTCCCTTTATTAACTGCCCCCTATCTCTCTACTGCCCCTTTATTAACTGCCCCCTGTCACTCTACTGTCCCTTTACGGACTGCCCCTGTCACTCTACTGCCCCTTTATTGACTGCCCCCTGTCTCTCTACTGCCCCTTTATTGACTGCCCCTATCCCTCTACTGCCCCTTTATTGACTGCCCCCTGTCTCTCTACTGCCCCATTTATTAACTGCCCCCTGTCTCTCTACTGCCCCTTTATTAACTGTCCCGTGTCTCTACTGTCCCTTTATTGACTGCCCCCTCTATCCCAACTGCCCCTTTATTGACTGCCCCCTGTCATTGTACTGCCCATTTATCGACTGCCTCCTCCTGTCACTCTACTGCCCCTTTATTGACTGCCCCCTATCTCTCTATACTACCCCTTTATTAACTGCCCCCTGTCACTCTACTGTCCCTTTACGGACTGCCCCTGTCACTCTACTGTCCCTTTATTGACTGCCCCCTGTCTCTCTACTGCCCCTTTATTGACTGCCCCTTTATTGACTTCCCCTTTATTGACTGCCCCCATATCTCTCTACTGCTTCTTTATTGACTGCCCCCTGTCTCTCTACTGCCCCTTAATTAACTGACCCCTGTCTCTCTACTGCCCCTTTATTAACTGACCCCTGTCTCTCTACTGTCCCTTTATTAACTACCCCCTGTCACTCTACTGTCCCTTTACGGACTGCCCCTGTCACTCTACTGCCCCTTTATTGACTGCCCCCTGTCTCTCTACTGCCCCTTTATTGACTGCCCCCCTATCTCTCTACTGCTTCTTTATTGACTGCCCCCTGTCACTCTACTGTCCCTTTATTGACTGCCCCTGTCTCTCTACTGTCCCTTTATTGACTGTCCCCTGTCACTCTACTGTCCCTTTAAGGACTGCCCCTGTCACTCTACTGCCCCTTTATTGACTGCCCCCTGTCTCTCTACTGCCCCTTTATTTAATGCCTACCCCTATCTCTCTACTATCCGATTTATGAACGACCCCTGTCTCTCTACTGCCCCTTCATTAACTGCCCCCTATCTCTCTACTGTCCCTTTATTGACTGCCCCCTGTATCCCAACTGCCCCTTTATTGACTGCCCCCTGTCATTGTACTGCCCATCTATCGACTGCCTCCTCCTGTCACTCTACTGCCCCTTTATTGACTGCCCCCTATCTCTCTATACTACCCCTTTATTAACTGCCCCCTGTCACTCTACTGTCCCTTTACGGACTGCCCCTGTCACTCTACTGTCCCTTTATTGACTGCCCCCTGTCTCTCTACTGCCCCTTTATTGACTGCCCCTTTATTGACTTCCCCTTTATTGACTGCCCCCATATCTCTCTACTGCTTCTTTATTGACTGCCCCCTGTCTCTCTACTGCCCCTTAATTAACTGACCCCTGTCTCTCTACTGCCCCTTTATTAACTGACCCCTGTCTCTCTACTGTCCCTTTATTAACTACCCCCTGTCACTCTACTGTCCCTTTACGGACTGCCCCTGTCACTCTACTGCCCCTTTATTGACTGCCCCCTGTCTCTCTACTGCCCCTTTATTGACTGCCCCCCTATCTCTCTACTGCTTCTTTATTGACTGCCCCCTGTCACTCTACTGTCCCTTTATTGACTGCCCCTGTCTCTCTACTGTCCCTTTATTGACTGTCCCCTGTCACTCTACTGTCCCTTTAAGGACTGCCCCTGTCACTCTACTGCCCCTTTATTGACTGCCCCCTGTCTCTCTACTGCCCCTTTATTTAATGCCTACCCCTATCTCTCTACTATCCGATTTATGAACGACCCCTGTCTCTCTACTGCCCCTTCATTAACTGCCCCCTATCTCTCTACTGTCCCTTTATTGACTGCCCCTGTATCCCAACTGCCCCTATATTGACTGCCCCCTGTCACTCTACTGCCCCTTTATTGACTACCCCTATCTCTCTACTGCCCCTTTATTGACTTA
>OZ012699.1:20396619-20414119 GCA_963942565.1 Maea johnstoni | reverse complement strand
TCAGCTGGCTGTCAATGATGACCTGCGATCCAAGTCCATGTGCATATCTTGTTATACACTCAAACTTTGCACATACATTTAATGCTCCTTCACCATTTAGGGTTTCTTTCGGTGAATCAGTAACAATAACATGTGAATCAGCCAAATTACGGTATATAGGACTTTTAAAGATCTTCATGACAGAATTGCGCACACTGAACTAAAGGAAGTCAATAAATGTCACTTTCTGACTACTAAAGGGCCCTAGAACTCCTACATAGTTGCTAACTATTGTATCATATAATTCCTTAAATAAATATCCCACTTTTGTGCAGCCATTTCCAAGAACGCTGCTTTTATACTCAATCTTCTTCAACGAGTGGAAATCTGTAAAGCTGTCACTCCTTGTGTTGACACCCCCGCCAATACACATAACAACCAGAACGTCCGGGCCTGCCAGAGGCAGCGTTCCCGAGGGGGTCGACTAGACAGGAAGCACAGCTGTATCACAGTGTGCCATCGTCCTGGAGACTACACAAGTGGAGTTTCCAGGACGGTTGGCAGTGTGGCCATATCCTGTAATGTTGTTCTGTTATATGATTTCTTGCAACCTCGATATCTACAATCCCATTGTTACCAAGATGGGCTCAGAAGACTTGTCAACATTTAGATTTATGCTTTTATACAATACCTTAAAATATGCTCACAGCTTGGATTGACCTCTTAATTTTTATATTTTCTGGTTTAATACCAACAAAGATTTGTTAGTTTCTGAGCTCCATAAGTACAAGTGAGTTGCGAATTTACTACTCAATGGACAGTCAGAGGCTAGTTAACTGCATTCTACATCACATGTAGAGCAGGTGTTCTTCAGTCCACTTACAGCAAACATGCGTTGATTGCAAATACATTTACAATGAGTGCACATGGTATTCATACAATACTCACCTTCATCACTGCAAGTGCCACCCTTCGTAGATGTCACAAAACGTAAAATTCGTTGTTTTTGCAGTTGAAACACTGCTCCTAGTGTGCGCCTACTCGCTTCACCTGCAGTCTGGCCATTTTTAATCTCGGCCGAAAAATCTCGGCCGAAATCACGAGAAATCTAGGGAATTGGGAAGATCTGGCCTGACCGCCTGGCTCGTTAAAGTGAGCCAATGGGGCGCCAGCATTGTTACAAATCCCGGTATTGAAGTCTCTGCTAATACCTCAACTATCTGGTTTGTGATGCAGAAGGGTCTCTATAAACTGTAAGTCATAGCTGAGTATCCCAGTAGCCTAGTCTCTGTGGCCCGGAAGAGAGAGAGAGAGAGAGAGAGAGAGAGAGAGAGAGAGAGAGAGAGAGAGAGCAAAATAAAGTAAAAAATGGTATCATTGACGATATACACTAAATATACGCGATTCCCTAATGGGTGATTCATTCCTGTATATCTAAGATTGAGAAGTATCATGATACACATAACATGTATGCAAGCTTTGATAAACCTATCAATATATCACTTATAATTACATTGAAGAAACTTAAAACATTTACAACGCAAATAAGATATGGAAGAATGTACGAAGTACCTAATCAGTTTTTTCAACTGCCTTCAGAGCAAACTTTTCTCAGAGAAAAGAAAAACATTTGCCTGGGGACGGGATACAAACAAGGGGGATCTTTGTTGTCATATAATATATCATCTGCACTGAAGGCCTAGCAGATAATTTGCATAGGTATTACGGCAATGCAAGTGTGCAGTTCGACATCAGAGCACGTGTTTGGGGAGTAGACAGGTGACAAAGCACTGCTAAAATAATACCATATAATGAAATGTCTGGATACATTATATTTCTTCCGGTAGAGTATCATTTTTGTATAAGACACACCTGGATGCATAATCCTGACACATAGCCCGTTGTTATAATACTAGTAGTTTGGTTCGCTAAGCTTGATGAATCTTTAAGCCATTTCTGGTTACCTATCTGGTTACCTTCTGGAAATATTGTAGATAGGGAGAAAACATTGGGTTTCTCTAAACCTCCTAACTACCCATATACATGTTAGGATTATAGTCTTGTTCCATTTTATAAATGTTCACACGACTCTATACATTTATTCCCCAGCAGGCCTGTTCACTCTTCGAACCATTTCAACTCCCTGGGGAGCATGCAACCTTGGCAGCCATTTTGGCGCTCTTAGGTTTAAGCAATCATATAACCATTCTGCCCTTTGTGCCAGGTCCCCTATTCACCGCTGGGTGAACTGAGGCAATGTGGAGTTAACTGTCTTGCCCAAGAACAGACCAAAGTGACCCGAGAGAGAGAGAGAGAGAGAGAGAGAGAGAGAGAGAGAGAGAGAGAGAGAGAGAGAGAGAGAGAGAGAGAGAGAGAGAGAGAAAGAGAGAGAGATAGAGAGAGAGACTCAGAGAGAGAGAGAGAGAGAGAGAGAGAGAGAGAGAGAGAGAGAGAGAGAGAGAGAGATTAAAGTCGGCAGCAGTTCCCTCATGCGAATTATTAGACCTTTTTTCCGTTGAATGTTATGCACCAGTCAATTGAATCCCTGGGAGGGGGGGGGGGGGCGGGACTTGGCCGGAAACACGGTGCTTCTGCTAAATACTGCTTAAAGTAGCTGCCCGGTGTACCGGGATTACTGTGATTTATTGCTGTCCGTCGTGGCGGTGCATGAAAGGCGGGGATTTGAATAGTGACGTCATATTTTGCTGCCACGATTCCAGTAGGCCTATAAGCCGGGCGCACCCGGCCTGTGCTAGGTCCACTGTGTTGACCAACTACGGACCCTCACCCGGGGGACTTCCCGGCGCGGGAACATGAGTACACAAAAGCAGAATTTTCACAGTCACATGGTGCTGCAGGTGTTTAATAATGGACGTCAGGTGTTTAATAAAAGTAATGTGAAGGGTGTCTTCTCCAAGTCTAAAATTTTATTTTTATAACTGCTGAAGGTTTTGTTATTTGTGATGTAACTGCTAAGATTTTTGTGGTTTATTTTCACAAAATAAAAAATTGAAATCTTAGGAACTTGTGTATTCTTGTTGAGCATGCCCCCAGGGTGGGGGCATACTGCCACAGAATTGGTCCCTGCCAGTGGGGATGAGTGCTATTTATTGATTTTTTTCCTGAGCAGTATCCCCGCATGTCCCCCCCCCTCCCAGGGATTCAATTGACTGGTGCATTAAGAGGGATAGAAACTTAGTGTAAAAGGGAGACATACAAGGAATTTAGCCCAATAGGTCGTATTTTTATTTATTCATGGTGGAATCAGGCTCCAGGGGATATAATACCATGTGAAGTATCACCACCAAATGAAGTGAGTAATATTACGGAAACATATTTAAGTTGATTTCCCTTATCGTTTTGCTAAATGGCCTGTGGCCTTGTGTTAAAACACACCCAACTTCCCGTAGCCTTACCAACACACAGTGTCAGCATTTAATTCCTGCACTAAGTGTATTGGCAGCCCGGGCACAATACACAACCGCACGTCGGTTTGCCTTTCAGGTTTTCCCTGTCCATGGATGCAACCGTCAGGTTCTTGACCTCATAACTAAACTTAAAGGGCAAATGGACCATCAGAATGATTTAGGTTCAAAATGTGCTTATACCTGTCACCTTTCAAATAAGACCTCCCTAAACCTGTCCTCCCCAGCACTACTCAGTGATGGAACCTGGCACCATTGAGAAAAGGATCATGTGGGTCTAAGGGAGAAGTTCCCTAGGTGGGTCAGAAATTGCCATTCCTCCACATTCCTGAATTACTCAATTTTGCCATACTATGTAAGTTTTAATTCTTGAAGTTTTATTTGATTCCAAAAATTGTGATCAGAAATGAACCAGGAATAAAGATTAGCAGGAAAGGGAAGGCCAGGCTTCCCTGTTACTGCTATATCTCAAGCACTTGTGGCACAACTGGTGCCAAAATGCAGAGTGCATCATGGGAAGTAATGAATGCCCCCATGTGGCTGTCTCTGGCCTGTTAGTTGCTCACTTCTATGAGAGGGTCATGGACATATGCTGTCGAAATATGTGAAAATATGAAACATTCGAATATATATCGGGAATACTAAGATGTTTCCCAAATATACACAATTCACATGAGTGCTAACATTATGTAATAAAAAGGCCAACATATAGGGCTAGATGGTTAAGAATATAAAGTAAAAGGGCGGTGATCAGAAACCCTCTGAGGTGACAGGTCAAATGTAACATGCTTTCAGATTCAGTTCGCAGATCACTCCAGCACATTGCAGTGGATACTATCTGCATATGAAACATTCTGATATTGAAATATGAAAGATTCAAAAATATATCCAAAGGTAAGCATTGGATGCTATACAAATACACATACTTGTTCGTTTTTTGAATGCAATACCGTTTGTCCTGAGCTTTGTGGTTTGAAATGTAAATTGTAGGGTTGGTATTGGGAACCCCCTCAGATGACTGTTAAGATGAAAATATAAAACACAAAAATAAAAGGTTCAGCCTCTCTCTGTTGTGAGTTCATGTGTTAGATATTTAGAAATGTCCATATTTGAAGAAACAAAGAAATATAGGGGGTCACTAGCTACCAAGAAGGAAATCCGCAGCTAGTGACCACAGACACATGGGTGCACTGAGCAGTGTTACACCGTCTCTGGCGAACACTGGGTACTGTGGCACAGAGCAGGATGAGTCATAATTACTATGGTAACCTTTTACAAACTTATTTAGAAGTACTCATTCCAATTCAAAAAATTCAAATTCAAATTCAGAGGTGAATGTTATCTTATCAAAAGATCATATTTAAACGTACTTTTAGTGGGGAAAAAGAGGAAAAAGCTGTTAGCCAAATAAAGTCAGACAGACTATAGACCTTCCTCTCCGCAGGCCGAGTCGTCAGTGACGGGTCGGGACAGTCAACTACTTCCTTCTTTCAGTATTGAGTCAATAATTGACCTCACGGCCGCGGCTAGGGATTCCTGGTAAACCACCCTGTCTGTCTGAAGAGGGAGGGTAAGTACAGTTTTATCTTCCCACGTACCCTCACACACCCTCTTGAATGGTCGGGTGAAAATAAAGTTTTATTTAAGTTTTATTTGTACTTAGATGACCAAACACTAGGGTAAATGAAGTTATAGATATTTAGTACGAAAAGACGTTCATGCAAAACGTGTTTTAATTTTCTCTTGAACACCTGGTCCATCGTAGCTTGAATTAAGATCTCATCTAAGATCGTAGGTAACATAAATAGATTAAATAGTGCCAAAAAAACCAGAACGTTTTGGAGCGAAACGGCATGCGTACTACGGTATTTTGTGTCAGCAGTTAAATGCTAATGTTGAGCGTAGCTCGTATCTCAGACCCGGAAGGTTCTCCGTGCGCGACAAAGTGGGCGTGGCACTATTTTCTTGTTGTCGCGCACGGTGCTGCCATCTATCGCTGAGGCATTCCAAGTGACTTCATCACGTGATACATTTCGCAAGCCCGCAGTGACTGCGGCCGACGGAGTGTGACTGGCCCAAACACAACAGCCGAACCCACAAAATGGCGAACTTATGGAAGATATACTCGCAAGCACTGTTGGTTTTATTTACTGTCGCGATAGTTGGTGAGTTTCAATCACATTTCCATCTGACTTTAAACGATGGATCTTTGTATTGAGGCATTCGTGTGGTAAAATAGATGACAGATTTTGCTGGGCAATCGAAGATGTCAATGCCTTTTGCCTAATTTTATTTTGGGCTTTTTATGGAATTCACTTCGAGCTGAGTGCCACTCGCACCATACCTGATTGGTAATATGGAGCTCTATTTCATAGGGTACCAGAGCCTCAGACTCGCGGGTGGCACTTAATACAAGCCAGGAATATAGGGTCTACTGGTTTAATAAGGATAAGTTGGTTATCACTCACTGACTCAGGTTATATAGGAGATAGGTTTTGACACTGACGGGTTATTTAATCTAAATCTGAGTTGAATTGCCATGAAACCACATCAAGTGCAATTTATTTTGATAGGACATACGTTGTAATAATTGAGGCTACAAAAGAGTGCTTTATGTTGAGAGCTATAGTCTGTCTGACTCGAGTTTGGCAATCACTTTTGCCACTTTTTTGTGACAAAACGTTCGAGTTTTCCATCCAAACTTGGCAAACATGTAAGGAGCACTACTACGTGTTTGTATTGGCATACTTTTTGTCTCAACTCCTCAAAATGTTGATTTTGCTCATTAAGTCCCATTGTAAAATGTGTCCATTGCCAACCGTAGTGTCGGCAATGTGCACATTTTACAATAGGAACTAATGAGCAAAACCAACATTTTGCGGAGCTGAGACAGAAAGTATGTTTGTACATACACGTAGTAGTGCTCCAAATAGGTTTGCCAAGTTTGGATGGCAAACTCGAACGTTTTGTCACAAAAAAGTGGGAAAAGTGATTGCCAAACTCGAGTCAGACAGACTATAGATCGAAGTATGAACTCTAAAGGTCTAGTGTCAAATGATGGCAACTTTGCCACATTCCCTGACCAGGATTCAGACTATTCAGACCCAGGCAGTGGTTAAGAGAACGCAACAGTCAGTGGCAACTAGTGGTCGGACGGTTAAGCGAGAACTCGAGCATTCGGTTGAGCTGAGGCCGACTCGACCCGTTCGAACGGCATTTGAAATAATCGATTATTTCAAATTTGTGAAATTTCTGAAGAAATTTTTGTGAAATTACATGGCCAAAACTTATGAAAACATTAGAACTTTCGTTTACGTGGTCAACACAGAATGGCTCCGTGTCAACACTCAAGAGTAAACAAATCTATTGCGCCACATTTGGTGCACCGATTCATCAAGTGCCGGGGTACACCGCACATGTGCCTGGCATGTGCTGGTGCATGCCGCGGCACAATACTGTTTGAAATCGTTTGCCTTAACATTACGGCAATTTGGCTGTAAAACTCGAATCGAATCGTTTAATTGAACGAAATATTTTTCGATCAATCGATTCCAAAAATCTCTTCGCATACAAACCCTGGTGGCAACCCTTTAGGCCACTAAACCATCGATCATGTCATGCCCTCTACTCATAGTTCTTTAATATGTTAGGGCCGCTCCATTTAGTGTGGTGTGGGGGGGGGGGGGGGGGGGGAGGAACGTATCTTGATTTAAAATTCGACCAAAACCACCCTTCAGGACGCCCAGATTTTTGTGAGGAATTTCTTGTTTGTTTGTTTGTTTTGGATCCGTAACCGCATTTGTCCCACGGGGTCAACTCCCCAGGGTGGACCTTCTGAGAGCTCACCTACCACCCAGGCCACTTGTCACTTGTCACCCCCAGCCTTGCTTGAAATGTCAGTATTAGGCTTATGATTGAATTATTTTCACCTGTGGCATTGTATATGAATAACTCAGGGCACGACGTTAACTTTTGCAGCGACTTGCCCCGTAGGGCAAGTGAGATTCAATTTTCACTTGCCCTACTCCAACTTTCACTTGCCCTTGAAAAATTGTATATAATAATTTTTAAATATTTCATTTAAAACCAAGTAGAACATGGTTCTGGCATGTGAAAGCATATTTTCTAGGACAAGCTTGGATGGCAGACCACGAAACTTGCTGCACACATTCTCAAAAGTTAACCTGAAATATAAAAAACGTACTTTCCCAGTGGGGCAAGCAAGATGCAGTTTTCACTTGCCCCACAGCTATAATTTACAAATTCTACTTGCCCGGGGCAATGGGGCAAGCACCAATGTCGAGCCCTGTAACTAAATACATGTTTATTGTTGTAATTAATCTGAGTATATCATGATTTTCCTTGAAAATTTGGATGCCCCAAAAATTTACAATTGCCAATTTTGCGCACCCAGTTTCTAAATTCTGGCTAAGACCCTGCCGTCCATGTCTGACATGATGATTTCAGCCAACAATGAATGGGAAAGACTAAGCGAGTAAATATATTAAGCAAATGCGCATGACGCAATTACGCTAGTTTGTCGGGATACAGCTAGGTGTCGAGGTACCTTATGACCTAGGTAAATAGCAATGGCGGCACGGAAAACCATGTACACAACTTCGATTATTAATCGGTCATCGGTCGTTCAAATGTACCGATGATCGACTTGGAAAATCTTGACCGATTCCAAACACTAGTGATAACCAGAAATCCTGTTTTTGACCACTACTCTTTATCAACAGACCTTTTCGGGCCCCTAGCCTAAAATCTAAGTGTTCTGAAGACCCTGTGAGCATGTTGGAAGTGCCACCATTTGTAATTGAGCTACACACTCCGTAGACAACTTAACTAGTACCAAATTACAGAAAAAGTGCGAACAACTGATTATGATCGATAATCGATCGGTTGGCTGCAACTGATTATCGATCATGAAATTGCAAGGTTCCGATTCCCCACCCTATAAATCAGATCAGACTGTTTTAGAATTAACAATACACAATTCGGAATGTGAATGTGACATTCCTATAGTCTGTCTGACTCGAGTTTGGCAACCACTTTTTCCATTTTTTTGTGACAAAGCTTTCAAGTTTGCGATCCAAACTTGGCATACATCTTAGGAGCACTACTGCATGTATGTATCAACATACTTTTTGTCTCAACTACCCAACATGTTGATTTTGCTCATTAGTTCCCATTGTAAAATTTGCCCATCATTGCCAACAATACAAACACACAAGATTTGTATTGTTGACAATGGGCAGATTTTACAATAGGGCTCAATGAGCAAAAGCAACATTTTTAGGAGTTGAGACAAAAGGTATGTTTTACTTTATACATACACGTAGTAGTGCTCCTCTAAAGACATTTGCCTTGAGTTTGGATGGCAAACTCCAACGTTTTGTCACAAAAAAGTGGAAAAAGCAGTTGCCAAACTCGAGTCAGACAGACTATAGTATCGCAGTTCATTTTAGTCACGCTGTCACCCGTGGTCCACCCTATGTGTGTATTAATCTCTCTTGTATGTAAACAGAACCAACCTAGAGTCTGTAAATCAAACAGAGCCTGTGATTCACTAAGAACTTGTACTAGCATTAGCGCCTCATTGTCAGCATACATTAGAGGCGGCTTGGTTGTTTACTAGAGCCCAACTGAACCACGGGCCAAGTCTGAACTTATGACTTTAACTGCTGCCCAATGCAGTGTCTTAGCCAGAATTTAGAAACTGGGTGCCTAAAATTGGCAATTGCTAAATTTTTCGGCGTCCACATTTTTAGGGGGTACCACAATATTCTCAGATTTCAACCATAAACATGTACATACATTTATCAAAATATGGCATGATATCCTTATAGAATGTCATGGGAATTACATGGAGATGAAAAAAGTCAAATTATATGCTTGAGATTGACATTTTTAGAAATTCCTCACAAAAGAATTTCGGTGTCCTGAGGCGTTCTTTTTAAGGGTTTGGGTGTCCAAAAAGGCACCCAGATGACCTGCTGGCTAAGACCATGGCCCAATGACTGGAAGCTTCAGCACCATTTATCAGCCAGATGATATATAGCATAATGTTAAGGCCTAAAATATAGTTTAGTTTCTTATAATGGTCTGAAAAAATAGGGTAGGTAGGTAGGTCAGAATTTTAATCATCTTTTTTTTTTCAAAAAATGTGTTTCATGCATCTATAGGCACCAACATTTATAAGTTTCAGAGCTGACTTACCATGCCGGGCAAGTAGTTAATGATTTTTACCTGCCCGACATAATTTTTGACTTGCACAATTTGACGAAATAAGTAATAACATATGCTGTCTAGATTGACTCTAGAATGGCATTTATTATTTATCATGGATTAAATGATTCGAAAGCCATTTTGTTGCATGCATTATTTGGATATATATCTGAATATTTGTGCCATTTACCATATAAAAATGTGTAGATGTACAACTGACAATTTCTCTTCCCCTCTTAATTTCAATTTTCCTATTTTCGTACAACTTACAGGTAGGACTGTCATTCATATGTATCGATCAATCGAAATAACTTTTCCAATTGATCGAAAAAATTATTATGTCAATTGTTATGTCAATTAATCGAAACATTATTTCAGCCTTTTACACCATTTTTTGCCATTTCTAGCCAACACTTATAAAAATTTTTGAAGAGAATTAAGCTCAAGTATTCAATCAAAAAGTGTTGAGAAAACCTTCACTGTTTTGCATTGTAAGAATCTTAGGATCCTAGCCACAACAATAGTGTGGAACATGTGAAAATATTCTAGTAGTGCAGTTCTTCAACTAATAGAAGGTCAATGATTGAAATCGAAAAAAATGGATGTCAATGACAGCCCTACTTGCAGGGCTCAACATTTCCCATCCAAACCAGGTCTAGTCAGACGGGGCAAGTTGGACCCAAGATCAGATAGTCCTGCCAGCATTCAGGTTGCCCTGCAATTTGATAGCAATTACCTCGTTTAACCTTGACTTAGAGACAATGAATATGTTCTTAATTTCTTAAACTTTTGATATTTTTCTCACCCATTTTATTTCCGCCTTTACCCTTTATATGACTTTTCAAGGTTGCTGTCAACTATAGAGTATAAATTCAAAAGATGAATTCATTGAATATACCTCTCGATTTCCATTCTAACGTTAGAAAGTCAAGCGGGGCAAGTTGAGGGCTTCTTTCTCAGACTCTCCTTGTCTATTTACATGCGACTGAATAAAAAAATTCCAAAAAATAAAAAAAAGTTGAGGGCTTCTTCAGCTTGCCCTAGTCACAGAATATTTCAATACTTTATGCATCGTTTATTCGTCTGTTTCTCTACCCCCATAGTTACTCTCCTAGTAGGGCTTTCATTGACATCCATTTTTTTTCGATTCGATCATTGACATTTTATTTTTCGATTCCGATTATTTCGATTCGACTTTGAAGAACTGCACTAATAGAATATTTTCACATGTTCCACACTATTTTTGTGGCTAGGATCCTAAGATTCTCACAATGCAAAGATAATGAAGGTTTTCTCAACACTATTTGATTGAATACTTGAGTTTCTCTTCAAAATACTTATTAGGGTAAAAGGCAGAAAAAATGTATTTCGATTAATTGACATAACAATTGACATAATATTTTTTTCGATTAATTGGAAAAATTATTTCGATCGATCGATACTTGTCATGACAGTCCCATAGGCATGGCTATGGGACTATGTGTTGTGTCGAACCCTGACTGAAGATTTCTCTCCCCTTCTCACTTGCAGACTACGGAGATGCGCGTCGCAGCGGTGGCCGCTTTGGTAGCAGGTCCAGATACAGGAGTTCATATCGCAGCAGCCGGACAGGCATACGATCCTCCACCTGGTGGAAGGTAGCGGCAGTAGGGGGCGCCGTCGGTACCGTCTACGGATTATCCAGGTATCAGCGCTCGAACCGGTACCACAGACACCCAGACAGAGGTGAGTCAGTCATGGTGCATGCATGCATGTGCAGGGATTGACTTTATGGTCATTTTGGGGGCATTTACCCCTGAATCATGTGATTTTGCGACCAGATATTGAATTATTGGAGCCAAGATTGTGAATGGACGTAATATTTAATTTTCAATTGGAGCATTTTTAAATTTTTTTCTTTTTCAAATATTTTATCTCCTTTTTTATCTGAGAGCACATATCTTTCAAAATTTTCTGGGGGAGCGTGCTTCAAGACCCCCCTAACCTGAAAAGTGTGCCTGTGACAAAATCTTACCGGCAAGGTGCCCGCATCGGGATGTATTTGCTCTGAATTTAAAATCTTAGGAGCCAAATCTGCTCCCGTATGAACATGTTAAGATCAATCCCTGATGTGGCACCGGTATACCAGAAAATCTGCCCCCCCCCCCCCCCCCCCCCTCTGAAAATACCCTTTTATATTCCCCATAACCTTCTTTTGATTGCCCAAATTTATTTTTAAAAGAAACATTTTGTTTTCATAGCTGCCTAGGTAGTATTCTGAGCCCTTATGCTGCTGGTGGCTAATTTGGCCAATACCAATTGATGCAAAAAATCCTGAAAATGACAGAAATCCTGGGGTACGAGTACTCATCGGATAGTACTCAGCGAGAGGTATCCAATGAATACCAACAAGACAGGGTTTAGATGATTTTCAAAAGTCTTTGGGTCCTTGTGCTTTTGGGTCCCTCTGATTTTGTTTCCTGTAACCCCACCCTAACAAGTTTTTAATCAAAGAAATGCAAAACCCTCAAGTTAATTTCTGCCCTTCCTACTCTTAATTAACGTAAAACATGCATAAAACACACACTTTTTGAACAAAAATATAACCCCCCCAAAAAATAAGGGTTGACCAACCTACCTTCCCTATTTTTTCCCGACCATTACAGGATACAAACATTTTTTTCAAGGCCTTAGCATTGGAAGAGTTATGATGAATTATCCAGTGATTTATCAGAGCAGAGATCTAGCTGGCAATTTGCCGGGAACCAGTGCATCGTGAGTTCCCAATAGTAGATACCAAAATATACCATCTGAGCGGAAACAGCAGCGTGACTACTGACTAGGATAAAGACGTAGCAGTGATTTTCTTTTTTTTTGCGTTCTTGGTGCAAATGGGGATGGTAAGGAATGTTAACCCATTAATGCTTAAGATTTCCTTTAGGAAGTATCGTCTGGACCTTTGATACTTTTGAAAATAACTTGGGAATAAAGCAAAAGTTAACAAAATATTTGAAGGAGAGTTGTTGTTTGACTTCTGGTTAACATTTATCTTTGAATTTTTTTTCAAAAAGTGCTTTTGTAGGAAAAATATTACCAAAATTGTCAGGTCTGTTTTGGCCGTTCTGAGTGTGAATGTTTAGGTAATGTGCTGCTGACTATTGATATCTAGAACATAGGGCTCAGACTTATGTCCAGAGTCTTAGCCAGGATTGTAAAAATTGTGCCCAAAATGGGGTATCATGGAAGTTTAAAGCACCCAATAAGGGAGGATCATAACATCTTAAATCAACGGCCATTTGTAAGGATAATTTTCTCAAAAGAAAATTGAACAATACCTTGAAGTAATGTCCTGGCAATCACATTGAAATGAAAATTTCACAACTGTTAGCTTAAAATCAACTTCCTAGGAATTTAACCCCCCCCCTACACAAAAAATGATAATAATGATAAATTGGGTGTTTGATCCAATGTGGGATTTTTGAGGGTTTAGGTGCCCAAATAACACCTAGATGCTGGCTACTGCCCTGTCTTTCCTATTAACTATGCCATAACCTGTCAGGAGGTACAAGATCTGCAGACTGTGGAATCTTGTTCCTGTTGTGGTCAGACTCCTCTGAGTGAAGGCTTATCGGGAGACTTACTGGCTGATGCCTGCAGAACACGATTGGCTCTGACATTGAGACACAGAACCGCATAGCTGAGACAACATTGAGACACAGCACCGCATATCTGATACAACATTGAGACACATCACCGCATATCGGAGCCAACACCCCATCCGCGTGCCCGTAGAGACTAGTTTATCCCCCTGCTCACTCTACTGTGCAGGGTCTGACACTTAGATTTTAGGCTAGGGGCCAGAAAAGGTCTTTTGATGAAAAATAGTGGTCAAAAACAGGATTTCTGGTTAATATATGCATACTATTTTGGGCCCCTAGTTGTAAAAATCTAGGGGCCCACAGCAAAATCTAGGGGCATATGCCCCTGGGAAAGTCGAACCCTGCTGTGTGGGGGTTCCTCCAGAGCTGATACCAGTAGTCAGTGTCTTAGCCACAGGGTTTGACATATGTTCCAAAAAATTATTTGCCGAGCAGGGCAAGCTGCCCCTATAAGTTTACTTGCCTCGCAGGAACTTCCACTTGCTCCGCCACTCTGTTAGGCCTAAATAATTAAGTTGTTTGTTTCCTGTAACCCTACCCTAACAAGTTTTTATTCAAAAGAATCCCTACCCTAAAGATTTTTCCGCCCTCCCAACTCCCAATCAATGTAAAACATGCATAAAACACACATTTTTGACCAAAACAATAATGCAAAAAAACGTTTTTACCAACCTACCTCCTATTTTATTTCGAACCGTTACAGGAAACAAGCAATATTTTTCTTTGGCCTTAAAGAAAGGTATATGCAGAGTGAATCCTATAGGTGGCAGGGGGGGGGGGGGGAGGCGGTCGGGGGATTGAGATTGGGGTTGTCACAGGGGGTTATAGGGGAGGGTTGACCAAACCCTTTCATTTGGGGTCAGTTTCATCAACTAGCCTAGAGGTAACATTATAGAGTTAACTTAACCCTTGCCCTGCTGAATTGCTGGATGTAACCTAATCTTCCAACTCAGGGCTCGACGCTGACAGTGGTCCTATGGCTCCAGGCCAGTAAAAAAATCCCAAAATGGCTTAGGACCAGTAAAGAAAATGACCTCAACTGGTCCTATAGGGCCAGTAACATTTAGGGACATTCTTGTTAGCAAGTTTCCCCTCAAGAATGTGCCAAATATTTTTGAAATAAATGATGAAATAAATTAAAATAAATGTTGTCTGTGGATTTTATGCAATGTTTTTTTCTTTTTATATTAAAGAAAAATTGGTTGGACCAGTAAAAATTTTGCAAGACCAGAAGATCCTAGGTGTTACTGGTCCTACGGGGCCAGAAACAGTTGGAGTTAGCATTGATGCCTGCAACTGTATTGTTTTGGCACCTGCGTGGGTACAAAATTGACCATTGTGGGTTTTAGGGACAGAACTTGAATTTTAAAGAATTACCCCCAACTTGCCATATATGTCAAAATGAGGGGTAGGGATTCAGAATCATGAGAATGGATCGAGCTACTCTAAGTCTTGCACAGGCTCTGTGGGGGATCCAACGTACCACTTACCCAGCTAAATGGTCATTAGCAGGTGAGCAAGTGAATCTGAATACTTCCTGGCTATGCAAAGTGGGTCAGTTAGTGTCGCACAGATATTTCTGGGTTCAGCGTAAATATTTTGGCTATGGATAATAGATGATTAAGTGAAGTTTGTTATTGGGGCTAAATCAAAGGGAATTGTTATCTGTGTAATTGTTTGTTCTCTTTCGCCAAAAACATTCCACCAAAATAGACTGGACTGTTTGAAGTCTTCAAGCATGAATAGGTTTTAACCTTCCAATGCTAAGGTTACATTTGTCAAAAGCACAAAGATGCAAAGATTTTTGAAAACCATCTAAACCTATCATGTTGGCATTCATTAGAAAGCTCTCACTGAGTACTCTCAGATGAGTACCCACACGCCAGGGTTTCAGTCATTTTTTGAAGATTTTCTTGCATCATTTTGTATTTGCAAAATTAGCCACGAATGACTGAAAACACCTGGTCTTAGCCAGGGTTTAGATAATGGGTGCCCAAAATTTACAATTATAGAAATCTTGGGCACCCCTTTTTTAACGGACAGCACAATATACTCAGATTACAAACATAAACATGTATTTATACTTACTCGAATACTTAAGGCCTAATATCATCATTACCTTAATGTTTTATTATATTGAGGTGAAAAAATTGATTTTTATTCTTGAAATAGATATTTTAAGAATTTCCTCACAAAAAAATTAAGTGTCCTGAGTGGTGATTTTTTTGGTTGGGTGTCCAAATGACTCCTAGATGCCATAATTGCTAAGACCCAGGCTGAAATAAGCTCTTCTGTGTACAATCTTAGATGAATAAAAGAATATGGATATGTAGGGAGAGACCAATTACTATATATTAGGGCTGTCATTGATAGGAATTTTTTACCAATTCGATTAACGATAAAAATATTACCGATATGGTTCTTCGATCCGATTCTGATTTATGTTACCTTTAACTGCTGATCTTTGCATCACAACCAATAATGTGCTCATTTGACATGTTGGCAGTTAGCACTATGGGTGATTCATGCCCTCTTGACCTCCCACACATGCGTAATCTGCATCTGTGGCCTAAATGCTATGGCCTAAATGTGACTTCACTAAGAGACAAAGACCAATGAGGGCCCTCGTATTGTTTACATTACAGAGAAACCTGCTCGCCAAAATGTGCAGAACCCCACTTTTGGGCTATCCCCCGCAGCCAGCCTGTTCAGGTTTACCGGCTGGTTTCATGTCCACTAGTTTTTATTTATCTAAGGTACAATCAACCCTGCCTCTTTCTGGCCAGCAGCCAAGTGGTTGTGATGTTGCAGAGGAGGGTTTTTATTAACACATTCATGCACACAGCGGCAAAAATCTGCCTGACAATTTTGATGAAATCGTGCAGTCAAAAGCATAAATAGGAAAATATTTGATAGAGAATTGTTAATTGGAACATAACCAACAACTTTCCTTCAGATATTTTGTAAAGTCATTTGCTATTGCAAAGTTATTGTCTGAAGCATCATATATCCAGACGTCAATTTCTGGAAGAACTCTTAGGCAGGGTCTTAGCCAGGATTTTCATAACAGGGTGTCAAAAATGGGGTTTCAAGAAGACATGGTGTCCAAACCCCCACGCTGAAAAAAAATGAGTTATCATACTGACCATATAATACATTGACAAATCAAGTAATTATATGCTTTATTTCTTCAACAAATGTTCTAGTTATCATTTAAGAATTAAACTTATTTAAATATCTACTTGTAATTAATATTTTCAGAAAATTCTGACCAAAATATAGTGTATCTTTTCCCTGCATTTGAAATAGGTATTTTTCGTGGATCAGGGTGGCAAAAAGACACCCTGACACCGTGCTGGCTATTTAGACCCTACTCTAAGGTGTTAATGGGTTAACAGAAGGGTAGCACATCTCTCTGCCTGTTAGTAGTTCGTACACATATCAGCTTTCCAAACATCTTGCCAAACAACAACACTAATTATAGTTTTTCTCTCTGAATGCGTGAACTCAAGGGGAGAAATCGGGTCAAACCGCGCACTAGGCCTGCATACCCCTGTAGGCCTAACCTATCAAAATACCCAGAATATTTAGACAAAATTCTTTTTGCATATAAGAGTATCTTTCAAAATATGTACACAGGGCTCGAAATTAAGATTTTATCCAGGGAGGCCAATTGCATTTTCTAAAGCTACCTAGAGATGTTACATGTGTAGAGACCAGTATATCTTTTGGCTCCCTGCAGAAATTTGAGGGAGCGACAGGAGAATTGAAGGTAGTCCTCGACTCCTGGCACCCCCTAATTTCGAGCACTATATTGTGAATATATGCTTAAGTTAGTTATTTCCACCGATCAAAATCCAGCTATTTAAACACTCATTCACTTAGCAAGGCATAGTAATATGGAATTCCTTGGAAATGGCACCATCTTTCTTGAATCATTCAAGAAACTATACCTTGAAGAACAATTTTTAACGTTTTGGCCTGAAGCATGAACGGTGTAATCCTTAGATATGAGGGCTACAGCGAAAATCAAATCTTGTATTTGACTTTACATGTTACCCTTGTGAAATAAAGATTATTATTATTGTTATTATTATTATTATTTATTATTATTATTATTATTATTATTATTATTATTATTATTATTATTATTATTATTATTATTATTATTATTATTATTATTATTAATATTATCATTATTATAATCATCATTATTATTATTATTAT
>OZ012699.1:20331672-20396419 GCA_963942565.1 Maea johnstoni | reverse complement strand
CAATTCCTTTCATACTCAAAAAGGAGTTTGTAGGAAAAATGTTTGGTCTGAGGGTAATTGAAGTATAGATTTAGTACAAGAAGCATGATTTCAGGGCAATTTAGGGACAAGGCATTTGTAGCTAGGTGAATGGCCTATAAAGAAGATGCTTTGAGTGATTTAGTTTACACAAATGCCACATGAGGGGGTTTTAATGACATTATCATATTTTCAACTACCCTCCTAGCATACTGCAGTGCCATCTATCCACAATTATTATTATGTGAATGGCCTATAAAGATGGGTATGAGTGATTTAGTTCACACAAATGCCACATGAGGGGGTTGTAATGACAGTATCATATTTTAATCTATCCACAATTGTTATTATTATTACTATAATTATTATTATTATTATTATTATTATTATTATTATTATTATTATTATTATTATAGCATTTTACTATTATTATTATTATTATTATTATTATTATTATTATTATCATTATTATTATTATTATTATTATTATTATTATTATTATCATTATCATTATCATTATTATTATTATTATTATCGTTATCATTATTATTATTATTATTATTATTATTATTATTATTATTATTATTATTATTATTATTATTATTATAAGTGGTTGAATATTTTGAGTATGAGGTATGTTGACATGCTAAGTGATCACACCCATCTCCATATCAGACACTTAGAACTTCATCATCATCATCATCATATATCGCCTCACTCTCTTTAGAGTATTATGGCGAGCGCATACTAAAAGGGTTAATTTTGTTAATCCGCATAAAATATAGGATAGAAAGACAGAAAAGGTAATAGGGAAGATTTAAGATCTAAGTAATGTGTTAATCGTTAAAATAGGCGTGTGACTGCCTAGTAAGGTTTCTCCACTTCCAGGGAGAGACCACGGAGCCCAGTCTTGAACTGCTCTAGTGATGTTGCCCCTGTGAGGTCTGCTGGTAGTGTATTCCATGCCCTGATAGTGGCAGGAAAATAACTATGTTTATAATTTAGTCTGTGGCGGATACAAGTTGAGTGAAACCTCCCCTCGTTCTGCTTCTCGTGCTGTAGCGCCCTGTAGAAAACTGATCAGAAGGGACACAAACTAGTCCATTGGTGATCTTGTAGCACATTATCACCCGGGCCTTTAGGCACCGTTGGGCCAATTCTTCCCACTGTAACTGGCTTAGCATCGCAGTGACACTTTGCTGGCCATACAGATGACACACAAAACGGGCTGCTCGACGCTGGACCATTTCCAGGGTGCGGATGTGATTCTGTTGGTATGGCAACCAGACTGCGGCACAATATTCAAGTTGGGGCCTAACCAACGTCTGGAAAGCCATGGCTTTGGTGGTTTTAGTGGCTTCCTTTAGGTTCCTCTAGATGAATCCCAGGGACCTGTTGGCTTTTGCTCCCACTTTCTTTATCTGGGCATTCCAGGAGAGGTCCGCAGCAATATCCACACCTAGGTAGGTTGCCGTCGACACAGACTCTAGGTTAACACCCTTCAATGAATAAGTGTTCTTTATCACAGATGTTCTCCTGGTGATGTGCATAGTGTGCATAGTTCAGCAGGGTATCCCTTGCATGTGTTTATCTTATTTCCCCCACTATCAGGAGACACAAGAATATATCTGCTCCCTGCTCTCAAATTTCTCTTTTAAATAAAAGTGTTGTTTTAAACTCTTCCAATGCCGAGGCTACTTTCGTCCGAAGCACAAGGATGCCGCCTAAACCCTGTTGTGTTGGTATTCATTGGATAGCTCTCACTGAGTACTTTCAGATGAGTACCCATTTAGCAGGGTTTCAGTCATTTTTAAGGTTTTTTGCTTCATTTTGCATTAGCCAAATTAGCCACGAGCAGCATAAGGGTTTTAAAGTATTCCATAAGACTAGGAACTAAGACCAGCTGGAGATTAACTTCTACCTGTTGTCTTTTCCCCTTTAAGTCCCCCCACCAAGTTACTATGATGTCCAGCAACAGAGGATTTGTAAGTTACGGGCATTGGTCTTCACTTTGTCTTAACCTTAGATGAATAAAAGAATGGATATGTCGCGAGAAACAAATTACTATATGCACTATAGTGAAGTCCTGGCTATCCCAGGGGCCTGGAAACTGGCCTAAGTTTGAAGTCACTAGGAGACAAAAACCAATGAGGGCTCTTATATCGTTTACATCTCAGGGAAACTTGCATGCCAAACTTGCACGTCAACATGCGCAGAATGCAACTTTTGGGCTATTTGCCGCAGACAGCCTGTTCAGGTTGGTTCGCTGGTTTCATATCCACTTGCTTTTATTTATCTAAGGTCTTCACATTTTCCGCATATGCATGAGGTGACACATATGGTAAAAAAATCTTGACAACAAAGCAACATTTTCTCTAAAATATTTGACTGAAATTTGTTTCTGATGAGTTGACAGATTTCTTTAAAAGATCTTGTTAATAAAGCAATATTTTTGAGAAATGTTAATCTGAAAGTTGTTGGATCTGAAAAGTTACCAATCCCTCTTCAAATATCTTTCCAAATATGACTAGTTTGGATGAGCATTTTTCAAAGCCTGTGCATGTGAGTTTGCCATTCATACTTGCAAATTCTTGTGACTGCAGGGCTCGAAATTAAGATTTTTTCCAGGGAACCCAATTGCATGTTCAAAAGCCACTTAAAGGAGTTGTGTATAGAAACCAGTACATCTTTGGGCTCCCTGCAAAAATCTGAGCAAGCCCCAGGAGAATTTAAAGGGAGCCCTCGCAGGGTGTTACCCAGGGTTTGGAAACAGGGGGTCAGAATTGAGGATTTTTGAAATCTAGGGGGTCGAAAGTTGTTACCCAATTTAAAAGAATGATCATAGCAACTTATATATTGACCTAGCAAAATAAAGTGTGCTTCTCTATGTCATTTAATGTACCTTTTGTCTTCTATGATTGAAATCTTTTGAAATATTTCCTTGGACTCAAACAAATACAGAAAATCTTGCAAAATACAACTGGGTGTCATTTTCCCAAAGATCTTGTGTTTGGGAGTCGAAATGACTCCCTGGTGGTTGCCTGGATAAGTCCCTGAGCCCTCGGCTCCTGGCACCCCCTAATTTCGAGCCCTTGACTATTCAGTATCTTATGGTGATTTCAGGGTGATTTCTCATCTGCAACTTATCTTATACATGGTACTATCTTTGGTACTAGACTTTCTTGCTTAACCCTTTCAATACTGAGGCTGCAGTTTAGTCAAAAATCGCAATAATTGCAATTTGGCATCAGGAATTTGTAGAAAAATAACAATTTGTACTGGCAAGGGTTAAGGTTCACCACATTTCAACCTTAAAGTATTTTTCCTTTTCATAGGACTTAAGCCATATAAAAGAATGGGGTAAATCCTTCCTACCTTTTTCAGCTGATAACTTGGAACACACATTTTCTTTTTCTCATATTTAGCCAAACTTTTTCTCATTTTGTATTTCTCCTTGGAAGGAGACTAGTTCAATGAAATATAAGTTTAACAGAATAAAATTTAATATTGTTAAGTGATAGGTTGAAAGTAGATGCTTGCCCACTGACTGAAATGATTTTGGCCAACCTACATTATATACTGTAAAACTGGTAATGTTTGCGTGTAGTAAATATTGCGTTTTTTTCATTTTCTCTTTTATGCGTGTTTTAATTAATGCGACAGACGTCAGACGTCAGATATCTGAAACAGAAGGGACAGATTTATGCGTGTTTTAATTATTGCGTCCTCATGCATTCGCATTAAAACGCAATAATTAAAATCACGCAATCATTACCAGTTTTACAGTAGTTAACCCATTAATATAGTGCTCAAAGTGGCCAAAACAGCCTGACAATTTTGGTGAAATCTTTCTAGTAAGAACAAAGAAAATATTTGGAGGAGTAATATTTATAAGAACACTACGGAGAACTCTCCTTGAAATATTTTGTGAAATCATTTTCAATTTGGAAATCGTTGTCAAAAGTACAAAAGATCCAGATGGATGTTTTTATAGGAATTGTCAAGCATTAAGAGGTTAAGATGGGTCAAATTATGATCACGTCAAATATGTGGACGATCTGCTGATGCAACACAAGGGGCAGAAAATGCTTTCCAATGTAAGATTCAAAATTTGGAAACGGGTTATCCGATTGCTTGAAAAACACTCAATTCTGGGCAACTAGAAGTATCAGCCAATCACCATAAATCATTGATTGATTAGACAACATCCACATGACCAAATACGGTTATAAGTGAGAAAATGTCAGGGCCAGGTTTTCTTTGGTTTGGTTTTGCCTCGTGTTCGATTGGGCGTTGTTCAGGACCATCAACGTTGATCAACCTGGTGGGAAAACAGAATCTGAACGGTATCAACGTTTACTTGCGATGACGGTCTAAACGGGATACGTTGGATCAACGTTGATCAACGTTTATGGTTTTGAACAAGGCCCATGTCGAACCCGAGGCTAAACCAAACCAAAGAAAACTTGGCCCAGGATGACTTGACCTTGACCTCGAGGGTGTATTCCAGGGGCGGGTTTTCTTTGGTTTGGTTTAGCCTCGGGTTCGACGTGGGCCTTGTTCAAAACCATAAACGTTGATCCAACGTATCCTGTTCAGATTGTCATCGCAAGTAAACGTTGATACCGTTCAGATTCCGTTTTCCCACAACGTTGATCAACGTTGATGGTCCTGAACAACGCCCAGAGGAACACGAGGCTAAACCAAACCAAAGAAAACCCGCCCCAGATGTCCTATCTTCGAAGCATTTGATTCTAAGCTTGGGTACTGTAAGGAGTACCGATACTCGTACTGGTATTGATTCAAGAAGTACCAGATCGAAGATGGATACAATGCATTAAAGTACCGTTGGAATACTGTATCTTTTCATTAGTACCGATACCAGTTTCGCTCCTATAGGTACCCATTCCTATTTTAGGGAATATGGATGAATACCGTAGTTTCTATGATATACTAAATTAGTTGATCAGCTCTCTCCTGAATATTTTCCTTTTTAACCATTATAATGCTTGTTGTTTTTCCATTGCAGGAGAAAAGACTGTGCCTCCTCCCGAGTACGGCGGTGCACCTTACCCACCACCAGGTGGCGCACCCTACCCACCACCAGGTGGCGCACCCTACCCACCACCAGGGGGTGCTCCATACCCGCCAGCAGGGGGTGCTCCATACCCACCACCTGGGGGTGCTCCGTACCCACCACCAGGGGGTGCTCCATACCCTCCACCAGCGGGAGCGTACCCAGCTCCTCCACCCTACAACCCTGCGGCACAGTAGAGAGGGTGTTCAGGGTACAACCTCAATCTGGCTCTTCAAACACTTCACTTTAAATACTTTGTATTCAATTCTATCCATAGACTTGAAAATAAAGGTTATTTTTATGTGCAATCCATTATTTATTCAGGAGATTTAACCACTTAACATGAGATAACTGTTCTGTGTTTATTTTAAATGTTGAAGGAATGTTATCTGACACCCGGTTTTTTTATAAGTGTGTCTATTTTCAGAAGGACACACTGCCCTCTTTTATGAAAGTGGTAAACTAAAATGGTGAATGTCTTTGACCCCCTAGTGGTAGAGTGTGGAACTAATTTGTTTGATATGAAAACTGACTATATATCCCAGAGACCAGCATTATAACATTTGTAATTATCTCTATTGTGAACTGGGTTGAACTTGATATGGCTGCATTAAAGATAAAAGAACGATGTTTTTCTAGGGTATTAGGGATGTCATCGATAGTCGATAAATCGATATTTTCAATTTGTCAATTAAATCGATTCGAATGGTTGGGTATCGAATTGAAATAATCGATATTCTGCACCCCAAAAATGGTGATGATTATTAATTAAAAATACACTTTTCCCAGACATTTTTCTGTAAAACTAACACAAAGTGACCCACTGACTAAATATTGAAGCATTTTCTACGGCTTTTGTAAGAGAAATTGTAAAGAATGGTATACTTTACTCCGGCAAAAAGGGATATCAATGACTTCCCTATAAATAATTGTGCCCTACGAGCATGTTACGGTGAATCGAATCGAATCGAATCGAATCGAATCGAAAAATATATCAATTAATCGAATCGATGAAATTTCATATCAATGACATCACTAGAGTGGATGCATTTTTCATGTAAAGCGATATTTTCTTGTCAGGAGATATATTCTGGACAAAAAAGCATCATGCTGCTATGACCTCGGAGGCCGTCAGAATTTCTTAACCCATTAATTCAATGTACCTTTTGGATCTATTATATTTTTCAAATATATAGCCAAATAAAGTGAGAATTCACAATATATTCAACGAAGAGCTGTTGGTTGGAATCTAATTAACGTAACTTTATCAAATATTTTTGAAAACATGTCTTATCAGAAAGATCTCTCTAAAATATTCCATCTACTTTGGGCCTTAGGACCATGCAATTATTCAGGCGGACGTGTGTCCCTTATATATACATACATATATATATATATATATATATATATATATATATATATATATATATATATATATATATATATATATATTGAGCCACTGATGTCACTTTTGTTGGTTTGTGTCATTCCTCAGAACTGGCAGATTTATATTAAATAAAGCAATATGAGAAATACTTGTAACACCCATATTTAGAGTTTCACCTTATTCTCCTCTTGTGACAGCACAGTCAACAGTAAGGTATGAAACTGTTTAACCCATTAACATAAGGAGTGCAGAAATGACCTGTTGAAGCACTTAGGGAAATATCTTATTAACAAACCAGTATTTTGTGAAGAATTTAAAAAAAAAGGTGTACATGCAGGTGGAATAATCTCTAAAAATATGTTTCAGACATTGCTTTATATCTAAAGATTAATGTTCAAAGATGTCTTTGTCTGCACTTGAGATGAAAATGGGTTTAAGTTGTCATTGTATTAAATATATATCAAGTTGGACTGACACAAAAACACATATATCCCCACCCCCAGCAGAGAAAAAATGTAGATAAAATGTCAATGAAAGATCGCACAACTATCCACTTCATTGCACAAATTTCTATGAAAGTTTGTCCAATTTCAAATTCATCCCCATGAGAAAAATGTTAATTAACCATCAATGGAAGTCAACACAACTATCACGATTCAATTCAAAAAAAGATTTTGATGTTTGTCCAATTTTTTCAATGTTTTGAGACCATGTACGTATGTGTTGGGTCACCTATGGCATTCGCAGGGCAGGTATAGGATTGGGGAATGTGTATCTGTATATATATTTAGTATGTATGCATGTTTGCATATATATAGCTATTCATACATGTGTGAATATATATATATATATATATATATATATATATATATATATATATATGTATATATATATGTATATATATATATATATATATATATATATATATATATATATATATATATATATATATTAATGTTTTTTGTGTATATATGTGTTATTTGCAAAGTGAGCTTTCTTTCACAATTAGGAGTGTTTGATTTAATGTCTGTAGCCTACAAGTATACTGAGACAGAAATTAAGAATATCTGTATAAAGATTTATTTAACAATATCTAACAGCTGGTTATTAAAACGGTGAAGGCACAGTTCACAGGTCTCCTAAATGCATTTTCGTTTTTAGATGGGAATTATTTTAATCTATTGCATTTAAAAAAAATGGTTAGTGAACATTTTCTTCCTGGTAATTGCGCCAAATTCCAGGGAGACAAAAATTGGAAACAATACTCGTCTGCGATTTGTTTTGATGACTTTTACTTCGTAGTATGAATAGTAGCATTGTGTCTGCATACCATTTGTCAACTAAGCAGTAGAAAGTCTTTGCATTAGTCCAATGTGATATATAATGGCTAAGGATTAAATTACGTTGTCCATGCAGTATTATATAACTTTTTCTCCATGCAAGGAAACGATTGTAAATAATAACGTAATGATCAATTCTGATTAATGATACATGCATTTACAGTGAAGGAAAATCATAGGATAAAATCATGGAACACTATTCTTTAAGGGTTCCTCTTTTAATCGTTTTGGATTTGGGAATGTTCCATAGGAAAAAATGTATTTAAATAAGATAATTGACCTTACAAGTTCTCTATCGGATAGGCTAAAAATGTAGTTTTGAGTTAGAGAGACATTTGTAGTTAGAACGAGTTGGATTTCTTAGAAAATCTACTTGAAAAAGAATAACTGATCAGTCTTACCTGTTTCTGATGGTCTGTTACACTGTTTTTGTCTCATGGTTTATATGAACCTGGCAGAATGAAAAATCCTTTTCTTTAGGATGTAAGTGTGTCATATGCCTGAATGTGATTATCAAGATACCTCAGTAAGCCGGTGAATGAATTGATATCTTTTGTGTTTTAGCAAAGAGTGTCAGGATGAGTTCCGTGGTCTGAACACATTTGATATTAGTACACATGCTATCTAGATATAGATGTATACCAGTCTTTGATAAAGCCTAAAAAAAGTTTCCTGTAATTCAAACCTAACAATTTTTTACCTGAAAAATCCCTATCCTAATTTCATTTTGCGCTTTTCCAACTCCCGAACACTATAAAACATGCATGAAACATGCCGTTTTAAAAGAAATAATAATAATAATCCAAAGAAAAATGATTTGATCCACTTACCCTATTTTTTCGGACCATTACAGGAAATGTTCATTTTTTATGGCTTATTTATCAAAAGGATTGACAGGCTGTACTTTCAGGCTGAAACTTGGTTTATTCCATGAAATTTGGCATATAAGTTAACATGTTCCTATGCGATATTATTTGGTTTATTCGGCATATAAGTTATTATTTTAGTTCCTTTGTGATAAGTCTATGATTAAAGGATAAAACTCTTTGAAATTCTTCATTTTGCATTTAATTTTGGAATGATATTTTTTTAGTCCCCAAAATCAAAGATTCCATGTAGTACACATAGAAGTAGTACACATGACCACTCAAAAACTTTTTTTTTCAAGAATGAAAAGTTCGAATTAATTTAAGTCTCAAAATCTCAAGGTATAGAGCTTCAGGTGTATTGATTAGTGTTGCAAGTCTACTCAAAAAAATAATGGATTTTTTTATTTTTTTCAATAGTTGAAAGTTTGCCGAGTGTTGTACGTAGATATATGGTATAACTCCCTAGAGGCGTTTGTGTGTACAGTATTAGAATATAGAGAACTGTTGTCAACTTGCCGGTCTTTTCTCCTAACTATGTAATATATGTCTATTTTCCTGATGCTTTTCTATCTACACTGTGATATATTCGGTAATAAACTGGTGTCTTTTACAAAAAAATCCCAAACCGTTGTTTCTTGAGTATTTGTCACCAACGTCTGCAAGTTGAAATTCTTTTAAGCCTTCCAATGTTGAGGCTACTTTCGTCCAAAGCACAAGAACGCAAACATTTTTGAAAACCATGTAAACCCTGTCATGTTGGTATTCATGGGATAGCTCTCACTGAGAACTCGGATGAGAACCCATGTGCCAGGGTTGTAGTGATTTTTTTTTTATCTTTTTCTATTGGTCAAATAAGTTACCAGTCGCATAAGGCTTAAGTCTGTAGCACCCCTTCGACATCTGGACAGTTTTGTAAATATTCAGAACAAAAATTTCAGATAGAAATACAGGGGTCAGGCTTGGGCTGGAAACTGTGGAAGGCCGCCGGGCTGTAGGTACTCAAATCCTCATAGCCTTACTGAAAACCTTATAGCCTGACTAAATAATGAACAAAAGAGAGTTGTATTATCCAATGAACTTGTCTTAAATCTGTTTCATTCATTGGTTCAGATTTTGAAGGGAATATTGTACAGGATATTTAACTCTAGTCCTGCCAGACCCCCTGCTGGCTCTATATGCCCCTGAAACCAGCACATTCAGCAGAATGCCCGGTGGTTAAGTACCTTATAATTCAATGACACCATACTCTAACAAAACTTGGGGCTATCCCCTCATGTCTGGTATCAAAATAAAGCTAGAAGAGGGGGCTTTCAAAATAGACTAGTGGCATGTAGATTGTGGGGGGTTAATATCCATGGCTGCGTTCCATGGATATTAACTTCGACATCAAAGGCAGGGGGAGGTACGGATAAAGTAGGACCTGGCAGCTGAGCCCCAGATCTTACGGTCCTACTTTATCCTGACCTGGCAGGAGCAGAGTTAAGAGATTAATGGGGTATATGTTGATGATATCAACATATATCATTGCCTTTTGTAGCCAGCCGGGCTACAAAGGCAAATATTGTTATAGCCCAACACAATTTTCTGTAGCCATTGGCTATGGGGCTAGTGTCTAGCTGGACCCCTGGAAATATATAGATATAAATCCTATAAATCTGCTTGAAAATTTGGAAGTTTATCTTTGTTTTGATATAAATGGGTAGAGCTAGATGAATCTTTAAGTCTGTAGAACCTAAGACACCAGACAGTTTTGCAGATATTCAGAAGAGAAAAATCAAATAGAAATATAGGTGTAAATCCTGCTACCTCCTAACAATATTTTGTAAATTTATCTTTGTCTTGATGTAAATGGGTAGAACTAAATGAATGTTAAAGCCTGAGAACCTAACACCCGGACAGTTTTGCAGATATTCAGAACAAAAAATTCAAATGGAAATATAGGTGTAAATCCTGATACCTCCTAAAAATATTTTGTAAATTCATCTTGATAAAAATGGGTAGAAATAAATAAAACCTTACAATTCATGTTAAGTGCACATTTTACTTTCAATACAAGGTCCAATTGCTTAATCTCATATCTGTGTTGAGAATAAAAACACTAGGCAATGTAGAATGATATTATTTATTCATTATAACAAACACTGTATAACGTTATGTAATGTATTGTCATCCTCTGTGCATACAATCACAATTACATAGTTTTCAAACCGTGTAGTTTAACATCCCAGCCAGGCATGAATGTGACTGGCACAAATAAAATATATGTGTGTGTATACATATACACATATACATGTATATATACATGTATAGATACATGTATACATACATGTATATATACATACATGTATATATATGTATGTATGTATGTATGTATATATACATATATATATATACACACATATATACACACATATATATACACATATATATATACATATACATATATATACATATATATACATATATATACATATATATACATATATATATATATATATATATATATATATATATATATATATATATATATATATATATATATATATATATATATATATATATATATATATATATATATATACATAGTACATACATACATGTTGATATAAGACTTAAGTGCACATAAGCACAGACACACCTGTTTCTAGAGATATAGTACCAACTTACCCATCTAATGCAAATTACAAATCCTCTTAAAACAGATCACATCTATAAAATAAAAAAACAACGTCCAAGCCTCTTTCATATCATCCTTTTCATAAGTGCCAGTACCTATATCCCGCCAGCCAACACTAAAAAAAATAAGCAAAAAGAAAGTCCCATCTAGTTTTCATAGTTTCAATGACATCTATATTTTAAGTGAAAGAATATTCATAAAAAATGAATAAGTCCATGATAGATATCACATTTTGAGTAATGTAACCGGTTGTTACATTACATATTAACCCGTTCACACTCAGAGATCCACAAGAAATTATCGTCTGCTTAACTCTGATACTTTTCAAAATAACTTGGGAATAAAGCAAAAGTTCACAAACTATTTGAAGGAGAGTTGTTGATTGACTTCTCTTTTACATTTCTCCTTCGATTATTTTGCAAAAAATGCTTTTGTTAGAAAAATATTTCCAAAATTGTCAGGCCTGTTTTGGCCGCTCTGAGTGTTAATGGGTTAACCCATTTAACCATGTAAAGGCCATAAGGATCTGACAATGCAGGTGATATCATCCTCCTTCATTAAACTGTGGGAACATCTTCGAGGACAGAAAGTTGACCCAGTAATATCTGCATATGTTGACAAATTTTGCCTAGACTGCGATACTGAAGGATTTTTCTTAAGAATTTCTCATAAATTCAAAAAATATTTTTGAAAAGGAGCTGTCGTGCTATTTTATGTGTATGAAGGGTTTTCAGATGAACTTTGCAAGGGTAACTTAAATAGGTTATACCTGCATTATACTTTGGAATGAGTCAGTGATGATAATGTACAGATTATATGCATATATATATATATATATATATATATATATATATATATATATATATATATATATATATATATATATATATATATATATATATATATATATATATATTAACGACCAGGTCAGAACTTCAAAAACTATGGCCTGACCGTTTCTGCAGTCTTGATTTAACAGAGTGTCAATTAATTGTGTCAAGTTTGTAACGTTGTGCTATACACAGATATATATATACATCAAAAAACAAATCTCAAAAAAATATAGAGCAGATCTTGATTTATTTAGACGCCAAACATTTAGGCAATCAGTCAGCTGTATCCTTATGCTACTAGTATTCAGCTTTTATGACAAATATATGTGTATCTGTTCGAAAAAGGTGCCTAAGGTGAAATAGTCATGGACTGGGGTTATTGTGTGAACAACACAGGGAGTGGCAATAACACAATTGGTTAACTTATCCCTTATGCTGCAGGTAGCTAATTTTGCCAATTCAAAATTATGCAAAAAACTTGAAAAATGACCCTGGCACATGGGTACTCATCTGAGAGTACTCAGCGTGAGCTATCCATTGAATTCCAACATGACAGGGTTTAGACAGTTTTCAAAATATTTTGCGCCCTTGTGTTTGTGAAAGTAGCCTTTGCATTGGAACGGTTAATACATCGAAGCTTAGATGAACAAAAACAAGTGGATATGAAACCAGCCAATCAACATAAACAACCAGGCTGCAGAAAATAGCCCCAAAATTAAGTTCTGTGCATGTTGTTGCGCAGCTTTCTCTGTTATGTTAACGATACAAGAGCCCTAATTTGTCTTTCTTCTCCTAGTGACGTCACACTTCGGCGAGATTCGAGACCCCTGGGATAGCCAGGTCTTCACTATAGTGCATGTAGTAATTGGTCTCTCCCTACATATCCATTCTTTTATTCATCTAAGGTCAAAGCCTTTCTGCTATAATCTAATGAAACAACAGGAACGCCATATTGTAACAAAAATCTCATTAACACAAAAATATCCTTTTATGGGGTTTCCAGATGACAAAAACATTAACCCATTAATGCTCAAAGCGGCCAAAAGAAGCCTGATAATTTTGAAGAAATTTTGCATGCATAAGTAGTTAGGTAAATATTTGATGGAGAAAAGTTGATGAAAGAATTAACAACAACTCTCCTTCAAATAATCTTCAAAATCATTCTTAGTTCCAAAGTTACTGTCAAAAGTATCATAGATCCAGACGACAATTTCTATAGGAACTCTTAAGCATTAATGGGTTAAAAAATACAAATTTCACTATTTCATTTATCGCCCAGAATGCGCCCAATTATTAATTGATTCAGTCATTTATTAGTATTTGAGGAAAACCCTACAAAGCTCACATAAACTGTGATATTATAAAGCACCAAATATGAGATAGGTTAATAGCAGTCCGCCATTCAAATTACACTCGATATAGCTGATAAAAAAGCCACACCTTGTAATAAAAGAACCCTCTATAAATTTCTCTAAAGGTTTGTTAACAGAGCAAGTATGAGACTACACCATGGTATTTATAAGTAAACAACTGTAAGTCAATACTTGAAGGTCAATACTTGTAAGCCAATAATTGAATGTTTATAATTGTAAGTCAATAACTGGACGGCAACAAACTCAATAGTATTATTTGTTATCCTAGTTGTGAAAATGGTGTACAGCAAGATGTCTGCGAGAAGCCAGGAGGTATTGCAAGAGGCTGTCAGGCCCAGTACGATACCTGCTGGCTGAACGCAGACTTCTTGCCGTACCCCATTTTCACAACAAAGATAAATCTATCATCAGCTCCAGCCCCCCCCCCCTCCCTCACCCCCTACATAAATTCTAAATTTTGATAGCACAGCAAGTTTTAAGCTCAAGGTTCTTGCAGCTGACATCTGAGAAAACTCTTCGTCAGAATCAACTAACGATTTACATACCTAGATCCATCATAATTACTTCCTGTCATGGTCTTAGCCAGCAGGGCGTCTTTTTGGATACCCAAACCCTTAAAAAGCACTCCTCTGGACACCCAGTTTGTTTTTTTGGTGAGGAATTTCTCAAAATGTCAATCTCAAGCATATAATTGAACTTTTTCATCTCCATATGATTCCCATGAAATTGTATAAGGATATCATACCTTATTTTGATAAATCCATACATGTTTATGGTTGAAATCTGAGTGTATTGTGGTACGCCTCAAAAATCTGGACGCCCAAAAGTTTTGCAAATGCCAATTTTAGGCACCCAGTTTCTAAATCCTGGCTATTATCCTGCTTCCTGCCATATCATTTTCTAGATATACACCATTTTGGAGGACTATAACATGCAAATAGTGTTTTAAACACCAATTAACAATTTCTAGCAGCGGTACAACCAGAAGTGGCCGCCATCTTTGTTGCTATGGGAAAGCGACCTCTGTTGGGAGAGTACGTAGTTAACTGTTGCCATGGCAGTAGAGGGCAATTCATAACAATGAATATTGAGCACAGCATTGTTAGGATCCAAATAAAGGATTATATTGGCCTCCTAACATTGACAACCACAGGTCAGAAACAGCATGGAAAATAGTTCTGTCCAAAGCACTGTTCAGAAAATATTTGATGAGGAAATGTTCATTTGAATCCAACCAACAAAATTTCTATGAAGAATATTCAATTCTGACTTTTGGGGGTAATACCTAAATTATCTCCTAACAAACAATCTTAAAGGACAGAGCTGAAGTGTAAATTGCCCTTTTTGGCACACCAGGCTATTAAATAAAGCTGAAATCTAATATTAGGATTTGTAGTAGATAATTAGCTAAATCTGGACGGGCAGAAATTTTGAACAGGCATTTTTGAAATCCTGGCTAAGAACCTGCATGATATTGCAAATGGCTAATGAAAACGCCAAGAAATCAGAGTTCCATCTTTAGCTTACTTCTCGGACTCTTCTAGAACAAATGGTTAGCATGATATCACAAATTAATGGCCAATGAAACTGCCAAATAATCAGAGTTCTGTCTTTAGTTTATTTCTCTGAACTCTTCCCGAACGAAGAGCTGACATGATATCACAAATGGCTGATGCAAATGCCAAGAAATCAGAGTTCTGTCTTTAGCTTATCTACTGAACTTGTCTAGATTGAATGATTCACATGATATCACAAATGGCTGATGAAAATGTGAAGAATTCATAGTTCTTTCTTTAGCTTATTATCTTGGCTCTTCTAGAGCGAATGATTGACATGATATCACAAATGGCTGATGAAAATGTGATGAATTCATAGTTCTTTCTTTAGCTTATTATCTTGGCTCTTCTAGATCGAATGATTGACATGATATCACAAATAAATGGCCACTGAAACTGCCAAGAAATCATAATTCCCTCTTTAGCTTATTATCTCTGAACTCTTTTAGATCGAATGATTCACATGACATCACAAATGGCTGATGAAAATGTGAAGAATTCAGTTTTTTCTTTAGCTTATTATCTTGGCTCTTCTAGATCAAATGATTAATATGATAACACAAATTAATGGCCAATGAAACCTACAAGAAATCATAGTCCCGGCTTAAGCTTATTTCTCTGAACTTTTCTAGACCAGAATGGTTGACATAATATCATCCCAAATTAAGATGATACATAATATCAGAAATGGCTGATGAAAATGTCAAGAAATCTGAGTTCTTTCTTTTAATAGCTGATTTCTCTGAATTCGGTCAGACCAAAATTGTTGACATGATATCACAAATTAAGATGTTACACATAATATCACAAATGGCTGATGAAAATGTCAAGAAAACTGAGTTCTTTCTTTTAATAGCTGATTTCTCTGAATTCGTCCAGACCAAAATTGTTGACATGATATCACAAATTAAGATGTTACACATAATATCACAAATGGTTGATGAAAATGTCAAGAAAACTGAGTTCTTTCTTTTAATAGCTGATTTCTCTGAATTCGTCCAGACTGAAATTGTTGACATGATATCACAAATTAAGATGATACACATAATATCACAAATGGCTGATGAAAACGCCAAGAAATCAGAGTTCCGTCTTTAGCTTATTTCTCTTGGCTCTCCGTGACCGGATGGTTGACATGACATCACAGGCCTGCTGAATCTCGATAAACTTGGTCTGCGCTTTTTGCTTCTCTTCGGGGTCCTTGTGCTTATCGGGATGCCACTGGCGTGACAGCTGTCGACATCGGTCGTTGATCGTCTTCTGATCCGCACCCGAATCCAGTTCCAATACCTGAAGAAGAACAACGGTCTCCATGGTAACAGCGATATAGTAAATAATGGTCTCCATGGTAACAACAAAATAGTAAATTTTGAAAAACTGTCAAAGTTTAAGAATGGACATTAACTAGTGGTGGGAGTCGGTTGAATTTCCCAACCAATCATTAGTCAGCTGGGCCAACCGACTATCACCGATTAATTGGTTCATCGCACTTTCATGCAAATACATACTTGTCGAAGCTGAAGTTCTGCATGTTTACACCTATTACTTATAGTCTCTAAGTTACTGAATAAAACTAAGAAGAAAGAAGACATACCAGTAATGTAATAAATGGTAATAATTTATTGCAATATGTATGAATGCATTAAAAGATCTCTTAAAGAAATAATGAAAGACACATCATAGAACACATTTCATTCAACTCATATTTCTAAATTAAGTAGGAATCAGTATTATCTAATTTGCTCAGTACCCCATATCTTTTGTCTTATAAATGCATTTTAAAGAAAATATATGAAGGAGAAATGTTAGTAAATTAACAACTCTTTTTCAAATGCTTTTGTGTATTAGTGAATGGAATAGTCTCTTTTATTAGGGGTGTTATTGATATGAGAAGGATTCATCAATCAAAAAAAAAATTCCAATTAATCTAAATAAATATTATGTCAATTGCTTTGTCAATTAATCAATAAACAAAGCAGTCTTTTGGGCTTTGTCATCATTAGTTTGCCATTTTTTTACCAACACTGAAGTTTTCACGAAAGGAAATGATGAGAAAACTTTATTAGTATTTGTATTTTAGGAATCCTAGATCACAGCAACAAAAAATATAGTGTGATACATATGAAAATGATAAATATTTCATGCATTGTGCCGATATCCATAATCTAAATGAAATTATTGGAATCAAAAGAAATGATGTCAATAATTGAAATTTTTAAAAATGACATCAACGACAGCCCAACTTTTAATAAGGTCATCCTTATGACTTGTGAAAATTGCAATTTGTGGTCAATACATAGAAATTCCTGACTGGAAACAAAATTACCAAATGGTATCCAGGGATTGACCTTAACATTTTTTGCTAGGTGTCTTTTGGGCGCCTAGTAATACACAGTCTATAGGCGCCCACAAGAGATATCAGGCGCCCGAGTCCTAAAATCGGCTTTGTTACAATCACGCGGCCTCCTGACTGACACCTCCTTTTGAAACTACGCATAAGATAATTCAGACCTATTTTTAAGACTCTTAATCTAGCTGACATTAACACGTGGTTTGAAGTGTAGACTTCACCGCAGGGGCTTAGCCAGGACCCGTCCTACCTGTCTTTTGGACAGGTAGTTTCCTAAAAACCTCCTGTTTGGACAGGCAAAATTTTCTATGATGATTTTTCAATTTTGACTTTCTGGGTGTAATAACCAAATATTTTCCTAACAAACCTTCTTCTAGGACATAGCTGAAGTGTAAATTGCCCTTTTTGACACACTAAGCTATTAATAGTAGCTGGTATAAGGATTTGAAGTAAATTAGTAGCTAAATCTGGACGGGCAGAATTTTTGAAACTGCTGTTTTGGACAGGCATTTTTGAAATTCTTGCTAAGACCCTGCTTCACCGCATTTTTGCAACTTCAGATTTAAATATGTATGTGGTTCAAAGTCTAGCTGCAATTTGGGCGCCTAGGTTGACATATTCTAGGGGCAAATTAAAAAATCTAGGCGCATTTGCGCCTATATACGGTGAACCCTGGTATTTCTTTTTTCTTTTTTATTCTTAATCCTTCGACTTGTGATTGTTTCCCTAGATTCATATAGAGTATTTACAAAGGAACTTTCACTTAAGAGTAGTACAGTATCACTCTCACTCGCCAAAAATAAGCTGAGCACTACTGAAAGCAAAGGTCATTTATTATCATGTCAAGATAAACTATCTTATATGCTCTCCTTCTGGATTCTAGACTACCTCAAAGTCCATAACAGACTTTCTACCCTTCTTATTCCTGGTAGCATTTATAAATATAGTAAACATTTTTAGTAAATACAGATTCAAAAGTGAACAAAAGACTGGTAGTCAGTCTAACTACCTTATAAGCATTCCACTCTTCTTCTTGATCCAAGTTCTGCCAGCATTTATATATAGTTTAACCCTTATGCTGCTGATTGCAAATTTGGTCAACATGAAATGATGACAAAAAGTTGAAAAATGACTGAAACCATGGCTAATGGGTACTCATCTGATAGTACGTACTACTCAGTGGGAGTTTTCTAATGAGTACCAACATGCCAGGGTTCAGATGATTTTCATAACTTTTTGCTTTTTTGTGCATTAGTCGAAAGTAACATAAGCAGCACAGGGGTTAATCAAATATATTCATGGGTGAAATTAGGACTGGTCACCAGTCTAACCTACCTTATAGGCATTCCGCTCCCCTTCTGGATCCATGGCTTCCACGAAATCTTCATAGACTTTCTGCCAGCCTTTGTCCTTATAATTCTCGTATAACTTTTTGAGTGTATCTTTCATTTCGGCCCATGCGGGTGACTTAAAGAAATGTTTGACGGATTCCTTGAGGGGAATTTGTTCCCCGTCGCTAGTGGTTACGTATGCATTATTTAGCAATGTAGAGGCCCAGAGAGTGAGGTAGATAGTTCCGCAAATTGAGAGAATAGTCAATCGACGACACAACCCCCGTTTTTTCGGAGGGGTTCGCTTCCATCCCAAACCCTTCCAATTCACAAAGATGGAGGAGAAGAATGCGCAGTAGCCGAGGTTGTTGATGTCATAGAAGTACATGGGAAAAGCGAGATAGGCACCAAGAAGGGCGATCTTCATTGACCCCGATTCTCGTCCCACGTTAGCCACGAGGTGTACACCTGCAAGAGAAGAAGAGAGGAATTTTTAAAACAGTGGAGAAAATTGACTTAGTTTATGAAATTTCACTAAACACCTATATTTAATTACAATCATAGCGAAAAAAGTATATGATCTGTAAATTTCTGTATTTTACAAACATGAATTTTGCAAAATTATGTATTTTATCAAATCCATTCAAACAATTGAGTCTAAACTAAAAGTTATGCAATTTCTTGTCTCAGAACTAAGTTCCAAGGTCAAAATCTCTGAAATAGGTCAGGAAAGTAGGTCAATCTTGGGAGGTGAGAATGGTGAGTAAAAGGCTTGCTTGATATGATTATGACAAGTATCTCTAATGTAGGCCAGATAAGTAATTAGTTTTGTTGCACAATTCATAATATAGATGAATATGACATGTATCCCTTATGTAGGTCATAGAAGTAGGTCAATCGAGGTAGTTGAGAATTGACTGATGTGTGAGATCAATAATCTTGTTTGACATGAATAAAGTACTCTTGATCCACAGTTGTTCAAATTAGCACTTCAAACAGAATCAATAATCTCTGTAAACAATGGCGGTTATCTGAATATACTGAGCTCACCCCTGAAATATACAATAACCAAAAATAAGTGTCCATTTACCCAGAAATAAAACTAAGTACTGTCTAGGACCCAGGGACTTATCCAGGACCCGTCCTACCTGTCTTTTGGACAGGTAGTTTCCTGAAAACCTCCTGTTTGGACAGGCTAAAATTTCTATGATGATTTTTCAAGTTTGACTTTTGGGGTGTAATAACCAAATATTTTCCTAACAAACCATCTTCTAGGACATAGCTGAAATGTAAATTGCCCTTTTTGACAGACTAAGCTTTTAAATGTAGCAGGTATATAAGGGTTTGAAGTAGATAAGTGGCTCAATCTGGACGGGCAAAAATTTTGAAATTGCTGTTTTGGACAAGCATTTTTGAAACCCTGACCACACATATTCTGAGCAGGGTCTTACAGCCAGGGTTTCAAAAATGCCTGTGCAAAACAGCAATTCCAAAATATCTGCCCGTCCAGATTCAGCCACTTATCTACTTCGAATCCTTATACCAACTACACTCTACCTTATACTAAGCCTATTGTGTCAAAAAAGTCAATTTACACTTCAACTATGTCCTGAAGGATGGTTTGTTAGGAAAATATTTGGTTATTACTCCAAAAAGTCAAAATTGAAAATTCTTCCTTGAAATTTTTGCCTGTCTAAACAGTAGATTTTCAGGAAACTGCCTGCTAAAAGACAGGCAGGACGGTACGTCCTAGCTGAGTAAAAAGAAAGAAAAATAATTCTATGGGGTTGGCTGAGAGTTGGGAAAAACCAGACTTTTTAACCCTTTTATACACTTGCAGTGGATAAAACAGCATGACAATTTAGGTTAAATATTTCAGTTGAAACTGTAGTTTGGAAAATATTTGAAGGAGAAATGTTAATTATATCACCACCAATAACTCTCCTTCAAATATTTTGTGAAATCATTCTTAATTTCGAAGTTATCATCAAAAGTATTGCGGATCAAGACAACAATTTCAAGAGGAATCCCTTAAGAGTTAATGTCAAGGCGACATTCTTTTGACGACAATCGTGTTATCTTAACAGCCAGTGAGCATATGAACTGCTTCCCAGCATTAACCCTTCCAATGCTGAGGCTACTTTCGTCCAAAGCAAAAGAACGCAAATATTTTTGGGGAGTTGGGAAGGCAGAACAAACCTTAGAGTAGGGATTCTTTGGAGTATCTAAATAAAACTTGTTAGGGATGGGTTACAAGAAACAAACCACGTTTTTTAAGCCTTAGCCCTGTTTTTCATATATTTTCCAGCATTTATTCTCAGCTGGGCAAGCAGAGGTACCAGCTTCATTGCCCCTGTGTCATTGTTGCTGCCTGATAGAAGAAAGTGTCTTCCCAAAGGTAGAGAAAGCATTAACTCTTATGCTGCGGTTTCGCTAATTTGGCAAATACAAAATAAAGCAAAAAACCTGAAAAATGACTGAAAGCGTGGCACATCTGAGAGTGCTCAGCGAGTGCTATTCAATGAATACCAACATTGATCACAGGGTTTGGATGGAGTTCAAATCTTTGCATCCTTGTGCTTTGGATAAAAGTAGCCTTACCAATGGAGGGAGTATGTTCAGTTGTGTGGTATCTAGAACAGACTACTTTAAAATCTAAAGATTCATGATTGCATAAATCACGGATCACACACTGGGTATTCTGACTACTGCAGGGAATAGAGCATTTGTGGTTAGATGGTTAGTATTGTCTGTTCAGTGACAGCTGGACAAAGCTGAATAAGGCAACAATGAAAATATCACAGAATCAATACTGGTAGTATGGAGCTCCCTCTCTCTTTCTCTCTCTCCCTGTCACTCTGTAGCTCTCTCTCTCTCTCCCCCCTCTCTCTCTCTCTACCCCCCCCCCCCCTCTCTCTCCCTCCCTCTCACCACTGAGGGTCAACCCTGATAGCCGAGTGGTCTAAGGCATTGCCGCTGACTGCTAGCTGTCTCTCACCACTGAGGGCCTCCGCTGACTGCTCGCTGTCTCTCACCACTGAGGGCCTGCCCTGATGGCTGAGTGGTCTAAGGCATTACCACTGACTGCTCGCTGTCTCTCACCACTGGGGGCCTGAAACTAGGTGCCTATAAGGCAATTGTAGTTTTTTTTAAGGGGGAAATGTAATGGATTGGGTTCCTTAAAGAGATCAGTTGGCAAATCACAAATATTCCGCCTAGCTGATAGTGGTTACGATGCCAGGCTCCCAAGCATGAGTTTATACATGTGTAGGTTCGAATCTCAGATCCCCAAGCAATTTGGCCAGGACGCTATAGAAAAGTGCGCCATTGTGGAGGGCTGTCTGTGGTTCTTCTGCAACTATAAGACCCCTTAGAACTATTCGTAGAGAGTGGGAATTTCTTCCTGGTTCCGAGTTTCTATGCTAGCCACTGACTGCTTGTTGTCTCTCACCACTGAGGGTTTCTATCTCGCCGTGATATGTTGAAAGCGACTTAAAAACCCATTCCTTCCTCCCTACCCCGGGGTCTTTCTTTAAGACATCCACATGTCCGCGATTTCGTAAAAGGGTACTTTTTTGTACCCAGGTACGAAGTATGGGGGTCTAAATCCCCTTACAATCCACAAAATATACGCGGCTCTGACGCCGAGCGACTCCCGAAGTGACTGGGCTTCCGAGTTTGCTGCTGCCACTTGCTGCCGCTTAACTAGCAGAGGATTATAAAATCTTAAGTTAAAATATGTGTTCCCGTTCATCCAATGTCAATGTTTTGATAAAAGAAGGGGTGTTTATTTAGTGGAAAAAATCAGCATTTTATAAAAAATAAGGGTGCTTTTTTGGCCAGAAATCAGTGCTTTAGGGGTATTTATAAATTTTGATAACAAACGTATGTGCCCCCCTAAATAACCAGGTGCCACCCCCCCCCCCCCCCCCCCCCCCAAGGGCTCCCTACCTAGCTAGCTACAGCATCCCTATTCCCTACCTTCACAGGTGGTGGGTTTATTTGGGTATGGGTAGAAGGTACTTGGGGTGGGGGTATGGATTGGAGCAGTGGGTAGTCTGATAAGGATGGATGACATGTGATACCTACCTACAGCGCTCGCATAGGGTATTACCACATCCACCACAAACTTCAAGGAGGGGTACTCAGCGAACAGCTCCTCGGGTATGGCAACCCTCGCGAGGAACCCGAAGATCCACCCCATCACTATCTCACCCCCGAAGCGCATGGCGTTGAATGCCGGCTTTTCCCGTATCCTCATGATAGCTGTCAGCTCCCTCATGTAGTTGACCTCTTCGTTGGCGTCCGCGACGTAATCGGGTATGCGGACGATGTCCCGCAACCACCCCATGCCGAAACACCCTCCCATGGTACTCCACCATATAAAGGCATGCCGGTCCCTCCGTAGGTAGAAATGGTGCAGTCCAAACCATCCTCCCACCAACCAAAGTAAATACGTGAAGATGACGCTCTTCGCCATCTTGTTTTGCTATCAATAGTTGACGAGAAATCGATCCAAACAGTGTTCAGACGTGCATGTCTGACGCTATGCTGTAACTGCTAACTGTATGCCTTGACTGCCCGCTCGATACACCTGCAGTACTGAAAACAATGCGGAAGTTATGGGAATTCCCCAAGCGAGCAATAAAGAGGAAGTCACATGAAATTCAGTACCGGGTATAGAGTGAATGGGGTTGTTCATTGATAACACCGGGACCTACAAACAAGCAGCTCTCACAAATAATGATAATAATATTTACAACAATGATGATTATGATAATAATAATGATGAATGTAATAATATTATTAATAATAATAATAATAATAATAATAATAATAATAATAATAATAATAATAGTAATAATAATAATAATAATAATGATTTTATGATTATGATGATGACGACGATAATAATGCTTATGCTAATTTAATAATAATAATAATAATAATAATAATAATAATAATAATAATAATAATAATAAAAATAATGATAATAATGCTAATAATAGTAATATGATGACAAAGCAAAGCTTTACATGCTCGTGCAGCTCGATGATATTTCTGCATTCCCTTTCAAATGCAGTCGCAAAGTTACAAATTTATTATCCATGTCATTCTTTAATTGTACTTCGTGGAATCAAATTGGAAACTCCTTGATATGAGCTTTATATACCAGACAGTACGATTAGCGATTGACCAAAAAAATGCCTTAAAATTTACTACAATTTCAATTAACCTGTTGCAAAATCGTCATTTCGCAACAGATTTCAGTTAGAATTAATTGTGGTAGTTCTAGCGATTTAAAGTGCATTGAAATTGATCCACGGAAAGACAAGTAATTCGTTTTGTTATGCATTCAACATCACTGGTGCTAGTGTCAACATCTAACCATAGATGGCGCCACCATCGTCTTTTTTGTATGGCAGGATTCCGATGACGTAATTTGTGTGCCATATTCCGCCCGTGGAGATCGCTATTTGTTGCCTGGTCTACAGCGCTCAAAACGGTATTTTGATACAATTTAAAAGAAATAATCCATGTTTATTATGTTATTAAGAAATACAGGTGAACTTGGATATGACGGACCATTGTACGGCAGATTTTTGCATACGACGGACGATATGCTTGGCCCCAGTCCGATGCATATCAAGTATTCGTCATATGTATATGATGGATTTTGCATATGACGGACCAATTTTCCTGGTCCCATTGAGTCTGTCATATCCAAGTTCACCTGTATTTAGAACATGAAAAGATCTGGCGGCAAAATGTGCTCTAAAAGCAAAAAGTGATGTTCATTTCAAGAGACGAATGAACAGACTTGTTGACAGCCTTTCCTCAGCATCAGTGTGCGAGTACGTTGGTGACGGCCTTTATACTGTAAGCACCGCTTGAAACAGGTCTTTACCCGCTTGATGCATGCGCTTATAACAATAATAATAATAATAATAATAATAATAATAATAATAATAATACATTTTGTACTACTACTACTGCTAGTGATAACATCAACATTGATATATATATATATATATATATATATATATATATATATATATATATATAGAGAGAGAGAGAGAGAGAGAGAGAGAGAGAGAGAGAGAGAGAGAGAGAGAGAGAGAGAGAGAAAGAGAGAGAGAGAGAGAGAGAGATTACGAAGTGGCCCCTTTTCTTCTGTACCCGGTATCAAAGCAATATTGACACGGTTTCGCATGCGCCCTGGGGCGTGTTTTTATTCGTTTGGTTGTCGTTTCGGTTGAACCAGGATCGTTTTTATAGCTAACCACAAGCTGGTTCCCCTTCGGTTCGCCCCATTCGTTTGGCAGTCGCCGTCGCAGTCGACTGATTTCAAAACCACCTCTCGAGGCTGGTTCTCCCTCGTTTCAAAATGGCCGTCAGTGCTCCTTGCGAGATAGAACGGTGAGTGACTTAGTGGTATCAAAGCCGTCATAAATGATTCTGTGACATGACAGTTATATATCATTACGGCAAATTACTTCTTTATATCGGCTGTGTAATTTAAGAATGTATCTTTATAGAGATTAAGCGCTGGCAGATGAGTATTCCACTCATTGCCTAATTTCGCCCAGTCACTTCAACTGTTCAAGACAAGAGAAAGTTAACTCATGGCAGTGAGTTATACATCATGAATAACTAGTTCACTTGGGCCGTTTGTAAGACGATTCTTATTATCTGACTTAAGTTTTTTCGTGTTGACGTGAGTTTAATTGCATCAATATGTATTATGTTCACATCTGATTTTTTATCATTGAAATTCAACTCTAATCAATCAGTCAATTGGTGTTGATATGACGTTTTATGGTTCTAATTCCTGTGATTCTTGAATTATAATATATGATATGTATACACACACACATACATATATCTAAATATATATACATATATATATAAATATATATATATATATATATATATATATATATACATATATATATACACACATATATATATATATATATATATCTATATATATATAAATAATTAAATATGTATATATATATATATATATTTATATATATATATATGTATATATATATATATATATATGTATATATATATATATATATATATATATATATATATATATATATATATATATATATATATATATATAAATATACTTATATATACATATATATTAGAGCTGCACTCACGGAGGGAGATCAACTCATGAGCTCGCCACGCATTTGACTCGTGAGCTCATTAGCTCACGGACATTCCAACTTTCCAAAGAAATACTTATTTTCTAGCCCAGCTATTAGGAAATAAGTAATTACAGGCAGAGAGTTATCAACTTTGCCATTTCTATTTAATTTTAAAGCGTTATGACGAGGTACAAAGGTCAGTATAACATTCAGCACCGCTTGAATCTATACATTGGAGATAGTAAAGAAGACATGACAGCGATAAACAGTTATGCATGTTAATAATGTGTGTTAGGTGCTCTGTGTTACGTTAGTGATCCCATCATATGTACGAAAATATTTTGAAACATTTTAGTGAAAAAATTACTACAGGTGAACTTGGATATGAGGGACCACTGTACGACAGATTTTTGCATACATATGACGGACAATATGCTTGGTCCCAGTCCGATGCATATCAAGTATTTGTCATATGTATATGACAGATTTTGCATATGACGGACCACTTTTCCTGGTCCCATTGTGTCTGTCATATCCAAGTTCACCTGTATGTTTAATATTTAATATGTCTTTCTCCACTTAGAGGGAATTCTGAATATGTTTGAAATTTGCGTGTGTTCTGCTGTAGTTTGATTGACCAAGTGTTAGTAAGGCACTGCACATTGTACACTTTAAAAACCCTGAAGTCCCTGAACTTTTATGGAGAATGTTTACAAAACGCTTTTTGATGTACGTGAAAGTTAACAAAAACTAATGGTGGCCCGCTCTGGGAAGGGCCTGACCAGATTGCCTAGTGGTCTAAGGTGCTGCTGCTGACTGCTTGCTGTCTTTTATGGCTGCAACAGTTGAATCCTGGCCCAGGGAATGGGAAAAGGTTTCTAGTGACTTCAAGCTAGGTGGTGATCTTGCCACAGACTCTGGTGTCCTCCAATGCTCACAACTGGCTATTCATTTATTAGCCTAAACATAACCTAAACATAGCAGAAAAAGTGACAATCATCAGATTTCCTCTTTGGGAAATATACACAATTCTTTTGTTTCTCCATGGGAGTTTTCTATTCTATATTTTCTATTTAAGGAAGAGATCCATTGTTTGAGTCGTGCTGGGATGCAGTTGCATTATGGAGAACACATGTCCGAACGGTTGGAGGTGTACGCATCTGTGGCATTGAAGATCTTTGAAGAAAATAGGTATTCAACTTTTATTATGCTACACAATCTCAGATGAATGGTACAAACTAAATTGTATGAGAATAATAGGCAACATTGCATTTCAGTAAGACTTACATATTGTTGTACACCTGTCAGTATCTTCTAAGGTAGTATTCAACTGATAATGTATCATATCAGGTAAATTGTCTTTGATTACAGAATCTGTTGGTTGATAGGCTTCTAAGATTAATAATTGGTCCAGCATAAAATATGTTGCTTGTTTAAAGAGCCATTTTTTAACCAGAAAAACAACTCGTAAAATATACCTCAAGTTGAACGTTGCTTAACTTGGAGAGATTTGACTCATCCAATTTGTTTAGGTCATCCAGGTAGTCTGTATAATTTTTTTATTTATTTACAAATGTTTCATTGTTTGTGTTTTGTATGTGCAAGTAAATCTGTATTTTCTGATTTGACTACAAATGTTTCATCGTTGATTATGTGTTTTGCATTATTCAGGTTTTAAAGTGCTCAGATTCCCCTCATAGCAGCCAAGTCTCCCACAGCCATTTCTGTCACGCTCTACAGAATGGCTGACCACATCGACATCACCGTGGGCCCCTTATAGCAAGCATAAATCAAATAGACAGATTCAACATTGCCAAAGTAAGTTTTGGAGAGAATGCCAGCCCAGGGCTCGACGTTAAGGCTAGCCTTGTAGCCCCGGGCTAGTTATTGAAAGTCAGGGCTAGTAAATTCTACCTGTAACTAGCCCTGAGGGGCTAGATAGAATTAGAATATCAGCAGTTAAAAATTATGAAGCCCACCTTTGGCTCTACAGACCTGGATGATGATTTAACTCAATTTACCACAATACACTGTATTCTTGTCATGTTATCAACAAAGGCTATGATATCACAAGAGGTCACTATTTGAAAAGAGTTGTCATTAATATCAGGGCTAGCAAAAATATTTCAGGGCTAGTAAAAGTTTCGGTAACTAGCCCTACTGGGCTTATGAAGTTTTTTCTTAATGTTGAGCCCTGCAGCCTGAAGATTGTTAAGTCTATCATGCCTAGGGTTCCCAATGGAAATTGTCGTATGGATCGAGGATACTTTTGTAAATAACTTTTTACTAATGTATTTATTTAGAAGGTATTCTATGGACAGATGTGTGTAAGTATAAGTAATGATAAACAATTATTGTATAAGAATCTGCTTTATAAAAATCTTTTCCAAAAATAAGTTGGATCATTGTTGCACTGAATGAATAGACGGCATATATTTGACAAGTGCCATCTCATTATTGCTAGTCCTACAGCTGATATTTTGAGAAATGCTAGTCCTGGACCAGCAGATGACCACTTATGTTGGTGCCTGTATTGATACATTTTGTTTTATCATGTATTTCAGTGATAAGTGGGACAAGCAGTTACAAGCTGGCACATTTGCAGGCAAGACTTAACCTTCCTGTCACCAAGGAAAGGAAACCGAAGCAGCTTTTTAATGAGGAATATGATTTTATCCACTTCAAAAGACTTCGTATCCAAGATTAAGCAGAGCCAAGCAATTTTTGTATGTTTGAGAGCTAGTAAAAGTTGCACCTATCATAAAGATAAGATATTCTGTTCTATGCATGTATTTATGTAAATATTGATAAACAGATGGAATAGCATTTTACCAAGTGCAAATACCACTAACTCATTGTCACGGGTCTGAAAATAAAAAAATTAATTTATAATATACACCATTGTAATTTGTTTTTCTTTTTAAAAGCTGTTGTTTTGTGGTGCATTGTTGCAGTAATTAAAGAGGAAGGTTTAAATAAAGCGGTCTTATTACAATCATTATGACGGTTCTCCATGATTCCCTGTAATCTTCGGAATGATTCGAGTTGGAACTCATTCATACTTTTAAGTCTGTTCGACAATTATACCATAGATGCTTGATAATATATAGATTACTTGAAAATCAGTCATTCTTCATTATTAACTTTTCCAATGATCATGATTTCACTGTTGATTATAAATGTTAGAAGTATCCTGCCTGCCCCTGGATTGAGTTACTTTAGGACAGTGGTTATTTGAGAACCTTCTTGGTTTTATTTTCCAGAATTAATGATGCAAATTGAAGTCATGAATTAATATTTTTTTTTTATTAAAATCTCTCTCAATGTACAATGAATAGACAGTTCTAATATATTATAAAGGAACAAGTGATTTAAGCCGTAAATTATCAACATCTTAACTGCACAGTGGTCATGGAGGATATTGTATGAGGTGGCTGAAGAAGCATAGTTTCAAGCTGATAACTTAATATGCCAATGACAACATTCACATTTTTCGCTAATTCAGGCTTGGAGTGCCTCATGAAATGATCCATCTGGAGCTATGATAATTTTAAAAATAACTGGATTAAAGCAAGTATTCACTTTGTATTTTAAAGAAAAGTTGCTTTGGGTTCTAATTGATATTTCCCCATTTGATCTAGGTGTTAGTATTGCTAAGGCTGATATGGTAGTGTCACCTGGTCACAGTATTTACACTGATAGTCTCATAGCAACCATCAATTATCGCTGTGCTCCCTAACCTGTGCTCCAGGACCTCAACATTTGGACAACCCTATATAGGTTAATAGCATTTGATATGTTATGAAGATCAAGAGCACTGTTGACACTAACAGCCTCCTCCCCCAGGTCTGACAATGGCACACAGCCAAACTAACTCATAATTGTATTAGGGTTTTAAGTTTTAACCCATTTGCACTGGGCTGACAATTTGAACATAAGGTCTAGAAGATGTTTGTTTCCTGTGACACAACCCTAACAAGCTTTCACTCCCAAAAATATAGCCACCCTATTTTTTTTCCGCCCTCCCAACTGCCAAATTCCCAATCAACATAAATACAGGATTAGAACACAGCATTACAACGATAGCTGCCATGAAACACATTTTGTCGGAAAAAAAAGAATCCAAAATAATTGTTTTCACCTACATACCTACCCCATTTTTTTCAGAAATTTACAGGAAAGAAACATTTTTTTGTTAGGCTGTAATAAATATTTGAAAATCCAATTGGACTTAATGTGTAAGTATGGCTTGTGGAAGTTTTTAGACCTCCAACACAAGCAAAGGCATGCCTTTTTATCAGTTCATAAATCTGAAGGTGATGTGGACTAAAGGCATCGAAAGACGACTGATGTTTTCAAGCTTTGACATCTTACCTTACAAGACACCCCATGCCAACTGTCAGGGGCCGAGGTAACAAGAAAAACACTCGGGGAGGGATAATTTTCTCAGCAAGTAATCATGACATATTCTGCCACAGTTCCCTATGCTTCAACGGACAATATCACTAATTCATCTTCATCATGTAAAAAGAGTGCTTGAGAGAAACCTGGCTGCCTCTAACTCTTTTATTAACAAAGATCACACAGTGCATCTGACATATTTTGGATTGACCCAGAATGAGAGATAATATTTCAAGAATATTTCACAGAAGATATATTAGCAAATTGCATAGGAATTAAAATCATGTAATTTTCTGTGCATAATTAACCAAGGTGGGCGAACCCCTTAAAATACCTGGCAGTGGATGGCACCCCATATAGATCATCAATTTTACATGACTATACATGCGGTTACTGATAAAACAGACAAGCATGCACCTCTGCATTCAATGTTTATACAGAAAATTAAACTAACATGCCATTATGTCCTAGTTGTATTATAAATCTACAGTGATATATCATTAAAAAATGGCACTTGATTTAAATATACTGGACAGTACACCACTTAATTTTACCTGAGATTTTTAATTAACTAGAAATTTAGAATATAAATGGAATCTCCCTGATTTTACCCAGTATTGTGTATAATACATGCACATGTAGATAGATAATCTTTATTTCAAGTCGGCAATAATTCTATGTACAGTAGTAAACAAGAGCACAGGCCTTTGCCGACGTCCTGGCCCCGGAAAGTAAAGAAAAAAACAAAGAATTTGTGTTGAACCCCTGTATCACTGTAAATAAAAAGTTCTATTTATGTACAGAGATACAGGGCTTCAGCACTAATTCTTTGTTTTTTCTTTATGTTCCAGGGCCAGGACGTTGGTAAAGGCCTATGACATGAAATGCCAGCCCAGGTTGAATTCTCTGCAATGCACCTCCCCTTGTTGCCAATCTATTTAGAGGCAATAAGTGGATCCTCTTGCATTTGTTGGCAGACGAAGATCGCGGCTTTTCTACGGGCAACCATTTTGGTTTCAGATCGAGGCTCTATGCCGTTTTGTTGGACAACCACACTTACGTCTAACATACTCCTATTTAGGGCAACCAGTGTTGAGCAAAAAAAACGAACCCCTGCACACGCGGACTTGATGTACACGTCATGCTTTCGACTGCTAAAAATAGGATCAATAAAAGTCATGTGCAGTGATCTTCTATCGGAGCGGTCATTATTTTTGTGAAACTTTGAATAAATCCTTTATGGATGCCCAAGGGTGATAGGTTGAAATCATACAGAGAACGAAAATGTAATCATGGTAGTGGAAATCACATAATGGATTGAGATGAAATTTTCTGTGTAAAATAGTAAATGACACATATCGCTTCAGTTTCACTTTCGTTTTTACACGGAATACCACGTTAAACAGGGGCAAAACAGGGGGACTGGTATTTTTCAACTTTTGTCGTAGACAAAATTACTTTTGTCAGACAAAAGTAACTTTTGTCAGACAAAAGTAACTTTTGTTGGACCAAAGTACTTTTGTCAGACAAAGTAACTTTTGTAGGACAAAAGTACTTTTGTCAGGACAAAAGTATTTTTGTGTTACACATGGCGTAACCACTCGCCAAATGTCACATCTTAGACTTCTGTCTCGACAAATTGCTTCTGTCGACAAAAGTATGGATGTTACAAACGGCGCCCCATATTCAACTGCCAACATTTCATCAATAATTATGTTAGTAAAGATGTTTTTTTCTCAGACCCAAATGGCTGACATACAACGTTATTAACCTACAGTTAATTGTATAACACCAAAAATACGATATTCCATTACTATGTAATTTTGATTGCTCCTGTAAAAGTCCTGTAAAACGCTCAATTGAGTTACTCTCCTGTGTACTGTAGCATACGGTTCGTAATGAGTAGCCGTGATTGGCAGGGATTGATGTATATAACCAGGGACTTCACATATATATATATATCTGATATAACCCCGGGGGGGCACTCAGGTACAGAGGGGGGGGGGGGCGCACCCGCGTTACGTATTTTGCGGAAGAAGGGGTCCTTTTTTAAGACCTCCGCATATCCGCGATTTTGTAAAAGAAGGGTACTTTTTTGTAGCCAGGTACGAAGTATGGAGGTCAAAATCCCCTTACAATCCACGAAATGTACGCGGCTCTGACGCCGAGTGACTCCCAAAGTCCGACTTTGCTGCCGCCACTTGCTGTCGCTAAACACGCAGAGGATTATAAAATATTAAGTTAAAATACGTGTTCCCGTTCATCCAATGTCAGTGTTTTGATAAAAGAAGGGGTGATTATTTAGTGGAAAAAGTCAGCGTTTTTATTAAAATAAGGGTGCTTTTTTGGCCAGAAATCAGTGCTTTAGGGTATTTTTTTTGATAAGCGTATGCGCCCCTTAATACCCAAGTGCCCCCCCCCCCCCACCCACGGGGGATATAACTCAGCTCGCTCAATTGGTACTGTCAGAATGAATAAATTATGGTTGAGGATTTTTAAGTCACAACGTCTCCGTAAAGGCCAATTAACCCCTATGCTGCTGGTGGCTACTTGGGCTAATACAAAATGATGCAAACACCTTAAAGTGACTGAAACCCTGGCAAATGGATACTCATTTGAGAGTACTCAGCGAGGGCTTTCCAATGAATACCAATATGACCGGGTTAAGAATGTTTTTTTCAAAGATATTTTCGTCCTTGTGCTTTGGACAGAAGTAGCCGCAGCACTGAAGGGGTTAATGGCATAACTTGTGGGTCCATTGTCAGTGTGAAAGAATGACATTTGAAGCATTACTTACCCACGGGAGAAACCCCGGGGTGGGGGGCACTTTGGTATTTAGGGGGCGCATACGCTTGTTATCAAAATTCAAAAATACCCCTAAATGCACTGATTTCTGGCCAAAAAAAGCACCCCTCTTCTAATAAAAACGCTGATTTTTCCCAGTAAATCAAAACCCCTTCTTTTATCAAAACGCTGACATTTGATGAACGGGAACACGTATTCTAACTTAAGATTTTAAAATCTCTGCCTCTTTAGAAATTAAGAGTATAGCCTTCTGATCCAAAGCCATTTTTACTTCCGTTTCGACAATTTACTAGAACATGGTAGGTCATATAATTGGCATCAAATGAAGAGCATTATATTTGGGTAAAATACTACTTTTTTCCCCACACCTTCGCTAATATTGCAGCATCATCTCAATGTTATGATCTAAATATTTTATCTTTTCAATCTCCACCATTTCGACTTTATATAGCCCGCATCCGCTTTACGTATTTCGCGGAAGAAGGGGTCCTTTTTTAAGACCTCCGCATATCCGCGATTTTGTAAAAGAAGGGTACTTTTTTGTAGCCGGGTACGAAGTATGGGGGTCAAAATCCCCTTACAATCCACGAAATGTACGCGGCTCTGACGACGAGTGACTCCCAAAGTCCGACTTTGCTGCCGCAACTTGCTGCCGCTAAACACGCAGAGGATTATAACATATTAAGTTAAAATACGTGTTCCCGTTCATCCAATGTCAGTGTTTTGATAAAAGAAGGGGTGATTATTTAGTGGAAAAGGTCAGCGTTTTTATTAAAATAAGGGTGCTTTTTTGGCCAGAAATCAGTGCTTTAGGGGCAGCACCTGCTGTGGTGAGAGCTAGTGCAGATAGTATAGCCCACATCCGCCAGATGGCAGCACCTGCTGTGGTGAGAGCTAGTGCATATAATAAAGCCCACATCCGCCAGATGGCAGCACCTGCTGTGGTAAGAGCTAGTGCAGATAGTATAGCCCACATCCGCCAGATGGCAGCACCTGCTGTGATGAGAGCTTTTGCAGATAGTATAGCAGATAGTATAGCTAACATCCGCCAGATGGCAGCACCTGCTGTGGTGAGAGCTTTTGCAAGATAATATAGCCCTTATCCGCCAGATGGCAGCACCTGCACCGTTCGGAGGTTATTAGATAATGCATAATACATTGCCAAATAGCAGCACCTGCAATGGTTGGTGGTAGTGCAGATGATATATCCCACGTCCGCTAGATGGCAGCACCTGCTCTGGTGAGGGCTAGTGCAGATGATGTACCCAACATCTGCCAGATGGCAGCACCTGCTGTGGTTAGGGCTCATGAATCCAGCAGATTTATCTCGGAACCCAATCAGAGTCTACACAGTAAGAGGTCATAGTGAGCTGCTGAAGGAAATGGAAAATAAACACACTTCATACAATTACCTTAACCCATTCACACTGAGAGTTTCTCTAGAAAGTATCGTCTGCTACTCTCATATTTTTGAAATTAACTTGGGAATAAAGCATAAGTTCACAAGAAAATTGATGAAGAATTGTTGTTTGGCTTCTGATTAACATTTCTCCTTCAAATGTTTTCCAGAAAATGCTTTTGTAATCAAAATATTTCAAAGATCGTCAGGTCTGTTTTGGCCGCTCTGAGTGTGAATGGGTTAACTTCCAGGGCTAATACAACGAAGCTCTAGAAATTTTACTCTGCTTTCTAAATACATACATGTATTTGGGCATAGCTAAGAAGATGTTAAAACCAACCCCAACAACTCAAAAAGAAAGAAAAGAGAAAAAAGCAATAATGCGGAAAACAATGAAAGAACTAAGGAAAAGAACTGGAAAAGGAGGGGTTGGTCTCAAATCAAAACGACGAAAAGGAAAAGAAAAAGTCTAATACACATTTTTATAACATGAACCCTCTTCCATATTCACATCCTCCGGAAAAAAATACAAGTTTAGCAATTAGTTATCCCTATTCACTCCGTCTTGATCTTATATTTAAAATGGCCCCAATGCCTGAGACACATCTTTAATTGAGTGGGTTGGAAGATTAAAATGAAGTGCTACGTACCACTTTATTAACTCTAGCATTGCAGAATTAAATTCCCAAGGGCTCTCTAAATATTTCTGAAAGCATTCTACCAGTTTCTCCAATATACAACTCCCAACACTTTATGCAATTGATTGCATATATAAGACCTTTAGTTTTATAAGACCTTTAGGTCAAGAGCACACTCAAAATACTCCATTCGAACATCTCTTTGGCACTACTATCTAGTCTCAGGTGTAGAAGCCACCTGAGGGTAATGTTATAAACAGACCCTGAGTGAGTTGTATGCGCTTTGTGGAAAGCCCGGGGGGGGGGGGGGGGGGGGGGGGGGGGGGGGGTCGGGGGGCACTCAGGTACTGAGGGGGGCCGCCCCTTCGTTACGTATTTCGAAGAAGAAGGGGTCTTTTTTAAGACCTCCGCATGTCCGCGATTTTGTAAAAGAAGGGTACTTTTTTGAACCAAGGTGCGAAGTTTGGGGTCAAAATCCCCTTACAATCCACGAAACATACGCGGTACTGACGCCGAGTGACTCCCGAAGTAGCTGGGCTTCCGAGTTTGCTGCCGCCACTTGTTGCCGCTAAACACGCAGAGGGTTATTAAAATGCGTGTTCCCGTTCATCCAATGTCAGTGTTTTGATAAAAGAAGGGGTGTTTATTTAGTGGAAAAAGTCAGTGTTTTATTAAAACAAGGGTGCATTTTTGGCCATAAATCAGTGCTTTAGGGGTATTTTATAATTTTGATAACGAACGTATGCGCCCCCTAAATACCCAAGTGCCCCCCCCCCCCCCCCGGGTGCAAAGGTACATCACAGAGGGTGGGGCACAATACAGCACCCTGCAAAAAGCTCTAAAGAGGACTGGCATTTCTTGTTCCGAAGTTCTTTGAAACTTTCTGATCAGCATGTGAATGCCCTCTTGCATTATGATCTGTATTGACATTTTACATCTTCATCATCTGACAGATCATTCGCAACAACACACCCTAGATAGTATGTCTGCGACACCAGTTTCAGTAACTTTCCATATGAATACAATGGTGGGAATTTAGATGTTCTCGTCAATGGTGGTTTAAAGATCATATATTCAGTTTTATTTACATTGTAGATAATATCATTTTTTATATATAACTCACAGGTCGAAATAAGAATTCGTAAGGTTTTCATTGAGGGAGCCAGGATAGGCACATCATCTGCATTAATGAAAGTGTTTTTATGAAAGGACTCCGTAAAAGTATTACAAACATCTTTTCGAACGATGCTATACGATCCATCTTATATATATATATATATATATATATATATATATATATATATATATATATATATATATATATATATATATATATATATATATATATATATATATATATATATATATATATATTCAAAGATATGAAATGCAATAAGATACACTTAAAACTTTCGACTCCCTTGCGGTATTGTCATAATATTTTTGAGGAGAAATCAATTGAATGGATTGCTGAGGAAATAACAACCATAGGCGACTTATCAAATGAGGTGGGGGAAATTTATGCACTAGAATACCTACAAAATGTACTTCAACCTAAATGCAACCTTTTATTCTATGCAAATATTAAAAAAGGTACGACAAATATTTGGAAAATAATCTGATAGAGATTATTCTACCTCAGCTACCATATTTATTGAACATATTAAACTTTGGAGCGAATAAAAACAAAGTCTTCTATTTTGGTATCAATGAATCAGGAAATGTTAATGTTCGGAGCTTAGAACAAAAATGGTCTTTCAAATCAAATGATAATCTGAGTTTTGAACTATTGACTCTTGCATTGAAAAGTGCCAAATATTTTGCTCCTATTTTGTATCAATATTTTAATCAATATAAACTCCTTCACAGACGCATCAAAAGTAATAAACTGGTACACGAAATGAATATATCTGAAGATGACAAATGTTTATTCTGTATACAGAGGATTGACACATTAGAACATATTTACGTTGATTGTGAAAATGCTAGGAATATATGGATGAAACAGAAAGCTGGGTGAGGTCAATATATGACCATCATTTTGAAATTGCTGATGTAGAAAAGATATCTGGGTCTCATGACAATGGTCAGATAAAACAACTTGTAATAGTTAGCGTAAAAGACATGATATACTTCAAGTGAAAAAGTGGTAAAAGAATGTCAATATCTGACTTTAAATTAGGTATCTCCCAAAATATCTAAATATCACTAGATCTCATAAAATGACAACAAATGTTGGAAAACATTTCGACCAGAAATGGAAAAGTTTCATAGATATCCTAAGATTAGATTACGCTACAAAAATAGCTGGTACACCCTATAAAAAGGATAAACAATTTTGCAAATAATTTATCATAGAAAATATATGTATTGCATAGTATATTTATCTTTTTATCTCTCTATTGTTATTTTGATGACCTTGACGAAGGATGGGTCCTTTGGTGGATTGTTATGCCAAAGAATAAATAAACATCCTGTTGCACATATGTGCAATTTGAAATTTAAAAAAGTCTTGATTTGTATTTAGTAAAAGCAAAAAGATCAACTCTGATCAGATCATCAGGTACATGAGTATGAACTAATATGGATATAAACCACATAGTGAGAAGGATTTTAAGTCTGCCTCTTGCATACTTTAGATGTTCAGAGGTCAGACCATCTGCTGATTTCCAAGAGACCTTATCAAAGCTTCCACTTCAGATGTATTGACCATGTTATCCTGAACATCTACCTGAGATATATGATCCAACCAACACCGTGTTTTATGCCTAATATTTCCCACGCTTTCTAGGAATATTTCAATAGTGATTTCCTCAGTATTTGGCTGTTTTAGTTATCAATACTACTAGGCAGAGGCACCTTCTTCTTGCTTATAGAATGACCTCCAGACCTCCAGAAATTTTTATATTTCTTTGTACCTAGCCTTCTGGCTCTAGCATCACCCTTTGCTTGGTCTTCATTGATTTACAAGCTCTTTAGGAGTTTTTTAATCTGGCCCTAGCTCTTCTCATCATATCCCATATGAGACCTGTTCTCGAACGAGTGAACCATAAAAGAGAAGCTCAAACCTTTGCGCGTAAGCGACCACCAGTGATATCACCAACCAACATTTTACTATTTTATTATGTGGCTGGACATTGCTGTTCCTAGTGACGAGAAGGAGATCTTTTGTCGGTGTTGATACATCGCCAGTATCACTTCAGACGTCTTATATCTACCTCTGTCCATCTACGGCGCTGTAATACCCAGCCACTCTGCCATATTCCTTGACGTCCACCATTCCTGGCATTGGAGCAGCCAGCCACAATGACCACTGTGCTATATTCCTTGGATTATTTTACTAGATGTACCCATTCCTGACGTCCACCATTCCTGGCGCTGGAGCAGCCAGACATAACGACCACGGTGCCATATTCCTTGGATTATGATACTAGATGTACCCATTCCTGACGTCCACCATTCCTGGTGCTGAAGTACCAACAACCTGTGTGCCCAATTTACTGGATTAATTTACTGGATGTGCCAAACCCTGACGTCCGCCAATCCGGTGCTGGACTACCCATCCACAGAGACTCATTCCTTGGATTACTTTTACAGATGAGCCATTCCTGACGTCCGAGGAGACCATCGATGGCCGAGAAGATTTTAATGTATTGACTATTATTTATTCTGGACTATGCCAATGTGTCAAAGTCGTTCATGTTGCCGTGAACGTAACGATAAGCGAACATTCTTGATACCTAAGTGACACAGCGGCTGGTAGCAGTAATGTGAGTAGTACTTATTACATGCTTCTCTGCTGTTTTATCAAGTAATTTTCATCTATATTTATCCGGTTCTTAGAGTACCTCAGAGTATTTATCTTTAGTTGTAGATTTCTAGTCTCAAGAGTTTTAAACGTTGAACGATTAGAGTGATATTCATTCTTTTAACTTGAGATTATTTTGGGGGAACTAAGTTCATACCAGTGGTCCGCAGCAGGCTGAATTTGTATAATGTATATATCGGAAAGTTGTCAAAGTTTAATGGTTGTTTTTGGTATTTGACTACTGTGAGCGATAATCAAGAATAACATTGAGCGATAATCGAGAATAACATTCCTTGTTACGAAGAGTTGGACTGGAAGTCTGGGACTCGGCCACTCTCTTAAGTATTACTGGTACTTAACTGTATTCTACTCATGTTGTATTGAATAGTTAGTATAACGGTTTCCACCCTGTGTGATAATCAACAGGTCAACCCGCTTGAGCATGTGATGCTGCTGGGTAGATAGAGACTCAGGTCTTATGAAACCGTTGTCAAACAGTATCGGGTCATTGTTTACTGTCGAGGACAGTAATTTTGCTAGACGTTAGTTGCGTTAATTTCGAGTTAGCGTTTCTTGTTCGTATCCCTTTTTAGGATAGTTTTGGTATTTGGATTTGAGGACCATTCAGAGCAAGTCGGGGGTTGTGTGATCCGCCACAAACAACTGTCTAGATGTAAACAAGAGCATGGGCTCTGACTTAGTTAAATATAACTCAGAGAATTACATCGTTGCCATTTTCTCACGAGACCTCTCCCACTGTCACTGTGGTTGTTATCACGTGAAATGAATGTGTTCACGCATGCTTATCATGAGCTTAATTTGAGAGAGAGGCCATGGCGTCTTGTTAAACAGACGGTAAGGAGAACTTCGAGTAACTTTCAAAGCGAATAGACATGTTTTTGTCTAACTCCTGGATTACCTTAACTATGGATGGATTATTGGAGAGTGTTGTGCATGTCGAGTTGGACTTGTAAGCGGAGGAACAGAGAATTTGTGAAAGTTTGGTGAAGTAGCCTTGAATATCTGACTCTCTACATACACTATGAGCCTCTTCTGACAGAAAGGTGAAGCCGAACAATTGCAATCTGTGTTTCTAACATCAAGAAGGATTATTAAAGTTGGTGTTAAATATTTGTACTTCCTTGTTCAGTTCTAGTTCTACACAGTCCCACGCATCCATTCCCCCAGCTGATCCTAAATGCTATCACTATAGGGCAAGAGAAACCCAACTATATATATATATATATATATATATATATATATATATATATATATATATATATATATATATATATATATATATATATATATATATATATATATACATATATATGTATATATATATATATATATATATATATATATATATATATATATATATATATATATATGTATATATATATATATATACTGTAGAACACGAAATGTCCGCGTGTGTTTATATATAGCGTACTTAGCGTGTGGTTCCGCTTCGCTATATATAAAAACGCTGTACTTATTTATTACTGTACTGGCGCTGTCAGCGGCGGCTATCTTCGCTAACATAAAGATACGTTATGATGCAACCCCAATTCGCTATACTTGGGACACGCGTGAATTTCGTGTTCTACAGTATATGTATATATATATATATGTATATATATATATATATATATATATATATATATATATATATATATATATATATATATATATATATATATATATATATATATATATAAATATATATATATATATATATATATATATATATATATATATATATATATATATATATATATATATATATATATATATATATATATATATACATACATACATATATATGTATATATATATATATATATATATATATATATATATATATATACATATATATATATATATATATATATATATATATATATATATATATATATATATATATATATATATATATATATATATATATATATATATATATAATGTATATTTACACATGTGTGCTGGGAAAGAGGACATGCACACACACACTCATGCATTCATACATGCATACATACATACGTACATACAAACATACATGCATTATATCTATGTGTATGTAAGTTTATATTTCAAAATAATTAAAAATAGTTTTGATTCATTTCAATGTTTCCTTCTATTACTTGCTATTAAAATTGTCATTCAATTAGTATAAATGCGCCATAAATCTAATTAATGACATCATTCCTGACACTTCTACGCATTAGTAAAACCTAGATATACTGGCTTATGAGCAATTCAGGAAAGAATGCGGATGTGATGAACCTTATATAATCGCATAGCTATTAAATTCATGTGTGCAGAGTTGCGTTGGACGCCTTGAATAAGGCCATGGCTTCACAGCAGGATCGTCGTTTTGCCTACCGGTTGAAGCTGGCAGTATTGTCAGGCGATGTCCAGATGGCCAGAAGGCTAATCAAGGGCAGAGTCGATACAAATGCTACATTTTGGGTCAGTTAAAACCTTTCCAATTTTGCACAACGATAGCCTGTATAGACATTTTCTCTGCGTTATATATATATATTACTATTGCTCTTTTCAAAATCCACAATTGTAAGTAGTCTCAATACTAATATGACTACAAAGCATATGTTGAAATAATCGCGCAGCTCCATAATATGATGCTGACAAAGCCAGAAAATAAGCGTGGAGGATTTCATTTCTATTTTCGCTCTGACCAAAAAGATCGCTAAGATTGACTGAAAATTAGGCGTAATGTCATCTATGAAACATACCTGGTACTATATCACATTGCCCGGTGAACAGATGGGAATGTCAACATTTTATAGAAATCATAGAATGGTATATTACCCTATTAGTGGGGGGGGGGGGGGGGGGGGGGCCTATGTATTTCTAGTGGGAATTTCACATACATTTTGATTTTTCAATTGAATTTAGCTCTTCATACAGGCTGGAATAAAATAAAACACGGCACCAATTTTTCCAAATACGGAAAGGCGTTTTTATGCTAATTGGGTATGACATCATAGGTATTATATAAAAAATCCACTTTTTGTCATTTTTTTTGGTCGTGATACTAAAGCCCCTTTCACACCAACTGGCGATGTCTGGCGATGCACTGGCAACGTCTTCACGACTGCTAAATCATCAAAAATCGCCAGTGCATCGCCAGTACATCGCCAAATGATTTGCTTGACGACGTAATGACGACCTATTGACGCCCCAGTGGCAACACATAAACGTACATATGACGATCTGCTGACAACTTGGTCACGACCGCTGGCGATCGCTGACAACTTCCTGACGATGCACTGACGACCACTGGCAACATCATGACGACCACTGGCGTCTTCTTGGCGAATTGGTGAAGACATATTGGCAACATGGCGATGTGTTGAAGACGTTGTGGCGACCGAGTTGTCACGTGATCAAAGAGGTATACAAGGAGAGCAAAACTTGCCCCTCTATCATAATAATTGATATTGCACTCACCCAAGTGCCATCTTTGTAGAATATCCACCCCCTGATAATAATATGTTGAAAATGGAAGTATATGATCTTGAAAGTATACATAATCTTTTTATGATATTTTCTCTGTGTGTTTTTCATAACTGTGAATATATCAGCTTTATGAAATAAAAGTTACTTCATTAATATATGTGTATGGTTATCAACTTGCAAACTCTTGTGAAATATAATTACCCATTCCTAAGCTAAACTTATAACCTGACTTCGGTTGCCAGGATTGGTATTAAACAAAATCCCACCAAATAGGCCCCAATAGTGAACCGCGTGAAATCTCCTGATTGTGGATGGATGAATGTTGACAGGTATGCCATTCAGATGATTCTTTAGTCATAGTCCAGCAATTTAAACACTCATACACTTATGAAGGCATAGTAATGTGAATTCCTAATCATTAGATATGAAAATGGCACCCTCTCTTTCATCTTTCAAGAAAATATAACTTGAAGAACAACTTTCACAGAAAAGCAATAATCTTCTAACTCTATTTCATCATAGAGATAGGCTATTATCAAAGTATGTTAAATCACTAGTGTCCCTCCCCTTTTATCAAAGATGACACCAATGACATTCTTCATTTACTCTTGTAAATGGACCTCCAAAGGCTGATGAGGCCTGAACAAAAATATGTTTGTCTTCTATTACATGCTAGAAAAAGTAGGGTAGATAGGTGGGGAATTTATCTTATTTTATATCATTTCTTTTCTCTCCTCCATGCTGCATTAGATGTAAATGCAAAGTAAAATAGCAGCATCTAAAGTAGTGGGATATGTAAATCTATGTAAATCCACAGAACTAGTATTATATGCTGATATTTGATTTTTCTTCTTTCTTCTTTCAATTTCTTTTGTATGCCATGCATGGAGAGAGAGAGGGTCCATTTATCAAATCTTCAAGTATAATTTTGACAATTTAATATTATCTCAATATTTCCTATTAAAATATCTATTGAGATTCACCTTTGGAGGTCCAAAAACACTGACGATCTGTTAACGACGCATTGGCAAGCTGCTGGCGTAGCTTGGCGATGGTTGGCGTGGCGCTGACGACCGATTGATGACGCTTTATTCACTGGCGACCGTTGGCGAGGCTTGGCGATTTTTTTGAACATTCCAAAAAAATCGCCAAGCTTGACGAAGCGTTGACGACGGCTGACGAGCGCTGGCGATGTGATGGCAATGTACTGACGTTGTCTGGCGACGTCTGGCGATGCATTGGCGATGTGTCCAAAATTGTTGGTCACCAGTGCATCGCCAGACGTCGCCAGTTGGTGTGAAAGGGGCTTAAGGTGTCAACTTCTATAATTAAAATATGCTTGAATAATATGTATTTGAACAACAATAGCCACTAGATTCTGAATCAATCACCTTTGGACCTGAAAACTTAATGTTTTTCAACATTTTGGGTCAAAAATTGACATTTTTGACAATATACCGGATTATTTGTCAACATATTTGGTCTAATTCAACTTAATACATTTCTTTAGTCTACAATGCATGGGTAAATTTCACTTAACACATAAAATAGACAAATTGTATGAAATCTGTTAAATCCTTTTAAAAAATTGATGTATTTGTATCACATAAGTGTGTATATTAGCATTCAAAATTTACACGTTTTGCCCTAGGACACAGATCAAGTAAGGTTTCCAACCCACCTTAAAAGTCTACTGGGGTTTCATCTTCACTGTCCTCTGACACAGTGACATTTCTGTTCTCACAGCTTTCCTCACATGAGGTGCACATGTCTGTGCAATACATGCTGTGTTTCTTACATGAGCATGTCTTTTTTGTGCAGTTTCCCTTACATGCACATTTCACTAGTTCCAGTACCGCTTCAGGAGCTGGTGGGAGTACAGTAGTGACAGGCCGGAGCACTTCCCCTTCCATACACTAACCATGTGACATTGGTGGTGGAAGGGTCAGCTTGGCTTCACCAGCTTGTTTCCAAGAAAGAGTTACATAATTTGACCTCTTAATCTTTTGCTCAAGAGCAGCTTTTGTTGGAGGGAGTTTCTCATCAGTGAACTGCCGTTTGCTGAAAAGGTGCCAGCGCATCTCTGCTACTGAAGTGATCTTTGTGTTTGGCATATATATCTGACAGGTGAAGGCCTCTAGTGCACGTACATCAGTGTTGCTGAGATCTTGTGTTTCTCCAAGATTTCCCAGTGCTTCAATGATTGTGGTATCTGCAATCTTCAGAGCTTTCCAGCACGACACCTTGGATTTCCCGCAGAAGGTCCCAGTTTGGTCACACCCTGTTAAAGCGTGAAATCCTGGTAGAGCCGATGCCAAGGGACCAAGAGCTGCATTAATTGGAGCAATATCCACTGTTCTCCGTTTGCTTCCTGTCCCTATAACCATGGATGTAAGAGGGCAAAGCTCTGGAAACTTATAGATCGTCAACACCAGAACATCAGTGTCTGAACTGTGGATGGATATAGAAGTTGCACCTCTATGCACAGCGTCTAAGGCATGCAGAATCATGCATGTGTCTGCTTCTTCCTGTGAGCTCTCCAGGTGTTCTAAAGGAAGATTGTTTGATATACAATGCTCTTTCGAAGTTGTGACATATGATGTTCCTGATGGTGTATGGTAGTTCTTAATCTTGGATGCCAAGTAGATAGCCAGGTTCTCCTTGCTAGTATTGGTCCCCAGAAGTTGCTTCAAGGTTACTTTCTCAATAATGGCATCATCTGAAATTTGATATGTGAGGTTTCTCTGTCCGCCTTGTCTGATTGTGCGAGTGCGCTCCTTCAGCGAATTACTAATATCATACCTATCAAATATGATGTGGACCTCATGGAAGTCATGGCTCATACCCTGTACGATACCTTGGAAATGGGCACTCAGATCTTCACCTGTTTTAACCCATGTTGGTTTTCCCATGGACTGTACAACTGCCATTGCATCAATGATTTTGACTTTGTGTGGGTGATCTGGCTCTGGTACCTGAGCAAGTTCAACTGTTGCATTTTGGTCAGCTGGTAGATCTTCTAGTATGTGCATCAGTTTGCTCTTTGCAGTGCAGTGCCGCAGATTACCATCCATGGTAAATAATGACCTTGGCGACACAGCAAATTCAAATTTGGAAATGCTCTCTTTAAGGTCTTGCTCCGGGCATGATGGGAGAACTACAAGAAAACGTGCAAAGTGGGCACGGTCATCCTTCAGAGCAACAAGGCTATTTGTGGCCTTTGATTTCGTCACTTTCCTAGTGGTCTTCCATGTCTGAAGTTTGATCTTCTTCATTGGTGCCCAAAAGTTGGTTGTCTCATTCACTAGCCTCTCTTGGACGAAGGATTCAAACATCTCAGCACCTATCTGGTCTCTTTTGGTGACTGCCTGCCTTACTTCTTCAGGCATCACTGCTTTCGTAAGCAGGTTTGTTAGGTCCTCGCTGTCACTAGTGAAGGGATTGTTGAGCTGTAGGATTGCCTCTAGCTTGGTCACATTCTGCTCGTACGTTAGTATCACAGTATCGGATACGTCGTGATGATGCACTGAGAGCTGCTTAGTTGATCCGGCTAACTTTTGAGCTTCTGATGCCAAACAACTAAGCTCAGGGGCTATGAGAAACCATCTTGCCATTGCAGCTGGTTGTTGAGTGATGCCCTTCAGACCTCCGCAGACTTTCATTACCCTATTTTCATGCTCAATGGCGTGATCAGGTCCAATAGTACAGAATGGTATGGTGCTCTTGTTCACACTGAAATTGCCGGCCATGAATTCATCATAGATGTCTGGATCTTCTATCTCCAGCTTTTGCATTTGTGCCAAATACAAAGGAACCATGCGTGCATATTTCTGCCTGTCATACACAAAAAGGTACTTGCACAGAGCTCTTAAGGACTCCAGGTGAAGTTGCCAGTTGGCCTCTCTTGATGCCCGTATGAACATCCAGATCCACCCTACAAACCTCATATAGTCACGAGTAAACTTAAACATAGGTCGACTTGGTTCCATTTCATCATCAAAGTTTTTGATTTTCTCTTGCAGTCCATCTGCCTGCAAGGATGAGACCAGCTCTTGATGGACATCATATAGCTGCTCATAGTGATGATTTTTGTACTTGGCATTAAGATCTAACACCACTGCTTTACTGTTTTCAGAGATTGATCCAGAGTTTCGGTCAAGCATTGCAGCAAGGTAGAGATCAGAGAGTGCAGATGTTGTGATTGCATGAGCAGTCAAGGCACGCTTCATGTGGTTACTTTCAAGTATTTGTCGAACTGTTTGGGGACTGTATAAATCAGCCTCCAGCCATGAATCATCAATACCACTATCCTCTATTGATGTTCCCAATGCCCTTAGTGATGCCATAACTGTATGCATTTCACCTATTCTGAAGATCATATGGTCAAGCTCTGGTTTGATGTGCATCTGCAGCTTTACAGCTTTCTCATACAATTGTAAGTCAAATGTGATGACAGTTTTATGCCCTTCTCCCATAACAACAGTAGTGATCTTCTGTGCTTGCTTCAGCACAGTAAGCATGGTGCTCCATTCATGGGCAGGTGCTGCAATCAAGGGCATCATAGTGACATTTGTTAGTTGGTGTGTTGGCTGCCTGATGGTAGAATTATATGCAGACCAGGTTGGAATCTTTTGTTCAGTTGCCACAGTTCTGACAAGGGATTGCCCAACTAACCATGTTAAGTCACTGCTTGCTGCTGACCCTATCACCTCTTGTGATGGAGAAGTTGGTATTGGATCATAAGTGCCACATGGAGGAAGAGTATTTGCAGGAATGTGGCAGGGGAGCAATTCAACAGCCAGTCCAGGGCCAAGTGGCAGAGATCTATGTCATGATGGCCCAGTCAAGTTTATGTTCCTCACGATGCCCGGATCACCTGCTGGCTGAAAAACAGCCATTGCTGTAGCATGCAGGGTATTCTTGCCCTCTGGTGTGTCTTCTTGGAAGTTGGAATTGTCAGCAGAGAAGAATACAAATGTATTCTTGGTCAAAGATGGGGGAACATATGTACCATGCTCAGCAGATGTGTGAAGAAGTTGTTGTGCAAGCTGTGTTTCAATTCTCAATATGCGTGCATAGTTGACAGACACACCAATGTCATGGAGGTAGTCAATGAGTGACTTGCTACGAAACTGCTGGTGAACCAGTATGCCAGTCCCAACTTGTAATGGGTACTCCCTTCTGAGGCGGAAGCAGTCCTTTGAGTCTGTGGCTGTTGGCTTGTATGATGTTTGTCTCCTGGTCTTAACCTGAAACATGATTTGCTGAGATAGGAGCTTTGCTGAGTTGGTTACATCTTCTGTGCGTTCTTGGGTTTTTAGGTCAGTAGCCACTCCCTTGAGAATCCACTCTAGAAGTGACAGAAGTTTGACTGGAATAATATCTGAGACGTCAGGGTCCAAACTGCCATTGAATTCCCACTGTTCGGAGTCCAGGATGTCTGATCGCACTAATTTAGCACACTGGTATATTGTGTCCATTTGGTCTGTCTCACGAGTAGCAGCCATGGAAGCTTCCACAGCTTCTATTCTAGCAGCAGTCATACAGAAACGGTCTGATTCCCATTTTCTCACAGCTGCAATGAATTCAATGTCAGGAATGTTTTCTGTTAATGTATTCCTCACTGTTTTACGGCAAGGAGTGCTTTTGCATCCATGCAGTCTCAGCACACTCATGAATGTGTCATGAGCATCCTTAATAGAGAGGATATTTCCACACTGTAGCAGGAATTTGATTAGATTTAGGAATTCAACAGTAGCAGCAATCTCACTTTCAACAGCACAGGTTTTACTAGCAGGTTGCTGTTGCCAATTTAGGACACGTTTCATCCAACAAAGGCGGTGGTATTTGACATCAATTGCCAGGGCATCTGAGGGATTTATGGCTGCACTAAGATATACCTTGTATATGTCAATGTCACATGATGATACATACTGGTGGAGTTCTTCACCTCTCTTTCTACTTTGAATGGCATGTACTGGTTCATTATCCTTTGCAGTCTGGTAGAAAAAGCAGAGATTTTTATCATAAGAAGCTGTAGATTGTCTTGATGGACGGGATGTCTGGGGACCAGTTTGTTCTGATGCCAAAGTCAAAGTTGAGGTTGAGGGCCTTCCTGCACCTCTTGAGAGGATGTTCACATTTTTACCTTGTATAGCTTGATCATAACGTGCCTTTGCTCTTTGCAATTTTTGTGAGCACACAATACTTTTACGACAGGTCATGTGAAAAGAAGCATTATTGTGCAGTAACAATTCAGGTGTCATGTTGGCTAGGCAGTTCCAGGCAGGCTGAAGTTCAAGTTCACCATACTTAGATCTTTCCTGCAGAAACTGCAAAATTTCGCCAAATGAATCAGTGCTGGTTCTTCCCACAAGTGATTCCTTTGTACTTGCTTGACATATAATGCATTTTCTGAAGTCTATATTATCTGCTAATTTCAGTCTTTTTTCTGGTATGTCATCCATCACTGTACCCTTTTCTTTGATCTCAAACTGCAAAAATACAAACAATAAAAGTCTGAATAATGTTTCAAAAGTACTCTGAATTAGTAATATATAATAGAATAATTTCAAAATTGATAAATTTGAAAGTAATTAACTTGAACACTATCCACAACCAGCATTCTCATTCTGCCAATCCACTGCTATCAGAAGCATGTGCAGTATGACCTACTTTCCATCAGCTGTCCTTGAACTTGACCTATACACCATGACCTCTGACATTGCTGCCATCTATAGACTGATAGGTTAAACAATTATGACTGAAATAATTAACTTGAATGAAATGCTGAATTTACTTCATTTACATATATTTCTATATAACTTAACAGAAGGTATTGTTTTTGCCTAATTAGCATATTTACTAATTTGCAAAGTTTTTCTTTTTTTTAAATCTTTTTCAAGAGCAACAGAAAAATTATTTGAGCACTCAAATGTCTTTCAGTAGTGATTGACATATAAATATATAGCTTCTTTCAGGTTCAATTACCATGTAATGCTTGAAAAGTTACCTAGACAAGCAACATATGATGTCATTCTTAATTAGCATAATTAAAGACCACCCAATGGTCGAAAAAATTGGTGCCATGTTTTAATTACTCATTTATATATCTAAGAAGCTTTTTCAGCAAAAAAATCAAAATGTATGTGAAATTCCCACTGGACCCCACAAAATGGACATAGGCCCCTCCACTTTATAATCTACCGGTGAATCTAAAACACTGAATATGATCACTAAATGATTTTTTGACCATAAACACACACACACACACAAACATATATATATATATATATATATATATATATATATATATATATATATATATATATATATATATATATATATATATATATATATATATATATATGTGTGTGTGTGTGTGTTGCCTTTTTGATATGCCAGTCTGGGGACACTTGCGTCTGGATTATATTGATATCACTGAAACATGCACATATTCCACTATTTTATACTTTTTAGTATGAGGACATTTATAAATTCAAAATATGTATGTGTTAATATTGGAAACTTTAGTGATATCATTATTTTATGGTTTAGTGCGAGGTGAAATTTATTGATTCCACTGTTTTATATTTTCTTTTGATCATTATAATATTTAATGCTCCGATGTCTTGATCTTTCCGTAAAAGTCGTTTTATTGATTCCTTCTTTTCTATATTCCAGTGTAAGACATTTATTAATTTTATTAATCTTGTATAAGGACATCTATCATATATATATATATATATATATATATATATATATATATATATATATATATATATATATATATATATATATATATATATATATATATATATAAATATATATATATATATATATATATATATATATATATATATAAATATATAAATATATATATATATATATATATATATATATATACATATATATGCATATATATATATATATATATATATATATATATATATATATATATATATATATATATATATATATATATATATATATATATATATATATATATATACTGCCTTTATAGATCTTAATTTATCAAGCTTGTTATAATTTATTAATTTTATTATTTTTGTATAAGGACATCTATCATTTATATATATATATATATATATATATATATATATATATATATATATATATATATATATATATATATATATATATATATATATATATACTGTCTTTGTAAATCTTCGTTTATCGAGCTTGTTGTCTAATGGACTCTTTGTTTTATAATTCCAGTATGAGAGTACCTTGCTTCAGGAATCAGTTAGGGAAGGTAACATTGGAATGGTGAAACTTCTTCTACAGGCCAACATCGATGTGAATTTAACAGACAAGGTCAGACATAGGGTTGGATATCTTTATATAAACAATTGACATTTCCCTAAAGTGCCAATTAAAACTCATTTATCAACAATTTAAAACATGACTCCTACTATGGAAATAAGTGAATTATTCACTTTCTGGTGCTATCCCTGGGTATAAATTCCTAGGGTAATTTGTGCAATAGCATAGTGTTCTCCTGTTGACGCTTTGCAAAATGTATCAGCAGATTTCCGTGTATTTTGCATATATTTCACCTATGTTGTATTTTATACCTCAATAAACATCAATCAATCAAAAGGGGTATCGCAATGGTACCTGTATCATTTCAAAAAGTACCATATCATACTATTTCATTCCTCAAAGCTACACTTAACGATACTAACCACTGTGAGGTTATAATCTATAAGAGGTTGTCTAGTATCCTAAACATACCTACTCACGACAGAATTTTTTTAATAATGAAATAAAGTACCGTTAACAGTACCTTTAAAATACTCTACCATTTCATTGGTAATAATTCCGTACCGCACTGTTTTATTTTTCGAGGTATCATTTCCTAAACATAAGTGCTTGCCTGTTCAGCACACCAAGTATAAAAAGGCTTGCAGGGTTTAATTTTTTTGTCTCGTCCACGGAAACAAATGCAGGCCTAATTGTTTTTACAGTATTTGTATTGGGGTATCACATGCAGCATAGTTAATCGTTATTGTTATCTATATCAATAATATTATTAATTGTTATTTGATATAGCGCCCTTTCCACTAAATTTTCAAAGGCTCTCATAAATGAATCTATTTCATAACGTTTTCCCAACAAATGCCCATGTGCAATAAATGCTCCAGTGACTAACTGATTATAGTAGCGGGAAATCTATATTTAAGGTTAAATCAAATTACTTGCCTTTTTCGTGAGTCAATTCTGATGCGGTTTAGATCGTTAGACTTGCCCCAATATCTACTAATAAAGCAGGTAATTAACCTAAACACGAGTCATATAGGTACAATATGTTACATTTTTATTTTCCTGTTTTCTGTCTTGCAAATCCTCTACGTGTATTGCATAATTAGTTGACTACCCAGCAGGTAGTGCAAGTACATACCAGTACTCTTATTTTGCATATCATCAATATGTATCATATATTGGGTTGGCTGTTCAAATATAGTATAAGCTTTATACATTTCTATTCAAATATTTCTATTTAATAGGTTTACTCTAGTAATCATTGTTAACTTACTGTTTCTCATCAAGCTTTACTAATGTTTAACGAATTCTCCGATATTTCATAAATTACTTCCAGATCGTTTCACCCCATTATTATAATTGTTCCTTTATCAGTTCTTATAAATACTTTGCCAATGTAAGTGTCTTACAAGGTGGCTGGCACATGCTAGTCATTGTCAAATATTGCTAAACCAAAACTGTCTGTCAAACAATTTGCAATTTAATCCGTTCCCTAATCATTCTTGCTGCAACCATAACGATTTCAAGAGGAACTGAAAGCATACATTAGTTGAAACAACTTCAAACTTAAATAATTTAAGATTTTAATAAAAAGCTATTAAATAATTTGATTGTGAAATGAGGTTTAAGTGCTTAATTTCAGTAAGATTTGGGAATAACTCAATAAGTCACGAAATGATAACTGTTCAGTTGTATAACCAGTAAATAAAACTTTTAAAAATAGTAAATACATCTTTTTTCAATTTGTCCCAAGGAGCATGCTTGTATTTTCTTAGGATGAAAGGAGTTGTTTACATGTAGCTGCTGAGCGGGGTCGCGACGCTATAGTTAAGATGCTTATCCAGGCCGGGGCTGACGTTAACCTGAGAGATCAGGTGAGTACGCTTTAAGGCTGAAAAAATGTTTTTCGTTTCCTGTAACAATACCCTAATAAGTTCTACTTACCTTTCCAACTCCAAATCAACAAAAACAAGCATGAAACACGCCGTTGGGAAAAATTATAATCCAAAGAATTATTTTTGCCTAACGACCTTACATTTTTTGTTCCGACCGTTCCAGACTAAATCTAAGTTTCCTTTTTGCTCTCAACACATGTTATGGTTTTGAAAATTTCTTCACATTCGTTTTTCCTAATGTTCAGTGCACGGCCTAAAGACTATGGCCTTTGTTGCAAAAAAATATTCTCTCATGTGATTCATCTTTCATTTGTTTTAATTTTTTCCAATTTCATTTTACTTTTCTTTCAAGTATCTTTTATCTTTCATTTTCAAGTATTGCAAACCAAAGCGTGAAAACGGATACTTAGTCCCATTAGACTAGCGGCCTAAAGCCCAAAAAGGCAATTTTAATTACCCCACCGAGTAGCTCTTTTTTTTTGGTCTCAAATGAAAGGTTTGTATACGGGATTTATGAAAGTACCATGCCACCATTGGAAAAACGGTCAGATTTTTTCTAGAACAGGTTAAGCAGACCACCTCAAGATTAACCTGGTGACCAATTTTAGGGCTAGCATATCGGAAAAAAGATGGGTTAGGGGTAGAAGATTTGGCCATAAAGATTCAAACAATCCACTTCATGACACAAGTGACCACTCATTTTAGAGGGCATACATAGTGACACATGTGGCATGACTGACTGTGACCTTGACTTTGAGTTCAAGGTCAAAAAGGGGCTATTTCGAAGCCTAAATGCAAATCTGTAGGTTTGGCATCAAAATTAAATTCTACCACTTTCAATGAAAGTTTTTTTTTCAATGATATAAGTAGGGAGTAATACAGTAGTTTTTACTTGTAAGCATGGGCACAGAGGCCCAGAAGTCTATTCTTTTACAAATTTGGTTGACGTTTAATGGAAGATCCGCTTTTGGATTATAAACCTAGATCCCCTTCAAGAGTCAACTATTACCAATACCATCTACGCAAGAGGGAAAATATTACTGTAGTTAGGTGCCAGGCTATGGCTGCTGCCTCTTTGCACTTTCCTCTACAGTTAGACATATTGTCATAATGATAACCCCACTGAGGGAAAGGAGATAAATAATAAATTTAACTGAGAATGATAGCCCAAGGTGATTTGGACGTATATGCGATATACTAAATCCACATCTGCAAATATATATGGACATGGTCCAGTTTTATCTCTCGCTTTATTTCATAAATAAATGAAAATGCCCGTCGGATTAAAAAGTACTATACATATATGGCCAGGGAAGGAAGGTCGTGTGAGCACTTCGGTGGAAACAAGACTATAAACTGAACAACTTTACCTTTTTGTCATACATAATGGCCCTGTCATGTCATACATAAGCGTATGATAGAGTATGGAGAGAAGGTCTTTGGAAAAAAATGGAGGGATACGGGTTCGGGGGGAAATTTCTACGAATATTAAAAGAGCTGTATAAAGAGAGCACGTGTATGGTAAGATTTGGGGAGATAGAGACAGACTGGTTTGAGGTGAAAGAGGGACTTAAGCAAGGGTGCTCGCTGTCTCCGGTGTTGTTTGCGTTATACCTGGCAGAGCTAGGAGATAGGTTAGTTGCAAGTGGGCTTGGGGTCAAGGTTGGGGATGTTACAATACCAGGATTGTTTTTTGCGGACGATATGGTCGTCACGGGTCAAGGGGAAGGGGATTTAAGGGAGATGTTGAGAATGGTAGGGGAATATGGAAGGGAATGGAAAATGCAGTTTAATTCTTCGAAGAGCAAGGTAGTAAACATAAGAAAGATGAGTAACAAAGACAAAAGATGGCTAGTGGGAGAGGGGCAGGTACAGGAAGGGGATGTCTACTGTCTAGAGATAAAAGAGCAGGAAGATTACAAGTACTTAGGAATCTGGTTCTCAGGAGTGAAGGGTATGTTCAAAAAGCATATCAAAAATGCGATCAAGAAAGCAAAGAGGTTAAAGGGGGTGATAAAAAACGTAACGGCAGATACATACCAAAGGGCAGGAGTAGTGACTAAACTGTGGGAGGCTCTGGCTATCCCAAGCATCTTATATGGAGTGGAGGTTTTCGACATGGCAGAGAGTGACAAGCATAAGCTAGAGACAATTGAGAGACAAGTAGGAAGGTGGGCTATAGGGGGTGAAAAAGGGACGGGGTATGAGGCAATTTATGGTGATTTAGGTTGGATTAGCCTAGAAAATAGGATAATGGAGAAGAAGTTGGTATTTGCAGGCAGGGTAGCATCGCTTGAGCGGGAGAGGTGGGCTAGGCAGGCATGGAACATGGCGGAGGAAAAAGGACTACCATGGATGGGCAAAATAAATGCAATGACTGAGGAGGTGGGGCTGGAGGGAGAAAGGTTACGGTTAGGCCAAAGCACATGGAAAATGGAAGTGAAGTCAGCAGTAACGGAAAGGGATAGGCGAAAGTGGCAAGAGGGGATGGGAAATAAGAGTACGTTAGAAAAATACAGAAGTAAGGAAGAAAAGCAATTTGAGGAGTGGTTAGACAGAGAAGAAGGCAGAACGGTTTTCAACATCAGAGCAGGATCACTAGGTCTGAGGAATAGGACAGGCAGGACAGTGCAAGATAAAACTTGCCAGAAATGTACAGAAGGGAAGATCGAAAACGAACAACATTTAGTGCTTAAATGCCAAGCATACAGAATAGAAAGGAATAGAATGTTGGGGAAGGTAAGGCGAATATGGGGAGAAGAGAGATGGGAAGTTTGGGGGGGCAAAGAAGAGGGAGAACAACTAAAGGAAATAGTGGGTTTAGTTGGGGAGACATCAGAGGTACTGGCTAGAACAGTGGGAGATGGTGTGAGGAAGATGATGAAGAAGAGAGAAGGGGAGAAACGATAGGGGTGTGCCTGTCTACATATATGTTTGTTATCTTTATCTAACACATTTGTTGGTTTGGACTAAATGGCAAAGGGGAAGAAAGTCGGTGGTGTAAGGGAGGGGCACCGAACAGGTAGGCACGGAGGATACAGGAGGGGAGATGAGATAGAGGTTCACTGATGTTTTAATTGTTCCGTTTATTGAGATATTGAACTAACACCGTTTGTTTGTGGGGTTTGAAATATGTTGAGGGGTTCTTGTCTGTGGGGTTTGAATATATGTGTAGGACAGGGATACAGACCAGAGACTTGATAGGGTATATGTATAGGACAGGAGGACAGGGGAGGGTACAGACCGGATGCAAGAGGCATTCAAGACAAAAGTATGGGGGGAGAGGGAACAGACACTGACACAAGGCCCGGGGGTGACGAGTGGCCTGGGTGGTCGAGGGTGGTCTCCGTAGGTCCTCCTTTGGGAGTTGACCCCGCGGGAAAAATGCGGTTGCTGATCCCAAACAAACAAACAAACAAACATAATGGCATTTTCAAAATCCTCTCGTACACTTCTGAATTTTAGGGGTCACATCTGTAGAAAACACCCATACTAATTCCTAAATAGGGCAAAATTACTTTCCTGTAAAATAAAACACAGATTAGGTGAATTTGAAGAACTCGCATGATTCTATGGAACCTTCTTTTACACTACAAGGCCGGTTCTATTTCCTGAATAAATATTTTATGAGGCATTTTGTGTTATAAGATAGTAGGCAACCTGAGTAAGACAATTTGTAGTGCTGATTTCTAATATACTGTCTAACATGCTCAGGTGTCAGTATTTTTACCACTCATTTGCATTTCAAAGGTGATGCCAACATCTGCGAAAACAACCCTCAAAACACAATAGTTCAGTTACAGGCAAGCTGTTGTTACTGTTGTTTGCAGTTGTTGAAGCATTTTCCGCGATATCAAAATAGGATTATTTAACATTCAAGTTAATATTAAGATAATAGAGATAATATTTGGCGTACCGTTCCACCCATATTGTCACTGGTTGCCAAAGAAAGAGGACACTTTGGCGGGAAAAAACTCAGTATAGGAGATTTATACAATCAATTACTCCATTGGACCCCCCCCCCCCCATCATGTGAGTAATGATGAATTTATTACATTCAGCTTTAACTGCCAATTCAGTAATAGGGAAGCACCTAATGCAAACCGAGAATTTGTTTGGTTTGATAAGATGGTAACAGCAAGACAACTGCTTGATTAAACTAGGACAAAAAGGTGATCATGTAATACTACTACATGAGCAGCCACAATTGTGATCTCTCTCCTTATACCAGTGCTGTGCTACCAATATCAGTTTGAGATCCAGTTTATTTGTTTCAAAGGAAGCCCATCATTACTTCTGGTGTGAAATGCTTACATTCAAAATTAAAGCAAAAACATTTTGAAAGAATGATTACAAAAATAGAGAACAGTACGTCCGTAAGTAGTGAGAGTTCGGACTGGGTTGCTATCTCCTTAATATGAGAAGTTATGTATCATTTTGCTGGGGCTCTGCTCACAAAGATGATGAATTTAATTTATTTGGAGACATAAAATGTTCAAGTAACATTTTAGCAATGGGGGAGCAACTTCTATTTGGTGTGATACAATGGTTACTGCACGGCAAGTGCCTAACTAAGACACACTGGTGACCAGTGATAATACTCTATAAGCAGCCAGAATTAGTTACTTTGTGCGGCAATAGTATATAAAGAATATACCCATATCTTAAGACATCAAAAGACTTGATTGACATTTTGTAACAGTGAAGCAATTGGTGCAGATGTGGACTCTGAATAATTCAATACAATGTTAGCAGCAAGATTTTCTTTTCTTTCAAACAAAAGGTGATACTTTATTAGTACTGTAATATTCACAGCCAATTACTCCATGAAGGCTTTCTTCTCTCAATCTGTGAATATATTTATTGCTAATACCAGTTCTATGTTACCCACATCAGTTCAATACCCAGGTGACTTGTATGAAAGGGTTGCCAACATTACTTTTAGTGTGAAATGTTTCTACTCTAAATTGATAATGTTTTGAAAGAATGATTGAAAAACTAGGTAACATGGCTGCATTTATTTGTTCAGTATGTTGTTAAGGTAGAGAACATTGCTCTGTCTAGATCTCTCTAGTATGTTGCCAAGCTTTTGTTTCACTTTATACAATGGTGACTGCAAAACAAGTGTTTGCTTAAACTCAGACAAAAGGTCATTGTATAATAATACTATTTGAGCGTCCAAAATCAAATACTTAATGGGGTTCTCTCTCTCTCTCTGTGCATGTGAAAGTGTGTCCTGCTGCTGTGTTATTTATAACAGTTTAATACTCAATTCACTTGTATCAAAGGTAGCTCATATTACTTCAGATGTGAAGTGCATAGACTCTAAATTCTAAAGGAAAATGAAAGGCGGAATGCAAAGGTAGTGAGCATAGCTCTTTCTGTGTCTGTCCAGGATGTTGTGAGAGTCCAAACTGGGTTACTCTCTCCCCAATCAAAGGAGTTACCGTAATTTCGCGTGTATAAGACGCACATTTTTACACTAATTTTTACACTCAAATCGGGGGTGCGTCTTATACACAAAGCTAGAACTCTAGGGTGTTTTACATCGAGTTAGCAGGCCAATCGGAGATCGCCAATTACAATTATAATGCGGCCAAGACAATGCCCATCGATGTTTGCCTAGTCGTTGATGAATTGTAATTACCGAACCACCCTTCGCTAGAATTTACTGATTACAATCCATGTGACATGCCTAGGACAATGGGTAGTGAGCACTGACACAGGGTGATACGCATTGATGTCACGGAGATGTCACATTTCACTCATCTCAATATGCGTTTTAATGGCTTTCTAGCGTTATTCATGAGGAGTTGGTTACCTACAATAATTCCGAAAAGGGGGTGCGCACTATACACAAAGCTAAGGGCTATACATCATTTTAAAGGCCTGGGCAAGGGGTGCGTCTTATATACGGGTGCGGCTTATACACGCAAAATTATGGTAGGTGTCACATTGCTGGGGCTCCACTCCTGAAGATAATGCATTGCTTACTCTCATCTAAAACATAGGATTTAACTGGCATTTTGACGATAGAGGAATAACTAATGCAGGTAAAGCTTGTGTGATTTGATTGGTAGCAACAGGATGTTTGCTTGCTGAAACTCACAAAAGATTATCAATTACTATGACTGTATGAGCATCTACAAAAGAATTACCTTACCTGTAAATGTGGGTGCCCCTCGCTTTGATCTTTTATCATATTGTTGGACCTTCAAACTACTATTGTTTGTCTAATAGTATGTAGATACACTAAAAAAGACACTAGATGGAGACAATATGATATAGAGGATATCTTGGAAGACATAGTTTTTGCTAACAGGTGATCATATTAACAGGTTTTATTCTTTATAGACATGTGTTTGTGCTTATAGCAGAGCTATGTTTGTTACCCAAAATAGTTTTATACCCAGTTAACTAATATCAACGTGAGCCCAATATTATTTATGGCGTAGATTGTGTTTACTCTAAATTGTGAAAGTAACGTTTAATCTATATTAACATGTGGTCTGTATAAACATGCTTATTTCCAACCCTGGTGAAATTAGAAGGGTCTTCGTACATGGCTGGTCTATCTTACCATCTTGTTTTATATGTCTACTGAGAAAGTAAAACTACCTATAGAAAACGGTCAGGATGACCAAAACTGACTTTGATAAGCACAATATTTACAAAAAGGTGACCTTTTCAACAGGTTAGGTATACATGTTCATCCCAAGGAATGTTAAAATACTCTTTATAGAGAGGCACGAGGCAGTCTCTTGATGGGTAAGATTGTATCATCATAACTCCTGTTTCATTTGACATTATGGCAGCAACATATATATATATATATATATATATATATATATATATATATATATATATATATATATATACATACATATATATATATATATATATATATATATATATATATATATATATATATATATATATATATATATATATATATGTATATATATTTATATATATATATATATATATATATATAAATATATATATATATATATATATAAATATATATATATATATATATATATATATATATATATATATATATATATATATATATATATATATATATATATATATATATATATATATATATATATATGTTTATATTTATATATACATAAATAAATGAAACATGTGAGCGATACAACGATCGCAGAAATAGAGAGCATAGCTGCAACTGTCCAGCATGTTCTAGCAGTTTAAACTGATGCTACCTCCATAATATGAAGAGGAACCGTATTACCCCACAATCAACCCCCACCCCCTAGATAATATGCACCGATCCCCCCCCCCCCCCAAGTCGCTTTCTGTATGTGAAATTCAATTCCCCATTCGTTATACACAGGGGGAGTTGGCTGGCCATTTAGTGTGGAGAGTTATATGTCTGGCCGGGTTTGTGATGTTAAATTGTAAATGATACTCACCGGTACCCATTTGTTGACTTCACTCGTCAAAAGCCGAGATGTGAGCAGATCGACACCACTCTGTTCTTCTGGGTGGGGATACTTAAATTGTGACAATGTGATAACAACTAACGGATGTTTTTAATTTACCGAAAACATGTGTTCACGATCGGTTAATTAAGACCCAGCAAATTGGGAAAAGGCAAGATTGGCAAATTTCGGACAAGGCAAATAAATCAGATATAGTGTTTTATGTTTTTCTTTGTCAGAATAGCAAAGAAAGACATCATGTGCCCGGTCACAGCACTACCAGGGTTAGTGACTGACGATAGATGTCGCCATTTTCTACCCTGCTCCAAAGTTTTCATTACTGAAATTGTCGTGGAAATATGTCGTGAAACTGTCTTGAATTTTGTTAGATTACACACTGTCAACTTCAAGTATTTAGCTAATAGATAGCAAACATCTCTCATGTGGAGATGCTCGGTTTGCAGATCTGCTTTATAAATATTGTCTGGATCTATGCTACCTTTCAATATAACTTTAGAATTAATGATACGCAGAAAAAACATTTCTGAAAGTGAGTTCTTAGCTGTGGATCAACATTTCTTTTTCAAATAGTTTCTTAAAATTGTTTTGAGAGTTATCGCCAAATTTGTCTGGCGGTTTTGGGTCCATGAGGCATGATTGGATTAAATTATAACAGCTTTATTGGTAATCCAAATTAAACAAAACTTCACAATGTTTCAATGTTTCGACAGAACACTGTTTGTATTTTCTCAGGATGGAAGTAGTAGTTTACATGAAGCTGTGTGGTGGGGCCATGACATTGTAGTTAAGAAGCTTTTCCAGGCCGGGGCTGATGTCAAGTTGGCAGACCAGGTGAGAAAACCTTATGTCTAAATTTATTTTGTTTCCTGTAACCTGATGCTGACAGGTTTGCACTACAAAAAATCTTGCCCTTCCAAATCCCAATCTACATAATACATGCACGATCCAAGTATTTCACCCAACTACCCTTTCCTTTAGCACCGTTACAGGAAACTATATTTTTAAGGTTACGCTTTTAAGATGTTGTTTCCTTCTGCAGTATCATAAAAAGGAAATAAAAATAATGATGATAATAATAATAATAACAATAAAAAAACAATTATATATAATGATAATGATAAGATGATAATGATAATACTAATAATAAAAATAATAATAATAATAATAGTTATTGTGATAATAATAATAATAATAATATCAATGATAAAAATAATAATAATAATAATAATAATAATAATAATAATAATAATAATAACAATAATGATAATAATAATAATATTAGTACTAATGATAACTATATTGTAATACTATTTATGATAAAAATACTAACAATAATAATAATTATATTAGTAATAATAGTAATAATAAAAATAATAAAAATAATAATAATAATAATTATAATGATAATGATAATAATAATAATAATAATAATAAAAATAATAATAACAATAATTATAATAATGATAATAATAATAATAATAAAAAAAAAATAAAAAAAATAATAATAATAATAATAATAATAATAATAATAATAAATAATGATAATAATAATTAAATAACCAAAATAGTAAGAATGATATTTATAATAAGAATGATAACAATAATGATACTAATGATATTAATGATGATAATAATAATAATAATAATAATAATAATAATAATAATAATAATAATAATAATAATAATAATGATAATAACAATAATGATAATGATAATAATAATAGTAATAAAGATAAAGATAATATCTATAGTAATATTATCTATAATACTTATTACAATGATAATAATATTAATACTAATAATAACCATGATAATTACAATAATAATGATAATAATAATAATAATTCTAATAATAATAATAATAATTATAATACCAGAACTAATAGACCACATTTCACATAGTTCATACACATATCTCAAATAGCCGTTATAAACTGCTATACTATACTCGTCTCATACATCAAATATTGTTACAAACTACATTTAACACATTAATAATACTCAAATAGTACATAATGTAAACAATGACTTATACAGATATAACTACTTTACCATTACAACAGTACAAATGCCACTTGAAAATACAGTGAAGTTGCTTAAGGAAATTAAGTCAAAAATATGCAATAATATTTACCATCCATGACTTAAATCTTGCTTGACATGATGATTTTATCTTTAACTAACATATCAGTCCATATTTACCATGAATTATACAATACTTACAATTTTAGGCACACTTAAACTTTTGTGTAATCAAATTTTGTGTTGACACAAGACACCATGTTGTTTTAACTGACAAGAACGCTGCCGCCACCTATTGGCAAAAATGTACAACAAATACTGTGCTGCCCTCTAGAGTGAAATATCCACACTAAAAATGTAGTCAATAACCAAGATGCCAAAAATATTCACAAAATACAACCCCCAAAATACTGAAAACATCAAAATACACCAAAATGTCCAAAGCAACAATAGGGCCAAATTACACACTCAAATTATGTCAGTTACAGGGGGAGTACTGCTACTATGGTTGTGAGTATTGATATCAAACGTAAAAACTCACCTTATCTGTTAACCCATTTTTGCCTGGATTTCTCCATGTTTAGTGTCATCTGTAAATATTATACTTTTAAGAATAACTAGGATTAATCATAAATTGGGTTTCTATTTGAATGCCATTTATAAGACACTTTCTGTCTTCCGATCAACATTTTTCCTTCAAATATTTTCTGAAAATTGAATTTGTAAAAGATATCGGTATTGCTAATTGGTAAGAACTGGACTTATCTGCTGCCTGGGCATTTCTGTTTGAAAGCAGTTGGCTATTTACTTGCATACTAACCAAAGTTGGCAGTGCTGAATTTAACAGAATTAGGTCACTTGGTAAGCAGGAAGGCAGTATCACCTGTAACATTGTTAAGTGATGGTATCCTTAAGGAAATATTGGTCATTCTTGTTTTTGAGCTATGAGATATCTTCGATTTTTCTGGCAGTTTTGAGCACTGCAAGCATGATTTGATTAAATGATGACAGCTTTATTGATAATCTACTAAACAACGCTTCAGAAGTTTTTCATCAGGAGTGTGTTTTTATTTTCTCAGTATGGAAGGAGTCGTTTTCATGAAGCTGCCTTTAAGGGTCGTGAAGATATAGTTAAGAAGCTTATTCAGGCAGGGGCTGACATCAACCTGAAAAACAAGGTGAGTAAGGCAAAAATGCTGTTTGTTACCTGTTACCTTACCCTAAAAGGTTTTTACTCCAAAATATGTCCAACACCCACGAAACATAAACTATGTATGATCCAATGAAAAAAACTACGACATGAAATGTGCGACACTGTACGTTTTCTATCATAATAAGTGATAAGTATACGGACATATTCGTAGTTGGCTATGAATATGAAGGTGCGTATGTATGCGAGTGTGTGCGAATAAGCACGGCATGAACAAAAATAATTATGTCACACATGTGCATACGTCAGTTTTTTACTTACAACAATATTCAATTGATTACGAATACGTTCAAACTAAAAATGGCGAAATTCGTAACCTATTTTTTCATTCTGAAGTGGGTCATGTATATCACATTGTCGCACATCAAATGAGTATACGCAAATGTACATGAATGAATGATTACATATGACAATGTACAACATATTACGACCTGATGTTCAACAGTGTAAGACATTGTTCGACAATGTAGGACAATGTAGGACAAATGACTTTATTCTGACAGTATTTTTGTTGCATCCAAAGGTTTTACATGGAAAACAGTTCTTTTAATTCGCAGCATTACCTAAGACTCTGTGAAGAACCGCGAGAACCCATGAGATCCCATGAAAAACTGCGAATTTTGAATTTGCACCTTGTCGCACTTTAAAAGTTGTATGTGGGAGACCAGCATTAGTAAACCCTATACCTCATACCAATAAATGAGTACTGCTACTACAGTTGTAAATATGAATTGTGGAGAAATACCCTACCAGTAAACCCATTCAGTGCTGGATTTCTCCATGTCTATAGCAACATCTGGATAGATGATATTTTGAAAATAACTTTGGGATTAATCATTAATTGGATTTCCATTAGAAGGCAATTTGTTAGATACTTTCTGATCAATATTTCTCTCTCAGATATTTTCTGAAAAATGAATTTGTTATGGAAGTATCAAAATAGTTGATTTTTGGATGCTACATGCATGTATGTATTAAAGATGTTTTATTGGTACTGCTAATTCATATGAACTTGACTTATCTGCTGGCTGGGCTTTTCTGTTTGAAATCCGAAGGCAGTATCACATAAAACATTAATGAGTGTTGGCTTCTTTAAGGATATATTGGTCATGCTTGTTTTTGTTTGAGAGATATTGGCGATTATGTCTTGTGGTTTTGGGCGCTTCAGACATGAATGGATTAATTGATAACAGCTTTATTAGTAATCCAGCAAACAAAACATCTCAATTTATCAACGTTTTGTAAGAAGCCTGTTTGTATTTTCTCAGATTGGAATGAGTAGTTGTCATGTAGCTGCGTGGGTGGGTCTTGACGCCATAGTTGAGAAGCTAATTCAGGCTGGGGCTGA